>CM065309.1:16127485-17382679 GCA_033032175.1 Saturnia japonica | reverse complement strand
ACCTCAAATGACTCAATGGAAGTTGTTAACGAATTATTCCCTAATAAAGTCATTTCGCGAAGGGGTAACATCAACTGGCCTCCCAGAAGCCCCGACCTTAGCCGCTTGGCTATTTTGCATGGGGATACCTTAAAAGTAAGGTTTATCAAAACAATCCGACGAATCTAACCCAGTTAAAGCAAAACATCAGGTCAGAAATGGCAGCAATATCGATAGCTATGTGTCAACGTGTTATCGCCAATCTTCGATTCCGTTTAGAAGAGTGCCAGCAACGTAACGGTCATCATTTGGATAACATCATCTTTTCCAAATAATACTCCAAATTCATATGCTAATAATAAACAATAAACTTTTTTTATTGCATACAAATAATTTTTGTTTCATTGAACTTACAAATACCCGATACCCTTTCTGGACACTTTGTATATATACTCAATTGAAGAGTTAATTTCTATAGTGCGATGTAGGATGCGTCGTATGAGGCTCGATAGATGTCGCTGTGTGTCGCTATCTAGATGTCGCTACATCACTCCACTCCGAGACCGGAGGTCGATAGCAGGTTGAGTCGTCCATACATCTTATGATGCTTGCCGGGCCAGTGGGATGTTCCAGTGAGTCGGAACCAGATGCCGCATAGTTCACGGTGAGTCGGAACTGTCTGCGGTGATGCCCCAGTGAGTCGGGGTGATGTCCCCAGTGAGTCGGGGTAATGCCCCCAGTGAGTCGGGGTGATGCTGCAAGAATGCTCCAGTGAGTCGCAGTGTTGCAGTGCTGCGTAGTGGCTGGCTGCTGCGTCGACCAGGAGAGAAGTGTGTCTCTGCTTGCTGACCGGCCGAAGTGCAGTGTGCTGTACCAAGGTCGCTTAGAAGGCTGTGGGTGATGACCAGGAATGCGCGCGTCCGCTGCATGCTGGTGGTCAGGATACCCGAAATAGCCGTGGATGCTGGCTGGCTGTATGACTCGCTGCTCGAAAGCTTGTGGAAGTGAAGATGACGTCACGATGTAGCTGTGCGAAGAAGGTTGCGCTGACGTTCATGCTCGGGGTCACCAGTGTAGAAGAACTATTGCAAAGGGAGGATCCTCCGACCAGACGGGTGTTATGTCTGGCGGGCAGCTGCCCAACGTTTACAGTCGGGTTCTTGTATATCTACTCAATTGAAGAGTTAATTTCTATAGTGCGATGTAGGATGTGTCGTATGTGGCTCGATAGATGTCGCTGTGTGTCGCTATGTAGATGTCGCTACAGTAGCATCACCGACGAATTAAGTTCAACAAACAACATCAACCAAATTTTTTGAATCATCTTGCTTCAAAATATTCCAAGAAAAATTCTCAATTTGTCATTACCGTAATACAGTATAAATTGTACATGATTATATAGGTGTTATGTTTTGTATTTAGTTGTCACCTTAATCTTTAGCTATTCTTAGAAATATTTATGAAATAAAAAAAATATGACAGAAGATTGTCAAACTTCAACCAAGACCATATAAAATAAAGCCAATCAGATATTTAGCAAAATAACAAATCTAATCTTGGAACTGTGCCAGTCATGTTGGCTAAGGCTAAAATAGCTGATCCAAGCTTTACTTCGAAGACATCGTTAATTCAATTAGGTTATGGGTTTTGGTTGAATATGACGTTGGTCGGTATCGGCATGGCGTATGGATGGCCAGCTGTTGCGGTACCACAACTATTGGAAGCTGGGTCTTCGATACATCTCACACTACTGCAACAGTCATGGATTAGTTAGTGTCTCTTTATTTCTGTTTCTCCTTTTCTCTCTAATTTATTAGGGATCGTGTATGATTCTTTGATATTGTATAGCTTAAGATTTCAGTTTTTGTATAATCCACGTTTCTATTAGTGAATAAATATATAAAGTAAAAATAAATTATCAATATCAAGGTCTAGCAAATATTTTACTAAGATTTCTAAGAGAACCTAACAACCTTTATTGGCCGTTAGTATATCAAAGAAAATTCCACGGTAGTATATACCTATCTCTTAAACTTAAGTAACAATAAGGTACTTTGCGAGCAAGTATTATAGGCATGGCATATTAAATCCTTACGAACAAAAGTTACATTATCATAAAGACAATTTCATGAAGTAAAACTTTGCCCTTTATAGCGTCTTATTTTGACACATAGTTTAGGAGATAATGAAAAATTAAAATAATCTGTACTTGCGGGATGTGAAAACAACTATGATAGATTCACGGGTGCGTTTTGGCAGCGCGGTGTTTTTCGTATAAAATTAATACGGGTGAAACCGTGGAGCACAGCTAGTATATAATAAGCTGTGAAATAAATAGATTATAAAAATAATAGCGATTAACCAGTTCTCAGTCCGATATTTTTATATTTCCTTACCTAAGTGTTAAGAAGTGAAAATAACGATAGGCTAGACGGCGAGGGGTGCGTTGGCGGCGCAGCTTTGGTGAGTTGGTCAAATAACTTTAACACAGGTAAAGCCGTAAGGCACAGCCTAGTATCGAAATAAACTTGGACGAGAAAATCTTTCGTACAGCGCTTAAGCAACCTCAGTGTTCATTACTATAAACTTTTCAGCAAGTATATTAACATTATCGTCGCCTGCCGGCTGTCTTGTCAGTGGGTATATAATGGACAAATATGGTCGACGTAAAATGCTATATATTTCCGAAATTCCGATGACAACAGGTTGGTTGGTCACTGCATTTGCAAAATCACCGTCTGGTATAATTATCGGTAAGTTTAAATTCGTTAAACTATTTTAATATTTACTAGAGATTTTTACAGATTATTTTTGTATTTATTTATTATATATCTAGTACCGTACCTATCTTTGTTAGGGCTTCCATTCTGTCTGAGATATAGTTATGGTTATCTTTAAGGACACACTGAACTTTTAATTTCAGACAGACTTGTAGATTTTACTTTAAAAACCCACTCCTCCGTATATGTTTTTTGTCATAAAATTTATTATTATTAATTATGACTTGATTTTATTTCGATTTTAATTTCGTTTTATTTTTATCTATGTATATGATATGATGTTAGGTGGTGAATTAGTCTAAAAAAAGACTTTTAATGAGCTTTCGTTACTTACATCATCAGTATGTTACGAGGCATCAAGAAGTATTTCATCAGGCATGCATGACAGCAACGACTGACACTGGAATCTGTCAGAGATGGTTATCCATTGGTTTAGGACTGTAATTACCTTGGGATACCTTTCAGTTATCTTAGGTGCCACCTCAACGATCGAGTTTATAGCGGCGATATTATCGTCCTGCCACATAATTCTATTACAACTCTATGAAAGTGTCTCCACAAGGCGACATTGTCGCGGCGGTGCGATGAGTGATATTGACGAGAAAAACGCCAACGACTCGCAGTACACTCGCCGCAAAACGTGACGCATTTTCGCCCCTACTAAATTATTGACACTTCTGGTTTCGTTTTTGCCTATCACCAAATTGAGCTCTTTTCAACAAAAATAATTGCTCTGGACGCGCGGGGGAATCCAGCGCGATTCGCTGCAAGTCGTTGCGGTCACGCGGTGTTAAGTCACCAATCGTGATAATATGGAGGCGGAAATAGTCGAGTTGTGGAGATCACCCGACGATAGCTGGACGGACTCGTGGTGATACACTCGCTCGTGGTGGTGGCGCCTGACGAAGGTAGGATAGTAGAAAATTATGAGTTTTATTTCAGGAAGAATAATTACCGGGATCGGTACCGGTATGGGAATCGGCGCTCCTCGGGTATACTTAGCCGAGATATCACGCCCGAATATGCGTGGCGCTCTCGGAGCATTCCCAAACCTCGCCATATCAATTGGCATTACAGTGCAGGTAATCCAACCTATAAGAGTATGACAACCCTGGTAAATAAGTCTATTTTAGCCTGATCACTTGTTATGTGCACTTAAGACCTTCTTTATTAAGCGAGTTAACAGCTTTCAAAATATTAAAACTAAACACTTCATATGTTGAGAATAATACCTATGATTTTTTTTTCAATAACATACACTATAAAAAGTGTTTTAAAAATATTTTTTTATTTAATTAAAAAATACGCCACAAGAACGCTGCTTTATGTTCTCGTGACGTCATCTTTAATTTTATATGTCATTTTGTATGATCAGTGACAAGTGTGATAACTTACGCAAAAGTCTTAACGTTAATATTTCCCGAATGGTGACGTCACGTTTTCTAATCGGCGTTTCAAATCACGTGACTCACAGACAAAAATACAAATTTTCCAAAGGGAAAATTAAATAAATAAACAATTACCTTTTCCAGATTTGTATTGTTTTAGACTTTTTATCTATAGACCAATATTACTCAATAATTTACTTTAATTTTGAAACTTACAGTCAACTCGCAGATAGGTCCATAGACAAAACGATGTCGAAGGAAGTTATGAGGTTCACGGATGAAACCGTGGGGAGCAGCTAGTATACATTATATTTTATAACGATTCGTATTTTTCAGGCTGTTTTAGGATCTTATATAAAATGGCGTGTACTCTGCTACTTTTGCGCAGTTTATTCGGTGATACTTCTAATATTTAACCTGTTTCTACCCGAGACACCCTACTTCATGCTAACTAAAGACTCGGAAGAAAACGCTAAAAAGTCCTTGAAGAGGTTCAGAGGTAAAGAGTGGAATATTGAAGCAGAATTGGCTGATATGATCGCATTCAAAAAGAACAGCGGAATTCGTAGGTTAAAAATTGTTTTTTTTCCCCTTAGCAAATTATTCTTTTATTTTTTTATCATTAAAGGTTTAGCGTTTGGCCAAAATCTCAATTTATTTTAAGTGACGATGTGGCCTTAATGTGTGAACTGGCTGTCACGCACGGTCTTTGAATAAGTGCTTGGCGAAAGATTAGTAACTTTAGGGTGGTAGCTACAGGCTAACCACTGTAAGAGCAACTCGCCTTGTGGTCTGCGGAATGTGGGAGGAGGAAAAGACCGACCAATAAAATAGTGACGTGAGAGCTTTCGCGTTTTTATTTTTGTGACTGCTACACATGAGATTATTTTACGGAGATGAAATTACCGACGTTGCATATAAAAAACTATAAAGTCAATTTAAAAGTAATATTTAGATGCGTTCTGAATAAATTATAGTAGTATACTGTCAATATATAATATATTAAATTCAAGGAAGTTTTACTTTAATCGCGTGTAAATATTACCCGTACAGTTTTTATTAAAAATAGTTTTTTTTTGTTAACTTTTTTAAAAACATATATATAACACTGTGTATTATGTATTTTATTAGTCATTGCATAACTGTCACAGTTGCAATAACATGCATAATATATTGTTCTTAAGATATAGGGTATTATCTCAATACCGTACATTCAAAAAATACACTTCATTTAACAAAGTGCCTTCCAGGAACCGTAGCTGTAGTAGTAGTAGGAACAGTAGTAGTTATTGAAGAGATAATATCTTAATAATAATAATAATAATCCATAATTATAATAAAAGAGTAAAGAGGCGTAATCTATACATTGAAGATATTTGAGAAAAAATAATACTGGAGAGTTTAGAGAATCACGGACAGAATCTGTCTGTCGGTATGTTTGAACGCCAATCACGAAAAAAATACTGGACAGAATGTAATGAAATTTGTTATTGTTGTAGTTTATAGTCTGAAGGTACATTTACGATGCATTTTGACACGTATGAACATTTGTATGGTCTATGAATTTCGTTTATGTACAAATAAAAAAGTAATGTATGTATAAGTAAAACTGTAATATATTTTAAGCATTTAGTGAATTAAGTAGAATTATACGAAATTAATTGAAATTATTTCAACATAGTTTTCTTAATTTTTAAGTCTTTCATCTTAGAAATAACTAGCTGTGTCCGTGGCTTCGCTCACGTGGAATACAAAATGCCCGCACGAAACATGTTCCCCCGCTCCCGGCTATTTTAAAGACAAAAATGCTTATTGTGGGTGTTCCTTAAAAGACATATGTATACTCACCCGGCCTTTTTTGTAGGTATTTTTAATGCCTATGATTATGTAGTATATTAATTTGTTATATCTCTTATGGTTTACTCAGCATAAGCCATTTAAGCGCCCGAATTGATTCACCATGACCAGTATTTTTTTATTTGCGCGGAACCCTAATTATTTTTCTTAAATAAAAGTAGCCTAAGTTACTCCTTATATCATCAGCTATCTATCAGTGAAAGTCCCGTCAAAATCGGTTCTTGAAATACGAATTTTGACCAAGTGTTTAAGGAACTTTTATATGTGACATGAAGTTTGATAGTTTCCAAATGCCTACGAGCAATATTTTTTTGGACATTCCAAACTTCCAAACATAATAATATTGAGAAATATTTATTTGGAAATTACCTCTGTAATATCTATATTATATGTAATATAATCATCTCAATTAATTAATTTGAAATACCTGTAACTCACAAAACAAAAATAATGTAAACTTTTAAAAGTATGAATGAAGGAAAGTTCTCTTATGTCGATATATTATTTTAGTTGTAACGTTATAAACCATATTATCATATAATAATATCGAAAACACGAAATGTATACGTATTTACTATATTAATAATTAGTCTCAAAGACTGAGATTCGAAATAATCATTGCGCAACCGTCAAATGCATAGATTCAGAAAATATATATTGTTCGTAGGTGTCATACTATTCATTCGATTCAAAAAATTCTTTCACTTGTTGGAAGCTACAATATTCTAATTCTATTTAAATCGTACGAAGTCGCAGGCGGTTGCTAGTATTAATATATTCAATTATGTATTATACTTTTGAGAATTTTGATGTGAATTCTTCTATATGCGTTTTTTGATTTATGGATGGATAAAATCTTATAAGTTCGCATTACCGACACCGGCATGCTAATTTTAACAGTATATCTTTAACTATAAATATGACGTTTTTATTTACTGCTAAATTATAAATTTACGATTTTACTTGGAAGCTCGTCGGTTTCCTAATCGCCGGTAACCCATGTATCAGTTTTTAATGGAGTGTATAGGCATATCCGAGAAACTGGTAGTGTTCAGAGGTGACAAATTAATGCCGGAAGACCCCCAGTAGACCGTTATTTGAAAAATGGTTCACTTTTGCATAATGCATATGGGGGTCAAAATTATCGCAAACAGTCACCCCTATCATCTCCTAACGAGAATACGTCGAATTACCAATAATCCTGTATATATGAAGCATTGATGGCTCAGTGGTAGCATGTAAACACTACGTCGATCGACGTGTGTTCGAATCCTTACAATGAGCCTGAGCTTTCGGTGAAGGACGACATGGTAATGAATCCACATAGCTGTATTGCATTTTCTAATGTCCACTTGGCTAGCTACAACTATCAAATTGAAATCTGTCGCCAAGCACCAATGCACCAATATATTTGTTCCGGTAGCTGCACTTGAGAGCCAGTCCTTTGAGAGTTACGTAAAGAATAACTATTCAGAGACCGAGTCCGGCGAATACGACGTCTTACCAGGACTTTTTCATACATTACCTAATAACATTTGGCATTTTGGCATAAAAACCAAACTATATCACGTAAAATGCCTTCAAAATTGCATATTATAGGGTCAAATAACATAAGCTTATGAACTTAAAACAAAAACCATCACATGACACTGAGATCCATCCAAAAACTCCGTCATGATATTCAAAACGAATCGGAAATGTATTTCATACTTTACCAAAACAGCTTTCGGCATTCTATAGAAGGCCTAGGCAAAGTATAAAATCACTCTCTTAATTTAATGCATTGCGTACATTACCTATAACGTATACCTGTATTTCAGGTTGCCATTCAAAGAACAAATTAATTTAATGTGTATGAAATCAACTCTAAAGCCATTTGGAATCATTGTTACATACTTTGTAATCATGCAAATGACTGGAGTTGCAATATTGATTATGTGGACAGTAGAAATTTTAGAGGTGAGTTTAAACATTTTTCATGGATATTTTTAGGTCGTTTAAGCAATTCCCTTTAAGAATTTGGAAGGTCTAATTTTTAACACTAGAATATTGATCATTATTATTATGTACCTATATAATACACCCATACCTAACGCTCGATGCAAGCAGAGGGGTGTTATAAGTTTAACGTGTATATTTGTGTATATGTCTGTGCTATTGTTTCTCTCAAACTGATGAACCAGTTTTCATTTGGTTTTTTTTTTTTCGTTTAAAAGGTTTCTTGATCGAGAGTGTTCAGCCATTCACACATTATCAGCTTTTTTCTAGCTGATGAATAACTTCCACAAACATTATCGATTCGAAATTTTGTATCTTATTACTTCAATGATATTTATTTCTTTATTTATTAATAAGGATGACTAACAGCTAAATTATCAAATTAAAAACAACAAAGGAATCTGTAACCCAATAACAAGTCATCACGTTTAAAAAACTGTAGAAGTTATAAAAAATGTAAACAACTGTACTAACACAACTGTCATTACTACAGATAATAACAATAACAAAATTTACAAAGCATTTACTTATTTAAAAAATCATGACTTAAGCACCTTCTAGCCGAAACCACACTTTAGTGGAAATGATCCAGATTATGCTGCCCACATAGTTCATTGAAACGTTTGTTTGCCCACACTCTATAAGAGTTTTGCCTGTAGTTAGTTGAAGAAAAAGGAACATTTAGTAAATAATAAACTCAATAAAGACGAGTTAGTTTGCCCGGGGCATTAAAATAGAGCTTTGTTAAAAGATCAGGACTGTCAATATCAGATGTAATTTTTTTATATCAAGATGATGTCATTAACTTCACGCCTGTTTGATAGTGGTAATTTATGGAATTCCATATAAAGATTAAAATAATTCTTCGACTGATAGGTCATTATTGATGAAAATATAGATATTTCATAAATCTCTTTTGTATACTCTCAATACGGTTAATATACTTATCATAGCATAGATTCTATATTTAAGACGCGTATTCTAGATGGCTTCGTACAAAAGTGCAATATAGAATTTTTAATGTTTTGGCTTTTGTGAAGCATTTAGAATTGAATGATTAAGAAGCCTTACTTACATTTACATCTATATGAGGTTCAAAAGTTAATTTAGGGTCATAGTGCACACCTAGATTGCGTACGAAATTACATTTATGGAGAGTTTGGCCGCATAGAGTGTAAACTGAATCATTGACCGAACGCTTACGAGTATATGTAACTACTGAGCATTTTTAGGGATTAAGATCTAATTTATTCATCTTACGGTAATCCTCTAGACGACTAAGTTCGGTCTGTAAGGCTATCATGTCATCATGTGTAGATATGGTTGCATAAATTTTCATATCATCAGCGAAATACAATAATTTAGTAAAATTGAGACATGAACCTATATCATTTACATAAATGTAAATAATAGTGGACCAAGCAATGAACCCTGAGGAACCCCGCGGAGAACAAAGACCCAACTTGACCTGATGCTGTAGAATTATCTGGAATCTGCAGGGCACACAAATCGTCACCAACTTACATCGAAGATAACTTTTTTTTAAGAATAGATAACTTTCATTATGGAAGAGACTTTATATTTAAGCAATCTCATTTATTCTATCAAAATGCAATGGCATTTTATTGTTCTGTAATTCTGAATTTTTGTAAATCATTATGTATTGTTTTTTTGTTTTAACATTGTTAACATTTTTCAGCATTCCAAGTCTAGTGTGGATGCGCACCTTGGAAACGTTTTATTAAGTGTCACAAGAGGTGTAGTTGGTGTAGTGACTTCTATTCTCCTGTTTAGAGTTGGGAGAAGACCAATGGCACTAATTTCAGGTACAATTTTAATTATAATTAGTATTTTTATTCAGTAATTATTTAATAGAATGCTTATTAAATTAGAAGCATATTTAAAGTTGCACTTTAGGACTCACAACACCCATATTGTATCTCTTTTATGGTTGCACAGCACAGTGACGGCACTGTCTCTGATGGTAAACACAGTACAATCAAAACACAGCGGCGACCACCGAGAGATCTAAATCTATCGGCGGTCGCCACCACTGTCATGTCGGCTTGCACAAATATCTCTTCACGTTACGTTTAAAGGACTCGATGTCGTGAAAAGGAAGTAGTACACTGGCCGGGAGAAGTTTCCACAGTTTTACGGCACGACAAAGATAAATCATAGAGAATTTTTTAGTTCGTGCCGAGACCGTGGTTACTGCTGTTAAGTTACTAGGTGCTTGATTACTGGGTATAACAGGTTTTGGCTGCCTGTCTACTGAAGCAGAATGGAGCGAAGCTGTGCAAATTTCGACCAACAGAATTGAATAAACATCTAGTGATGCAATTCTATTGGTCGAAATTTGCACAGCTCCATTCCGCTCCGCCAGCTTCAGTGGACAGGCAGCCTTATTCCGGAACGTTTAATGCTGAAGCATGGGACTATGCAGGGTTTTAGACTTAGTGAATGGTGTACGTAATACCGTTGTACGCAATAGTCGTGTCCCACCACTCGGCCAATTATCAATGCAATGCAATTAAGCCAATTGTAGTAATCTTTAGTTTCAAGGGTTTATATGTAATTATTTGAGGTACCTCCACGTAAGTATATATTGGCCCACAAATAAGATATATTTATTCGAATTATTGACTCTTTATTTGTTTGTTATGTGTACATGTTTCTCTAAAATATAATTAAATACAATAGAATAACAACAATTTTATCGTAGTAATTGCTTATTGGTTAAACTTGAATGACAAACATATTGCCCTATTTTCATAAAGAAATAATTTGTATAACGTGGAGATCGAATTAATATAAATGAGCTAAAGTTTTCACCATGTTTTCAGCATTCGGTTTGGGTGTTGTCTGCGTTGTCCTTAGTGTTTACCTTCGTTATACCGCTAAGCTAACCGTGATACCACAAATATTTTATATGATGTATGTAATGTTTGGTTCTTTGGGTTATTACACTCTACCATTCCTGATCATGTGCGAAGTGTATCCGCTGCAAGTAAGTTAATATTTTCTAACTCATAGTTGCAAACTTTTTTAAATATTTTATATTACTATATAATACATACTATATTAATATACCTACATTTATAGGTACATTAATAGGTATCTAAAATTATTCTTGTGTTATAAACGCTCCTTGTATAACTGAAGTAAATATAGAAAAATATATGCAGATGAAGTTAATTAGTTATATACTAAAGAAAAACTTATTGTTATGATCAAAGGTTGAATGTGTTTCCTGGTAAAAATCATGCAGTCTATTTATTTTCTTGTGCTAAAAATATCGAAATATTTAATTATTACGTAAAATCCGCTTTCTTTAATAAAGTAAACCAAGATAAGATCACAAAGTCACTTGTACGACTTTGCATTTCTGTTTTGGCAGGCTTTTATATCATTAGTCAAATCGGGGTAGTACGATGTAATTTTTAATTGTAATGTTTTAATAATAACTATTTTACGTTGATTTACCAACAAAGTAATATATCATAGACAAAATGAATATAAAATATTGAAGTTTCCTTTCAGATCCGTGGACTACTGAGTGGTATAACGGTATCCGTGTATAATTTTTTAATATTCGCTACCAATTTCGATTTCCCATATGTACGAGATGGCATAGGATTTGAAAATACCATTCTTTCCTTTGGTATTATATCTTTGATAGGTAAATGTTTTGCAACATCGCATTTTTTAGCAACATGATTCAAACATTAGTTCCGGATTTTGTTTTTCATTCAGCAACAATATTGCAATAGACTTAATAAATTTATTTTACGATGCATTCTATTTTTAACCGTCTTCAAACAAATGAGGAGGTTATTAATTCAGTTGTATTTTTTTTTGTTAGCTCATAAGTTCGTCATTTATAAACAGATTTAGAAAAGTATTTTCTTGTTGGAAATGGTATACTTTCAATTGCATTCCATTTTAATTTCATTGTCATTGGACTATGGATTTCGAAGATACACCCGAAAACTTATCAAAATCGAATAGGAAATGTATAGCGATTGCTATATTGGTAGGTTTATGATAATCCAATACTAAATAGGTGCCTAACTAAGGACGTTAGTAACAAGGACTGCGAAGGCACAACGGGACTCTTTAATAACAAACAGCACGAATGTGGAAGATTCTTCCCTTGCCTCCTTTTGTGTGTTCTACCGTTTGTATAATGGGTTGTATTCCAAGGAATTGTTCGACATGATGCCAACGACTAGTTTCCGCCATCGCACCGCTCATTATCAGCAGGGAGCTCTTTCTTACACTTTGGAACCTAAATGGTCGCGAACTGTCCATTTTCAGAGGAATTTACTCCGCAAACGCTCCGGTTGTGGAATAAGCTCCCTTCTGAGGTTTTCAATGGGGACTACAGTATGGGGTTCTTCAAAAGGGGGTAAATAGTTTTTTAGAGGGTCCGAAACTCCGTAATAAAACAGTATTACTTTGCCGTGTTCGGGTTTAATGAAATTGTCATGAGATGCACTTTTTTTTTTTTAATTCCATTATGTACTGGCAACAATTATATAATGACATTATATTTTTTATTATTTCAATATAAGTAACAGTATTTTGCAAACTGGTTTTGTAGAAGTTTTGTAGTTATAATTGTTAAGTTGGATGTTAATGTAAAGCTAACCAACCAATACTGATTATTCGCATTACTTTAGGTTTCATTTTTCTTTATTTCGCTTTACCGGAGACTAAAGGTCTTACACTACAAGAAATCGAACAGTATTTCAAAGGGGGAAAAGGATCTGGATCGACAAAATCAGAGAAGAATGGTGAGGATAAATCTAAAAGCGGAGAAGGGACTTCGAAAATGAAAGATGAGTCAGAAGCCAATACAGATGCAGTCACTGAAAAGAATTCAAGTGATAACCTAACGAAATCCAAATAGATAATTAGGGAAGAGGAGAGAAACTTATTTTTATATTAATTCAATATAAAATATTTTTATAGGATTTTAGTTTTATATGAAATAAAGACCAATTCAATTTTCTTCTATATATTTTATTTTAACGAAATACTATTATTAACCGATTATAAGTTACATAAAATTGAA
This sequence comes from Saturnia japonica, assembly GCA_033032175.1. Lineage (NCBI taxonomy): Eukaryota > Metazoa > Arthropoda > Insecta > Lepidoptera > Saturniidae > Saturnia > Saturnia japonica. The sequence goes on along the minus strand of CM065309.1, from coordinate 17,369,597 downwards.
ATGATCGAGTTGGGTAAATTTTTCACACATTAAGTTACAAGTACAAGGTACATGTTACACATTAAGTACTATAATAACGAGTGTCCGCCGGGAAGGTTTCCTACTTTGCTTTGCCGCCATTTTGGTAAACATTAGTCTTGACAGTTCATATTTGGCAGTCATGAAGTAGGCACGTGGCAAATTTATTATGGAAAAATATTCGATAAACCAACGTGTTTTAATCGTTAAAACATTTTATCAAAATCAATCATCGATTACTGTGACGATGAGAAAGCTACTGAAATTTTTGGGAGAAACAACGTGCCAACAAAACGCACTATTTATCGTGTAGTGAATGATTTCGAAGAAAGAGGGTCTGTAGGTGATAGGCCCAAGCATGGACCACAACGTACTGCAAGATCGGCTGAAAACATTACTACTGCTCAAGAAAGTGTTCAAAACAATCCATCAACCTCAATTCGACGCCGTGCTCAGGAGCTTGGTTTTCAAAGAACAACTTTGGCCACAATTTTGCACAAGGATTTGCATTTGTTTCCATTTACAATTCAGTTGACACAAGAGCTTCTTCCATAAGACCATTTACGCCGCCGTACATATGGACGCCAATACATGCCAATAGTATGTTACAGCTCGCCCATGACGACCCCGATTTTCATGAAAAAATCATAATGAGTGACGAGGCACATTTTCATTTGAATGGATATGTGAATAAACAGAATAGTCGCTTCTGGGCAATGGAAAACCCACAAATTATTCATCAGTTACCTTTGCATCCATTAAAAGTGACAGTTTGGTGTGCAATTTGGTCAGGAGGAATCATTGGACCTTACTTCTTTGAAAATGAAAACCGCGTAACGGTAACTGTTAATGGGGAGCGATATCGTGATATGATTGAAAACTTTTTAACGCCACAACAGCATTCTTTGGGCTTGATTAACATGTGGTATCAACAAGAAGGTGCCATATCGCATACAGCTAGGATTACAATGGAATTACTGCGTGACCTCTTTCCACAACAAGTTATTTCAAGAAATGGTCATGTTGATTGGCCTCCACGGTCGCCTAATTTGACTGCTCCGAACTTCTTTTTGTGGGGATATCTGAAAAGCAAGGTTTATGCAAACAAACCAGAAACGCTTGAGCAAGTCAAACAAAATATTCGTGATGAAATTAATGAAATACCGCGTGAAATGTGTGAGAATGTAATGAAAAATGTGCTCAAAAGGGCTCGCATTTGTGAGGATAACAGAGACGGACATTTATCTGATATTGTATTCCATACATAATTGCCGACAATAAATAAAACATTTATCGATATAAGATCCATTCTCTTTCATTTAATCAAAAATTATAAACAAACAAAGTAGTATACCTTCCCGGCGGACACCCCGTATATTAATATTCATAGAAACACCAAAAATGGAAAGATCGTAAAAATAAATCCAAATTATACATTAGCGACAGCTTGCAGCAGTTTCTCCATTATATTTATGCCATTCTTATACTGATCGACATGCATTCTTTCATCGTGTCCATGCAAAAGCAGCGGAGTATTTGTTATGGGAGTGAGGTTAATAGCTGGTATGCCTTGATGACGAAGGAACCGAGCGTCAGTTGCTCCGGGACATATTATTGATATTATATTTAAACCCCTGAAATGTAGGTACAAAAATTATATTGACTTGAAGGAAAGTTGCCTAAAATTGTCATAATTATACTGAAATTCGTTTACTTGCTAACATTTTTGGAACGAAGTTCCTTATCGAGCGTTTGGCATATAGGAGGTACACAGGGAAAAGGTGTTCGACTGACACTTTTGTTATAGAACGTTACAGCCATGCATATATAGTAGTGCAATTATATATTAGAAAGAGACAGAGAGTGAGAGGGTAAACGTATACTTGGCGTCGAGGAGCAACTGCTCAACTAGATACGGTTCCTGTTTACAAGCGTATGGCTATATACATATAAGTTTTTTTTTTGAACAGACGTAGTAGTTCAAGTAGTAGTATACACTATAAGTATATTTAAAGCTGAAGGTACTGATGAAGTTTGTAATTTGGGCTCAGCTTTAGAATCGCTACCGTCGAGCTCAGACTCCAATTTTTTTTTACATTTATATCTCTTTATAATTAAGCCAAATATAAAATTTCACATTGCAGAAATAAATAGTATGTGAGAAATAAAAAAAATCAAAGCGCAGTTATTGTAAAATTGACTACACTTGTGGTTTTTATTTTTAATTCATTTACTTAGGTTTTGACCCTATATTATGTAATATTGGTGGCATTTTGCGTGATATACTTAGTTTGGTTTTTGCGCATAAGTGAAGTGGATTATAAATATTAACAAGAGCGTGCATTCTGGGATCACACAAAAATTCCCTAGATCGTTCTAACAAGGCGGCCACCATCTTGATGAACGTCACTTTGTATATAATGTATATACTACGAAAGCTTGAGAACATTGACGCTGGAAATTTTTATTAAGACTTTAAAACATTGACACGGAAAACATTACTTTGTATATTGGAAAATGTTATCTTAAAAACATTGAAACTGACAAGTGCTTTTGCGGCGCCAAAACAAGAAGTAGAAGAAGAAGACTACACAAATTTCAATTCTAAGTAGTTGTCATAAAGTTCACTTTTGAAAGATGGGCAAAAATTTTGCAGATCGTAATTTTTTTCTACACTTTATTTTGTTACTTTTTGAATAATTATTGTGTTGATTACGTCAAATAGATACACTTTAACATTTTGTGCCGTTTTTTGTTTTTAGTGAGATATTTTCATTTTTTCTTTGTGGTGATAAAATTTTTAAGTAAGTTTGAACTGCAATCATAACGCGCGAACCGAGCGAGCGCAGCAAGAGAGCCGCGGGAGCGCCCGGCGAGTGACAGAAACAAATAATTATTACTTGAAAATTCATATACAATACTTAGATAGACATAACCTCAAAATTGAAAAAAAATGTCTCAAAAACTATTTGTTTTCGTACTTTTTCCTTCACCTGGGGATTACCTCTAACCCTCCTCCACCCCTTCTCAGCATCAAATTTAGTGGTAGCGATTCTAAAGTCCAACCATCTTTTTTAATTACAAATATCTGGGTGACAGAGCTGGCCGACCGAGCTGTGCTCAGTGTCGTATAAACAAAAAAAGAAAATCACCTATCTAGATAAACTTGGAAGGTAAAACATTATCTAAATGCAAAGTTTCATCGAAATCGTTGGAGCCGTTTCCGAGAAATCAATTACAAATATATATATACAAGAATTACTCATTTAATATAATAAGATAAGTATTAATAGAATGTTTATTTTCACAATTGTTTAAACGAAATCTATTTTTTTTTTATTCAATACACTTTTTTTATCATATCGTCATAGAGCTTGTTATTTTAAAAAATCGAGTACAGTGTACAGCGTATACAGCGAAAGAAGGTTCGATTCTTCGTTTCTACCGGGTGAAATACGACACATCTCGTTTTTATAAAGATTCTTGTAAAATATATTATTGATTATATTTATTAACATAATTAATTCTAAGAATGTCGGCAATATGCGTTTAGTCTTATTTTTAGAAATTATGAGGTAATCATTAGCTCTTGCTTGCAAGATTACTTGGATACTTTCATTGCTTCAGCGGCTTTGTTTAGAGCACCCCAAAATGGTACACTATCGTCCAACTTTGTACTTTGTACTTGAGGGTTTTTAACAATGTACTCGAAGGTAACGTCTTTACCAGCTTCTTTACACCATCGTTCAACCTGAAACGTACCTTGAACTCGAGCGTTTATTTTGAACAAATTAAATTTGATTTTTTTAATGGTATCTGTACCTACCTAATACCTACTCATTATTAGTTTTTTGAAATCTGGATATAGTTACTTTCAAAAGTGTTGTATTAAGAGAATTAACTTTTATTTTATTTTGATAAACAATTATTTATTATTTATTTATAATGTAAATCCGATCGATAAGCACAAATTTTATAGCAGCTTCTCACCATATTTTCGAATTCATTATGATCCACCTCCGGTGGTATCCTGATATCGAACGTCACTGACAGGTTTTCTGGTAAAACGTTCACCTGGACTCCACCCTGAAAGTAAAATGACGCATATGTAGGGTTGCTATAAATGGCTAGGCTCTCATCGGGACAAAAAGAGAGAGAGAAAAAAAAACCTTTTATAAACAACAAAAATGGCAAACAAGCTTACAGTCCACCTGATGGTAAGTGGCTACCATGGCCTACGGACCCTTGTAACTATAGATGTCATTAGCACGCTGCCGACCTTGAACCCACCTACCCTAAAGAATTCTACAAACCCTACTCACCACAAGAACACGACACTAGATTGTTTGCCTGCGATATTCTGTCGGGTGAAAGTATTTCCACCAGTCGGACAAATTCCAATTTCCAAATAAATTTTTCTGTGCCCTACCTTCTCCTACATGTTTATAAAATCCGTGTATTTCATATTCACTTCATATTTTGGCGCATTCAACGCTCTGTACAGTCTTTGGTAGTAGGCGATTTCTTTCATCAGTCCACAGGTTCGATATTAATTAAATTAATCTTTTCTCAGTAGCGTTGTCGCTAGTTATCTCAACTAAATATTCGCACAATTCAAGCATAAAGCATTTACTTTCAGGATTTTTGTATAACTTAAAAAGTGAAGGTACATCTCTAGTACACAGTTGGGGTACAAAAATAGCCTTCCACTCTTCAGGGCAAACTTATTCCCTGAATTTCAATTGTTAAAAGCAATTGTTGCTTGAAATTTCCACATTTTACTGTTTTCACATTTTATGTTTCAAGTTTTTGAACGCGCGACGATATATTAGTGCTTTGTCGAGACGTCGCGTCGCGCGCGTCGTGTCGGGACATGGGGCGTAGTATAACGGATACAGTCCCGATATATCGGAACGAATGACAACCCTAGGCACTATGTTCCTAGTTATTTTCCTATGTATTGTAGAAGCCTTAGAAGCTATATTTATTTAAGGTCCTGGTTCCTTGATCCTTAATAATATCAAGAAACTGTAAATTACAGAAGAACGTCAACGGCTGAAATTTTTTAATAAAAAAGTGAGAAATCGCGTTTAAAAATATTTAAAAAGATGATGAATTTGATAGTAAATTTAATGGAAATCAAGATCCAAAATAAAATTAAACAATTAATTCCTGATAACCACATTTAAAAAAAAGTACTCTTACCTCAACTTGCGTCAAATTGATTGTAATAATGTCGCCACTCCAAGAACTTCCAATGTCTACCTTGGCTATCTCTTGGGCTCGTACTGTCATGAATTTATCAATTATGTAGTGTAACTAAAATTAAATACAATAATCAATTTAAAATGTTTTTTTTAATGTGCATGAATTCTAATGATTAACCTTAAATACGTTTGCAAAGCTATCCACTATCAAATAATAAGCTGCAATGCAGAAAGGATAACCTATATAACTTCACACTACGACTCTAATAATTAGAGCAGTAACCATGAATTTCGAGCAATCTGAAAAGCTGTAGGCAAATAGGGGAAGTGAGAACAGCGATAGGCAAAGGATGCGTTAGCGACAGCGCGATGAATGGTTCAATAAATTAAAAACTGGTGAAACCAGCTAGCACAGCTATTTAATACATTAAAAAATGTGAGTTATCTGTAAAATATTGGAACCATTATTAAAGTGAAACTTCTTTTGGGAAGGTGTGAATTAGATTTTATAAAAAAAAATGTGTAACGAAAAATAAATAGCTATAAATGTATATTTCGGTTTTAGGCTGTAAGAGAATGAGATAGAATGCGTTTATATATTATTTCCCAATCATTTGTCTATTTTTAATGTACTGGAAATATATATAAAGACAGGGAGAGAGAGAAAGAGAAGTTTCACTTCAACCGTGGGTGTACCCACACTCAAATTTTTTTTCAAAATGCAGGCATATTTTTAATGTTTGTACCATCTCCTCCCATGCTGCTTCATTGCAGAGCCAATGTGTTCTCTCCTTCTTACGACGTCGGGTCCTTCAAGCGCAACATGAACAGATATTTATGTAGGCCGGCGTGACCGCGGTGATCGCTGATGGATTTCGATCTCTCGGTGGTGGCCATTGTGTTTGGATTGTGCTGTGATTATGATCAGGGACAGTACCGTCAATTACCCGAGCTACTATTAAATAAAAACGAACCTTTTCACCTGCCGTTTCTCTAGCAATAAACGAGCCATGCCCAGGAGGAGCTCTGCAGGTCACTTTAATTTCTGAAATGTTAAATATTTCATTATGATTTGAAATTTTCAGGTGATTATTAAGGTATTGAAACTATTTAATTTAATGAAAAGGGATATCGAAGTCTTTCTCCAAAGTAAAAGAGTTTGATCGGTACAAGGTGTTTAAATGTGTTCATAACAAATTTAGAATTTTTTTTTTGTATACAGACTCGGTAAAATGATTATACTTTACTAATAATTATAAATAATTTAATTTGTTTAGTAAATAAAATAGTAAATTCGTCAATGTTAGATGAAAGACAGTGACTAAATGAAGAAAAAAAAATTACAAATAAAAGAAAATTACTTACGTCTGGAAGTTATCTCACCATGGCAAGCATGTAATATATTTGAACTACTGCTAGGCCCGCTCTCGTCTAAACCAAAGCCAATATTTAATTTTCGGAACTCGTTAGACTCTGAAAATATTTTCATACCGTCCACGCTTCCGATCTCTTCATCTGTAACAATATACTTTATACAATAAAAAATCGCCATAAAGATGATTAGCTTAAGTATAGAGATCATTCCTTGATTTTATTATTTCTATTTATGATGTCAAGATGGTAACAGGCTAAGCCAGTGGAGGAGCTGTCTCTCAAATGTAGCCGCCATAAAGCAGCTATGACGCTTGGCGACAGATTTTTTACTTGAGGGCGGAAGCAAGCTGAACATGTATTAGAAAATGCTCTATCACCATACTATGGTTTCATCACGATATTTTCCTTTAAGAAAAATCTAGTATCTAATTTATCCTGATGATGAATTTTCCATAATGTTAATGTGATTAGAGGTAATGGCATTTTATGATTTAGCAGTCGTACAAAATATCAACATGTTCATATTATTTATATTATTATACTGAACTACAATACAGTTATGTGTTTATTAATAGACATTAAATTATAGTTTAACATATTAAATAGTAGGGACTTCTGGCGCTAATCAGAACTTATAGATTAGAATTGTGAAGTGGTTGAACAGACAGTGTTATAATAAGTGAATTGTTGTCGATGGGTTATTTCGAATAGTTCGATTAGGAAGATTTACGTAAACCTCCTGTGAGGCTGAGGCAGAGATAATATGAGTAAATTGGCTAGAACGTTGCGAGTGGAACACCGCAATACTCCAATAACATAGCCTCCTTAACGGAGCCTATGTCTGACTGTAGATTTCTATTATTAACTAGAATGCCACGCAGACGCTGTTATACCCTTTTCAATAGTCTATAACTCGACCATTATTTTCTCGATTATTTTTCTTGAAAACTTTCCCAGGATCATAGCAAACAAAACAAAATAAGTTTTACGCATTTTCATCGTTCGAATTGTGAGTTTTGATTTTGAGTTTCTAAAAAAATCCAATAGATAAAATAAATATCATTATTTCCAAAAAAAACAATATTCTGGATAACTTTTCAAATGTTTCTTACTCTTAAAGCCTCATTAGGACTATAGAAAGATAATTAGCCAAATCGGTCCAGCCGTTCTCAGGTGATGCGGTTACCAACGAGCGGCATTTCATTTTTATTTACTAAAATAATAAAAATATATCTTACCAGGAACAAAACTTATATGTACAGTCCTCTTTAATCGAATGCCAGAATCTTTTAAACGCCGCACAGTTTCTAAGTAAATCATCCCTACACTTTTCATGTCTTGTATTCCTCGAGCGAATATAAAGCCATCTTCTGAGATGCACGCTCCGAACGGCGGATAAGTCCAATGTTCCTTTGAATAGTAATTTATTTATAGAGATAAAGGAGAAAGACAAATAGTTTTTAATATCTAATAAAACGTGCTTAAGATGCTGGTGAAACTGTACGGTGTACAAAATAAACTAATGATTTTTTAATGCTGTCAAATCGGTCAGTTTAGGATTGTGACTGAAGTAAAATATCTATATATTACTCATACGTTCCTCCAGTCCATACAGTAGAAAATAAACCGAATGCTTATGTTTATACTAACTGTTTTACTTCTTTTAAATTTATTCGACCAACTGTCCACAGCAACGCCCTCAACGCACCCGGTGACGTGGTGTAGCTTAACGCTGTTTTCACTTCCTATACATGTATACAGCTTGCAAGATTGCTTTATGTTCATGAATACTATTCCACTCCTTTAGGTTTGACGCGTAAAGTTATGTATTTCCAGAGATTGGCGCGTTCAAACAAGCTAACTTTTTAGCTTCATAATATTAGTAGAGTGTAGTAGTAAAGGTATGAAGTAGAATCATTTATATCTACCATCGGCAAAGTGAGAAAAGCGTAAATTAGATGCTTCGGAGACCTATGAAATATAAGACGATCGATAAGAGCCAGCTAAATTAAAAATCACGTGTAAGCCACTGACTGAATTACTGCATAGCTATTGCAGTACTCATTTTGTTATTAAAAAACTTATAACTTTTATTTAAACTATTTATTCCTTGACAATAATATTTAAAACGGTTTGTAGTAAAATACTGTGTAAATAGTAGATAATATGATCTTTTGAATATGTTATTGTTTGTTGATATTCTTATCTCAGTTTAAGATACAACCGACATTGATCTTAAGTAGGTCAAGACTTGATACATATAGTAAAAGTATTGTAAAATTAGTTTTATTTCATTAATAACATATCTTATTTCTACAACTTAATTCTTTTTTGAATTCTATGTTAAACAATTTAAATATAAACTAATCAAATAAAACCTTAATCGCTTAATGCCTAAATATCCTATATAATTCAAAATTATAGGAAACAAAAATTTACATTCTTTAATGCACGAGATATTCGCACAGGTCACCCAGTTAAAATATAATAGTAATGTATGAATAATGTTACCCAATTGTAATCGTCCTAATACGAAGAAAAAAACGTATTATATATTTGGAGCCCTATGAAAAAAAAAATGTTAGCTGTAGGGTGATGGTATTTCATAAGGTGGGGGGGTGTCCCTAGTAGAAAAAAACTCCAGTATTGCCGGTGGAGACAAGCGCTTTATCTACATACCTCATAAACGGGCACCACATCCATGTGAGAATTCAGTAAAATCGAAGGCAAATTTGGGTTTAGGCCCTCCCATGTTATAATCAAAATAGGCTTTTTAGGTACAAATTCGTGCACCACTACGGGTAAATGTAACAATTTTGCCTGTTTCCTTATAAATTCAACACAATCACCTGAAATAAACGTGTTCATATTAATTGTCCACATAAAGTATTGTTGGAGGTTGCTTGCTGTATACATTGGGGAAAGCTCACTTTAAGCATTTTGTTTTGATTTACTTTTTTTTTTATAATTTCGACGTCACCATGTTCCACCTTACATTTCAACGAATTTTTCAGAACGCTCGTATAGGTATTTAGTATTTTATGTATTATCATTTATTTATGTTATACCTATTTGTATTTTATACCTAATGTTTAAGGAATAATAATACTTCGTAAGAAATCCTAAACGTCTGAGGAAAAGTTACCGATGTTTACATGTTTACATCGCGCAGTGACCTAGGAACAAAAGAAGAAAAAATGTTCTGTAATTAGTCCATTTATGATATCAGTCGGAAAAGCTAATTGTCTAACGTGCATTTAACAGACTTTATATATATACAGTGGTGGTCATATAATTAGAAACACTTCTTATGAATAAAGAAAGTATATATAACTTCAACGTACAAATGTTCGTAAAAAATATACTCATTCAATTTAATAATCATGCAATAATATAGCCACTCAAATAAAAAACTCATTAAATGCATAAAATATAAAACATATCTTACTTTTAATTACAAAATGAGTCTTACACATGTAGGAGTTTATTTTCTGTTACTGGCCGCTTGGACGCCAATTAGAAACATTTTAAAAAAGCATCCTTAGCTCGTTCTTTTTTTGAAATTGGAGAATAACATTTCTTTCTTAAGGCAAAAATAAACGTGACGCGTCAACTACGCAAATAATTGTTAATTTACATAAAGATCATAAATGGGCGTACAGAAGAATAGCTGAGCATTGAAATTGTTCTGTTAAGAAAGTTTTTAAAGCAATTGATCATTATAAAACACATGGAACTGTTGAGAATGTTCTTAGAAAGGCTCGGCCAAGTAAAACCTCTTCCAGAGAAGATACGCTAATCGTTCGTGTTGCTAAAAGAGACCCAAGTAAAGGTTCCAACCAGATTAAAAATGAAGTTTTTTCGCCTGGTGACCAGAGAAACATCTCGTCAACACTGATATGCCGAAGATTAGTGGAAGCTAAATTGTTTGGAAGAATCTCTCGAAAGGTACCGCTTCTTACCAAGCAACATCGAGAGAAGCGATTATTATTCGCTAAAAAATATGTTAATTGGACGGTACGAGAATGGAAAAGTGTTATTTTCAGATGAAACAAAAATAAATATGGTAAATTGCGATGGAAAGCGCTATGTTAGACGTCCTGTAAACAATGCTTTTAATTATAAATACAAAAGGAGTATAGTCAAGCACGGTGGCGGTAACTTTAAAGTTTGGGGGTGTTTTTCTGGATATGGAGTTGGACCCGTTCGGAAAATTGAAGGTACAATAGATCAATGGCAATACAAAAATATCTTAGAGCACAAAATGATTCTCTACTCGGACGATCATTTGCCTGTAACCTGGATCTTTCAGCATGACAATGACACTAAATACACGGACAATAGCGTCAAATGTTTCCTTAGCGAACATCGTATATCCGTTTTAGACTGGCCAGCAAATAGTCCGGATTTAAACCCGATAGAAAATCTCTGGTATATTATTAAAAATAAAATCTCAAACAAACGTAACAGCAGTCAAAACGAACTATATGAAGCATTTGTTGAAGTATGGAATTCAATCCCCCTAGAAATTGTATGAAATTGATTGAATCAATGCACCGTCGTTGCAGTGTTGTTATTGAAAATAAGGAATACACCACTAAATATTAATTATAACTGTTGGTAGGCTGTGGATAGTAGCTATTTCGTAAATAACAATACTAATTACTAATACTTAAAAAATATTGCTTTTTATACTTTTTTGTTGTTATTTCTAATTAGTTGACCATTATTGTTCATAGCTTAAAACTGATTTAAATATTTGTCCGTAATGTAATATTGAAACTGCACTTGTGTAATGGGATTTATATTGTTTTTCTAATAAATGATAAATCGTTGAACATATTGATGTCCTATTTATTGTTTAATTTCAAAATAAAAACGATTGCGGTGAAGTATCGGTATTACATAATGTCAAGGACCGTTAGTAGTGTTTCTAATTATACAACCACCACTGTATATATTATACAAACGTTTTGTTAAAATTGAAAATAATCCACTCCAAGCAACATATTTCATTCAAATAAATATTGAGTTAATAATAGCGATCATTAATAATTCGTATTAGATACGGTACACAGTACCACGCATTATATATTTTTGCAGGATAACTGGCAGTCTATAATTCAAAAGGGACTGCAGACATATCGAAGGTCATTATCTGTCCATTTAAATGAACCTTTCGCTATTGAACCTTGCACAGATTCTGACACATACTTTTTACTCGTATAACTTCTAATCATTTATTAACACTTGTTAAACATTTATAATAATTTAATTTGTTTAATGGTTTCTATTTAAAGGTGCTTTTGTATTTCTAATAAAAAAATATAATCATTTTTACATGTGATGTTTTGTTGTTGGCAGTATCATTTCGGTAAATAGTGAGTGAAATTGGCGCGGACGCCATTGTCTAACCACAGTTCCACACGTTGGTCCCAACGTTGGCGCCAACATTGGGGCCTACTTGTGGAGCCGGGTTTATCATTAGAAACGCATATTAGGTGTAACAGTGTATATGGTACAGGTACTTACTGTAATCAATATCCGGGTGCACACTTGGTATCTTCAAGTACTCTCTCAGTCTCTGTATAACTTCATCATTATCCCATTTACTCATGATTACCTATGAGAACGTACGCTGTAAATTTAACAGGTACCTAAGATTTTGTGTTTAATATTTCCTTCATAATATTATAAAATAACACAAAAGTTATTAATTCGTAAGTTAAGTTTTAGTTTAAGTTAAAGTTAATTTTTGTCGAAATTTCCCGATAGGCATGGTATATAAAAATCATGAACACGAATAAGCCATTAAAACATTTTTTTGTTTGTCTTTATGTTTGGGCGTGTGGATGGATTTAACTCAAAACCGGCTTGATCGATTCTTTTGAAATTTTGTACACGGGATGTTTATGTCATTGGTCAATTGATAGGGTATAAGAAATTTCAATATTACTTTCAGGAATTGTAAAAAAAAATGCAAAAATTTATTCAATGTTATCAAAAGGGTATTATTACGTTAGTATCAAGTAATAATATAAACGTAGATAATTATGATAATAAAAGTGAATTAGCCTAATAATAAAAAGATATAAATCCATAAAGGATATCAGCTATGACCTGTCACGTTTCAGGATTCAGCTAATCTATATCCATTAAATTGCTTTTTATTCTTTAAAGGTTTACCGTTATGGGTACAAACGCATCTGAAGTTAAGTGACGAACACGCTTCGCGGCAGAATTTCCACTTGAGGGTGGTAGCCAGCCAGGCGGGCATTCGAAAATTACCTACCAATATGCTGTGGTTTCATCACGATATTTTCCTTCACCGAAAACTCGGGTCCACTTTAGGGATGGATTCGAATTCACACGTCGATCGACGCGATTTCCGTACACGCTACCACTGAGCCATCAATGCCTTAAATACTTATTTAGTGTCTTTTGCTAAATCTATCTATATCTACGTAAAACCTGCTAAACGATGGCGATCCTAGTTTTTAAAATTATAAAAGTTCGGTTAAATAAATCTATTTATGGACATTATTTAGCATATTTTATATAATTTTCTTTTCTAAATGGCTATAATATCATAATACTGGTTTACATAATTATTGTCTATCCCAACTCACTGAAAAACCTGTGCAATCGTCAAGTGGCTAAAAAATAGTCCACATTACCTACTCTTTGGAAAGTTTTCTACCAGCCAATGAATGTGTCGTCAAAATTAGTTCAGCCATTTTGTAGTTTATCCCGGACAAACAAATAGATAAAAATTTAAAAACACGTGTATGGGTTTTTATTACTTGCAAATAATCATAATATGAGTTTAAGAAGAAGCCTTTATTTCGTAATCACACACAGACACTATAATATTATTAATTTATGTAGGATAGATAATCTGAACGCTTTATTATTTCTTAGAAAAATACTAATGCAAGTTAGAACTCACCACTTACTGCCTAGAAAACTAATTTGTTCGAAGTTGGAACTAACTTCTGACTTACGTGCGTGAATATTTAATATTTTACTTACAATGAAATTACTTGTTACTTTTATTACTTTTACACAGTAACTCAGATAGTAAATATCTAAAAACGAATGTACTTATCGTTACTGTTAATGACACGTAACTGAAGCAAGATAATAATTATGTATTCACATGCGCCATTTATGTAACTGATAAAACATTATACAGGCTGTTTATTATTTTAATTTATCCATACTAATAATATTATAAATGCGAAAGTAACTCTGTCTGTCTGTTACGTTTTCACGCCTAAACCGCTGAACCAATTTTGATAAATTTTGGTACAGAGGTAGATTGGACCTCGGGAAAGGACATAGGGTACTTTTTGTAGCAAAAATAAAACTTTAAAGGTAAAAATAGGAGATGAAAGTATGTAAGAGGGAAATATTAGCTTCCATGACAACAAGTTTGTTGATTTGAAATGAGAGCATTGTCAATGTTGATTTATTGACAGTGTTATACTTAATTAGAAATGTATTGTATTTCTAATAATTACCTATTAAGTGATAGTCCAGTATTCTTTTTAAGATTGGCTTGTTTAACTACGCAGTACGCCATAATGATTGTGTTATTTTATGACGCTGTCAAACGGCGGCTAGCGGGAGTTTATACATTCTAAGCCTTACCTATTGTAAATTATCTGGATTATACAGTTTTGCTACATGTGAATTATTTCATTGTGTTATTCCACATGTGGTGAAAATAAAACTTGGATGAAAGTTTGTATGAAGAACCTATTGATATTTGTGCTTTTGGGTAAGCAAGGAATAAAAGGGGTTTCGCGTTTTTCAAAAATCCTTCCCGTAGGCCTATAAAATAAGATATGATTTTAATTACTTTTTGAAGTTTTATTGGGACGGTTAATGCGTTGGATTATATATATTGGCATATAATGATAATACCATATAAACCGTAATAATCCCATCTTGATTTTCTTTTGGTTTGTCGTGTTCCGAAATCAGCCGGTGCATATGCAGTAATATAGCGGGGTGGTTTTTCTTGTTTTTTTTTTGGTATTATATAAATATAGCTATCTATATTAATAAATCTGTAGTCCAGTCTGTGCTTTTAATATTTTTCCAAAATTTCCCTATACGCATGTTATATGAAAGATACTGATCACAAATATGCCATTAATTTTTTTTGTCCGTCAGTCTGTCTGTTTGTATGTCCGGATTTAATTCAAAAACGGCATGACCGATTCTTATGAAATTTTGTACACGGGATGTTTATATCATCAGTAAGTTGATAGGGTATAAAAAATTTCAATATAACTTTTAGACAATGTAAAAAAAAATTATATTCTCGTTAATTCAATTATGTACACGGGAAGTATAAATCATTCCATGAATGATAAGTAATGAGAATTTTCAATAACACTTTTGGGAACCGTAAAAAAAATGAATTTTCAAAAATTTTAAATTTCATTAATTCTTAACCGATTTTGATGAAATTTTATACACGGGAAGTCTAAGTATTTACATAATCAATGGGCTATAAGAATTATCAATATTACTTCTAGAGTTTAAAAAAAGTAATTCAAATTTTCATCAACTCTCAACCGATTCTGATCAAATTTTGTAGACGGGAAATATGCATACATCATACTTACTTTAATTGAGAGGTAATAAGAATTGTTTATAATGCATTAGAAATCGTACATTAGAATAATAGTTTTCAAACGATTTTGATGGAAACTGTACACAATACATGCCACTCCTCAATAGATACGGCATATGAATTGTAAACAATATGAGTAAAAATAAAACGATTTAAAAAATGATTACGTAGTAACAAACGCGTGCGGAGCCGCAGGCACACCGCTAGCATATATATATAGTGATGTTTTACTGTTTTTATTAGCATAATTGTTACTTGTGCCTAGCGATTTACAAACGATTTTTTCGATAATCCCGTACATTTACCAATTTGGCTAACAATAAAAACTTTTTAGTTTAGTTTCAGTTTAGAAACATTTTAATGCAAACTTAAAAATTTGGCACTAATTGGTTTCTTTATGGCTGGCTTTACTTTAGTATTAAAAACAAAAATGAATACGTCGAAAATTCAAATAGATTTTGGTCGGAGAGTTCCATTGAGGCAATAATAAGCAGCTGAAGTAGCTCGTAACATTAATGCTGTATTCGGAGAGACCATGACTAACGAACGTATTGCGAAAATTTAAACTTTCAAAATATACTAACAGGAAGACCAGCCAGCAAAGTCCAACAATGACGAATAAAGTGGAAGCTGATCCTTATCAGTCTACTGCAGAATTAGCTGAATGGTTTAAGGTAAACAAACGTAGGGCGCATGCAGTCGATAATTCATAAGGTGACCTACACCGCCAGCAAAGTCCAACAATGACGAATAAAGTGGAAGCTGATCCTTATCAGTCTACTGCAGAATTAGCTGAATGGTTTAAGGTAAACAAACGTAGGGCGCATGCAGTCGATAATTCATAAGGTGACCTACACCTAAGTCAATAACTATATTGCATTGAACAAAAATGATAACTGCTGTGCGAATTTTCTCAATTAGAGTTACTCCTAAACGCCTTTTTGTAGTATTTCGGCAAATTGACGGTACTGTCCCTTATGGTAAGCATAGTATTCAAACACAACGGTGACCACCGAGATATCGAAATTCATAGGCGGTCACCGCTGTGATGCCGGCCTGGATAAATATCTCTTCACGTTACGCTTGTAGAACCCGATATCATAAGAAGGTGGACTGTATTAAATAAAGTTAATAATTAGATACATAAAGTTATAATCGTACATACGTTATGCGAGCATCACGCAAAAGCTACCTAATAGATTTTGGCTTTGGCCCTTATCTAAAAAAAAAATCGGTTGTTTGTAAAGTCAGTTTACTGACGATAGTTGAACGTGACAACGTCATAAGAAAATACTGATGGAATGGTAGAGAGAGAGAGCGTAGCATGAAGCACGGAGCCATGGAGGCAAGATAATTATGTGAAGTAGTTTTTTCTTAAATCATAGAACTTGAAATTCATATTTTATAATAAGGAACTTCGTTCCTATCTGGTGTTCCACGACACCACACGTTTTTATAAATTAATTTTCGACACTTTTAAAATTGAATGCTTTACATTAGTTTATATATAATCGAGATTTAAATATTAGTTTGCCAAAGAAGTTTCACTTCTGAAATGTGTACTTTGTACGCACGCACATTTTTTTATAAACACTACGCGTTCAGCGATGTGTTTTCTTGTTTTAGACAAGTGGGGACTATAATATTAGTATAGCTTAGCGCGAACAAAGTAGCAGGCTGTTGCCCGTCGTAAATAAAATGTGTTTTCGCGACGGTAACAATTTTAAAATAAAATACACTTATTTAGTGTATTATCAAACAATTGTTTATTCAGTTGCATTACATTATTTTTATAATTAAGAATAAATATTATTTGTGTGCTTGTTTTATAAAGTCATCAAAAAGGTGCCTTTGAAAGGCGAAGTAACGATTGTATAATATTATATTGTCTATATTTTATAGTACGTGACTATAAAAAGAAAACATTTCACGCTTTTATTGATTTTCCTACAACATAATCTCGTAAATTTGTTAATAGCTAAAGGAGACCGCGATCTCTGTACCCAATGAGGTATTTTTCTGAAGTTTATTGCACTGATTAAATAGAGTATTGATTACTATAATCGATTACTGTGAATTATTTTAATAATGGAACAAAAAAAAAATAGACCGCTGATTGATTTGATTTGATTGATCAAAGTGTATAAATTCTATGGAATAAATACATTATATTATAAAATAAATCTTAAAATCGATTCTCGTTTACAGATCGATTTATTACTTATATTTGTCAAATGTATTTAATCTGTGCTAACATCTGTGGATCACTCGCCTCGTATCGTATATTGCGTCTGCGTTTTGCGTGTGTTTCCGATTGTTTTATTGATTTTTGCGTAAATTCGAGCTCTGTGTATTTACCAGTGCTTTTTCTCTACGGACTTCTAGTATATCGTTTAACTTTCTATCTAACGGACACGGATAACTTTGTTTACACGTTTGACTTTAGCTTGTTATTTTGGATTTGGATTATCGATTGGATATTGACATCATAGATCGTCGTGTGAATTCTGGCAAAACTATAATTAATATATAACTGTCAATTAAAAAACGTGTTTATTAGTTGCCAGTAGAAATAAAATATTTATGATAAGAAATCACTTCATATTATTATTATTTATATTATGACTTAAATCTTATATTTCATGAAATGCCATTAATATAATTCCTTAACTATATATTTAGTTATTATTCGAAACTATATAATTATATCCTATTTAAATCTAAAGAGTTTGTTTGTTTGCTAACGCGCTAATCTCTAGATTTATAGCCTTGATAGCATTTTTATTCAGAATGTTTATAGGCTATATAGCTTCACGCTATGACTCTAATGAGCGGAGCAGTAACCATAAACTTCAAGCACTATGGCAAGCTGTACGCAAGTACTTGAATTGAAAACAGCGATAGGCGCGGTGGAGAGTTGGTCGAAAAAGTTTAACACAGGTGAAACCATGAGTTTAGCCAATATTATAAATATTTAAAAAATATATATGCTTAAATATTTTTGTTAAATAGTAAATATTAAATATAAAGAGGTTTTTTTATATCGAATCACAATATTGTAAAATGTAAGCCAGTACTTCAAAGTCTGCGTAAAGCGGAACGTAACAAAGAAATCAGCGCGAAACCACTCCTACGCGGGCCTTTCAAAATCAACATTCATAAAAGTAGCTTACCATAGTGTGCTCGGCCGCGCGCCTTTCGCTTCACGTTGACTGTCATTGGCGATTTAAAAAAAGAACACGACAACTTTTCCAAATTAAAAAGCTCAGTGCCGTTTAAATCATTTACTTATTTTGTAGTTTGTGTAAGAAAATGGTTCGTAAAATTAGTGCGCTTTTGTGCTGTTTTTGCGTTTTGAGCATATCGTTGTGCGATAGTGCTATATCGACAGATAGCGTAAGTATTTAAAAAGCTATACTAATAAGGGTATATTAAATTGATTATCGAATTTTACTATATAATATTATTACATACAAACAAAATAGATAATATTTTCCATACAAAAAAGATTGAACATCTGTAAAAAAAAATATCGTTTTTGAGTCTACAAATAATCGCAAAAATATTTTAAGAACTATTTTTTTGTTTTATTATTAATTTTGTACTAATAATTTACTTAAGTTGAAAATTATACCTTTATGTGTTGGTACACAACATAGTTCCCATAACTGCTCTAGTTTCTAGTTCGTAACCTTGAATGTTACTTGTCATACCTGTTACAAGCGAACCATTCATGCAAATCATTCTAAGCACTCTAAGCACCACATTATCTGCTGTTTATATAGATATACAGATGGTTGACAAAAGTGGGTAGTAAATGTTAATACATCTCATTCGATGACGTGCAGACGTATAAATTTAAAATGCTAATATTAATTAATATATCCGAAGCGATAGACTCGATCTCAGAATCTTAAAAAGTTTAAGTGTTAAAAATAAATTAATCTTACCTAATTTGGAATATCACATGTCAATTTTTTCTACTTTCGAGAGTTTAAAATGGGCGAACGAGCTTTGCTCGGTGTCTTGCAAAAAAATATCAAAATGTAACATTTTATCCTAATATCATGAAAATTATTTATTTAGAGTGAAGATAATTTTTATTAAATATTGTAAAATTCGTTTCATACATACACTGAATGATATGTTAAGGGAAGTTACTGATTACACCTGAGATAGGAAAATCTTTAACAATTACCGACTTACTTAAATGCAAGTGCACGAAAATTTCACTTACTCAAAATAGCCAAGTAGCTATTCCATTCATGTAGTATGTGATACATAGGAATTTAAAATATACTCTCCTATAATTATTTTGTTGAAACATATCTTCTAAGGAAGTATTGCATATCCTGTTTCATTGTCGACTTCGTAAATCTTTCTTATAGATGTGAGAAATAAGTTGAAAATTAAGAAAAACAACTGTCATATCCTTACATTTCTGCGGTTATTTGTTCTAACTACCTGCAGAATATATTCGAATGTAGTTTTTATTTTGAAAGTATACATAAAATACTTATTGGCTAATCATGACTGACAAATCCCAACTACTTAAACGCTAGGAAATTCCGAATGTAGTTTTTATTTTGAAAGTATACGTAAAATACTTATTGGCTAATCATGACTGACAAATCCCAACTACTTAAACGCTAGGAAATTCACAATAGATTTATAATCAACGTTTACACAACAGATAATAAGTTACAAGTGTGTACAAACAGTCAGGTGTCCTCAACAATTGGTGCGTGGAAATGAAACTGCAGGGGAGAAAGTGAAACGCTCATATGTATTTAGGTACTATGCGTTCGCCGGACACATTAAGCCGTGTTCCAATTATAGTTTACACCATAAATGAATGTACGGAAAACGAGAAAAAGATAATTATATTACATATCTCGACATACATGATCGAAAGAAATGATGAAGAGGTATATTTTAATACGCTTATTTGTAAAGTGAAAACAAAATTATGCGTGCATGAAACTTCCTTTGTTTTACTCCTTAAGAACAGATTTTTATATACATATATAATCCATGGTATGTAAATTAGACGGGGAGCAAAATTGAGTGAACGTTATATTGTTGCTCCTCCGCGCAAGAAATTCGCGCATCTTATACTGAACGCAAATATAATATATAATCAACTTACGAACGGAAGTAATAATATATATATATAACATATTAATAATTTAACTTTGACCATTGTATATATTCCAAGACAATCGTTCTAAAAAGAGTAAAATCCAGTCACACGTCGGAATATTTAATTAGTATTTACGCAGCATTTTTTAAATTAGTAAAATAATATAAACGTACCTACTCATACATACCCGCTACTGTTAAATATTATTCAAAATGAAGAAACGACGAAATAAAAAATTTGTAATTGAATTTAAAAAAATCATTGGGACATACCTACCTTTCAAAATATTTTACAGTTGGTAAACGAAAACAAATTTCCCTTTTTAAAAAGTTCAATGCCCGATTGTGTAATACGGTTACATCAAGTTATTGTTTGAATACAGCGCTAGTTTGAACTAACCAACCAGATAATCGATTACATTGGACGTAATAGATGATTTTACAAGAGAAGACGCACCGAAGTTTAGCAAACCCTGTCTTCCTAGTTACGATGGTAATTTATTTAAATAACAGGATTCGGTTATACAATGTGCCTGATCTTGCGTTATCGATATTTTAATGAGGTATTTAAACACCAATTTTTAACGGCCGACACAAAAATAGGGGTGTTATAAGTTTAACATGTGTATCTGTGTATCGGTATGTCTGTCTGTGCCATCGTAGCTCACAAACGGCTGAACCGCTTTTGATCTAGTTTTTTGTTTTTGTGTGAAAGATATTCTAGTTAATAAATAGATGTGAGCATCTTAAACAGGTCTGATTGAGTCGAGATGAGATATTCTGTTATTTAAATGCATAGAATTATGAACTCGGCGTGTTACAATAAGCGGACTTTATTACTCTATGTTTAAAGGATATTAGGAAAACCTTGACGTGATGCTGTAGCGTCATCGGGAATCTGTAGGATACCGAACTCCTCACCAATTTACATTAGATATTTCGTATTTGGGCTCACTGGAATGGGCTCAATGAATAGGATACTTGTGTCAGGGGTTTACTAAATTTCAAATTTGCCATGTTATAGACAAAATCTCCTTTCTTATCATTCCCACTCCCCTTACCACTTCCCTTTTTGTAAAACTTATACCCAAACCCAACTATCATACAAACTGACCTATATACCCCAAAAAAATATTTTTTTGTATTAATACGTGAAATTTTTTTTATTGATTTTTTTTTTTAATAAGCTCGCAGACATCCGGATACTGAAAAAAAATTAAGGTAGCTTTAAAAGGGGGAGGGTTTGGAAATGATTAGGAAGCTGGTTTTGTCTTCCATAATTAAAATATCATGATCGTAACAATGATAACTTTACATATAACGTGTAGTAATAAGTTTTTTTTCCTTGCAAAAAAAGATTGAGGCTTTCTCATGGGACTACAGTATGCAGTTCTTCAAGAGGGGAGTGAACAGGTTTTTAAAAAGTGTCGTCAACGCGAATGCGATACTTAACATACATACACATACATACAATTACCTTATTTACATTAGCTTACTTTACCTTATATACATACATAGTAGTATTTAAAAAATAAACGTAATTAATATAAAGAGACAGCCTACTGACTAACAGTTGGCCGGCAGATATTAGCCTGTCAGTTAATCGTAATAGACCACACACTTACAGTTTCTTTTAAGGTTTTGGACTGACGGCTTAAGTGACCTGCAAGTGTGTGGCCACGAGTCTCAGTCGACAGGTATCGGCAGGACAGTCAGTAGCCTCAAGGCCAAATCAAATACTTGCAGATACCGGTGCACTGTGTGAACTGACAATCTATTGCAGTATTGAACTACCGACTATCGCCTTCTGCTGGTGCGTGAACATGGACAGTTAACACATCCAATACTCGACCATTGCCGCCATAATGGCATAATAAGTGGATTATGCTGACAATGGACGGGAGGTCAGACGAAAGACTGCCAGTCAACTGTTAGTTAGTGGGGTTCTTTGAGTCCTCCAATTGCACACTTATGTGCAACTAGCGCTTTTTCCGCAGTTTCGCTCGCGTCGTAATTGAGTCATGTCTCATTCTAAATAAATTTCTAAACACTAATTTTCATAGGTCTATCTTCAAAAATGACGGATTTTCATACAAACTTTCATCCCCTCTTTCACCACTTTAGGAGTTGAAGTTCCAAAAAATCCTTCAATTAAAACCCTCCACTCTCATATCCAATATAAAAAGAACCCGCATGCAAATTTTCACGGTCATAACCCCATGACAGTAGTTTGGGCTCTGCGTTGATATGTTAGTCTGTCAGTTAGTTTTCCTTTATAAAGTTTTTCTTTTTAAATTAATTTAAATCTGAATTTCTAATATAACATTCAAATAATTTAATCATGAGAGCAACCTACTCAATACCTTATATAGCATGTATGAGCGTTTTAGCAAGGTTACACCCACTTTACCGTGGTGACTCAATACACCAACGTGGCTCGAGATTAATCGTTCTAAGCTTTACATTTACAGTAAAGACTCGTCTTTTACTTGCTCAAATTTGTATAATATCTTTTTTATTTAACTAAAGTAGAAAACAAGCGTACGGTCCGCCTGATAGTAATAGGTTATCAGAGAATGTAGACACTTGTAGCACCAGAGGTATCACTAGCGCGTTGACGACTTTAATCCTCTCTTCCCCAAGGAGATACATACCATCACGCCTGTATCCCCGAAGGGTTAGGCAGAGGTGTACTAACGTACACCCACAGATCGCCGAGTATGTTTTTAGGTTCCATGTAATAGGGGGCGAGCCTATTGGCATTAATCGGGCACGAAGCCAAACTCCGAGCTGTTACTGAGAATTTCATAGGAAAAACCTAATAACACTTTGCTCGACCTGGGAATCGAACCCAGGACCTCGATCATAATAGTCGCGCTTACGACCACTAGGCTAAAGAGGTAGTTTATTATTATTTAAGTACTTAGTTTTTAAATCTATTTATCCTATTGTTTTGGTTTTAAATACGAGTTAGTAGTAGGATACGATAATTGAGCATGACTACCATATACCAAGGGTGAAACCCGCCATAATGGCACTCTTAGTTCTGAGTTTAAAAAAGCTATTAAACATCTTAATAATTGTAGTTTTAGTAGTTTTGATTGTATAGTTGATAAATAATTAATGACAATTTAGTCTTATGAAATAAGACTTAATATATATAACTAGCGATCGCCCTAAGGTCGATGATCATAGACATAGACATTTTGACATTTGCAGTATTCATGAACCTAAACAATGAGTGTTATCTACATCACTTGCTCAACGGAAGTGACAATGTCAATATTTTGGGGGGGTCTAAGTTCAATGGCACGGGTCGGATTAGGATTCGCTATATTAATTTATTTATTTTAATATATTAGTAACAGATATTATAGATAAACTTAAGCTTTCTGCACTCCTTCCCCATATAAACGTTAACCATGTCAAATATCACAGTCTTCCGTGCACGCAATACGCTTAAAAAAGGGTACAATTTTTTTTTGTTTAGTTTTAATATATTGATAATGTATTTTGGTTGACATAATTTTGTAAGTTTAGCAACTCTCGATAATTTTTAAGGGGGAATCTTGATCTTGTCATTTGGTGGTTTTATTTTAATTCATTAACAAGTGTTACTTGGCTCTATATTATGAAATCTTGGTGATATTCTTAAGTAAAAATATGTAATTTAAGTTGCCACAAAAATTCCCTGGCCTGTTCTAACGAGGGAGCCACTTGTTAGAGCAATATTTGAAGATTAGGAATATAGTATGAAATTAGTCTCCTTATGTAGTATATCTATAGTATAGCCATATCCAGTGGCCTGAGTAAATAAAAAAACACTTTTAGCTATGATATTAACAAAGAAGACGGTCATGCGCAGAAGCGGTGAGGTCGTGAGCTGTGGTCGTGAGGGAATACAAAACACGTAGAACGGCTGTTTTGAAGAGAGCCTTGACTTAGAAATAGCGTTGCCACATTCCTAATTTAAACTGTTATTATGATCTTAAAGCTTAATTGATTTCTTATTTAATCCTACGGGAACCGCAAAATATATATAATAATAAATTAAGAAAATCATGCCGCTCACACTTAATTAGCATTTTATTGCTTCCTTATTTCTATGCCAATTTAATAACCACATAAAGTCATTTTATGTTGAATACCTTTTAAAATGCTTAATTTCTCAACATGCAACTATGTAGCTGTCAACCGGTAAGTTACATAAGACTTATCTGAACTCTGCCTCTTGAGAAATTGGTTCTAACGAGATCGGTAAGTATCGCAATACTTGATGCAATTTCCAAATGATATCAGTTTTTTAAATAAATGTTTAATAAGTTTTTTATATTAATATGTAGGTAAGCGCTATGGAAATCCACTCCTAGCTCCACAGCAATAGAATTGATGAAATTCACAAATAGTCAAATGAAACACGGGATATATTTACGCCTTTTAAATTCACTATAAATTATGCCAAAATTTAGATTGGAATTTAAAAACAATAATATTAATTAGCAATATTATAAAACTTAAGAGATTCTTTGTTTGAACGCGTTAATCTTCGGAACTATCAGTGAGATTTGAAAAGTTATTTTTGAATTGTATAACCTATTTATTGAAGAAAGTTATAAGTTTTATATATTCACGCTACGACTCTAGAGAGCGGAGCAGTAACCATGAATGTCAAGCAATCTGGCAACGCTGTAAGTAACTACGAGAAGTGTGAACAAAGAGCTAGACAGGTGCGCTGGCAGAAGCGCGGCGCGGCGCAGTGGAAAGTTAGTCGAATAAATTTAAGTCGGGTGAAACCGTGGTGCACAGCTAGTGTTTCATAATCTCTATCAATATAGTGATTTTGTTTGACTTTAATAATTGATCACTTCGAAGACTTATAATTACAAATTTAAAACATTACGTCTCACCACTAACTCTTCTGCTAATGAAATAAAAAACTCACATGTATTTAGAGATTCAACGTAGAGATAATGTCATTAAATACTTCCATTGTTACTATATCTACATAAATATGTATACTACAAATATTTTCCTACTTTATACGAATTCCTAAAGAGTGATTTATAAATGAACGAATCTTTATTGTATATTTCGAGCGAGCCAGCCATACGGCATTTCCTTTCAGCTAACCAGCGTCGCAGCGGTAGTGTGGAAAAATGAATCATAGTTTCAATAAATGGATAGTCCTAATAAGAGAATAAATTATGTACATAAAACATACAAATTGGGGTTTTCTTAAGACATATCGTGATGTCCTAAAATACTAAGCTTTATCTAAGCTTCCATAAAGTAACTAAATGTTAAACCAACGTTATAACTATCGCAATACAATATTTATCTTAATAAACCTTCCTATGAAAAAACAATAAGGTATACTCAACTTTCATGTTGATTGATTAAATAATGTTGGAATTTATCAATCTCACATACATCCGAGATAGGTTATTATACTATTCCTAAACGCGATAAAGGTGGCACTTTGGTCGAGTTTGATTACTGGAAAGGGTAGAATAACGTCTGCGGGCCAACTAGTTAAATTATTTTTTTATATTTAAATATGTTAACATTATGTAATAGAAAATGTACTAAATATACCCAAATGTTAGTTCACCATCGAAAACGTTTATTTTATTTTGTAATTAAATATATGCTAAAGAAATAGCCCTCATAGACTTTTTATCTCTGTTTCGCATCATAACTTACAATGTCAATCCATTTAATATACACAAAAAAAAATTGTACAATGTTTTTGTATCAATGTCAATATATCTAAATTAATCAATGATGGCTATATGGTAGCTTGTACGGACATCACGTCAATTGAGGTGAGTTCGAATCCCTGCAATAAGCCTGAGCTTTCGATGAAACCATAGCATGGTGGTAAATTTTTTCTAATGCCAGCCTGACTAGCTACCACCGGTGTACCACCAGACGTGTTCTAGCGGCTGCACTTGAGAGCCAGTCCTCCCACTAGGTTTAGCATGCTACCGCATCTTGGGCTATATCTTCGTTTAAAACCAGGTGAGATTGTAGGCAAAACGCTAAAACCTATAATGAATTTAAAAAAAGCTTAGAATTTTAATATACGTAACTACAAAACTGCAAATATGATTTTCCATAAACGCGAATTTTTCGTTAATAAGCAAAAATGTTTTCATTAATTGCATATTATGAATAATTTCATATGATATCAAAATAAATATTGATCAATCAGTATGCAAACTGAAGCAATATATGAGTAACTTCCAAAATGAATTCGACCTAGACCTAATATGATGCTAATGTGGAACCGTTTATTGCTTAACTATGTATTTTTGTAAGAACTTTTGTAATAACTCAAAGTATTTCTAATAGTTAGAATTGGAAGGTAAACGAAGTGGGCCAATACAACAATACCTAGTTCCTTGACGTATGCATTTTACGATAAATTATCTCAATGTTTATATATTACAAAACTGTTACCAAGTCATACCGTAATCCTGGTGGACAACATCTTTACGACCATTTTCAATAACTATCTTTAACTGAAGACAGATATCGACTTCCCTCTTATCTATCCAAACTATAATATATTGATATATATTATGTAGATACGAAAAACTATCAATTGATAGGCTATTTAAAAAAAGTAAGGACAAAAGATTATATTTGTCTACTTTTAGTAACTGAAACAACTGATAGATAGGTTATTGAAAACGGCCAAGTGAACCAGTAAATCGTTAACAGTTTGCTTCGTCATAATTATCTTTTCCGTACAGTGAAGATGTGGAACTGTCTTCCGGCTAAACTCTCTTTCCTTCCTACAACACGGATTCCTTCGAACATAACGTGAAGAGTCATTTGAATAGGCCGTCATGACAGCGACAACTGGTGATGATTTGTTGATCGATTCCTCGGTAGCCGTCGAAATTGTTGGATTGCACTATGCTTACCAACAGGTATCGTACACTTTGTCGTGCTTAAATAAAATAAAATAAATTCTTTCCTTCTCTAACATGATGCCAAATACCAAACCAATAATTTATTCAAATCTAATTCAAAGAAATCCTATGCTCCTTAATAGGTTGCTAAGCTCTTCAAGAAAAAGGCTATACTGACTATGCCCTACTTGTGTATACAATGTCTCAATAATTGGCCCTATAATGTGCGTATCCATTCAACTGTTGAGGTCATACGCACGATTGAAGATTTTGACCCTGAGTATAACAATGTCCCGTACGTTGTTTTTATAGAACTGCTTAATAAACTATCAATATATTTCTATCTGACTTTTCTGAAAAGTGACAGAGATACTATATATTAACGGTATTTATTTGGGTTTTACGCTGAAACAATGAATGGCCTAAAAAAGCTATTTGGTAGTAACCGCTGCTGTTTGTTGGATTTTCGGTAAATTTCATACAATGTATTTGTTAATTTAATAAATGACATACTCATTTAACTGCATCATCGTTTCAACTCTATATTTTGACTATATAATGATGATACAAATAATAATTGTTGAAAATCAATATTAATGTTATTCAAATAAAAAATTTCAAGAATAGGTACATATATACTCGTATAACATCATTCAATTTCAAATGATTTTTTGTTTTAGTGCCTTTCACCTATCTACTCACATTACTTTTTAAATGTTCAATTAACATTACGCATGCCATAGAAACAAAAACACCATTTTTAAAAGAGTTGAAATTTCATTGTGACACAATCTGCAGTATAAATGTGATTCGCCACCAACTGAATTATTTTCGTTACGACATTTCATAAATATGTGTACCTATTCTATTAGTTTATAGATTTATTAAATGGTAAAATCAAATCGAAAAACAATTTACAATTATGCATAAAGGCATAGGTTATTTATACATTGTTAGTCTGATAAGTAATATATACTCTAGAAGTCATACTAGTAAAACGTAAATGTAGTTCTTTAAGAGTAGACTAGATTTACACCCGCAGCTTTGCTTACGTAGATTGTAAGACTTGCACAAGTTTCTTATTTATAATTATTTCTTGTATGTCTAATGTTTATATATATATATATATATATATATCAATTAATTTTATAGTGATCTTATTTTATGTGCACCACACTGCTGACAGAAAGATAAAATTAAATGAAGTAGACTTTTTAGTGTAGGTAACACACCGATGGTTGTTTATTTGGCTGCTGTTGGAACTCTCTAGAACAGGCCACGCAGAATAAATGTCATCCGAAAAATATTACTTCCAAACAAACTTTACAATCCCTTCTTACACTGTTAGGGGTTGAAGTTACAAAAACACCGATTTACGTTTTTATAAATATAAATATTTCTGGCCATATGAATTTTGATGCCCCCTATATCGCGTTAGGAGTTAGATTTTAAAAAACGTCCATTTAGATTATCATTTAATATAAATAATAAATTGTTATTTCCCATACAAATTTCGTTGCTAGCTTTTCTCCTTGGAGATTGATTCTTGTTTAAGTTAACTAAGGTTAGGCGATGATGACTCAGCCAGGACATTGCCTTTTATATACAAGAGTATAGATAATATATGTTTTTGGTATTAATTAAATGTTGGTGGAATGTTGTTAGGGATAAAAGGAACAAAAAATTGACAAGATTCGGAGGTATAACCTCGTTAGGATATTTAAATTCCGGATAAATCAACAAAAAAAAAAAAAAAAATTTTAGGCTCGGAGAAGGCATTTACAAATGTTACCGGAAATCATCATAGCCATCAAGAGTAACCGACTAGAAGCTTATTCAGATTTATCAATATTTTTAAGTGTCTAAGTCATATTTACAGTTAATAATTATGTTATTTTTAATGGACATACTCGTATCGAGAGGAAGTCTTTTTTGGAGACATTTTTTTTTATTTGGTTCACAAACCAGAGTTCACACCAGTAAAAATTACACATATTTCCGACAGTATAAAAAAAAACAAACAATATGGTGTGTGCCTTAAAAAAGTGAACACATTGATTACATTCACCTAATTAATGCATATATGATAGACGTAAATTGTATTAAAGCTAAAATTCACTTCTCAGATTAATGATTGGTTTCCAATGCGCTGATTTCTGATTATTATTATTTTTCTCATTTCAGGAACAAAGATGTAAAAACCCTCCGACGGCGCCACAAAAATAGAACGTGTCATCACTCTGTGTCAAGATGAGATCAAATTGTCTATACTTAGAGGTGAGAATTATAATGTAAATTCAACTTCGGATACTTGATAATAGGTACCTACGCAATAATCCACTCAATATCTATTCAGACTTTACTAGAATCATAACTGCATGATATAATATCTAATAGATTATGTTATCAATCAGTGAAAATAGAAGAATGAATGAAAAAAGAAGATTCGAGTTCAAAGATAAAAAACCAATACTACATCTATATTCATTTCTAGGGTTCCGTAACTCATAATGAAAAAAAAAACGGGATCCATACAGGATCACTTTGTTGTCCATCTGTCTGTCTGGCTGTGTATCAAGAAACTTTTCTCGAAAGCGACTTGAGCTATAAATTTGAAATTAATATCATATACTAAAGTCTATTGCCTCATGCTGCTGTAAAAAATATTTTTTCTAGATTAACGCGTAAATGAGATACGACACTTCATAATTAAAATAACGCTTACGAGCCAATTATCAAAACCTAAATATAATAGGGTACTTCCCGCAGATCTACAGTCATAAAAGGCACTAAGAGAGATCTTTAAACAAAAGCTTAGAATAAATCCAAAAATAAGGAACTTCTATTCCAGTGTGAAATTAAAATGTAACAAAAATATATTAAGTTTTATTTTTTCGCTCAAAAGGAGTTTAAGGTATACAATACCGAATAGGTACTATGATATCAAACTGTTGTAGAAACAGCAAGTTTCTTGGTTAATACAAAAAAAATATACAGCAGGTTCAGCCCTTCTTAAAAAAGTCTAAAAGCCGCACTCAGTGAATCAGGGTATTGATTTTTTTCAGAGTTGATTTTATATTATCATTACTTGTTTTTTCTTATGTTTTGTTACATAACTTTACAAAACATAGCCTAAACCATTTTTATTAAAAACATCTATAAAACAATGATTAATATTTATCGACTGTATCTTGAGTTTTAAGCGCAATAACAGACAGACTGTGATAGATATTATAACTATAGACAATATTTATGTAAAAGATTATACAATAATGTTAGTAGGTAATGTAATCAGTTCGGAACCCTCAGAGTGCGAGGTTTACTCTCTGCTTGTCCGATTTCTATTAATTTATTCTGCCAGAAGATGAAAGGTTTAATTAACTGTATAGTTGAATCAATAACTATAAATCTAAATAAGATCAAAATAAAGCGTTTATATGTTATCAGTATGAAAGAGTATTTTTCAAATTATTATTGAAGATAGAAAGAACAGAAAGTACCTTATAATAATTTACATACAAACAAGATAATAAAGTATAGAAATTGATCATATCCTATGTGTTGTGAAATGCTAACAAGGTAACTTCCTAATATAGAGACGCCTATGATCTTTTACTTCATAGGTCGCAATATGTCGATTTCAGTGGTGGTGTGATATAAAATATTTGTTGTTTATAAATTTGCATAACAAGATTTGCCTTTACTTTTATAGCTTTATGCATAGACGCAAAGAAACATTAGTTCGCGATTTGCCGTACAACTCTTTATAATCCAATTACATTTATAGAAATCTGTATTAATAGAGTAATACATCATACATAGCAACAGTAACTCAGCCCATAAGGCTCCAACTAAGACTTGAAGAATGTGTATCACCTTATCTTTAATTTCATTTAACAAATTTCAGTTCTAGTACTTCTTTATATTAATATCGTAAAGCTAGAATATTAATGATTTATGAAAAACTATAAAAAGGTACGTATGCGGTTTTTATTACCAATTTTTAAAATGTATTTTAATCGAACATACACAAACTACATACACATAGAACGTACATAGAACTACACGTAGAACTGTGAGCTGTGAAAATACTGTTGCTATTTGTAGCAATACATAAGTTCGAAACTCGAGCAGTGACGGTCACGCTCAGTCAAGGTCGTCTCCGGGTAGTGAAAGTAAACGCCTTCGTCTTGCTACTGAACATTACGTAGACGATGAGAGTACTGATACTGATTACCATGCAAAACATATCATGGTTACATTGCACGGACAATCGGGACAATCATACACGGTGCTTTTTAACTTAAACATAAAATTGGAATTGCCAATGTAACTAAATCGTTGAAAGTGGAATGTCCATCTAATTTGCGACTTGTCTTTTTATTATTGGTACATATTATATGCTCGATTTAGATGATAAGTATGTTACTGCCGCAGACGCAGAATTAGATCTGCTGATAAGTGCTTACTTTCGGCAATAGCACTAGTAAGTTTATACGTACAAAAAAATATATTCTCGGTGTTTTATATTTTAATATCAGGGCGAGCTTTGCTGGGTATCTTAAAAAAAAAAGAAAAACACCTATCTAAATGAACTTGGAATGTCCAACATTGTCTAATAAAAAATTTCATCCAAATCGTTGGAGCCCTTTTCAAGAAACCAATTAATAAAATTAATAAATTAATTAATTAATCAATTAATTACCAATTAACTCACGTAATATAATAAGATAAACTGATATAATGTTTATCTATTGAATATGTTACTGAGAAGCTGAGACCGCAGCTCTTTTCATTTATTTGAAAAGTTTAAAAATAGGTTACCTAATTTTTAAGTTTCTTAAGTTTTAAAATTTCCTGACCTATGATTTAGATTTTTTTTGAGACCAACTAAGATACAGAGCTAGGGTAATAGCAAAACACACATACTGTAACATCACAACGTAACGGTAACATCGTACTGTTAGATTTTATGCCAAACTTTTGGTTTATAATTGCCATCTTATCGGGTCCTTCAACGTGGCGTGAAGACTTCTGCAGGCCGCTATGAGAGAGATAACAGCCGTTGGAAACTCTGCAGTAGTTTTGCCAAGCCAGTACAAAAAGTACATGCTAAAGAAATAAAGCTGACTCTCTGTACGGCAGTACGGCTATACACCGAAATTATTTTTGGTGTCAGATTTTCTACTTAAGGATGGTCTACTAACCTAACCTAACCTGAAGAGCTAAGGAGGCGAAGCTGTGATATCACCTCCATTTTTATTAACTGACTTCAAAAAAAGGAGGAGGCTCTAAATTAGATTGTATTTTTTTTTATGGATAACATTCAGGTATAACTTCTTTGTTTATGAATTGACTTAGTTAATTCTTTTTTCGTTGAAAAGGGGAAACCTCAAGGGTAGTCCCATTTAATTTCATGGGCATTGGACCTTCGACATCGAAGATACACCAGGGAACTCCTCAAAATCATTGAAGTTCTATCATAAAGCACAAGCTTACCACTAAGACATCATTGCCTCATTTAGCAACGAATGTTTCTTTAAGAGCACTATAGGTTGGCGGTGAAGGAAAACATCCTTAGCGAAACAATTGCTCCATTATCAAGAAACGTTCTTAACGAATTTCAATTCAATAATTACACAACTATAAATTTCTCAAAACTTGAAACAAGTAATTAGTTGCATTTAGGTGTGGTGATTGAGTCAGTGGCTGTTATTGACGAAAGGAAGAGATATTTGCACCATTATTTAAAGATTTCTGACATATTCAAAAACCTGTAGAACAAAATAAAATGTCTATTATATGATTATACACTAGCGCTTTCTCCGCGGCTTCGCTCGCGTCA
This sequence comes from Saturnia japonica, assembly GCA_033032175.1. Classification (NCBI taxonomy): domain Eukaryota; kingdom Metazoa; phylum Arthropoda; class Insecta; order Lepidoptera; family Saturniidae; genus Saturnia; species Saturnia japonica. The sequence continues at coordinate 17,336,444 of CM065309.1, read as the reverse complement.
TAGTTTCAATTATATCCCATCTTTTTTGCTTTGTAACTGAATGGCTAAATACCAATTTTCTATATATCAAATATAATCAGCAATATTCAATATATCTTCAATAATGGTAGATTTTGATAGAAACGTTTATCCCCTTTTTCACCATCTTAGTGGTTGAATTTTCAAAAAGCCTTCCTTAGTACTCACCTATACTGTAAAATGAAACCCGCATACAATTTTTCAGGGTCTAAAGCCCCAGTAGTTTGGGCTGAGCGTTGATATGTCAGTCAGTCAGTGTTGGCGACAAAACTGTTATTTTCGTGTCTTGTGTTAGGTTATTACGTTATATTATTGTGTTTATGTGTTATGTACTATGTGTCATGATAGAATAGATCAATATAGATAAAATTATAGAGAAATGTTAGCGACTACGCTACATTATAAGTTGCATGTTATGTATTAAGTTATATATAAATGCTTATGTATTGTGTGTTACATATATGGAAATAGAATTATTATAGAATAGGTAAATGCATAGAATAAGTCAATAGAGTAAGAATATTAAATGTTATAGAAACTTTACGAACGGAAAGCGGTGATGCCGCCCGTAAATTGCATTGTTTTTGGCTTATGTACGAAATATGTACTTAATGTAAATATGTGAATGTTTAATGGATAGGTATTACGACAAGAAATATTTTGATATATAACATGTATACACAATGTATATAAAGAAAGAAATATAGAGCGATTAACAGGGCGACCAAAGTGAAAACTAAAATTAAAATACGAATTGAAGCGGGGCTCTCCTTACAGTCACTCTCCGAACTACTTAAGCTCGAAGAGGCGCCGTATGGGGCACGGCGCAAATCATCGAGTACAAGTAACTACAAGAAGAAAGCTTTGGTCGTCCCGCGAGCAGTATATTGAAGAGTTCGACTTTCATTTGAAGACCCGGCACCTCAAGCGGTCGTGCATTATTGCACCCCCCGGATCCCCTCACTACCATCGCGTCCCACTGGCATCCGTACGGCGTCCACGAGACGAGCATCCGGCATAACAAAAAAAACGCCCGTCCAAACCGGGGAAGCGTCACACTCCCCCTCCCTCACGCAGAGGGGAAGTGACGCGTACCCAACAGTCAGTTAGTTATCTGATTATTAATAGTAGAATATGATAAACCTTACTACTAACAAATAACCTAATTACTTAAAGTAGCATTGCATTAATAAATGAATTTTTCGTTTGAACATGATTCAATCCAAATCTTATTCATGATTTTGCTTTAATTACTACGAGCTAGCTGTTTGGCCTATGTAGAACTGGCTTTAGATACTTATTTCTTATGTTTTCTTTTTAATTACCGTTTGCTTGACATGACCTAGCATTTAAGACCGAGTTCCCACAGTATTCAGTGCGTCAGGAAGTGAGACTTCCTTCTTTTGTAGATTTTCAAAGATTCAAAACTACTTTGAAAGTAATTTCGTTTTACCTACATTTTTAGAACTTGCTTTAGACATGTATTTTTTATTTATTTTTTCTAATTACCGTTTGTTCGACATGGCCTAGGATTCAAAAGACCGAATTCCCACAGTACTTATTTAGTACGACAGGAAGTAAGACTTCATTTTATTGTAGGTTTTCAAAGATTCTAAACTAGTTTAAAAAGTAATTTCGATTTACCCGAAAACAGTGAACTAAATTTCATTTGATGGTAATATTTTTTTTTGTTATTTGTTGTTTAAAAATATTCAAGGAATAAAGTATTTTTAAATCATATAGATATATATCGTTTTGTTTTTATCATTTCCCGTTATGAAAGTTATTTTAGAAAAACTTTACTATGAGATACCACTGGATTGTTTGTTGTCTTGCATTGCATAAACTGTCTCGTATTTTACAATATTGTTTTTGCGTTTTGTTTGATGCCTGATGGTTGTTATTCCGAGACGCAATATCCTTATTATATTTTACCGTTTTATAGGTTTTGTATCGAACAAATATATTATATCCATCGTATATGTAGGTCGTTAAATGTCTCTAAATAGTTGTTTTGCATATTGTTTTTATAACAATTATTGTAGTGTATAACCTTTACGTATAATAATACACCTTTTTAAATAATGCTGGTCTCATGGCGCAGAGTTAGTGGTAGTGGTATAGAGCTGTGAGGTCGCGGGTTCGATCCTCGCACATTGTTTGACTTTTGTGTGATGAGCATAATTGTTAGTTGTCTGGGTGTTATTATTATTATGTATATAATATTACGCATAAACAACCTTTGCTTATCTTTGAATTAAATGGCCTTATGTGAAAAAGTGTCCCCATGAATACTTATTTTTTGTTCTGATATATAAACTTTCTTTATAGAAATATACTATTACCTATGCTATTAGGTGGTGTTTTTTAAATTCTAATGAACCAGAATTAGTTATTTTGTATAAACAATTCAAAGTACTGTTAAATCGAATCTTTAAGTGATTAAACTACTACCACTGTACAACTTTTTTAAACTTACCTATAAGATTTCTTAAGAAGTATAAGAGTTGTGTTTTTTAATATCATTCAATATCTAGTCTTAATTAATTTGAAATATTTTACTATTCTAATAGAGAATGCTAAAGAACATTTATAAAAATGTTCTAAATTAGGATATATTGAAATTTAAAATGATCTTGAAACAACATTGAAATTCGTTTTCGCGTGGCTACGTTCACCAGTTGGTAACCTTGTCTCATAATATCGGATGCTACCAAAGGTTACTTGTCATACATTTTGAGTCAACAGGAACACATTTAAACTATGAATATTATACTTACATAATGTATACTCTATTCATATAATTTATTAATTTTAATATGACTTATTTGTAAGGGTCTATCATTAAAGAAAAATAATTATTAAAGCCAGAATTTAAAGTAAACAAATTTTTAAACTAAAACCACAAACGGAGTTCCCGCATTCGCTTTGCGCTTTGCCCTTAGTGACTGATATTTGTTCTAGATATGTTTATATATTTGTAAAGTTTCACAGACGTTCAGTATGTTCGACGAAAAGTATTATGTTATAAGCTGGCATGATGAATATGCATACAACGACCCTCAGTGTATGGCTGAATACCGTTAATATTTTGTAGCATAATTCCGTTCATTTCTAAGCCAATAGTCAAAAAAGATAACATTCTGATGAGATAAACTGCACTTGCTTTGTTTATGGAGATGCTAAGATCTGATCAAGGTACGAACCACTATGAAAGTACCATCGCCACTCCTGGTTTTGTTTTAAGCTAATAACCTATGCTCCGCTGTAGTGTTGCCTGGTCTAAAGTGCGTAGTAGGCAAAGCGCGCCGACTTAAATTTCAGGAGCAGCAACCTATTTAGTTTCTTCTTCTTATCTCACCTAAGTGGGGTTGGCACAAAATGTTTTCCACTCCCACTCTCCTCTATTAGCAATTTCATGCTTATATTAGGTCCTTACATATAAAATTAAAGTTTTATATGGAAAAAGTAAAACGAAACCAATATTATGAAATAATACATTTAATCAATCCAAAGTATGTACCATTATTATCTATGAACTTCACCATTGTATAGGTAGTTCACTCATCCCATTGCTGAAAAAAATATGGGAGCGAGAATCGATAAAATCTTTGAAGACGATTTGGACAGCCTCATCGGAATTGAATTTTTTACCTTGCAATAAGTTCTCCAAATTCCGAAAAAAGTGGTAATCTTTTAGAGCAAGGTCCGGGGAGTACGGTGGATGTCGGAGACATTCAAACCGCAGTTTCTTTAATTTAGTGACTGTCCGTCGTGAAGTATGGGATCTAGCGTTGTCCTGAAGCAGCAGTGGGCTAGAGAGAATGACCAGTCTAGGTTGTTTAACGGCTAGCTTTTCAACCATGGTTTGCAATTGTTGACAATACAGATCTGTCGCTATCGTCTGGCCAGAACTTAGGAAGTTACAGTGTATGACACCAGCATTGGTCCACTAAACACTCTCCTTTTTCTGAATCAACATTCGCTTGGGTCAGGATTTGGCCGGTTCTCCTGGGTTTAACCAGTGTGATGAGCATTTTCAGTTATCGTCAAGGATCCATTTTTCGTCACAAGTAACAATACGATTCAAAATTCCCTCGTCATTGTGACGGTTGATTAATGTAGCCCAGTACTCAATGCGTATATGTTGATATGCTTCAGTCAATTCATGCGGTACCCATTTCTTGAGCTTATTCATTTTTCCAATTTGTTTCAAATTTATCTACTAGGGTCTCCGGCCGTCCACGGGAATTGTTTGGTAGCTTAAAATTTCCAGAATGAAAACGTTGGAATCAAAAACGTACAGTGCTTTCTTTTACAGTAGCTTCCTCATACACATCAATAATCCTTCGAGTTGTTTCTGCAGCGCTGATGCCACGGCAAATCTGATATTCGTAAATAACGCGATATTTTAACATTTACATTTTGTGAAAATAACGATATTAAAGAAAAATCAAATTGTGCGAAAACAAATGAATCACTAAATTCGCAACACAAACACACAAGCCTAAACTTGAAATAAATTTGAAGTTGGAATTCCTAAACAAACGCAAGATATTTAAAATCAAAGTGGCCAGTTCAACAAAACGCCAATTTCATATGTAAGGACCTAATATAATTCCTCACGCAATCCATCCATACCTTCTTCGATCTTCCTCTACTCCTATATCCGTCAACCTTCATACTTAACATTCTTCTAGTTATGACTCATCTATACTATGCTAAATCTTTAACTCCTCTGTTACTGGTGCTATTTACATTCTTCCTTTGATACCTACAGTAATTCCTAATATTCCTTTATCCATATTTTTGGTTGCCCAGCACTCGGATCCATACTTCACAACATGGACAGGTCTTATAATAGTTTTATACATCTTTCCATAAAGTTTCAGTTTCCCTTGTGTTTGAACTCAGAAAGTCTTGTTTGTAAAGTAACAAAATACATAATTATATGTTAAACAGTAATAGTATATAACTCTGCGATATTCAAAACTATTTTTTATTAAAATAATGAAAGGAATTACTTTTATGGTCATTGTCAATAATATTGTACATTTAGAAAGGTATACGTGTTTTTAATAACCTCATAAAGTACTTACAACGTGTAATACAATGTTGAATGCAGTACTCGTTTCAAAAAATACTTAAGTATGTATAATTTTACAAGAAATATTATGATCAACAAACCGCGGTTTCATTTTAGTAAGTACCGTCAGTAAAAATTTAACAAAGTACTGCATTTAAGGGCCGGTGCCGGTTTCATAAAAAAATCACTCGCCATCTTTATGAAAGGTTATTGTACTACTATAACAATATAATATAATTCTAAAGTATAATAATACCGAAGTAGTTAATGTAGTAGCAGAAAATGAAAATAAAGTAACTAAAATGAATTGTTCAGTGCTATTCAATTGTCGTGCTAGATAAAAAATTGTATATTTGATTTTTACAAATCCAAATATTCAACGAATGTTATCTAATTATGTTATTCTTTTTAGTTTGTTGTCAGCAATTTCCTATTAAAGCCTTTTGTATTAAGCAATCAAGATTTATAAAATTTGAATATAAAGGTGATTTACAACAAGCCGAGATGATCTATCATATTTTTGTTCAATTTGATCCTTCAATGTTGGATGTTGTAAAAGTCATGTGGAGTCATTTCAAAAAAAAGTTTACACTTTCTGTAAAAATGTATTTGATCAGCAAAATCCCATATGAAATTAATAAATTAAAATTTATACTGAAACAAATTTCAAGTGTATTTACTTGTAAATGTGATTTGAAAATTGAATACTAATATTTTCTTCAAAATTTTTCTATGAAAACCGCATTTCTTTTGGGGTATTCCTTAAACTCCGGTTATACAAAAGGCAGGTATGCAGTATTTAAAACTGTTTCTTGGATATTCAGTACACTGAGATATTCCAACGGTAAATCATTTCATAAAAATGTATTTAAATGGCTAAACACGCAGAGTGAGGTGTCCTCGATCCATACTGACAACTTTGAGCATTCATTATGTGTGGGCTCACTAAAATCACCTACAAGGAAGGTTGAAACTGTAATATCTGAGATCACTTTGTGACTCACTGAAGCAGGACATATGTAACCAAATAATAAATATTAGTTAAACAATCAACAGTGCTGCAAGAAATTATAGTTTTTATAGTTTCATAAGGCATATTTTAACATAAAGTTTAAAGTTAAAGGCGATAAAAACTACTATATTATAATTGTTTCATATCGACTATTTCCGCTACAAAGACCGTTTCGATTGCACTCTTACTTAGTTTTGCTACAATAAAGAAAATGGTCATTACTACAAAAAAAATTCTTAAAGCTAAATACCAATTTAACTCAAAACAATTTTTTACATTACGAGAGCATACTTGTACAAATATACAATAAACTATATAGTATATTGTTCAAACTTGAGAAATGTATTTTTTTTTAGTTTTTTGCTCATGTTTAAAAGTGTGTATTTGGACTTAGCCCAACAATCGATACGTAGTAAAAATAATTGATTCAGTTTTGATAATATGTATATCAATAATACACGTAATTTTGTTAATAATTAATATCCAAAATAGTATGTCTGCCTTTTTTACCAAGTCCGTTGAGGCAGTCAAAACCACTAATGGTTTTGGCGGTGCTTTTATTAAATATATGAAAAAAAAACATTAGACTTTCAGTACTTCGAAAACCATAATTTATTTATATATAAATGTACGATTATTTTAAATTTAAAAAAAAAAAAAAACAAAATAAAATCAATACGTAGTTCTGAAAAAATTTAAAGTATCATTATTATTAGTATTATTTTAATAACCAAAACAATTTATTCTGAATAATTATTATTTATGAGCAATGTAATAATTGATTAAAATAAGATACACCAACCGTTTCGCTGTTATCGTTTATAGAGCCAATGCCAAAATAACCACGATCGTAATAATAAAATCAAATACTTAAACAAACGATTCGACGATCTCTTAAAAAATGCCGAAAGCTGTTGAGGTCAGTTTTAAAAACTCGGACGCCCGCGCTGCTGCTCCGCTTTTTCGAAACATATTTTTCAATAATTAGCATCTACAATTAACTTTTATAATGCTTCTTAATTAAATATCTTAAAATTACCTTCGAAATTTAGATGAAATTATACACGGTTTTTTCCCTTGTATTTTACTTTTCGTAAACGTGAAATTTACTTATATAATAGTTTCAAATCATTGTAATTTTCATCATTATGCTGTCAAAAATGGAATTGATCATATTCGACTGAAGTATGCATTATAACCAAACAAATCAGGCAAAATGCTACCAATATTACACAATAATAGGATCAATTAACATAAATTAATGAATTAGAAGACAATAACCCAAGTTCCATTATTTTGAGAAGTTCAATTATCATAATGTTAATACTATACTAATAACCATTCACGGTTTTTTCGATCATGTATTGTTGCGGTAATCAGCTGTTTGAAGACAACTTTTTCTTTATATCAAACCTGTTTATGTACAAACTACATCAGTACAAAGTGGAACCAAAAAGCGCTCGTAACATAATAATATGGCGTGATTGTAACTAATTCATTACTTTCAATTCCCGTCAACATTAGCCGTTTGTCTGGCTTATCTTAGCTTTAGAATATTTTGTAATTATCAATAAGTAACAAACAGTAATACAGCCCTCGTGATATATATCATCGGTGGAACGGCTATTTGACTAAAGTGCATTTGTCGAACCTTACACGTTAGGTATTCAATTAGCCTATCCAATGTGAATGTGAATGTGAACTGCCCTTGACTCTCTTCTTCTTTAGAACTGACTATACTGTTAGCCTTAGGTACCCTGAAGCCGCTGCGGCTTTTACAGCTTCACCGAACTTGGGGGCGAGCGCTTAGGGCACTCAGCCGCGAGCCCTGGGCTCGATTCAACAATGCTTTATAATGTCATTTTAGTTTATCAAAACTATACACAGATGGCTTTCCGAAACAACTTCCGCCACAATATTATTCAAACCGGATACACAGATTTATACGGAAGTCATTTTATATTTAATAAGTTTTGTATGTAGCTAACAGTTGATGCTTTTTTATTTTATTATAGCTGATTATACTGAGCCCAGGAGCCTCAGACGGCTTTTACAGCTTCACCGTGGCTTAGGGGTGCCAAAGTCGGCGAAGCTCGGGTTTGGCTGTTGCCCTTTTTGCAATTAAGTCGCAAACTGGCTAATTCCCGATTCGTAGAAATTCGATCTAAACTAACATTTATGCATATATTATATACATGATCTCGACATGATGACTGCCTCGTTAGTCTAGTGGTCGTAAGCGCGACTGCTATTAGCGAGGTCCCGGGTTCGAATCCCAGGTCGAGCAAAGTGTTATTGGGTTTTTCCTATGAAATTCTCAGTAGCAGCTCGGAGTTTGGTTTCGTGCCCGATTAATGGCAATAGGCTCGCCTCCTATTACATGGGACCTAAAAACATACTCGGCGAACTGTGGGTGTACATTAGTACTGGGTATTGCCTACTGGGAGTAAGGAAGGAAGGAACATGTGTAGGTTGATGCGTCTGTTAGTGATCGTATACAAATATTACAACAATAATATACAACTAGACCGCTTGAGGTAAACATTCAATATATTTGTTTTGTTGAGACGATAGTTCATGCCTATATTAAGATCTGGTAGGTGATTCTGACAAAATGAAACCGAAATAAACTAAACAAACAGTATTTTAATTACTCGGTAAAAACCAGTTCTGAAAATTGTAACCCAGTTGACATCACTAGCATCTAACTACTACTACCTAACCAAACCAATAGATCTCAGTGTAGACAGGAATACCAGTAATTTCTAATTTATAAATGATTTATTAGAAAAGGCGTTGGAAAGCGTCGAGTTAGTCGAGTGCAATGGCGGTTCTAGTGACCCATATAATAAATAGTTTGCGTAACTCTTACATAAGGTACCTGCAGCGTTGGAGCATGCGATGTGCACTCACCTGTTGCCGACAGCGGTTTGCGAAACGTTACACAGTTATTGGTTTGCAATGATTTAACCGCAAACGTATGAGATTGCAGATCTAAATTTATATTCCATCCGTTCCAGAACGTTTTATAGTCGTACTAAGATGTGGTTTATGTTTATTGTGGTTTGACCGTGTTTGTTGATTTTTTAACCCGATAATAAACTAGCAAAGTGCATTATTTCTCTTGTGCGAGATGTTCACTATACAGATGCTGAGAACCCCTCATAACTGCCCGCAGTAGTGCAAACAATTTCGCAATCAGTTCAAAGAATGATTCAATCGGAAATTTTTTCAGCGGCATACAGCCCGCCTAATGTTAGCGGCTACCTTAGCCTATGGACGCTTGTAATCCTCTTCTCAAGGAGTTCTGAAAACCTTATTCAGTGCAGGAATACAAGACAAGATTACTGAGCTGCAATCTTCTGTACAGTGGGGGTATTTAACTAGTCGGACTCACCCAAGTAGAGAGAATAGTCCAATAGTCCAAAGAAAAAAAAATCTTGTTTTCAAAACATTGACGCAATAGTGCTAAAATGTTTTGAACTGAAATTGCTTGTATAAGTGAAAACTGTAATTCTTTGAAATACTATAGAAACAGTAATTAATCAGAATTACATACCTAACATCATCATCATATTCACATCAGTGATCATTTCAGCTAAAAAAAACTCAGTGTGCCACTCAGTCAGTGCTGGATCAGTCACGATAATTTGGCATAAATATTACGATAAAGTGCAGGAGTACAAATAAATAAAATTGAAGTGTCTATTTATAATGTAAAAATAACAGCCTTTTTACTAAATGCGTATGAAAGTATATACGGTACTTAATTTTTGTCTGCCTGTCTGTCTATTTGTTCTTACTAATAGCCGAAACGGTTGAATCAATTTTGACGGGACTTTAACTGCCAGATAGCTACTGATTTAAGGAGTAACTTAGGCAACTTTTATTTTAGAAAAAGGATTAGGGTTCTGCTCAATGTTGTCTACAAATATATTACAAAATATACCGCCTACGAGTATACTAATTATATATAATACTGACAAAGATATTAAAAAGTTTTTTTAATGACGTACCGAGTCTTTATTTTCTAATATAATTATATATTACTAGCATCCGCCAGAACTTCTTTCACGTTAATTAAAAGTATAAAAAACAGCCTGACAGAAATCAGGGGTAATGTAAATTTTTAAAGCAATTTGCCGTACTATGATAAAAATTATATACTTTGAGATTGGACCGGTAAGACTTAGAACAAGATAATGTTCATAGAGTTGTAGCGTAATAAGTATTTCAAAATACAAACGCAGCAAGGGAAGTTTGCATCAGATATAAACAGGGATATATAAGGATATTGTAACACTATTCATTTACATTAATAACATATGGAAACTTTAAATCTATATATCTATTATATTAATATATCTATTATAGTGATAATATAAATTTAAAGAACTTTTGACGTTAGTAAAATTACTAGGATTTTACTTTTCTTTATTTTATACGAAAATTAATATAAACTGGACGTTGGCACACGATGCGTTCCAATCCAGTTCAATCTTCAAGTGTAACAACCTATCATCTCCTGACCCTTGAGGACCTTATTGAGGTTAGTTATAAATAGGTTACAGTGATCTTTTACTCCAAAATCGCTACCGAAACAAAATCATTGAAACACTGGTTCTGTAAATAGCCATACAAATGGTCATACGTAATTATTTGTTTCATAAATATATTTTTATCCAGCTATACCTATAGATATAAAACATATTTGTTTTACGTCCCAAGATATAACTTTAGTTTAAAGGTCGCTTATTATCGAGCTACTAGCAAATATAATAACTTAGTGAACTAAAACTTTAATATTACACCGATATTATGCCTAGTAGTTTGTGCAAAGCCTTTCTTTATATTCAAGGACACAAAATCTGATCACATAGCTTTAATAATTTCAGAGGCTTTGGACGTCATTAAGGAGGAACACACAATGCCCGCAGAGAGGAAGCGTAACAAACGAGATGTACCCTTCACGCACGACGAGAAACGAATCGCTGGGGTGAGTACAATGTATATTTTGCAACAAAAAAACTACAGACACTATTATACCATGTATTTAAGATTATACAGTGTAGTACAATAATATAATAATCAAAAACATACAAATCGTTGTAGTTGTACAAGTAAAAAAAAACCTAGTAGATTGTGTTTCACCATCTCCCTTATTTATTTTGTTTATATTCTATTATATTGTTACGACCTGAGTAAAAAAATAGAAAATATAATTATTCTCGAATCGTCTATAATTTACTCGAAACAACGAGTATGTATTCGTAGCTAATTAAACCCATCCCAGTTTTCACACGAATTCTAAGCTTATCGATCCGATTACGTAATGTCTTAAAATAACACACATCTGTTTTTTTAAACGATGTCATAAAATTCACGGCTATTTTAGCGATTTTATTTGAGTATAGTATTAGCGAGCCATGTTTCGAGCCAGGACAGTTCTGTTTTAGACAACCAAGTGGAAACAACAAGCGATAAGAGAACGAAAAATCTAACGACACTTTCTGTACCCACGGGTATAATAATATAAAAATATTGTATGCATCTGGTACTGATTCAAATAAAATGATAAACAGTCTGGTATTAAGTTGTACTGAGTGGAGCGCCAGCGACTGCGCGTCTATGTAACAGAGTTCAATAAAACGACAAGCATGAATTTTAATGAGTGCGAAAGAGAACATTCTAAATAGCCCAACATGTGAAACAAAAGATTTTGTATGAGAAATTACTAACGCTACAGCTAAGAGCAAGCAAGTCACTTTACGCGTAAAAATTATGTATAGTTAATTACTCAACTAGTTAAAATAAGTCATTTCTGAGATGGAAGATCATTACAACATTGACACACAATATTTTATGAACTACCCTTTAGTATTTGTTGCATGGTACCTACTTTCGAAATTTGTATGTTCTATTCCTATCAGTTCAGTAGAAAAAGAGCGCTGTTATAAGTAAACACTCTTGAAAAAATTTCACAAGCCTGCTCTGGTTAGAAGCTATATTTCTTTGAATAGTCATATTCGATGTTTTGTGACGCATATCATCGAGTGTGACTATCTCCACCACAGTAAAACAAGAGGTTTACACAGAACAGAAGCGCGTAATTAAATCTTAAGAAGAAGTAAGAAGTACTTCTTTAAAAAGTACCCTTTTTTATTTTAATGATAACTCTGCATATAAACAAATTATAGCTTGTTATTATTTATAAGTCCTAACAATATTATATAATTAACACCTTGTCTTAATATTTTCAGTGCTTGCTTCAGTGTGTTTACCGGAAAGTGAAAGCTGTAAGTATTAACGTACCATTAAAATTATCTTTCTCCACACTTAACGCTTTTAACATCGATTGAAAAGATAATGTGACACGGTTTAGTTTCGTCTCATTGAAAGAACTTTTTGTTCACTAAGAGCTATTGTGTTAATTGATTACTGGAATGAGGAGAAAATATATTATTTCTTATATCACTGTTATTGGTTTCGATTTGTTTAAGACGGTAGCAATTACTTTTTTTTAATTTATCGTAAACGATTATGACAGAGAACTTATATGTTTCGAAAATATAAACAATATTATATTTTTTTGCTTGTCTTATACTTATTGTTTTACTTTTTATTATACTTCCATTTTAGTTTTAATTGAAATAAATACTCAAACAGACATTCTATCGTAAAGGATTTTGATATATTGTATACCAAAGGTATTCCTTCCTAATAAGATCTATTGATGACTTTTTTTCTACACCGACGTTACTAATATTACTATGATGAGGAAACTGTTTAAAGCCGGTTAATGAATTAATGAAATGTATTTATTGTGTACGAGTTACCCATTACAAATATCATTGAAAGTTTATTTATTGTCAAGCTATGTTGATCCGGTCAGGCCAAACTCCTGTTAGTTTATCTGAAATTTTCAACATAATTATTCATTTTGTATTTTCTTGGTAGTTAGTTATTCAATATTATCGAAGGGTTTATGTAAGCATGGCAGTATAACATAAATATATGGTTATATATTGAGTAAAAGCGAATGTGATCCCAATTTAATTTGACCCAATAAGATTGTGCAAGGTCTAGCTGGTATCATTAATAAATGAAAAAGAAAACAGAAATAATAAAAATAAACAATTATAATGTTTTACAGCACCGTCGAGAGCTGATTGCTTCAATTTTTTAACTATAAAACGTGTATTCGAAGTCGTAAACTTGAAGGTTCCAGAATTTTCGATGACGCTAAAAAGAGATTATTTATTTATTGCGCATGAAAAAAATCACTTCTTACAGATATACAACTGTCATAAAAGCCGGCTGAACAACTGGTAATTTCTGTTTTTTATATATTAAATACATCGAATAGTCGGAAAGGATTATTAAATTTAATAGGTGTTGGGAATACTACGAGGGTAGGCTTTGGGTCTTGTATGCTTTTTTGGGATATAAATTCATTTTATTATGAATTTTTTATAACTTACGTTAGTTCTGTGTGCTGGATAATAAATTTTTAAAAGTGGCGTTTTATTGATATTGAATTTTTATGGAACAACTTTTAATAATTATTTCAAATTATATTATGGAAATTAGGTTTACCTAAGTATATTTTTTTCTAATAAAATAGTTGATTTAATACACATGAACTCAGTGAGCGAATTGAATAAACAAACAGAAAGAAAAGTATTAGCATATCTATTTTCGCTATGAAAAGTTTAGGGTTCTTATTTTTCGCGTTTAGGTTTTAGTGTCGCAGAAGCAATTGTCAGTTGACGTGTTTTCAAGCCTAACTTCGTAGTCTTTTTTTATCTTTGAGACTGACTCTAATAAGATGATGGCTCCTTTGTTTATACAGTTTTTGCGGCAATTTAAAATTTTATTTCCGATCTACTTTATGTATGCACTGAAACCATACTACATCACGAGAAATGCTATCAATTTGATTTTGGGTAATTCCCTGGTTTGTCTTCGAATTCTGATGGCCACTCTCAATCAAATTAAAATGGGACCACTCTTGAAGTGTCCCCTTTTCAATAAAAAAGAATCATCCAAATCGGTTCATAAACAAAGAAGTTATGGCTGAACATTCATTAAAAAAATCAAAATGAGAACCTCCTGGTTTTTTTGAAGTCGGTTAAGTTGTCGTGTCATTTTCTTATTACTTTCTAATAGGTAGAGGGAGACAACAATATTAAATGTCCTCGCTTTTTACGGGCTTTTAAAGAACCACAGCTGTTTTGTTCATTTCTAGTTTGGCAATAATTTAAGAGAGATAGGACACATGAAATCTCTTTGTAAATTTCTCTCTAATTAGGAAAGCCCGACTACAGAAGATCGCAGCCAAGTAATCTTGTGTTGTGTTCCTGTGGTGAGTAGGGTTTCCAGGGCTCTTTGGGCAAGTGGGTTCAAGGTCAGCAACGCGCTAGTGATGCATCTGGTGTTACAAGTGTTGACAGACGACGTACGCTTGTTGGCCGTCTTGGTATTATTAAAAAAATGTAAACAATACACTTTTAAAACAACAGGTCGATGGCTTCGGTTTCCCAACTCTAGAGGGGCTAGTCGGCTTGTACTCAGACGGTGTTAATGAGCGCGGCTACTTTATGGCAGTACTGGAGGCGTCTAGGGAGTGTCTCATGAGGAATCACGACAAATTTTCCAGGACTACGCCTATGGGTATGTTTGTAATCACATCGAATAACATTAAAGTATCGTAAACACCGTTGATGTTCTCTTATTGAGATAGCTTTTATTTTATATAACTGTGTTATAGTTTATAGCGATCCCGTTGTTTAGTAAATGTACAAATGACTAGCATTCGCCTGTGACTTCGTTCCCGTTTTATCTATACTTATAATATTGTAAAGTTAGAGATTGTTTATTTGTTTGAATGTGCTGATGTTTGAAACTACCGATCAGATCTGATTTTTTTTTTCATTTTTAGCCTGACTGCGTAAAAGGAAGGGTTATTTTTTTCGAGTGTGTATGTGTGTACTATTCTGTCAAAAAAGTACCGGGAAAATATCAATAGTACTTAAAATGATAGTTATTCATCCAAATTTATTTTATCGCCTTCAAAGTATGCTCCTTCAGAAACGATACACTTACGCAAATTCTCCTTTATGTCTTTTACTGAATGAATACGGTGCCACGAAGTGGTCCTTTGAGTTTAGGAAAAAGAACGAACGTCGACTGGAAGCCATGTCTGCGGAATAAGATGGTTGCTCGATGGTGTTTGTTGAGTTTTTGGTCAAAAAATGTTTCACAATGATGATCTTGTGCGAAGGCACATTGTCGTGGGGCAAAATCCAAAAATTTTCTTTCCACAAATCTGGCCTTTTACGTCGAATTTGCTTTCTTAAACATGGCATAAACGCTCAAATAATATACTTTAATTCACCGTTTGTCCTTCCGGAAAATTCCAAACGCACAACACCGCGATAGTCAAAAAAGTATCGGGAATGATTTTTTTTTGTTTTGTTTTGTTATGGTTAGATTGGTGAAACTATTTTTCATTTTGGCTCGGAGTTTGAGTTGCATTTGTTATTTAGATTAAATACAGTGCTGTTTTTAGTTAGATCATATCTAGTGTGTATTGTGAAATAAATCTACATAATGGACAAAAACATCGAACTAAAGAGTTTGTCTTCAATTTTGCATCGCCAATGGAATTTCGTGTTCAGGAGACACTCAAAATGTTACAGAAGGCTTACGGTAAATCGACTTTATCGAAAAACACGTGCTTATGAGTGGTAAGAAGCGTTGAAAAGCGGTTAAGATATGCTGGAAGATTTGCCTTCGCCCTGGGAGGCCATCAACGTCTTCAACTGAAGTTAACAGCGCAAAAGTGAAGGAAACAGTGATTGAAAATCCTCAGTGAAGTTTGAGAAAGATAGCCAAGGAACTTTCTGTCTCACGATCGACATTTTAAATAATCACTTGGGTATGAAACATGTTGCCGCTCAGCTAGTCCCAAAAGACCTGAATTTTTCTCCAAAAACTCAATTGTATAAGAGTCGCTGAAGGACATGCTAGAACGAGTCAATTCCGATCAACATTCATGAAACGTATTGTTACTGGTGACGAGACGTGGGTTTACAAGTTTGGCATGCAAACTACAAAAAACCGAAACCGAAAAAACCATGCCAAAGTCGATTAAAAGGAATTTTTACCGGAAGATCAAACGGTAAATAAAGTATATTATTTGCGCGTCATGCAGTGTTTAAGAGAGCAATTTCGATGAAAAAGGCCAGATTTGTGGAAAGAAAATTCTTGGATTTTGCACAAAGATAAATGTGCCTTCACACAAGGCCATAATTGTGAACAAATTTTTAAACAAAAACCATGGAGCCGCCTTATTCACCAGATATGTGTCCAGCCGATTTCTTTCTTTCTCCTAAACTCAAATTACCACTTCGTGGCTCGCGTTTTAATTCGGTAGAAGACATAAAGGAGAATTCGCGACGAGAACTAAACTTAATTCTGGAAAAAGCTTTTAAAACTGTTTTGATGATGTGATTATTCGTTGGCGTAAGTTTATCGTATCTGAAGGAGCATACTTTGATGGCGATAAAATAAATTTAGATGAATAACTAACATTTTGTGAATTATTGATTTTTTCCCGGTACTTTTTTGACAGAGTAATCCATTTAGCCAACAAGGCTATCCATTTAATTCTATACGTGGGCTGTAATTTCGATTCTGTCAGACGGCGGGCCAACTCACTAGGAGTATTAAGGCCCACCCCAACTGAATAATACTTGTTTGCAGTCATGATACAAATAGATAGATATTTAAAATGAACAAAGCTTTCAGTTACCCATAGTTTAACAATAATCAAAAAATTAAAAACCTCGACCAACCGCGTGGCGACAGCCGACTACTTATTGGCAGGCAAATTTAAATATCTTAGCGAGTCACTTTATGACCCGCGTTCGTGGGTTTGGGCAGCTTTAGATACCATACAACTTTGAGCTACGACTCGAGCATTAAGCGGCTTTTACAGCTTCATCGAGCTTAGAGGCGAGCGCTGAAGCCTCTCAGCCTCGAAAGCGTGGCAACATGCTCAAGGGTGCCAAAGCGGCCGAACCTGCCTGGGCTGTTGCCGGAGGTTCCAGAGATTACCTCTTACCAGCATCCAAACTGTATCTCTTCTTTATAACAAAATAATATAGAAGTATAAATTATTATAATAGGTTAAGCTTTGTATATCTGTACCGAGGTATTTTCTATGGAACTACTAAATAAATTCTTAAAATTCTTTCTCAATACTGCCTGTTCATACATAAGGTACAAGTACATCCTTCATTAAGGATTATCTATTAATAGCGATGGACGTACCCGTACAATTTAACGCATTCGTGATTTTTCACATACTAAAGTTATGTGCCACTGAATAAAATGATAATCAATAAATATCAAATCAAGATCACGATGTGTGAATGATCCCTTAGGACGCTAACATTAAAACTGAGTAATATAGGCTATATTTTTTTGTCATTATATTATGTTTATGGCTTTAAGTTGAACCTTAACATCAGATTGTTACTACTAATGTACCATTCGACTGCTACAACCTGTGAAAAGAATTGATTGATATGTTATTAATATTTTCAGATAACGGACGCAATTGCGATGTATCCTTCGACATATTCGAGTGTATATCTGACCGGATCGGTGAATACTGCGGTACAACAGGACTTTGAAGAACATAAAAGTAAAGCTTCGTACGCACTAGCGAAAAAGTCACTCGGTAAAGCGAACCGCTTTAATTACGGACGCAATTTGAGAAGGCTCGCGTCACTGAGAGGTTCTTTCGACTGTGCTCACTTATTTACGAGTGTTAAGAATAAACTGAACAAGTAATATTAACTCAATGCCCCTTAATTTACAGTATCATCATTTTAATAATAAGACAATTTAGTAAGGGTGTACCCAGAATTATGATAGGGGGGAAAAGGGGGCACGCAGGCAAAGGAAAACTAATAAAATCCTTCTTCAGATGATATTTCAAAATCCTTTGACAATGTTAAAAATAGCAACACTTATAATTTTCCACGTAATTTGGATAGAACGTTTGCGTGCAAATCAAGTCAGCCAGCATTCAGCTTAGAGACACATTTCTCGGAGTGCAGTTACTCCCTTGTCCTTACCTGGTTAAGCACTTGCAATTTAATTTGAATTAAAAATGTATTATTCATAATACTCATATCAATATAATAAATATGAAAATTTAGTTAAAGTAAAAAAATCGTCAAGTGACAGAAAGATACAATTTACACTTCTCATTCGAAAACCAGCGGAAAATACAACCCTATTCATAAGTTACCATCAAAATTAAAAAAACCATTAGTTGTAGTTCATAATTATATTTTTATATGTATAGAAAAATCTAAAGGCATATTAGAAAAAATTAATAACAAAAATAAACCTTATTTTTGGTACCTACCTACTATTGGGTCATAGAATTCTCTCAGATTTTAAAAAACGAATAATAATATTTACTAATACAAAGTTTAATAAGCATTCTCTTTTTCTATAAAAGTCTGTACTAAATTTGCAGCACCACATACATAACTACATAAGTTGGTAGTAATTTATGTTGTCCAAACGTGTTTAGTCCTTCACTTTACCTAATCCTTTTATTAATAACGAATGATTATACAAATTATTTTTAACCCTTATTACTAGCATACTGCATATGTACTGCGTTACTAATATGTGAATATCTGTAGAATTGGGTTAACTGTAAATAATAAGATTAGATAGTAATTATTTTAAGTATTAAAATCATAATGCTCAATAATATACTTACACAATGAAACAATGCTTTCAAGTTAATAGAATTAATTTTCATATTTAAAGAAACTTATTGTATTTGATACATATTTTGAAATCTACAAAATGTATAAAGAAGAAAAGACATAGGTTTGTAATATGTACCTATTCTAATAATATACGTACTTAGGTATGAATACGATTGTGGACTTCGAATAATATCACAAAACACTTTTCTTGCAAATTATGTTATTTATTTGAATTATGTTGTTTTGTACACTATTATTACATTTTTTAATATGACCGAACGGATCTAGTGCCAGGCAACCAAAAATGTGTAATTAATTCTAAAATGTTATTTTAGAGAAAAATTTATCTTTTTATATTCTTTTATAACAAACTCTATACTCCTATCTGGAAAAATGTTACTAAGTATATTATATTACCTTCAAAGCATAATTTGATTGTGTTTCTAGCACCTGTAATCTGCCTGTCTTCCTCTTATTTAGTAACTACATAATCTTTTAATGTAGTAAATCTTAACGAACTGATAGATTAATTTAGTTATAAGTTTTTATCTAATAAAGTCTGTACATACTTGTTTTTTTATTCGCTAAACTTAAATCCTCCTCTCATTACCTGTGCCTGGCATTGATTTTATTCCTTTGAACAGGGAAATCAAAATCATGTACACAATGAACCCCAAGTCCTATGCATTAGGCACATCTTAGTTAAAATATACGTACGAACAACGTAAAATATCTAATCTAATATAATATCTAAACTATAAAACATCTAATATTTATATAGCCAAACGAATACGATTAGTAGTACATGAATTGCAATTAATAAAATTGAAGTGTCCGTTTGTAATGTCAAAATAAGTTTTTTTACTAAATGCATATGAAAGTGTATATACGATACCTACAACAAAAATCCATTTTAAAAATTTTTGTCTGTCTGTCTGTTTGTTCCGGGTAAACTCCGAAACGGTTGGACCGATTTTGACGGGATTTTCACTAATAGATAGCTGATAATATAGGGAGTAACTTAGGCAACTTTTATTTTAGAAAAAGATTTAGGGTTCCGCACAAATAAAAAAAAACTGGTCAAGGTGATTCAAATTGGGCGCTTAAATGGCTTATGCTGAGTAAACCATAAGAGTTATAACAAAATAATGTAGTACATAATCATAGGCATTAAAAAGATCTACAAAAAAGTCCGGTAGAGTGTATCTTCTATGCAATAAATTAAGTAGGTAACAATTGAATGTTGCTTGTGCCGTACACAAGAAAGAATAAATATATATTATGTGTGAATAAGATAAATATATTATATGACAGAAGGATTATAAATGGAATATGTATAATTGTACAGGGTACATACATATTATTATCCACAGTTATTATCTTTATATTAACACGCGAGAAGAAAACATCAGAGTCGGAATCCTATTTAAGGCCTTAACATAGGTGAAACTAGCTATTAAGTGTATTTTTAAATAAGGTTGTTGAAGCAATTACAGATCCTATCTACATAAAAAATATACCAAATGAAAGAGCTATATTTTCTTAACAATTTATATTAAGTAAAACTGGATTATGTTAAGCCCTATTTAATTTAAAAAAATATTTGCAAAGACCTAAACTGTACATTTAAATCAAAAGTTCTCTATAAACATTATTACGACTTACTCAAATCCTACACCAGAAGTAAGAGAATTATAGAAGTAGGTAACATTTTCGCTTGGGGGTTTTTTAATTAAAATAACTAGAACTAAATATATTGAGCAATATTTAACATTTTTGAAGCGATTTTTCATATTTTCTCTAAGGGTCTATAGTAATTCATTATGGCAACGTATTTGCCTGATTATGAGCAGCTTTGCCAGTCACTCTAGAAGTCTCATATACAAGGTGTCCAGAAAGGGTATCGGGTATTTGTTTTCGCGCCATATTCGAAACGGGGCGTCTAAAGGGTGCGGGGAGGGGTTCGTGGCGTCCGCCATTTTGTGGAGTTTTAGTCACGATGGAACAGTACTCGGGGAAGCATCGCGCATTTTGCGTACGAGCGTATTATCGTAATGGTGATTCAATAGTGACTGCTCAACGTCTCTATCGTGCGGAATATCGTACACGCCACGCGCCAAGTGACGATAGCATTAGGAAATGGATCAGGATGTTCGAGAATACAGGTGCGACAGTTAAAATTCAAAACTCTGGTCGTCCTCGTTCAGTTCGCGATGAAGAAACAATTGAAGAAGTTGAGGCGTCGGTTTGTCAAAATCCGTCTTTATCGATCCGAAAGCGAAGCCAAGCGTTGAAAATCAAAAAATCGTCTTTACATTCGATTTTAAAGAAAGACTTACATCTAAAAGCCTATAAAATTCAATTGGTTCAAGAATTGAAGGATACGGACTATGCTAATCGACTGAATTTTGCGAACGAAATGCTGCAGCGATTTAACAACTTTAACAACATACTGTTCAGTGACGAAGCAAATTTTCACCTGAATGGTCATGTTAATAAGCAGAATTGTCGGTACTGGGCAGTGGAGAATCCGAGACGAAAGCATGAACGACCCCTGCATAGCCCAAAGGTCGTTGTTTGGGCCGCTATGTCTGCTAAAGGCATAATTGGTCCTTATTTTCATGAAGATCAACGAGGCCGAGCAATTAATGTGAATAGTGACCGTTATTGCGATATGTTGCGAAATTTTTTGGTCCCAGAGTTGCAGGAGTTTGCAGGTTTCAACTCAAGAACGTGGTTCCAGCAAGATGGGCCCACTTGCCATACCTCAAATGACTCAATGGAAGTTGTTAACGAATTATTCCCTAATAAAGTCATTTCGCGAAGGGGTAACATCAACTGGCCTCCCAGAAGCCCCGACCTTAGCCCGCTTGACTATTTTGCATGGGGATACCTTAAAAGTAAGATTTATCAAAACAATCCGACGAATCTAACCCAGTTAAAGCAAAACATCCGGTCAGAAATGGCAGTAATATCAATAGCTATGTGTCAACGTGTTATCGCCAATCTTCGTTTCCGTTCAGAAGAGTTCCAGCAACGTAACGGTCATCATTTGGATAACATCATCTTTTCCAAATAATTCTCCAATTCATATGCTAATAATAAACAATAAACTTTTTTATTGCATACAAATAATTTTTGTTTCATTGAACTTACAAATACCCGATACCGTTTCTGGACACCTTGTATAACGTTGACAGTAATATTGTGCAGACATTCCATAGTAAAGTCAAAATAAGTTTTTTTACTAAATGCATATGAAAGTATATACGATACCTACAAAAAAAGCCCATTTTAAAATTTTTTGTCTGTCTGTCTGTTTGTTCCGGGTAATCTCCGAAACGGTTGGTCCAACTTTGACGGGACTTTCACTAATAGATAGCTGATGATATAGAGAGTAAATTAGGCTACTTTTATTTTAGAAAAAGAAGTAGGGTTCCGCACAAATTAAAAAAAATTGGTTACGGTGAATCAGTTCGGGCGCTTAAATGGCTTATGCTGAGTACACCATAAGAGTTATAACAAAATAATGTAGTACATAATCATAGGCATTAAAAAGATCTACAAAAAAGTCCGGGAGAGTATACATGTATCTTCTAAGCAATAAATTAAGTAGGTAACAATTTAATGTTGCTTGTGCCGTACACAAGAAAGAATAAATATATATTATGTGTGAATAAGATAAATATATTATATGACAGAAGGATTATAAATGGAATATGTATAATTGTACAGGGTACATACATATTATTATCAACAGTTATTATCTTTATATTAACACGCGAGAAGAAAACATCAGAGTCGGAATCCTATTTAAGGCCTTAACATAGGTGAAACTAGCAATTAAGTGTATTTTTAAATAAGGTTGTTGAAGCAATTACAGATCCTATCTACATAAAAAATATACCAAATGAAAGAGCTATATTTGCTTAACAATTTATATTAAGTAAAACTGGATTATGTTAAGCCCTATTTAATTTAAAAAAATATTTGCAAAGACCTAAACTGTACATTTAAATCAAAAGTTCTCTATAAACATTATTACGACTTACTCAAATCCTACACCAGAAGTAAGAGAATTATAGAAGTAGGTAACATTTTCGCTTGGGGGTTTTTAAATTAAAATAACTAGAACTAAATATATTGAGCAATATTTAATATTTTTGAAGCGATTTTTCATATTTTGTCTAAGGGTCTATAGTAATTCATTATGGCAACGTATTTGCCTGATTATGAGCAGCTTTGCCAGTCACTCGAGAAGTCTCATATATAACGTTGACAGTAATATTGTGGAGACATTCCATAGTATTGTAGCCAAATTTGGTGGAGGTAAGCGGGTGAATTTTTCGCTACGCCGTGGATATAACAAGATGTGCAGCATCAGTAATTACTAATAATTAGTAATAGTAAGTCTTTACTAATAAGGAAGCCATTTCCACTTTGTACAAATCCGTTACAGGAAATAATTCTGAAGGAAGCATGAAAAAGTTTGATGATAGAAAAGCGAAAAGACTAGTTCTTCTTAAAAAATATCATTATAAAAAAGCATACCACTGAAACCCCTAAATAATAACAAACATTATGGTGAAAACAGTCTCAAACCTGATCTACCTGAAATAGATTTAAAAATAATAAAAACTAAATTCTTGGAAAATTTAAAAAAGACTGACGAGGAAATAAACGATATAGAGAGACGGACAATTCTTTATAGTAATTGTAGTGAATGACTGGAATTGCGACGATCTTTACTGACAGCTTCAAATTTTGGGCGTATTATTAAAAAAAGACCAGACACTAGTTGTGGTAGTATAGTAAAAGATTTGCTTTATAAAATAAAAAATGTAGAACACGTCAATTATATAAAACACGGGCGGCATAATGAACGTATAGCTCTACAATAATTAGCTGATCAAGAAAATATTATAATCAATTCCTGTGACCTTTTCATTGACCCAGAAATCTCACATCTCGGAGCCACACCTGATAGGTTGATAGGCGATGATACCATAGTAGAGATAAAATGCCCCATTAGTGCTTATAAACTAGGTATTGATAAAGCCATCGAAGAAAAAAAAGTTAACTTTTGGGTTAAAAATAAGAATGGTCATTTGATTGTCAATAAAAATCATAACTGGTATATACAAGTACAAGGCAAATTACATATAACAAGAAAGAATATATATATATATATATATATATATATATATATATCTATTCGCAGTCTGGTGTAATGAACATCAACAATTAAAAACAGAAGTCATATATAGAGATGACGATTACTTTGAAAAAGTTATGAAAAAAAAACTTATATCATTTTACGAAGACTATATTTTACCTGAAATTGTTGATGCCCGACACAAAAGGAACCTTCCTATAAGGGATCCCCAATACATTATAGATGCAATTAAGAAAAAACAGAATAAACAGAAAAATAATCAAACCAAGAATAGTACTTAGCACGACGTTACAAAAATTATATTTAGATACAATGTTTTATGACACTAAGAATTTGTCTTCTTTGTTTTCCCATACAATAGCCACTAAAGTAGGCGCATCCTTGTTAATTACAAGTTTTTAATTGCTTGATTATTTGTGTAAAGATGTTTTGTAAAATAAAAAATCTGTATTGTTTCATTATTTGTATAAAGGTGCAATAAAAAACAAAAATATATAGTTATTTCTTGTATTAACTTTTCGTAATTCGGAAGTCTCTACTCTAATACTTTCAGAACACCATTATTTTCGAACTATATCTAACTATACTCATATAAAAAAAGATTCAAATATTGCAATTTGTAAATTCATATTTTAATAGTGTATACAAAAACCACCAAATAATAAAAAACCTTTGCCTACTCTTATGTTATTTATATTAAACTAGCTGACCCGCTCAACTTCGTCTGCGTCACATAAGAGAGAGAGTGGGTCGTAGGCAGAAACAACACAGTATAATATCTATACATATATGTAATAAAATTGAAGTGTCTGTTTGTAATGTCAAAATAACAGTTTTTTTACTAAATGAATATGGCTTACGCTGAGTAAACCATAAGAGATATAACAAATTAATGTACTACATACTTGTAGGCATTAAAAATACCTACAAAAAAGTCAAGGAGAGTACATATCTATCTTCTAAGGAACACTCACAATAAGCATTTTTGTCTTTAAAAATGCCGGGAGTGGGGGAGCAAGATTCGCGCGGGCTTTCTGTAGTCCACGTGAGCGAAGCCGCGGGCACAGCTAGTAATACAAATATAATACAATGATAGGTGCCGCCCGACTCCCACATCATTCCACTAAAATGCATGCGCGGTACTTGATTATTATTTTGCTGCGGAGTTATTTTAAAACTGTGATATCTCCTAAAATATTAATTGAAATCAATTGATGTAAAAAGCAATTTTGTCCAAAATTAAATACTTCTGATGAATAACGTATTTATTTCGATAAGGATTAATACCATGTTTATAAAAACATTTTCGCAAATTATGCATTATTTTATAACAAATTATATTACCATAAAAAAGGTTATATTGAGTAAAACTTAAAAGATAGATATATGCTACTGCGGACTTTTTTAGAACTATGTGAATTTTCCCCATTTTTGCAACATTTTTCATTTATGCTCTGCTCCTATTGGTTGTATCGTGATGTTATATAGCCTTTAGCCTTCTTCGATAAATGTGCTATCCAACACTAAAATAATTTTTCCATTCGACCTAGTAGTTCCTGAGATTAGCGCGATCAACCAAACAAACAAACAAACTCTTCAGCTTTATAATATTAGTATAGATTTTTCTTAGACTACTCAAATATCAAAAGCACTATTGACTAGTGTTATAATTATAATACACATATCTAAATGTATACACATACATCATTTATGCCCTGATACATCATAATGTACTTACCTATTTATATATTTTAATATTATAAGAAAAAAATTAATAAAAAAAATTAATGGAAAAAAATCCTATTACTTATAATCGCTCAAATCATAATAACTTGTTTCAATAAATTAATTTCGATAGTTGTTATTCACTAAAATTTAATTCTAGAGAGTTTCGTAGAGACATGTTGATGTTAGGCATAATATTACGTTTTTGCGGATCAACATTCATTGTGGGATAGCAGGAGTGCGTGTAAATAGCCCTCCTACGGCGGTAAACTAAAGAGACACTAACTAGACTAGAAATAAATACACATAAGCGAGCGGGCGGGCGAATGAACACATGAAAGTAGCAATAAAATGGCAATAAGTTAAAACAACCTGTAACGTAGTGCGCCCGACTCCGCATATTCATAAAATGCCGCGCGGTACTTGATTATTATTTTGCTGCGGAGTTATTTTAAAACTGTGATATCTCCTAAAATATTAATTGAAATCAATTGATGTAAAAAGCAATTTTGTCCAAAATTAAATACTTCTGATGAATAACGTATTTATTTCGCTAAGGATTAATACCATGTTTATAAAAACATCTTCGCAAATTTAGCATTATTTTATAACAAATTTTATTACCATAAAAAAGGTTATATTGAGTAAAATTTAAAAGATAGATATATGCTACTGCGGACTTTTTTAGAACTATGTGAATTTTGCCCGTTTTTGCAACATTTTTCATTTATGCTCTGCTCCTATTGGTCGTATCGTGATGTTATACAGCCTTTAGCCTTCCTCGATAAATGTGCTATCCAACACTAAAATAATTTTTCCATTCGACCTAGTACTTCCTGAGATTAACGCGATCAACCAAACAAACTCTTCAGCTTTATAATATTAGTATAGATTTTTATTAGACAACTCAATTATCAAAAGCACTATTGACTAGTGTTATAATTATAATACACATATATAAATGTATACACATACATCATTTATGCCCTGATACATCATATTGTACATACTTACCTATTTATATATTTTAATATTATAAGAAAAAAAAAATTAAAAAAAAATTATGGAAAAAAGTCCTATTACTTATAATCGCTCAAATCATAATCACTTGTTTCAATAAATTAACTTCGATAGTTGTTATTCACTAAAATTGAATTCTAGAGAGTTTCGTAGATACATGTTGATGTTAGGCATAATATTACGTTTTTGCAAATATTAGGGAATACTATAAGTAAATATACAAAGAAAATAATACTAAGTAAAACCAAATATAATATTAAACCTTGGATCACTCCTGGGTTAATACGCTGTATGAGGCATAGAGATAAATTACACTTACGAGCAAGGAGCGATCCTGATAATACAGTTGCACAAGTTATATACAGTAGATATCGAACATTTTGTAATAATATTCTACGGAAACTAAAAAATGAATATAAAAATATAGAACTTGAATCTAATAAAAATAACCCTAAAAAGCTTTGGGTAACTATAAAAAATATCTGCAGTATTAATAAAATTAACAAAGATCCTGTGCACCTCTTAAACCTTAAAAATGCCAATGGAAGTCAGCAATCACTAAATATGTGCAATGATCATTTTACATCTGTTGGAAGTAAGTTTGCTACTAGAATTCTTCATGATATAAATACAGATGAAAAAAGCTTAACAAACTTAGTTAAAATCAATAATACAGCCTCTGAATCTTTCTTCCTGAGACCAACTGACAACGTAGAAGTAGAGAAACTGATTATTAACCTACAAAATGGTAAAGCACCAGGGATAGATGGGTACACTAACAGTTTAGTTAAATCTATACGAAATGCTATTATTCAACCACTCACCATAATCTTTAATATCAGTCTGGCTATGGGTGTATTTCCTGAAACATGGAAGATAATGGCTGTTTGTCCTATACATAAGGGTGGAGCTAAAGATGTACCCGATAACTATCGTCCGATTTCTTTGCTTGGGATATTTTCAAAATTACTTGAAAAAATAGTGAATTAACAACTAATACAATATATCGAAAAATTTAAATTAATATCTGACAGACAGTTCGGTTTTCGACGGGGTAAATCAACGGAGGACGCGGTGTTATTGCTAACATCAACTGTAGCGAAGAAGCTAGACAAGAGACTGTGTTGTAACGGTGTATTTCTTGATCTGCAAAGGCCTTTGATACTGTGTCTATTCCTAATTGATAAGAAAACTTGAGTGTATGGGAATAAGAGGCATCCCTTTGCAATGGTTCGCAACATACCTTACTGGACGAAGGCAGTGTATTAAAATTGGACAACTTACAAGTGACTTACAGAGTGTTTCGTTTGGGGTGCCACAGGGTAGTGTACTTGGACCAACATTATTTATTATTTATTTAAATGACATCCATGAGCTTCAAATCATGAATGCTGAGATATTTTGTTACGCAGATGATACTGCGATAATCTTTCACGGTACATCTTGGAATGAAGTTCAGAGGTATACAGAAATTGGCATGACTAGGATATATTTCTGGTTGCAGCGTAATCTTCTTACACTTAATACAAAAAAACAACTTACATAAATTTTCATAAGACATTCGCTTCAGCACCACCTACACTACCTTGACATCAGAATACACACATGTGCTAGACTTAATGATTTTTGTGATTGTGACAAATTAAGCAGAAATACACTTATAAAGTACCTAGGTGTTCAAATAGACCAGCGTCTTTCATTCAAGAATCATATAGAAGTACTGGCTCGGCGGTTGAGAAGAGTGGTGGGTGTTATGAGGCAATTATGCTCTGTAGCATGCCTTGCCACCCTAAAAACCATATACTTTGCTCTTTGTCAATCTTTGATTTTATACTGCATCACAAGTTGGGGCAGTGCTGCTAAAACTAATATGATAGTAGTCGAAAGAGCCCAGCGCTCAGTAATCAAAGTCATGCTGCGGAAGCCTTATGGATACCCAACCACAGAGTTGTACAAAGAAAGCCGATTTCTTAGTGTGAGACAATTGTTTATACTGCAAGTTGCTCTTAGAGAACATAGAAAGGTAGCCGTCTTACCGGAATACAGTGAAATGTCAGGACGTGGTATATTCCGTGTGAGAGCTCCCTTGGTGGGCACGGCCTTTGCGCAAAGGTTTGGCCCGTTCATTGGCCCCTATATTTACAATAAAGTACAGAAGCTATGTTCAATTGGAGACTGTTTGCTTTACGAAGCAAGAAGGAAAATTATTGGCTGGCTAAGTACCCTGACATATAACACAACTGAGGATGTACTTACAATTCAAAAATAATTTTACATTTTACTTCTTCTCTGATTACTAAAACTGTAAGTAATTTTCCATGACGGTTTTGGCTGTTGCATTTATATTGTGTGTTATTTTATTTATGATAATATGTATGTTGTATATAATTATGTTTATGTAGTATAAAATATGTGTCTGTATTGCATACTATATAACGGTATAATATGTAGTTTAATGAATAAGTAATGTGTAATGTAATGATTTCAGATGTTATTATGAGTAAGTATAAAATGGTAACTCGTATGTAAGGTTCCCAAGACACAGGCATGCCTAGTTTGGGGCCATTGTTAAAATTTAAGTTGTAAATTTAAGTTTTAATAAATAAATAAATAAAAAAAAAAAAAAAACATTCATCTATGACGGTTTTAGGGTCGGTTGTAAATAAATAGTACGTAGTTTAAACGCTAGGCGACGCTGCTTCAAATATTTTATGGATTGCTCAAGGTCATCCAGGCCTGTTAGGCACATTGCGCGCTCGGAGGATTGTGAGATTTGGCATGGTTAAAATTTGTAAGAAGAAGCGGAGAAAGCTAAAATGTTTAAACAATACATATATGTTACCAATACAATAAATTAAGTAATCATGCGAATATTGCCCCGACAAGTGCCATTGTCTAAGCCCCGAAACATTAAAATTGACACTCAGTGAAAAGTGACAGCTATTGATATAATAATATTCATTGAACGTATTTATAGTGTAAATGTAAAACAGATAATAGTCTATCAAAAAGTTGCTGGTTGAATTTCAAGCATTGGGCAACCGCTAGAAATAATAAAGCTAAAACGGATCATTACCGAACTATACAATCATATTACGCCTACTCAAATAAATATTATAACGAAATATGAAGATATTGCTATTTCACAAATTGTAGGTGTGATAATAACCCAACAATAGCGACAATAGCTAACAACATTTAGCGTTTTTTTTTTAATAGTAATTTATATTATTATTTGGCAATAATATAATAACGTTATCACCCTTCCACTACAGAACCACGCGGTCTGGTTTACGGAGCCAAAGCTATTCGGTAGTGACCATCATGGCACAAACAAGGATAATCGCTAATTCTAACCTTTGCCTTACCGTACAGATGTGGATGTAGTAGTTTCTCAGCCAACGTATGACCTTCCTATGATATTAGGTTCTTCAAACGAGATGTAAAGAGACATTTCAGCATGACATTTGAAAAGTCATTTTGCCGAGCCAGTATAAAAAAAATTACTTTTTTACGTAAATTAATTTTTTAATAAAAATCCTTAGTACGGTACTCGTTTCAGTTAAATAAAGAACATATGGGCAAAATCTCATGCTTATAGACCCGCCAGTTTAAACTTATGCATCAGTGCGCAGTAATTAAGTGATAATCGTTGGAGTGTCTGTTATTGATGGTGTAACTTTTGAAGTTGAGTAATTGGGATCATATTTGTACAACATGTTTGTTTTCTCATCACGATGATATTTCTATAGCTATGCTAGACGACACCGACAGGTAGAGAGCTCTAGATGTTTCGAAAAAAATGATCATATAGAACGTTCAGCACAACAAAACTAAATGAACGGATTCTTTACAACTTATTGAGGTTAACTTATATTTTTACATCTAAATTACTAAATCTGTAGTTCTGTCTTTCCAAATTTCCTGAAAGACGTCCTTTATGAAGGATACTGATAACGAATATGCCAATAAAAACATTTTGTTTGTCCGGATTTCATTCAAAACGGTTTGATCTTGTGGGTTTGAACGATTCTTCACGTGAAGCTTAAGTTAGTAATATATTAATTGTTAAGCTATAACAATTTTCAATATTACTTAAAGAAATCGTAAAACAAACTTTTACACAAAATATTAATATATTTTAATTAATTAATATATTCTCAGCCGATTTTCATGAAATTTTGTACACAATATGCTTATGTCATTTTGAGCGTTCCACATGAAGCAGACAATATTATATCTAAAATTATTGATGTTTGCACACCTTTCTCTTGCTTCCCTGAAAGACTGGTAAAAATGCTTTTTAGCATTTTTGCAGTTTTACATAAAAGTCCTCCAGTTGTACGTTTATGTGCAATAAATAATTTAATATATACACCGTCGGATCCCGAATGCGAGACACTCAAACGTCCTATGGCGAATGTGGTCTATGGTGGTTGCGATCGAGTTCGGAAAATATTGTCGTATCACCTAGTCTGTTTGTTACCAACCACCCACGTATTTCTATACCAAAATATGATAAGAGCATGACGATTAAACGACAATTTCATCTCATGCTATCTACTCGCCTTACGCACCAAGTTCTTTAAGATCCGTAGAGATTATTTTGAGAATTAATAAATATTGTGAAGTAATTACTATTATGTACTTATGTTTTCTATCTTATGAAATAGCAATCAGCCATACAGTTTAACTGATGTTAAGTGGGCACTGCAGCTTATCAGTTACTATTTACAATGATTAATTGGAGTCATTTGCTTTAATAGGATAGCAAAATGTATAATTTTTCGTTATAATTTCACATACAAATTGGGTTTTAATGTTGGTGATCGCTTACTATTTTTGGCAGTACCTATAAATTGCTTTTTTGAGGTTATAGTGTACTGGTAATCGATTAAACACAAGCCGTTTATAATCCCAAAAAAAAGAACCGAAACATTATTGCTGAGGACTGTGGAACAATTTTGCCAACCACATAACGTTCGGACCGGATCCTAGCAGATCGAGCACTAATTCTTTGCGGCAGAAATGTACCGTTTATAGGTGGAGGTAATGCTTCCGTACTCTAACCTCGAACAAGTTTTTTTATTAGGTAAGTAGCTCTGCAAATTGACGGCACTGTGCCTTATGGTAAGCACAGTACAATCCAAACAGTACGGTGACCACCTAGAGATCTGTAATCCACGGTTTAAGGATCCGATGTTCGAAGAAGGAGGGAAACATTAGCCGGAAGATGGTTCCACAGCTTCGCGATACTAAAACTATAAGACATTGAGAACTTATTAATTAGTGTGAAGATGGAAGTTACTATAAAACTGTGACTCCGAAGTCCAGGTCCTACCTACCTACCTGATAATATCTTTAAACAATTCTTTACATCCGGAATCAAATCCCACGAGTTTGTTTCCTATTTTAATTTATTTGAACTTTATTTTTTGTTTTTACCAATAGTGCTTCGATAAGTCCCTATATGTATTAATGATTGGTCTCTAAGGCCGATAAATCCTTATTTTGAAAAATAAACTAATATACTCGTATGATTGAATTAGTTTGAAGCTTTCTGATGTCATGATTAAAAAGTTACGAACACCATGGTTTTGATGTCCACAATTAAGAACATGACAAAAAGAAAGATCCACTAATTTGACACCATAAAGTCCGCCCACTATTTAATATCGTTAAGTAGGGCTCTCCTAAAACTTAAAGTAGAAGTTTTTTTGTATCTACAAGTGTGATGTTTTAGCTAACTAATCATCATAACGTCCTTGTTTGAAGGCACTAGATATTGACTAGGTGGGTAAAGAATCATTTTCAACTTTGTTTATTATCGTTTCGGATAGAATGAGAGACCTTAGTGACGGAACTGATACATTGATACATAGACACAATTGTATCGCAGACCTCGACGCAATTATTCTATTACTGTACATAGTTATACAGCTTCCTAGTCATAAAACACAAGAAAATACAAAGCGCAAACAAAATTGATGATCATAATCAACTATTGTGTGAGTTGTCTGTTTGTCTCACGACCTCTCTCGTTTAACTACTAAATTCAATTGTATAGACGCGATAAGGTTCACCTCGACGTCACTAATTATTATAAATGTAGGTTTTTCTTAACTAACCAATTTTGTAAATCCGGGAACGGACGCTCGTTGTTGATGAACAAGGTTTTTATCTAAATTCACAGACCATATGAATTCATTATCATTGAAAACAGTCAATTTGAGTAATTTGTAATCAAGATCCAAATGCTTTATGCGCTTTTTTAATACTGCTCGTTTTATATAGAATATTTAGCTCGTTAACTATACTAAAAAGATGTTTCAAAAATATTCTAATTGGAATATAATTGTAAATTACCTTATTTACGTCTGTGCTTATGTATATTCATGATTTACAATTGAAATGCTTAATTATTGTTATACCTATTGTTCATAGACTTCACGAAATCGGTTTGCTATGACAGGAAAATCCCAACTTCGTCTAGGAACCAAAATAGCGGACGATTATATTTAAAAATTTAACAGCCTTTTTCACAAATGAAGCTCGTTATTCTTAATTTCTATTTACAACTTAAAAACAGCAAAAGCCGGATTAATATTAACAAATAAAAGTAACTAATTAACTAATCAAACAAAATCTAATAAACATCTATTTGAAACATTATAATCTTTATGATAGTTAGTAGAAACAGAACTTCAAGGTGTACTCGAGTCTGTTTATGAGGAAAGGATTATGAAGAGCTAAATTTTGTTTTAAAGACCGTTTATTTGATATTTTGGACACCTATTAACCTTGACCTACCTTGATCACAATATTAGTAACAGGCTTGGGTTAGGTAAATTATTTATTTATACACTAACTAGATAAAATGAATGCAGTATATTGGACGGTCAGTATAACTCAAGAACTGCGACAATCAACGATAAACGAATATCTATTAAAAATTGTTATCATAACACTTATTTACAGACATTAACACACATCTATGTCTCTTTTAAACTTATTTGAATAAAGTTTTTGATAGTTACTAAGCATTAGTTTTATTGGCAAAAACAATAAATCCTTTCATATTAGTTTGAATATAATTGCAAATATCGTAATGTAGGAGTAACAGACGGGTGAGGCAGGTACGTAGTTTAACGTGCGCCTAGCGTAAAGATCGAGATGCCCTTCGGAGTCGCTCCATTGTGTTATGTCGCAGCCCTCCGACCTCAGTCCTCCGCGCTCCCTTACATACTTTTGCGAGTGTAGAGTAAAATAACTGACTTTAAATAATTTTAAATATTAATTAACAAACAAGTGCATATTTTAAACAATTGGGTGAAACTTAATGGTTCGGATAGTTCTTCAACCGCTCATTTAAGCATGCTCGATACTGGCAATG
The DNA here is from genome assembly GCA_033032175.1 of Saturnia japonica. NCBI lineage: Eukaryota > Metazoa > Arthropoda > Insecta > Lepidoptera > Saturniidae > Saturnia > Saturnia japonica. The sequence goes on along the minus strand of CM065309.1, from coordinate 17,302,211 downwards.
GTTTAAACACACATGTGACTAGGTAGCAACTACTCAATAATAGCATGTTTTCATGCTACTTACTAGCATATCTATCTGTACCTTGAATTATACTTATGAGCATCCTTTTAATAGCATGCTCTTCAACTCCTTGTACAAGCATACTAGATACTAGCACTGGTTAAGCACACATGCCACTAGGTTGTAATTGATCTATAATAGCATGCTTTCGTGCTACTTACTAGCACATCTATTTCTAACTTTAGGTTTTTCACTTATATATTATATAGGAATGAGAAAGCAAATCCAGTTCAGAGTTTTGGGGTAGAAGTTTCAAATGTAAACAAAATTGCGATTGAACGAGTCTCACGAACTAATAAGAGCCAATGTGTCAGTCACCAAATAAATTTATTTAAGGGAAAATTTTGACGTTCTGGCCGATAATGTATGGAAAACATGAGGGAAAACCTGCCATATTTTTCTCAAATAAAGTTAACTGTTGACTCAACATTCGACCCTAAGAATTTTATAAACAAAAATATCAAAAAAGTAATCATGTACCACCGTATTTATTAGTGTGATCGAAACCACTTCAAGTAATTTTTACCAGTTTCATGTCTTCCGAAACTTTTTATATCGCCGCCTTAAAGCGAGGTCAACATGTATAACTTCAATAGGACTTAATATAGGTATATTACATTGTATCCACCCGAGCGTTAACCGTTGTAACATTGAATAGGGAGCATCTACTACAAGCATAGTGGAGGATGTTGCTATACTGAATATACAGAAAATCTTCTCTTCTGTAGCTTTTAGATAATATTTTTCGATTCAATTACTTTTATTATAGAACTAGCTGTGCTGTCGATCGGGCACAGACGCGCATCGCTAACTGCGCTCCCGGTTATATTAAAGATAAAAATGCTTATTGTTTTTGATCCTAAAAAAGATAGACGTATACTCTCGTAAATTTTATGTAGATCTTTTTAAGGTCTACAACTGTGTAGTACATTAATTTGATATATCTCTTATGGTTAACTCAGAGTAATTCATTTAAGCGTCCCATAATCGTCGTTTTTCTGAATATTTTTTTATTTGCGAGGGACTTTAAATCTTTACCTGAAATAAAAGTAGCCTAAGTTACTCAATATAACATCAGTTATTGAATTTTTTTTTAGCAGAAGGTGCGATCTGTGAGGTTAATCGCGAATGATTTTAACTAATCTATCGGGGATTTCACGACAGTACTTACAACTTGTAGATTAATTCTTCGTGTCAGACCTTATCAAAAGCCTTGGCTACGTCAAATAAGACTGCAAGTGTACGACGGGGTTTATATAACTCTGAAAAGTTAAACGTAATGTGCTCCGTGAGGCGGTGCACTTGATGAGTACAAGAATGTCTAGCACGAAAACCGAACTGCTCAGGCGGATAGAGGTTTTTCTCCTCTATTACGGACTTGAGACGGTTCAGAAGGAGCCGCTCGTAAATTTTACCTAACGTATTAAGAAGACTTATAGGGCAATAGCTGTCGGGAAGCGACGCGCTCTTGCCGGGCTTATAGCCAGTCATAGGAAGTTTAGGAGTTTATTATAGGCCAGCATTGTTATGGGCATATCATGAGGAGGGATGAAAGTCATAATTATAACTAGAAGAATGTTAAGTATGAAGGAGGACGGATGTAGGAGTAGAGAAGACCGAAGAAGGTGATGGATTGTGTTAGGAATGATATGTGTATAAAAGGTGTAAATACTAAAATCATAGTTGATAGAGTAGAGTTGAGTAAAACATGTTTTGCCGACCCTACTTAATTGGGTTAATGGAAAGAAGAAGAATATTAAAATAACAATTTTGTAATATTTCTTCAATGAAGAATAATTGGCTTCATATAAGGACACGTCACGAATCTTTCAGTATGAAGTGTCTCGTTGCAAATTATGAAGTTCTTCACTACTCGTATTACACTAATTTAAAATCTGGCGGTGATTTAAAATTTATATTTAGATAAAAAATTATCGATATAGCTCAATATGTTAATAATAATAGCACTGACGTGTATTTTTACATTAAAACATTACATTACATTAAACGTTAATAGTTCAAATTAAATAGTAAATAACGTAGGTTATACCAATTATATAATAAACAAAACATATAACTCCCCTTACCAGAATCAAATGGTCATAAAGCTGAAATGAGGTAACCTTATTCTTAATTTTGTGCAATTTTGAACTCAAAGACCTGTTTCTTTGTTGGTGAAACGCAAGGCTTTAATATTATAGTATTAAAACCTAGTAAGACTAAAATCTCCCTTTTGTTAAATAGTTATACAGATAGGCAATCTAGGATGGGATGATAGGAATAGGAAGGCCTATAACTTGATGATTTAGCAAGAACTTGCTAAAACCCGTTAAATCAGGATATGAGGACCCTAATGCGTAAAAGCCACCAAGGTATCTTATTGTTTTTACAAATTTATTTGGCTAGAATTTCTGAATTGTCTAGTTTGGTCTACGAGCTCCCGATTAGTATAAATATTTGTCAATATCAAACTTTAAATATCGTTGAACAAAGCAATGCTATGGGTAGAAGGACACACGCATATGTACCACAAAGACCAAATTTACGTGGTCTTTTTGTGGGAAAATGAAATCTTGACTGAGAGATCAAATTAAAAATGAACCCCACAACTCAGCGAGTACAATTCGACACTTTAATCTTAGATGACTGCACCAGAACGGATATCTTAAAACTGTTTCCATTGTATAATGTTCAATCTAACACTGAAATACTCAATAATTATTTCCGGTATGCAAGTATTGTTTATATCAATAAAAATTAAATTCTGTTCGTTTGTAAGCGCACCACTTGAGAACGGCTGGACCGGTTTGGCAATTTCGACTATAAAAAATCGACTATATTCGTTCATTATTAAGACGTCAAGTACAATGACAAGTGACTCTAGCAATGAAGACCGGCTTCTTTATATTTACTACAAGAACGAAAATAGAAGAAACAGGAGATTTTGGGTGTACCCATACATTGAAAGAAATATGAAATGTAGACTGTTCGTTGCTGCCAAAGAACTTGGTAAAAATTACGATAAAAAATTTCATACTTTATAATAGGTCTTTACCTATGAAATTGCCCTTCTGCAGTACTGGCCATTTCAAATCAAAATAATTTTTGTTTGACTAAGAATTCTAATTTCAAATTAATTTAATTTTAAAAACATGGAATTCTTTTTCCAAAAGTAGTTATTTGTTTATTGATTAGTGTTACATTTTCATCGCATTTCAATCTTTTTTGTCATCATGGATACGTTAAAAATTCGAGTAAATATGAGTACCGTCGTAGCAGCAATGCGGCACAAGCGGCATGCAACATCAACGACGTTTACGGAGCTAACACTACAAACCATCGCACCACCTATTATTGGTTTGCTCACTTCCGTTCTGGGAATTTCGACCTGAAAAATGAACCTCGCGGCCGTCCGAAGACTTTGGTCGACAATGACGAATTAAAGGCGATTGTGGAAGCTGATGATACACAATCTACGGCTGAATTAGCAGCAGCTTTCGACGTTAGCGTCAAAACAATATTGGTCCATTTGCGTCAAATTTGCAAGGTAAAAAAGCTTGACAAATGGGTGCCCTACGAACTCAATGATCGCCAGCACGAAGTACGCGTCGAGACGTGCATTGCACTGCTCAACAGACACACAAATGAAGGAATTTTGAACCGCATTGTTACCTGCGATGAAAAATGGATTCTGTTTGATAACCGCAAGCGCTCAGCAAGTTGGCTGGATCATGGTTCAGCACCTAAACAATGCCCTAAACGAAAACTTACCCCTAGAAAAGTGATGGTCACTGTTTGGTGGTCTAGCGCCGGTGTGATTCATCACAGCTTCTTACCAAACAGGGTGAGCATTACTGCAGATGTGTACTGTGAAGAACTGAACACAATGATGGAGAAGCTGGCACATCTCCAACCAACATTGGTCAATCGCTTGTCTCCGCTGCTCCTGTACGACAACGCGCGACCTCATACTGCAAAGCAGACGGTCTCCAAGTTGCAAGAACTGGAGTTGGAAGTTCTCCGTCATTCGCTCTACTCACCAGACCTTGCGCCTACAGACTACTACTTTTTCCAGAATTTGGATAACTCCTTGGCGGGAAAAAAATTCAATACCCGAGAGGCAGTACAAAATGCCTTTGAAGAATTTGTTGCCTCCCGTCCAGCTGATTTCCTTAAGAAGGGCATCAATAAACTGCCACTGCGCTGGCAAAGATGTATTGATTGCATGGGTGATTACTTCGATTAATACAAATAAAAAATACATGAAAAAATTCGTTTAAATTTTTTCATACAAAACGGCAATTTCATAGGTAAAGACCTAATATATAATATCTAAAGAACCTTATTTATATTTGATGCAGCTGTTAACTCCCAAAATAAAGAACAAATCTTATGTTTACTACTTATTCAACCGCCATTTTGATGTGACGCGTATCCTACTCCCGTAGCGCGCGACGAGCACTGCTAGTAGCGTGCGACTGATGTCAATAACGATACATAGACAACGCGTCGCGTCGTGTGCGGAACATAGCGTAATTGTATAGTACTTAATAAGAGAAATTTTATAGTAGGATTTGCGTATGAAACGTTAGTCGCTTGCAAATACACCCGTGGGAGAAGGCCCTTAGGGTAAGGAAAATTTGATAAGTCACCCGGAATTGAAATTCTGAATAATTTTAAATACAAATAATGAATATACTTTGGGATGTTTCAAAGAAGGGCTTCATTTTTATGTTCAAATACTTAAAAAAAATTCAGAACCTCTCAGGAAGTTCAGACTTAAGTTAAGTTCAGTTGAGTATGCGGGGCTGAAGCCCTCGTGTCCCTCTCCTAAATCCGGCCCTGAGCATTGTATGAAGAAACTATATTCATCTAAATTCTCAACATATTTATTCTTGCATAGTTCAAATATTATACATTGTTTTTAATAAATCAGCAATTATCGTTGAGCAATGGATATCATCACCACAAAGACCTCTCATCAGAATTAGACATTTATTACAGTATTGTGCTACACTCCAAGGTCCACCGAAAAAGCACAAGGAAGCGAAACAAACGGCGGACGATGATATTAATTGAGTTACCTGAACCTATTGATGCCAGCGTCCGTTAAATAATTTTATTTGAACTCACAGTATTATACAATTACATATATCGTACTTTTATCTAAGTTTTTTTACTTATAGGTACAGCCTGTTCGGTAAAAAGTAGAATATCCAGGTACATACACCGAGCACGAGGCTCAACTTAGCAATTAATCTGAAAAAGATTCTACACTTAGCGATCTGTTATAATGATTACTGGCGATCGGCCTAAGCTCGAAATTCGACTAGCGACTTTTTGATCATAGACTATTTTCTGTTTGACATTTGAAGTATTCATGAACCTAAACAATGAGTATTATCTACATCACTTGCTGTCACTTTTCGTTGAGTGACAATGTCAATATTTTGGAGGGTCTAAGTTCAATTGCACTTGTCGGGTTAGGATTCGCAGTATTAATTTATTTTATTTAATATATTAATAACAGATATTATAGATAAATTTTAGCTTTTTGCATTCCTTCTCCATATAAACTTTAAACATGCCAAATTTCAGTCTTCCGTGCACGCAATACGCTTAAAAAGGGGCAGAAAGCTTTTGCTTCACTTATTAATATAAAGATTATTACATTCTGTAGGTAATTAATTGTACTGTGGGTACTAAATTTGTGTAAAACCTAAAGTAAAATTTGGCAGTTTTTTTACTGTCGACTCCATAAATTTAAAATTAAGTCTTCAATTAAGATATCATAATTTAAAATTACCAAATTACTTCCCTTTGGAAGCGGAACAGAGAGGAGAACGGGTATCTGAAACCGCTAAATCTCCGTATTGCGCGCAAATTTACACTACAAGCGATGCTACGTTTAGCTAATTATATAAAAACACACATTGTATATCCTATATAAATTATTTCATTTTTTGTATAGAATATTAAGTGTTATATGTTTATGAAATTAGATACTACAACTATGATTAGGTTGGTATATCGAATTACTTACATGTTAATTATGAATTATTATAATTATTTGTATTAATACAAAATTAACTTAATAAAAAAATTCTTTAAGCAACCATTAAATGATTGTAGATTTATATTGCGTTTTTTTCCGGGACAAGGCTTAAATAAGCTGTAAGGCATAATAGTACCTAATTATAAAATATAATTATTAGTGTTAAAAGTAAATCATCATTTATAATGCGAACGGTGATGGAGAGGAGTTCCCTCCCGACGTCTATCTTCCTATCTATATATAACTTGGGAGTCTTTAAGTGAAGAGTGAATAGTCATCTGTTGTGTAAGCATGATCCATCATCGGCCTCAACTTCTCTTACCATCGAATGAGATACAGGTCAAACGCGTGCCTGTATCAATAAAAGTAAGACCTCACTTTTATAAGGCTTGTTACATAATATCTCAGCTGCTTTTTTGAATTCAATGGAGCACACACCTTATATTAATAACAATGACGTCCGGCCGTTTTCACGCCATATGACTTCGCTAGACGCTCATTTTTACCGCGATATATAAGAGGGCCTTTGTTTTTTACCGCCATAGTTATATCCCAAACTTGAAGGCTCGAAGTGCTCTGAGAAATGAAAAATTAGTTCAATACAAAGTGTAAAAATGTCTTGGACATCGAAAAGTGTTTATTTGGTGTGTTTGTGTGCAATAGCAAGGACTCAGGTGATCCCGGGAAAATCCAGAACGAATGACGGAGATTACAATACTGTAAACACAGATGGTTCTTTTGACTTCGGGTATAATAATAAATTTATTTAACAAATATAAATAATTATCACTCCACTGAATTTTTGTTGTGTTGTAAAAATGTAGATAGGTTTCTTTAAATTGTTCATAATTCAATTATTTAAATTATTATTTTATTTTCTAATCTATGATTTATTTGATGCTTAAGATATTTTAATACTTATTCAATGCTTGAGATAGTTGTGTATTACATAGAATATTTAGTATAGTTAATAATGTTTATATAAATTTAATCAGCGATATGAAACAATCATTGAGTTTTATTACTACCGTAAAAATCTATCAAGTAAATGTTTTCCTTAAATTTAATAGATACGCGAACAAAGACAGAGGAGCGAGCTACCACTTGGCACGTGGTAATGCGAACGGAGTTGTTGGAGGAAGATTTGGTAGCAAAGATCCAGCTACTGACACTATCAAGGAAACTATTTACACTGCTGGACCCAGGGGGTAAGTTGATGGGAAGATAATCAGGTTCTCTAATTGTTATCTATACTAATTTTTGTAAAAACTATATTTGACTAATAACATTATTAGGTGTATAATATTCAAAAATGGTAATTGAAACTCTATCACATTTAGCACAAAATAATCGGTATCACAGTTATCCAATTTCAGAGATCTTGTACCTAACATTATAATGAATTCTCTATTTATTAGTAATTATTTCGAAATACAGTGTAAACTCTTTATAACGAAACTCAAGGGACTGAGCATTTTTTGTCGTTATAGAGAGTTATTGTTATATGGAGTGATCAAAAAAACAACCAAATTAACAACAATTTTTAATATGTATGTCTTAGATAATAAATGCTTATAAATTATTGTTTACACATATAGTCTGATAACTTTGTCTGACGTTTTTTGCTATCCCAGTACTTGTTTTGTATTCTTTTATGTATTCTATTCATATCTTCTTCTATCAAACTTTTTCGTCAACACTAATCGCTTTCCGTTTACTTGCCATGTTAACAGTTTCAAAGTAGGTTTACGACTGATAATACGATAGGTACCGAGTATGCTTGGTCAAAGACCATCACTTCCGAAAAAACAATGCGTCATACTGCACGTGTTCAAGGCAATTAAGGATAACAAAAGCTAGACCGACCTCGGATGTTTCGGAGCTTCAAAGTCTTTTGTTACCTGATAACATATCATAAACAATAATATCGATAATAAATATTTACTGTCTAAAAATATGAACACATTTCTTCGTAATAGAGAATGCCGTATCGCTATAAAGAGTGTTTCAATATGTGGGTTTTAAAGCAAACCAACCAAGTTGGGCTCACTTCAACGTTATAGGGAGTTTATCGTTATATAGGATAACGTTATAAAGAGTTTACACTGTACTTTAAAAACTATTATTATAATGAATTGATCCTTTTTAATGAAAAATGTATAGAATTGATTCAAAAATGTATCACTCTGATCATCGTCCGTGTCTTCAAAAATATATTACAAACTGTATTTGATAAACGAATTAATTGAAAATCATATCTATACTAGGTTCCGGGCAAAAGGTCCTAACGTGCATAGAAAAATAGATTTAGATCAAAGACCACGTGGTCCTATCGGCAATAAAGATGACCCTTACTTTGATCCTAATGAAGACCCAAGTTACGCCTTCAACTTCGATACAAGAACTTATTCGAAAAATGAAAACGCTGATAGCAGGGGAGATGTGACAGGTATGTAGATCCCCCAATGCTTTATTGGGTATTCGAGGTTTTAAATCACAAATTTATTTATAGCAAGAATTAATCGGTTACCGGCAGAGCTGTTTTGAAGAAAAAATGATAAAGTAAGCATACTTTTAGTGTCTACTTAACTCCCACCCAAACGTTTAAAATTAGTCACCGAGAAGCTGACTGTATTGTTCCAGCTATTGTACTTAAATTTACTTTTTAATATTTCCCATGTTCTTCTTCTTCTTAACTTGGCAACTAGTCCTCTTTATTGAAGACCATTACTGCCATTATCAAGTGAATATAGTGTCCCCTCTTACGATGATTTCAGTGTCCTAACAAGATGGTGACTCCCTTGTTTGAACTTTCTAGGGAATTTTGTGGCAACTCAAAATGTATGCATCCAGTTTATATTCATAATCCACCTCACTTATTCACAATAACCAAACTATATCACGAAAAACGCAACCAATATTAAATAATAAGGGGTAAAAACCTAAGTTAATGAATTAAACATAAACACCACAACATATCACTTTAAGATCCCGCCAAAAACTTATTTTTCCATGTTATTGTGATAAAGTATATCATCATGTAACACCGGAAGAAGAGTAAAAAAAGTAAAATAATGTAAGTAAAACAATAAATGAGTGTAAATAAGCACATAAGTGCCATAAATTGTACAGAAAGAAAAATATTACATACCATTATGCCTGTATCCCCGAAGGGTTAGGCGGAGGTGTAATTACACCTCCACGTACATCCACAGTTCGCCGGGTATGTTTTTAGGTCTCATGTAATAGGGGGTGAGCCTATTGCCATTAGTCGGGCAAAAAGCCAAATTCCGAGCTGCTACTGAGAATTTCATAGAAAAACCCAATAGTATTTTGCTCGACCTGCGAATCGAATCTGGGAGGATCTCGAGCATAGCAGTCGCTCTTAGGACCACTAGGCTAACAACACAGTTTTTGTTATACATGTGGTTAAATTTAGCAGTGTATAATTTATGTATATATAATACGTTGTACCAGAGTGTTTTGTCATACATGCCAAAGGCCTGTTTCTGAACGAGGGACACGGTCTTGATCAACAAGATTAGCGATACCAGATCCCAAGATAATAATCCATATAATACACCTACATGAATATTTTCCATGGTAATACAACATCTTTCAGGAGTGCAGCTTACGAATTTAATTCAACTTCGTTAATATAGGTAAAGATGCGAACTAAATATGTAAGATCTACATTCCGCTGGTCTTTAATCATTTGATCATCACGATTTTATTATTGTTAAAGGATATTATTTCTTACATTTCCTTAGGTCATTACTCTTTCGTTGATGACGTGGGAGAAAGGCATGATGTTTCTTACATCGCCGGAAGAGATACAGGCTTCCATGTATCGTCAACACATCCTGACAATCCCAACGTCATTGGTTCACCGTTTCATAGGGCTCCCTTGGTCAGAGGGGAAACCAAATCTCGGGGGCGAACTGCCGTACAACGAAGCCTTGATGGGTCTTACAGGTAGCTTAATTGTTTTCACGAAACTTTTTAACTATTGTCATATTTGAAAAAAAAAACTAAAAAAGAATCCTCAATCGCAGATTTATCTCAGCCGGTCCTGATCAAAGAAGAACTGAAAGCAGTGATTCTCAAGGGAATGTCAGGGGTTCGTACACGTTTTTGGACGATAAAGGTGTTCAGAGGTAGGTTATCTAATTTTCTTATTCACCCTTTTTATTTAAAATCCTCATCAGGCAAGATCTCATCATGAATGATCTAATGGTAACGAATGCCCCAGAAATCTATAAAAACAGAAAAAGAGCGGAATTTATCGGTATTTTTATGGATGTGATTAAATGATTATATTTTATAAGTTTTGAATATTCAAGCACGTGTAAGCCAACGTATTTTCTACAATCGCATCAGGTGTATAATAAAATTACAATGTGATTAAAGAGGATAACTAACTAAATCTAGAAAACTGAATGGCTTTCAAGGGGCTTTTCGTAAGAATTGATTTTAGCTGCTTCAAAATACCTATAGATTTTTGCAGACACTCTACATCAAAGGGGTAGCTAACCAGGAAAGCGCTTTTTAGAATTGATAGAAAAAATATTACATGACCTATTGTTGAATACTTTTTTTTCAGAACGGTAAACTATATAGCCGGTCCTGGTATAGGGTATCGTATCATAAAGAACAACAAAGATGCAATTCCACCTTACTTTCCAACTATACCGAGCCCATATGATCCCACTTTTATCAACGCTGGCTCCTCAGCATTCTCTCCTGCAGCACCATCCGCTGGAGATACAAGTGCTGATGATATTTTTAAAGGTATTTGTTTAAATATTATGATTAAATATTCAGTATTCAAATTTAAACGATTTAAACAAGGTGAAAAGGGACCTTATTCTTACGATATTTTGTTATTTGAAGTAACCCAATATAAATCCTAAGAATATCTAGATGATCTAGATCATCTTCTCTGCTATTGCTTTACTTGCTAGTATTTTTGCAATTATTGCAAATAAATTTTGACTTGGACAGTTACATGATTGATTGAAAAGTTTTGAGGTTCTACTTATAATATTACTCTAGTATACCTACGCACTACGCAGCATATAGTATTAGCATTAGCACATTTGTGTTCTACAAAAAATATTTATTAAATAGTCAGTGTGATGGTAATGAAGTCAATGAATAGAGTTACGAGACTTTTATCCTTGCTTATCTAGCACCAGAAGGCACAGCAGCATCAGGCCACGTGAAACCGCCACCGTTCCAAGCAAATGATAAAGATAGGCCAGATGGTTCTCCTGGGCCAATAACAAGTTCCGAGTCCGGTGATGGGACGAGCCTATCAAGTGACGGCGGCTACAATCAACCTACGTTCAGTCAGTTACCTGATGAATCAGGCTACGTTGACGAAGATATCTCAACTTTCGGAGCTCAACCAACGAAAGGACCAGGTGATGAATAGCACGGATGATAGCAGGGTGATTGATGTTAGTGATCTTATTTTTAAAGGACAAATTGATTTCAATTTTGATATTAATTATTTACATAGGTACTTAAAACGACTACTATTCAAGATTTTTTGGTATTTTGATATTAATAGTATATTAATTATAATTTAAAATTATCTTAAAAGGATATTAATAAATACTTTACAATTTTTGGCATATTATATTACCGACAACTTTTTAATGACAAAATACCATTAATAGAGCTATATCACACTTTCCTTAACGGTTTTTGGGTTGACTAATTATTCTTTATTTCATCTTTTTTACAAAAGAAAAAAACTATGAAGCATTTTTGTCCATAAATTCGAATTTACCGTCAAGATCACAATCAATCTGCTTGCATAAAATTTGTAAAGAGCACACGAATTTATTTATTTATTATATATCAAAATTGCTTCATCGCAATAAATACTATTCACAAACTAATTTAGTTTTTCTTTACACCAACACCTTTTTAGCACCGCCGCACCATATTAGCACAGTATGAGCGAACTTACTTAATTAAAACTTCCAGGCAAACCGGCACGGCCTACCAATAAGCCTTATAAGCCACAGAAGAAACCCTATGTTCCACTAAAGCCTTTCCAGGCGACACAAATTAAAGATGACGAGGATATCGGCACAGATAAAAATACACCAGAATTCGCTGTAGGATTTGATATTCAGAATAAAAAACCAGATGATATTGATATTGAAGAACCGAAAGCTCGAACAACAATCATTAGAAATATTGGTGACGATTACTTCGGTATACCGCCGGGTATTTCAGTTAGGGCTCATGTGCAAAGCATCGACCTCTATCCTTTTGGTGCTAAGCCCATTTCACCCTCAGAGGCATTAGAGAATGACAAAACGTAGTATCCGTTCAATTATCGAGAATTATTTAACTCAATCACCTGACCATAAGCAGTATTTTAGCAGAACTAAATGTATTTAAGAAATTTAATAAAACATTTATAAGATTTGTAATGTTTAATTTTATTAATATTATTTTCTAGCTCCTTCTAGCGCTTGCATTGTAAAATCATCTAGGTGGGTATGTACCGATAAACTTTTATTTTAAATTATAGACAAGGGAAACCTTAAATATCTAACCGCTGAATATTCTGAACCCGCAGCTACCATGCGAACACGCAATGAATTTCTTTTGGCTAGTTTTTGCACATTACGCTTCTAAATATAGAATTTCAAAAGAATATTGCACAATATTGAAATTCTGCAAAATTTAGTTTTGAATTATTTACTTCCCGTTTATTCATCATAATATGAACGCATTTCAGAACGTCACTTTTTTTCGCAGTCCACTTCCCATGAAATTCCACATGACTATACCATATAAAACAAGAAAATGTGCATGATTGAAATACAAAAAAAAAGAAAACATACGGTAGAACCTCTATAGTTATCAGAAAAATCATGAATATTTAAATACTGCTTGGCTTAACTTATGATGAACTTACGATCATAAGTTATAATTCATAGTCCAGAAACAATTTTATTTGTCCATTTTATTAACAACGTTGTAGATAATTGTCCAGATTACCTATAGGTCTATTCAACGTTAATAAAAGACGAATATATTTTATTTTTTTACAAATTTATTCGAACAACACGACTGTAAATATAACAAAATTCAAAATAGTAACGTAACGGTTACAAGGAGTATGATTGGAATTTCTGAATTTGTAACCATTCAAGACGTACGTACTCCCATAATTGTCACTCTATAACGCTTATTTATATTTATGAAATACAAATGCAAAATTGGATAACATTACAAAAATTATCATTTATTGCAAGTTTGTAATAGTTAGCTATACTTAAACATTATATAATGTAGGTACTTCAATGGCCAGCTGTATGGTAGGTATTACAATATTGATTTATGTTAGGGCTTTTCGACTAATCCAAATTCACATAATATTTAGACTAAACATATCATAGATTTACAAATATCTTAACCGAAACAAAAATTGTTTACAATAGGTACCACGATACAGATCTTGTTGTGTCTTTGAAGTTTAACTGTGAGATTTGTCCCTGAACGTTAATTGTATTACCTAACAAATATTTTAAAAGCACATCTTGACATTGGCGGAAATATACTTCACGCATGTTACGCATCCTTATAAAAGTGAAGTGAAAATCACAACAGTTTTCGATCACTATCGTCTTTCTACACGACTGTCCCAAAAAGGACTGTAGTTAATGTTTTTAGGGTTCAAAATGAGTTTCTTTAATCCACCATAACATTTGGATGTATGGGGGGGGGGGGTATCTTTAGAATCCTTACATTATCCCGAATGACAATGGATATACATTTTTTTGAAAGAAAAAAAAAAAACAATATGGCGGCTACACATTCCAAAACTATATAAATACTTTGTACCAGAAACCGATAAATGACACCATCTCGATTAAAAAAACATATTATTGTCATATTGTAAACAAAACATGTTCAAAAAAAAAAAACAACACAAATAACCTGCCAAATAACGAACTAAAAAATCAAAAACAAGTTGTTTAGTTAATCTGTAAGTTTATACAAAGCGAAAGATCACCACTCATTTACTCGCTGATTAAACAGATAAATAAAATCTTCGTTGCAGTCGATAGAACACTTTTTAATATAAGAAGTCCGTGGACTGCAATGACAGATTTGGCCTTTCGCTTTGTTTGGTTATTTGGCAGGGCAGACTTTTTTTTTTTTTTTATTCACTGCTAGTTGTGCCCGCGTCTTCGCTCACGTGGACTACAGAATGCCCGCGCGAATCTTGTTTCCTCGCTTCTGGCTATGTTAAAGACAAAAATGCTTAGTTTGGGTGTTACTTTGAAGATAGACGTATACTCTCGCTGAATTTTGTGTAGGTCTTTTTAATGTCTACAATTATTTTATACCTTAATTTGTTATATCTCTTATGGTTTAAGCGCCCGAATTGATTCACCATGACCAGTTTTTTTTTACTTATGCGGAACCCTAATTATTTTTCTAAAACAAAAGTAGTCCAAGTTACTCCCTATACAATCAGCTATCTACCAGTGAAAGTCCCGTCAAAATCGGGAGAGTTTCGGAGATTGCACGGAACAAACGGATAGACCGGCAAAAATTAAAAAAATGGGTTTTTTACTATAGGTATCGTATATACTTTCATATGCATATAGTAAAAAGCTGTTACTTTTACATTACAAACAGACACTTCAATTTTATTAATTGTATATAGATATTGCAAAATATTATTTCCAATTTTTACAAGTTTTCTTTTGAAATGTTTTGAAAATTTTCTCTATTTCAACCTAACAGAGACAGAAAGAACTCTGACGAATATAACGTAGATAAAACAATAAAAGAGAACACAAGCCAGAAACAGACATGACTCACAAGTCACAACACTCTTGTTGAAATCTCTCTGAATCTGAACTGAATTTGAATTGAATACAAGCGATGATGTCATAATACCGAAATTTCTCCTTCTGGGATTACAGAGTCTAAAAGCCCTTAACATTGATATTTTCCATTATGTAAAACAAATATAATATTTTCGTTAAATTGAAATTTATTTATTTAACGAGTGTTATTGATTCTTAAATAAACGCAACTTTGGTAACAAAAACATTGTTTAAGTTAACATATTACAAATTTGTAATATTATCTAACATCAATAAATTTTCACATCGCAATATAGTTAATCCTTAAGTGCATACTGTATCGAATGATACAAGTGTTTTTTTTTTCAGTGTGCAGGCTATTTTCTGATCTTATTTGAACATAATAGGTATAACATTTTTAATGCAGTATACATTTAAGGGTTAAGAAAATGTTGTTTATTGGAAGGTAATTTTGGCAATTTTAATTTAACAGTCATCAACATGAAAATAGGTATCGTGGATAAAAAATAAATAGTATCAATGGATATAGTTATAATAAGTACTCTAATATCTAGATTGTGATTGAAAGAGATTAAGACCTACTTCTATAGAAATGTAAAGCAAAATTCGAAACTTTATTGATTCTAATTTATGTAGAGTTAGCCACAATATGTTAAAAAGGTGTATTATTCTATTGGATACAATTTTTTTTTGATAAATAAAGAATAAGCTATAATTAATAAATTCTATTAAATATATAAAGTTTTCAATAAATGAATTAATTTATAAATAGTCATCCAAGACAAAAACAGTAGTATATTTGGGTAATAGGTACATAAAGATTAGATTAGTAGGTACTTATTTTAAATAATAAATTATGTTCAATAATTATTTTTATTAAAATTTACCTCGCCTTATCGCCACAGCCGTTTAATACTTCTATAAAAGCGCAGGGAGCTGAGCGATGCAAGGAATCGGAGAGTGCCTTCTGCGCTCGTCCATAAGCCCGGTGGAAGATACAATGCATTCTTCTTGTAGTGTTGTAGTGAAACGTAACGTTGTCCGTGTAACCAGCCATTATCAGTTATGATTTCTGATAATTATGTAAAGTGTGAAGCAATAAACTGTTTGTAGGTACATATGATATTTCTGTATAATTTATCGACCAAGTCAAAATCGTAATACCTCAGGTTGTACATTATACTTTTTAAATATTATAACGTCACTTATCATCAATGTACGTGCTCATCGTAAAAAATAACACTTATCACTTTTTCAACGCGCTTACAGTAAGTAGTAACTTCATAAATCTATTAAAAATCTTTACTAATAATTCTTTTAGATTATGCCCATAGAAAACGATTTATCTGGATACCGTTTCATCAATAACGTCAGTAACGTGTTTAAACACACCCACGAAACATACAAGATATTAATTTTACACGAGACATTTATTATAGTAAACAAATATAATTTACATGAACTGCAGCCAACTCCCGGTATAGATAATTAAAAATGTGTAAGTATACAATTTTCATAGATTGTTTTTAAATTGTTTACATTTATTAGCAAATACCAAGAAATTGATTGAGCGATAAATAATGTGCGTTATTAGAAATAGGCACTATATACACAATGAGTAGGAATTACATATTAAAGAAAATATTTTAGCCCGCCTATCTTAAGGCCTTCGAATCTACAGCCGATTAAATATTCTATGTGGTTCTTAAATTATACAACACATTACAACCTATACATATTACAATATAACTAGCTCATATACCTCACCTAAATAACAAATAAAATTATAAAATAGATATTTAAACAATGAAACAAAAATATGTTTAAAATATGTTTAAAATACCTAAATAGGCACCTAACATTTTCGAAGTACTATATTTAAATCTTATATTTTGATTTACTTGACAACTAAGGATTTTCATCGTACTTAGTTATGTCATTATTACTGAGTCTTATTTAGTAGTATTTCACTTAATATTATAAGCAAATATTTAGCCAATCATTCAAACCAGACAAATAAAATATATCATAGACTATTCAGACAGTTCTCGAAAATTAAGAAATACATACCGGGAACACCAACTTATGTTTTTTTTTATAAATTAATTTACTAAGATATTTTATTCAAAGCTCATAGTTTATTTTTGGCGTAATATTACAATACTTATTAACCCTATAAATATCAGGTAAGATATAATTACTATTTCATTTATTTTATTAACTCGACTTGTTTTTGTGACACCTTTTCGTTCCATTTTAAAGGATGGGCCCTTATGGACATTTGAGAAATATTCACGTGGTTTCATTGCTTATTGGAAAATAATAGCATTTTTTGTTGGATTACGACTACAACTTATGCTATTTATTAAATAAAAACTTAAATTACTAAGATTGAAATCCCTTACACTAAGCTGAGATTACAGAGAAGCAACTAGAATAATTTCAGTGTGCAGTGCGATAGTGTTTAACGATATTTACCTATAAAATAACGAATCTTACAACCTCAAGTACCTATAGAATTAAAAATTCTAATTCTAAACCTCAACAACAAATACTTTTGCGAGTAGGTAGGCACCTAAATGTTTTGGAGAATAATTTTCTACGAGTTTAAAACACAGCGCTTTTAAATATTTATTATATTATGTAACGAATCTTATAGAGATTTACTTATAGGTGATTGATTTTAGCCATGTTTTGATGATATAAAACTTATTTAAGTAATATTACAGGGCATGATTTTCAGAAGCAAAGTTTATTAAATTCAACTATGTATTTAAAGTATGTATTATAAACTGGATAACCATAAATCAGTATTTTAACGCTTAACTACCAAAATAAATATGTCCATAATTTATTTTAAGTAGTATTTACTATTTATTTATCAACAATATCTTAATTACTACGTACTGTACCTACTCGTAATTTATAAATGTAACTAGATATTTATAATTTGGACTGAAATGTGCTCGCTCACATTAATTTCACAGCCAATATTTAATCCTACGGTATTTTTATTGATGTATTTAATAACCTCCAATGCAGTGTAAAAAGCAGTACGTATGTGTAGTTTATTTAGATTTAGCAGATTAATTAAATAAGCCGATTTACTTTCCTATACTAGTTACAGTTACGTTTTATTTCGTTCATGGTTATCTTTAACACACTATAGGTCTATAAAATGTGCCGTAACCGTAAAGTAGCATTCATTTCGATTAGAAATATGCAATAGTATCGAAATTTGTAAAAAATTTGGGATAATGATATGCGCTTTGTATACCATAACTACTTAAAATAATTGTTCGACTTTAATTATTATACTAGCGGTCGCGCAATGATCGAAATTCGACCAGCGACTTTTTGTTTTTAATCATAGACTATTTTTTGGTTGACATTTGCAGTATGAACCTATAATAAACAATGAATATTATATCACTTGCTCTCAATTTTTATTGAGTGATAATGTCAATATTTTGGGGGTTTAAGTTCAATGGCACTGGTCGGATTAGGATTCGCAGTATTAATTTAATATATTAGTAACAAATATTATAGATAAATTTTAGCTTTCTGCACTCCTACTCCATAAAAAAACTTTAACCATGCCAAATCTCACAGTCTTCCGTGCACGTAATACGCTTAAAAAGGGGTATAAAGTTTTTGCTTCACGTATTAATATAATGGTGATTAAAAAATATAAATTTATCTACGAATTTTTGGATAGAATTAAAATGAAAACCACAACATGGTAGATCAAGATCCTGCTAAAAACTCCTGCACCATCGTTAACATAACTCAAAAAGGGTAACTTTGAGTATAACTATTTTACAGTTTAAAATTGAAATCAGCCACTCTCGATAACTCACTTTTGAAAATCCTTATCACAGATTAGGTAAATTTCTACAAAAAGGAAAAATCCCTATCACTGTCAGTTTTAAAGAATAAGTTGTGTTGTTTTTACATAAAATTAATTGATATTTCCTGATTCTCTTGCTTGCTATATTTACCTCAAAACTATTCACTTTTGAGGAAAGCCTATCCTGGTCCCAAAGAACGGATATTAATGGTTTTTTATTATTGACTTTTTTAATAATCGATTTTTTTCATATTTTCTTGAGAAATTTCATTAAATTTGAAATATTTAGAATCATAACTTTCTTAAACAATTTAAATAATCATATTTCAATAAAAAGACAAAAAATATTGTTAATATCGGAGAATGCCCATTCTTGTACTAAATTTTGTTGTATAGTAAGGTTGAATAAAAAGTAATGAATGTTTTATTTTCATATTATTTTACGACCTTTTATCCCCGGAATTTGGTTTTCAAAGTAGGAATATTCTTTAAACTTTTAAAAGTATTATCTATACATTATTTTATATGTATACTAATAAAACAAAGCAGAAGTGTTTTTATGTTTGTTTGTTTAAAAACGCTTATCTCTGAAACTACTAGTCTGATTTGAAAAATTCTTTTTGTATACGATAGCTTGATTCACAACAAATAGTAAAGCCTATTTAGCATCAAGAAACATGTCCTAATTAGCCTTTAAATATTAATTTTTGTAAAGCAAGTCGGAACACGAAGCTCTCCCGAACTGCTTTATCCGCGTGTGCTGCGATAATTTTTATATGTACGTCCATACGTGTTATACAAAAATATTGGGCCTTAGTACATCTTTAAAATAGTCCGCAATAGCATATGCCTATATTTTATGCATAACCCACAATCCTTACGAACAAGAGTTACTTCATCATAAAGACAATTTTATGAAGTTAAATTTGCTCTTTAGAGTATGCTATTTGGACACATAATTTAGGAGATAATGAAAAATTTAAATAATTTGTATTTGTACGAAGAACAATTATGACAGGCTACACGGGTGCGTTGGCGTTGCGGTGTTTGTCGTATAAAATTAACATGGGTGAAACCGTGGGGCACAGCTAAAAAATATTATACACTGCGTAAATAATTCCAAAAACGCGGATGGTCCGTTCTATTGCTTGTATTATAATTCTTTTGAACACAAAAATACAATATTAAATTAAAAAGTAACTCATTATTTAATCATAAATAACGATATTTATGGGTGATATATAAGGGCAATTGAAATTTTGGTGGGATCTTAAAATGACATGTTTTGGTATTTGGTTTTTATTCTTAACTAACTTACTCACGCTTCTTTGTCTGCCTCACATGAGAGAGAGAGAGAGGGCTAGAAAGATTGGGTCGTAGGCACCTATAATACAATTCTAAAGGAGCTGAAACTTTCTTTACTTTGCTGCGGATTTATTTTAAAACTGTGATATCTCCTAATATATTTATTGAAATCAATTGATGTGAAGGACATTTTTGTTCAAAATTAAATACTTGTGATGAATATTTTGTTTCAATAAGGTTAATACCATGTTTATAGAAACACATTCACAAACAATGCATTATTTTAGAACAAATTTTATTACCATATAAAAAGTTATATTGAGTCAACTTTAAAAATGCCAAATGCTATCACGGACTTTTTTTAAACTTTTTAAGAGAAACAATTCCGTCACACATGATTGTTGAGTAACTTTAAGCATTTATGCAGCGCACGCAATGAAAGTTCTCAAAAGCAATAATCCTTCCCCGTTTTTGCAATATTTTTCATTGATTCTTCGCTTCTATTTGTCATAGCGTGATGTTATATAGCCTATAGGCCTTCTTCGATCAATGGGATATCCAACAAAAAATATTTTTTCCATTCGAAGAAATAGTTCCTGAGATTAGAGCGTTCAACCAAACAAACAAAAAAAGAAACTCTTCAGCTTAATAGTAGTAGTATAGATCCATTAACTTAGGTTTTAGACCCTATATTATATAATACTGGTAGCGTTTTGTGTGATATAGCTTGTGCATGTGAATTGGATTATAAATATAAACTAGAAGCATATATTTTTATGTGCCACAAAAACTCCCTAGAAAGTTCTAACAAGGAAGCCACCATCTTGTTTACCACTATATTCACTTGATAATGGCAGTAATGGTTTTCAATAAAGAGGACTAGTTGGCAAGTTAGTAAGAAGGGTGATTGAATACCTACTGTCAGAAAAAAAAAAACAATAGAACCATTAAAAAAAATTGCCCGTGAAAAAAAATCGATTTTCTTGAATTAAAAAATCGATTTTTATATTTAAAAAAAATTGTTTATTAATCGATTTAAAAAAATACGATATTTATTTCACATCCCTAGTGTAAATGGGACCAACCTGTCGGTACTCTAAATTAGTAATCGAGAAAGAGAGGATCGTGTCTTTACAGTCTTACAGACTAAAATAATTTAAAAAAACGATACCTATATTGAACAAACTGTGCCTATGTTATCGATT
Organism: Saturnia japonica; assembly: GCA_033032175.1. Lineage (NCBI taxonomy): Eukaryota > Metazoa > Arthropoda > Insecta > Lepidoptera > Saturniidae > Saturnia > Saturnia japonica. The sequence continues at coordinate 17,280,866 of CM065309.1, read as the reverse complement.
ACTAAACATACCTACATTATTTTATATTGTTTACTAATTATATAATCTTAAAAAACATTTGAAGTTCATGCAAAATAAAGAATTAGTATTAGGCAGATATGTCAAACAAAAAAAAAAGAACAATAAACACTATAAAACTTTAATAAAACAATGGACTAACTTAAATTTACTATGAAACAAAGCCTCCATTTTATTAATTAAAATACTAAACCTAGAAACGTAAATACAAATCTTAAATTATAGGCATTCATCATAGATAAGCCTACAAACCACGAAAATACAAATCAATAGATATCAAAAAAAGGCTTAAAGAACTGCGGAAATATAAAAGAAAAGCAATAGAGTCCTTTAAAGTAGACACGAGGTTTATATAAATATAAATAATTTATACAAAAATAAAAACATATTTATTCACTATAAAATAAAACATAAGCAGAACTAATTACGGCATTAAATTATGAGATTTTTATAAGAATGTAATTACAAAGTAAAATAAAATTTATTTTTAAACTAGAAGTCTTTTCTTAGTTTGGTTGTTTTCTATAATGACTAAGGTTGAAATCTATAGAGCATACTCAGCCTTAACTCAACCTTAGCTTAGCTCAAACTTCGCTAAGTATTGACTCAGCGCAATTTTAGTTTTCAAATTTATAATCGAGTTACGCTAAGCGTAAGCGTAGCTCTAGCTGTGGAAGTGTCTGGTAACTTTCAACTAACAACAACAAAAAAAACAATAACAAAACGTTTTTTACGCTTATCAATAAATAAATATAATCTTTGGTTATGAACATGATCATTGTAATTTCTAACGCAATTTGTATTTGTTACATCGATTAACTTGAAATATTATAGTTTTGTTGAATTAAACAAAAAACTGCAAACGGCAAAAATGACAAAATACGTTATAAAAACAGTCATTTCTATGTAATATAAGCCAATGAGAATCAAGCAAATCAGATAATTTGTCACAAGTCTGAGTACGCTCTATAGATTTCAGCCTAAGTCTCTTATTCAATTAAATAATGAAACTCCTAAGCCACCTAATTCCTGTAAAGTTAGAAAGCTTTTTAAATTCTTAGAACATTTGGTATTGAAGACAAATTCAATGTAATATCTTGAATATGCACATTATTTTAGACTAGAATTATATACACTGACTTGAAAATGAGTTACTTATATGTATAAAGTGTATTATTACATAATTGTTAATGTCATGTTTTTATTTAGCATTCACGCATATTAAAAAGTCTATACTGCATTGGTAGATTAAAAATAAAAACAATTAGATATAATGCACCTTTTAAAGAAGACTTTCAACTCGGCGACATTGGATTACAATATGTAAATTATAATATTTTTTTACAATATAAACATATTTTTAATAAATATCATATTCTCATAATTAAAAAAATTACGGGAATATGCTTCATAGAATAATAAGACTATTCATTAATATCTTACATAGTTAGAGTAAGGTAAATTAAATCTTACCATTCTAGAAGGATTAAATAGGATTATTTTATTAACTTGTCGTCGACCAGTTCTTCAAAAGTCGGCGTTGGAATAGAATAGTAGTTTATTAAAATCATTTATTCATACGTTTAGGATATAGTAAAAAATAGGACACAATTATACTGAGCAAAATTTAAAAATCCTAATAAAAATAAATATAATAAAATTAATTTAAATAAATTTAAAGTAATACATAGTTTTAAAAATTGGACTACATCACTATCTGTCAACAGTCAACATTTCTCTTGGCAAGATAATAATTTATAGTTTGTTTATATTAGTAGATATACTTTATTTTTAAACAATTTACACAAATTATGTGATACTTTATTGAAAACATTATTAATCAGGAAAATAACAGATAACGGTTTTTAAAAGACAATAATAAAATAGGCTCAGATTGGTAAATTACATAGTACATATTGTTAGTAGCAAAAACAAGATTTCTTGTAAATAAAAAAAAACGGATTTACGTACTTTGAAATCATCACTTTACTATACTATGTTCACCATATAAAGGCATTGCATGACACATATTACACCTTTATTTTAGAGATGAAGCACAACTTAAATTTGAATTTGATATTACGATTATCGATTATTTTTTAGAGCGAAATATAATCGATAATACGATTATGCTGTAAATCAATTGAGGGGCGTGTAAGTTATGTAAGTGAAATATCAAAAATAAACTATAACAACAATGGAGATCGCAATCTGGAACTCTTGAATTATTTGAATGCATGACACTAAACAACAAGATTCATGATTCCAATAAAATAATTTTCTTTTGTGTATTGTTGTAGTAAAATTTCGTTAATTTATGTTACGTTAATGTATATATTTATTCGAAATTAAAAGACTAACCAATAAATTAAATATACAACGGCGTTCGAGTAATTTCGTATTTTATTATTTTAACATAAAAAGTAACGCTGCAAGTAGTAAAATCAAAATACGAAAATTCACAAAAAATATTTTATAGAGGAAGTTATTTAAGATTATGTCGTGCAAAATGTTTTTATAACGTTTATCAGTATCAATTTTGTTTTAATGATAATTCATATTCAAAATGCATATTTTTAGATTAGGTCGTAATTTTCACAACCTAACAATTTACGTTCTATGGACACAACATGCACTTAGTTATGATGAACAAAGTATTGGTCTTTAGATTTGTATGTATAATTATTTTTAAATTAACTAAAGAATTTTGTAAGGACTACAAAAAATAATTCAATTCGTCGACAAAAGTGCCTAGGTAAAAAATTAGCAACTTTTCGTAAATATCGTGTAACATTTTTAATTTAGTTGGTTAACTGATTCAGTATGACAAAACCAAGACAACTTGAATTTATTAATATACATATTAAATACTTAGTAAACAAAAATTAATATGGAAATTAAAAATATGCCCCAATTTTAAAATAGAAAATAGAAACAAAACCACCATATATATGTAAAAAGACTGTTTTGTGAAAAATTATGTTAGGAAATATTTCAAACTGAATTCATTACAAACTAAAATCTATATTTGTTCAATTATTACAATGCCTCAAAAATGTGTGTCCAAATTATCCACATTTATATCCACATCCAAACACAATTAAATATTATTGTTATTAACAAGCATTAATTCTTATTAACTCGATGCTTCTATTTTAAGCCTTTGAATTATCAGCATTATTTATTAAGCCAATATTACGTGATCTTCATCTTCTTGCCGGTTTCTTCCAACATATCTTTGATTTTTGTGAGCGGTGACCGCTTATCGTCACTCGGTTTATTGTGATACGATGGAAGATGTATGTGTAACGGATCCCTGAGACGGCCTAAGTCCTTCTCTAGTTTATCTATCTGCAATTTACAAAATATTGAATAAAATACAAAAAGCATAAAAACATATTAGTAACTTTTTGGAAATTATACTTACTTATAAGGGCTTTTATGAAAAAATTAAAGTAAGTTTTTTGGATGCGTGCGCACATTTACCTAAAAGTCTACACTATGATGTCGCTTGCTAAACATCTTTTTTTATTGTGCTGAAGATGGTCACATAACATTGATTGTGACTATTTAAAGTAGTACAACTTGTAACTTGCGTTCATATTAAGCAAGCGCATCCACTTTTTCCTTTTATGGTTAAATTAAAATCAAATTAGAGTTTCTTTTAAACTGTATTACTTAATTATAGTTTCAGGAGGTGTTTTAATACTGATTCGTTTAAAATTTATTATAAAGTAATATTTAATAAATGAGTTCAATGACCGGTATAGTTGAAAAATATTAAAATAAACGTAAATTAGCTATTTCATAGTTTTAGACTTATTAAGACCAAAAAAAGTTTTTTAGGTAAATAGTGTCAGGTTCTAAAGTAAGATACCGAAACACATTACTGCTTTACCGATCAATAAATTCAAGGATAATGTAATGTCAAGTAGATTTTACTGCACACACTTTACATTTAATTAAATTAGAACAAATGACTTACCTCATCTTTGAGAGAGTTGTAGTGATTTATATCGAGACCTATCTTTTTCGCCTTTTTGTGCAGCGTTAGCAGGTGTTGCCTATCTTTGACGTCTGGAAGCACGTATTCCTGGGGGCACAGTTTTATGACTTCATTTAAGACTTTCCATTTTAGAAAGACCTTTTATCTTACTTACTTATATAGGGTAACATTGATCAAATTATTTAGAACTCAATAAACTTTTTAATTTTACCTAATGCCGTCCCAGATACGGTTTAGGGACCGCGGTGTTATAGATCAAATTATATTCATTGGGAATCGTCTAATAGGATCACCACAATTCACTGTACATGATACTTTTACGGAAATAATGAATATATATTTTTAATTACGCTATATAATTACATACACTATTTGGTGTGAGCTCTCATATATCCCTACTGAGTGCATTGTTAGCACTATACGTTGCTAATTTGTAGTAAAAGGTAGAAAGTACATTTTTACATAGGAGGCATATAAACAGTCCAGTAGTTTGTGTATAAATTTTAATAGTTATTAAAAACAAATGTTTTGTTTTCTGAAAAGCCAATTTTTTTCTTTATGTTTTTCCATTAGGGCTGCTGCTATTAAATATATGAGAGAAAATAAAACATATTTCAAAGCTATATCAACTCGATTAATCGTACTAAAGGTTGAATTCTCGGATACATCCCCGAAGTTTTTTAATACGTAAGTTAAAGTTTGCAGAAACAGCAGAAACAAATATTAGGTTTTTAGGAAATTTTCTACAGTTTGCAAGAGTGTTCATCTCTAGACCAGAGCAACTGCTAATTCAGATAACGAAGTGGAATCAAACACACGATGTTCATTCTCTTTACTCAAACATAAAAACAGCTAAATCACACATTCTAATAGTTTAGACATTAAAATAAATATTTTCTTAAATAGAAGATGCATATAAATTCTTAATTCACAGTTTTGAGAATAGCCAGAATTTTTAACGTTTACCTGTTTCGTGAGTACAAAATATGCGTACGCGGCCATAGCCGTACCGTAAGTGACAAAGTAAGTGACAGGTTCCATGATATCCCACGAGTATTCCCACCATGTGAGCCGAGCTAGTACACCAAACTGGGCTCCCATCAACCCTAGTCCAACCCACGTCAGCGCAGATGTCTTACGCGAGGTTTCCACTTCCAGCGCCATCCGTTTCTAGAGTATTTCAAAATATTCGGTCATCACGAAGAATGAGCAAGAATTTCAACTTTGTACTGTACTATTATTGTAAAGTATGCTCACCTCTTCAAGCGGTTGTAATTCCGTCGTTAGTTTTTCCAGCTGCGACCTAAGTTCTCTCTCTTTGCCAATTTGATGCTCGCGAACATTCAAAGCCTCGTACAATTGATTCACCAAGTTCCTCACATCGCTCAGTCGTGTTATTTCTTCCTTGCTAAGCCGCTCCTGATGATTGAAATATTAAATTACTAATGTATTTCTACATCAAAAAGTTTTTAATAAAAAAATTACTTTTACACTGTATTCTGTTCATTCTTTTTTTAAACAAAAATAACTATAACTTAGTTTACCTAAGTGTGGATTAACTAATATAACTTTATTAGAGTAAAACAAAATAATATGTCCCTTTTTTTCAGTGCGCCTCAAATATTTTGTAACAAAATAACCCTCTGTAGTTCGGAAGCTTCAAAGTTAAAGCCCCGCAGTGAAAAACTTTGCCGTTAGTAAAAACGGTATAATTCATACTTATTAAGACATGATCGCAAGAACTTTGATGTATCTATTAACTTGGTACTGTTTGTAGAGAAGGTAATTGACCCTATGAACAGTACCAAGCAAGTGGATGTTGTTTATACAGATCTAACAAAGGCTGTTTTGAGAACGTTTCACATAATCTACTACTCCAAAAATTCTCTGCCTACGGATTCGATAGACCCATCCTCAAATGGTGTAAGTCCTATATTTTAAAGAATCGTTCTTTTTGTTGTGATGGGTTTACATCTGGAAAATTTTGTCAGGCATTCCGCATGACTCGCATTTAGGTCCAATCTTTAATCATATGTTCATCAACGATCTACCACAAAATTTTATCTATTCCACTCCGTTCTGTTTGCAGATGATCTGAAAATAGCCCATGTACTGGAGTCACAAAATTATGCAGTACTGCTACAAAAGGATATCAATATTAACAGGTTCGGAGAACCTGTAAAAGCCATCTGCGGATCTTTTTACGGATAGGGCCCCTAAGGCTAACAGTATAGTCAGTTCTAAAAAAAAAGTAACAACGATGACATGAAGCTCAATATAAATTAATGCTCTCATATGATATTACCCGTAAACATCTTTCCAACCATTATATATAGCATATGCATGAGACATACCTAGAAACCAAAGAGCTCGTTCGTGATATGGGAGTACTATCAGATTGTAAACTTCTTATTTTCCCCACTTGAAGGAGACCATCTTACTAAAAAAGCGAGTTCGCTTCGCTTCGTGATACGAAACGCTAAACCGTTTCAAGACCCTAGAACTAAGATTTATTTATATAATACTTTAGTAAGAAGTATGTATATTGGTTTACTACAGTGTAGTATGGCGTCCACACTTTGCAACTCATACTTTACGGTTAGAATGAATTTAATAAAACGATTTACTAAAATTTATCTTATAGTTTGTGTATAAAAAAAAACTGTAGATGTCGTAAATTATTAGACCGATTTAAAATTGAAATTTTAGAAACACGTAGAATTTTTTTTCGATTTGATATTATTTATTCAAGAACTTTAATACTCATATAGACAATCCTGAACTGCTGACTATGTTTGGTTTCAGGATTCCTTCTCGTTATTACAATAACCTATCAAATTTTTCTTTTACATAAACCGTTTTAGGTTTAAATTGTCCCGTCCCTCAAATTAGTAAGTTGTATAATAAATACACAGAAAAAAAAAGAATTATTTCCCACTAATTTAACTAAATTTAAAGGTTTTACCAGGCAACTTCAATTTTCACATGTATTTCGATCTTAATTTTAACATTTTAAGCCTAATTTATGTGTGTTGTTTTAAATGTCTTTTAATTTATATTTACTGTTTAATAAGCTGTGTTTAATAATAAATTGTACATTGTAATAAAAATTTAACTAACGATATTTATAATATATAGCATGTGCCAATGTAACAATTGTTAGAAACCTAACACCAAAAAATAAAATTAAAAAAGTCGATAGCTTAGTATCTATATTTTTAAACTTTTCAAAATAATAATTTAGGTTGACTGTGGCTTTAAAGATTAAAACCAATGTAATATTTGGTGAAAAGAGATCATCGTAAGATCGATTAGCAGACGCAAATATCAGAAGAAAAAACAGCAACACGAATATTTTATTATTAAAAATATTATTATTTATTCATAGCATAGTGGGCCCCTTATGGCTCAAAAAATATTTCCAAACTGTCGCCTTATATACTACATAATACTACTACTACTCACATACTGTTACTTCCACAATTTCATTCTGCAACATTGAACGGGACCGGACATTGGGACAGGACAGTTTGTTTACGAAACAAGCCCAACGCTCATGTAATATGCAAGAAGGATGCATAAATTAATCTAGGTAGGTCCTACCAAATAAGTCGAGAACTTACACAATCGAGATAACTAGGTTATTTGTCAAAATTTAGTCGCGTCGCATTGAAAGGCGTTTCGGCGCGTTTAGTTATGGGTAAGATTGAGAGCTGCGCGCATATTATGTGACGGAAGTGGGACCATAAAGTAACTTCATTTTACTGACTTTTTTAAAAATCAAATTGAAAACTTTTACTAAAAATGTTTTTTAATTGCTGGCATTTAACGAAAAAAATTTTTTTTAATAAATAAATTATTTCCAGTCTATTATATTTTCATTTGTTTTAAGTACACACGTCTGAATAACTTTGCGTAACACAGTACGTGTTCTTTTTTTAAATCTCACATTCGCAGGTAGTGCTGCGCCGACAGTTTTTCTCCTCCCGGCTCTGATTGAAGACTTTCTATTAGTTTGACTTGGAGTGTTGATGTACTTTTTTTAGCCTCTTGTTATTTATTGTTATATATTTATACGGTACGTAGGTATTGATTTAGTGTACTTAACACAGTGCGTCTTGCTTATAATGCACCTAATACTAATCATATTTCTCTTTTCGCAAGAACCTAACATTTGTGTAAATAATAATACCCGCTTTGGGAAAGAGGGAATCACCACATCAGCCCACGACTTACTGGTGATTTTAAACGCCGAAAAATCCACACCTCTAATATTTTTCCCACAAGGATTCTAACTGCAAGAACATTTCTCAAGCGTTCAGGTGTCCTCACGTTGTTTACCGTCACCGTCAGACAACAGTGCTACAAATTTAAATTAATTTAAAAAACTACGCGAATTCCGAGAAATTTGTTGGTACATGCCGGGGCTCAAACTTGCGGATATCAAATCGATATTTCGCTGGTTTAAAACCACTCCACCGCGCCACCACGACTACCAAGGCGTTTATCAAAGTATTTATCAGTAAATCGCATGTTATATATAATGCTCCAAAAATAAATAAATGAACATTTTTATTTTAAAAGTCTGATAATCGAGCACTAAGTGAACTCTTTGATTTAAAAACCTCACAACAAATTTAATATTAATATTTAAATGTCGCTCGGATTCATCTAGTCTATAGGCAAAATTTTTGAATATTTATATTTTAATCTAGAATTTTCAGGATACCGTTTATTTTATATTTATATATTAAAGCAGCCACTAGAAAACTAAATTGAAAAATAAAAAGAATTTTCACTATTTTCGAAAACTATAAAACTCTTGTGCGACCTCTAAAAATATCGATCCATCCAAAATTTTAAAAGCCTCCATCTCCATAATAACAAAAATCGCTTGAACATCGCTTGAACTAAAACATACAATTTATATATCGTGTACGGACCATCAGTATGGCGCTGATTATGAGCAATTACTGTAAGGATTACCTCCATTATTATTAGGAACCGTTTGATAGTGACTGCCGCTACGGGTTGTTAAAACACTTCTTAACTGGCAATAAAAGGAATGTTAATAATATTCAACATATGCATGAACATCGATACGATTGTGTTGTAAAGACTGTTAGTTGTGGAGTAACAATATTTGGTATCATTATTCGTAGTACGAGTGTCATATTGAATGTCAAAATGTAATTATAGTTCTTACTACATAATATAATATAGGCACATAGATTATTTATAGGTTGAAGCTGACGCTACAACAGCAACGCGGAATCTAATAATTAATCTATGTATAGGCAATTTTATTTCACAAGTGGTTTCTTGCGAGTTAATTGTTAAAGATGAATGATGTAAAAAATCAAAATCACGTTAAAATTGAGTTTCGGTAAGTGAAATTTATTCGACTAGATATAACAGTATGTTTCCTAGACCTATGTAAAAACAATACACATGCGTTATTTGATTTTCTTTTAATATAGTATAGCTTAATTTAAGTGTCAGTAGTGATAATCAGAAACCGTGATTACTACTGATTATTTAAAAAAATATCAAAACAACTGATTATATGTATTTAAATAATATCAGTCATTTCTGTAATGTTACGTAAACATATTTATATTTGGAATCATAAGTATGATATGTATTGTCATACATTATTTTCACAATTGTGGTATTTGGGTCAATCAACTATATATATATATATACTCATACTAAAAAGAGGAAGATATTTTTTAGTTTTTTTTTTTTCGTTTATTCTGTTATAGGACTCTATCAAATCGCACTGCCGCGCCTGTGCGAGCGTAGATGAACATAATGGTATCTATGTACGGTGAAAAAACCCATATACATATGTGTTTTTTGACAAAATTCTTGAATGTAGGTAGGTAACTAGTATACAAAAATTGTAAGGATCACAAATAAGATTTTTTTTTTTTGAAAAGCGTGTTTCTTTATTGTTACTTTTATTTACACACACTAAACGATATTATGCCGTCTTGTTCTTTAATGAAACTTAACCGCAAGTGAGAAGTAAAAGTTAATTTATAATAAAAGTTCACAAGTTAACATGGTCTTCGGACAGATATATTTTGTGTGGAACGATTATTTCGTATCCTGACTTACCATGAAGTTTTATAGAAGCAAAGAATTTTGAGAACGTAATCAAGTCTCCCGTTGTGCCTTAATCTTAGAATTACATACAGTAATTGTGATATTACTGTAGAGTATAATTATTATCAATTGTACATATTTATAAAGACAGTAAAGTGTGGGTAAAATAGTTTATTGACCCATTAATTTACTTAAAAACTCATTTAATTTTTAATAAATAATACTAAACGTTAAATTAACTTCTGTGTTAATTCTTTTGATGCGTATAAATTGAAATAAACATGTAAATGATCCAATTTGTTATTCGTTACAACCCAAATATAGCTCGAAGTTGTTTGTTCTAAGAGCACGTACGTAGATAATTATTTTGTTCTACGATCCCTACAAGATGGGATTGGTTCAATTTGCGTAATTGATTATTCGTCGTCTACGTTAAATAGAAATTCAAAAGCAAACCACTAAATTTTCAATTCCTTTGATGTAGCTGTGATATAGGATATTTTACATAGAAATCATATTTAATTTAGAAACCTACGGAATATGCCTGAAATTTCATTTTGGCTCATTAACATGCGGCAATCTTTGTTAGTTTACTGCTTCATGTAGGTCTTTCCCAATGTAAGTACACCCTTTTGCTCAACTTTTGTTGCGTTGTTTTATTGTTTGTTTATTAGGTCCTTCTTGTTATAGTAGAACGGCAAAATGACGACACTGTGCCTTATGCTAAGCGCAGTGCAATCCAACAACGAAGACCACCGAGAGATCGCCTATCTATCGACGGTCACCGTTGTAATACCAGCTTGCAATCCTCTCGGCTGTTGAACATACACTAGCTGATCCTAAAACGCGACATACAGAGAATCACTGTGACAGATTTATTACCATGTATGTGGTAACTGCCTCATTAGCCTTGTGGTCCTAAGCGCTACTGTTATGCTCGAGATCCTGGGTTTTTTCCAGGTCGAGCAAAGTGTTATTGGGGTTTTCTACGAAATTCTCAGTAGCAGCTCGGAGTTTGGCTTTGTGGCTGATTAATGGCAATAGGCTCGCAAAAAACATACCCAGAAAACTGTGGGTGTAAATTAGTACACCTCTGCCTAACCCTTCGGGTATACAGGTGAGAAAGTACGTTATAATTATTTTTGTGGTGGTCGCAACTAAGTCCGCTATGTATCCTTGACAACCCGTTAGTTTATTACATATAAACAAGCTGATTCCGGTACACGACACACCTAAACGTGTCTCTATGGTAGATGTAAGTTACACTTAGTATATGGCATAACATTTTGACTTTTCTGTCAGTTTCGGTTGACCCTGCCATTGCGAATACACAATAGTTCGCGGTGTACCGCATACAGTCCTTGACAGCCCCAAACTGATTATTCTTTTCACAATGATAGCTGACATCAGGATGTGTTTAGCAACTCTATAAAGCAGTCAGATAAGAACAAGATTTAAAGATAAGAGGTAATTTGACATACCACATCAATAATTATGATCAGACAATGTTGATTGAGTCCATCATTTTTTCTCATATTTCTCGAATTATTTATATCACATTATTTTATAATTAGCTCACGGCGTTCTAAAATATTTACCGTTATATACTTCCAAACAATATTTATTTTAATACACTGGTACTTTTAATTTATTGTACGAGAGATGCATACATGCCTATAACGATTGTTTTCAAGGAATAAATATAGTATTTTGACGGTTCATTCAAACGGTAAAAGCATTAAATTCACGCGATCGACAATTAAAATTTCAACCGAGTCGGAAATTGCGCACCGTAATGGGATTAAACTGACGTGCACTCACTCAGACGTATTGAATTAAAACAAAACTTTCAGACGTGCACTCACTATGATGTTCATTTAAAATGCATTTATATTTTCGTTTGCTTTTTAAATTACGGTACTATAAAATCTTCGAATTACAATTATTGTTTGCTAGCCTTTTTTAGATTATTTGATTATGTACGAAATTACAAAGTAAATCTTGCTTGATCCTAGGGATGAAGGCAAAATATTATAGTATGTCCTATTGAGGTAGCTTTGAAATGTGATCCAACCAAATTGAGTAATCGTCATTCTTAAAATGTAGCTCTACATTCACGTGACCTTCTAATTAGTGCGTGTTAATAAATTCGAATTAAGAATTTAATTAAGAAATATACTGTAGTATGGCCTCTTAAGTCATATATTATGTAAACATTTAAATTAATAATTACTTGTTTGATTTTACTAACATTAAATAACAACCTTTTAAGAATTTTTGATTAAATAACGTACCTATGCGTAAATAAATTATTTACATTCTCGTTAATTCAGTGCTGTTTTTTTTTTCTTAATATAATTGTAATTATCATGAAAATAAATTTAAAAGTTAGTTGTAAATAAATAATCATTTAATACAGAGACTAATCTAATACTCAACGCAACAATAGTAGGAGTTCATGCTAATGGAGAACTAAATGGTGCATTTAGTCTTGATGGTTTGTTTTCATACTCCAGTATCGCGTAAAATGGTCAGTTATTACAAACGCATCAGCATTTGAAATGTTTTTTTTTGTTTAGCGAATAAAAATTTACAGATTCTATTTACATTGCTTTATTATTTGTCCCTCCTATAATTTTATTAATACGATTGACTTCCACTGTTTATTGGCTAAGTTTTAAGTTTATTTGTAAAGAGTTATTCACTAAAATCTCACCAGTTACTGAAAAAATACAATAACAAGAAAAATAAGTGCTTGAAAATAGATTTTCAAGTTGAGAGTAAACATCAGGAAATGTCTATGGCTAAAATATTACGATGTGTTATCTTTACGATGATTCGGTATTAGCTGAAGGGAAACTCATTCACGGAAATTTCAGGCACATTGTTAGATTCGAATTCAGGTTGATCGACGTAGTGTCCGAGATACTACAAATGAGCCGTAATTATTTGACCAAAATAATCGCAAAAATACTCAAATTAATATTTTTAGGGCGACTTCATCAAAAAATTTAAATTCAGTTTGGTTGTGCCAAAATGTATACCAACTGTCAATGCAAAACAGGCACGCGATCAGAAAGACATTTCTGTCTATTTCCCCTTTGTGATTGGAGAAATAACGAGATTGTATGCATCTATTTTAACTAACGGAGTTCGTGCAAACAACGACTTTTGTTTTTTTTTTTTGGCATTTGTAGTGAAAGTTTCGAGTCATTAATTTTTGCATTGTTCCGGGTCGGACCGAAATGTTTAAAATACCAAAGTAATATAATATTGTGATATCTGGCGCGTTGCCCACAAGCGCATATTTAGTACACTTAGTTTATATTTGAAAAGCTAATAGTTTGACCTATACGAAACGTTGAATAATTATCTATTTCTAGTCATACTTATTTATTTAAAGAATGACAGAAAGTTATCTAAGTTACCAATAGGCAGTTCTCAATAATATTTGGTGAACTTACTAATTACATCCAAAAAATGTTCTTGAATTTAATAAGAAATAAGAATGACTATAAAATAATAAACTATTACAAAAAATATATTATTAATATTGTTACGGTATGTATACGTATCAAACAGTTTCGAAAAAGTAACCGCAAATTTCTGAAATTGTAACTTCTAACAGAGTTTACGCCGCGCCGCGCCGCTAAGGTGATTTGCCGTTGTACGCGCAATACAATTAAAAACTACGACACGACCCTTGTAGCTAAAAACTTGTAGTAAGCGCCTAGACTTACATTTCGAAAGCAATAGAGTTTAGTGCGAAAAACAATTAAGCTAACCAATATAATTGTTGCGTGGCCTCATTATTGTATAAATGCTATATACAGCTGTAGGAAATATGTAGCCAAACGGCTGTCAATGGAGCTTCACTGATTAGTGGTTTCTGGTAACAAGAATATAACATTACGAGCTTTCGCAGCAGTCATTAATATGTATCGTATCTCTTCGATGAATGTTTATTATTAGATTCACTAGTCAATGAAGCCTTTAAATTCATCTATTTATTTATTTTACATTTATTGAGCTCTTAATCATCATTAATTATTTATTAGTTATTAGTACACTTGTTGAAATGTTTCATTAAAAATTAATATCTTTGATTTTTGTGTGGAATTTATTTATTACTGGCGTTTAAGTTTAAATAGTTATAACATTACTGTTTGAAAGCTCGAATATAAATCTCCAAATACCAACTTGATATTTAGGCTAGTATTTATTTTCTAGACACATATTTTGTAACTTAAACTACCTTTGATCTATCTATATAATAAACATTAGCGGCGATATATAAGAAAACAACGGTTTTTTTTAATATATAAAAAATATTTCGTAAACACCGACATTGCGAAATGCTTAATTGAAATGTTTAAGAGTTAATATTCTGGCTCTCATTCCAACCGTGTCGTTACTACAACGTGAAGGATTTTTCATTCCCGGGGCCCTTTTAAACGGATTCCTTCCACGTCGGAGCTAAGGAAGAAACCGTGCGGTTTTATTACCACTTAAAATTTTATTGTTTTTTTTTTATATTATAAGATCACACCTCAGTCTTCGGTTGTTAAATGAGCATATTAAATGTAAATCTAAAGGTCTTTCGTTAACATTATCTCGTTTTTCAATATGTTTAAAAAAATACAACATGCTTCTGTATCACGGAGTAGGCAACGAGAAATTTTATTAGTTTTTAAAATGAATTCTGTTTTGTAATTTGTATCCCAACAAAAATATAAATGTAAAAAGGAGCCAAGTTCGGTAGAAACGAGGGTAGTACAATTATTAACAAATAAGGAAACCAACTTCAATGATTTTGAAGAGTTCCTTGGTGTATCTTCGAAGCCTAGCATCCAATGCCAATTAAATTAAAATGGGACCATAGTTGAGATATCTACTATCCAACAAAAAAAGAATCATCCAAATCAGTTCATAAACTTTTGAAGTCGGTTTAAAAATCACCAAATAAAGAATGATTGAATATTCTTATTGAATGTTATTTTATAAATTAATTCGGTATATATGTTTATTAATTGCATACTGAATTATTGTATGCCGTTCTAGCATTCGAGTAAAAAGTTCGTCTAATTAAAATACATATAAATATGAATATATAGATACTGTGATGGTGCGCCAAAGAAATAAATATATTAGGTCCTTACATATGAAATTGGCGTTTTGTTGAACTGGTCACTTTGATCTCAAATATATGGCGTCTGGTTAAAAATTCCAAATTCAAAATAATTCCAAATTTAGCCTTGTGTATTTGTGTTTCGAATTTAGTAATTCATTTGTTTTCGCACCATTTTATTTTTCTTTGACATCGTTCTTTTCACAAAATAGAAAATTTAAAATATCGCCTTATTTATGAATATAAGTTCCATTGTGGCATCAGCGCTGCAGAATCAGCTCGAAGAATTAATTATGTGTATAGGAAAGCTACTGTAAAGAAAACATGGTACGTTTTTGGTTCCAACGTTTTCGTTCTGGAAATTTTGACCTACGAAACAAACCCCGTGGACGGCCGGAGACCCTAGTTAAAAATGAAGAATCAAAGGTGATCGTTGAAGCGGATCATTCGCAAATCACATCAGAGTTAGGGGCAGGCTTCGGTGTGATGATAAAAAAAATTAATTCACTTGAAACAAACAGGAAAAGTGAAAAAGCTCGAGAAATGGGTACCGCATGAATTGACTGAAGCACGCCAACAAATACCTATTGAGTTCTGCATTACATTACTCAACCGTCACAATAACGAGGGAATTTTGAATTGTATTGTTACTTGTGACGAAAAATGGATCCTTTACGACAATCGGAAACGCTCATCACAGTGGTTGAACCCAGGAGAACCGGCCAAATCCTGTCCCAAGCGAAAGTCGTCTCAGAAAAAGGTACTGGTGAGTGTTTGGTGGATCAGTGCTGGTGTCATACACTACAGCTTCGTGAGATCTGTCCAGACGATAACGGCAGATCTGTATTGTCAATAATTGCAAACCATGATGGAAAAGCTAGCCGTTAAATAGCCGAGACTGGTCAATATCTCAAGCCCACTGCTGCTTCAGAACAACGCTAGACCCAATACTTTACGACCGACGGTCGCTAAATTAGAGGAACTGCGGTTGGAATGTCTCTGAAACCTACCATATTCCCCGGACATTGCTCCAACAGATTACCACTTTTTTCGGAATTTTGACATTTTCTTGCAAGGAAAATAAATTCAATTCCAATGAGGCTGTCCAAACTGCCTTCAAAGATTTTATTGATTCTTGCTCCCACAATTTTTTCAGCAATGGAATCAATGAACTGCCTTTAAAATGGCGA
Source organism: Saturnia japonica (assembly GCA_033032175.1). Lineage (NCBI taxonomy): Eukaryota > Metazoa > Arthropoda > Insecta > Lepidoptera > Saturniidae > Saturnia > Saturnia japonica. The sequence continues at coordinate 17,264,413 of CM065309.1, read as the reverse complement.
AAGTGCATAGATAATAATGGTACATACTTCGATTGATTAAATGTACAATTTCATAATATTTTTTCCATTTTACTTTTACCATATAAAACGCTAATTTCATATGTAAGGACCTAATAGTATAAACTCTACATAGCGAAATTGAAGGAATCTAGTATTTTATTACGTTATATAAATAAATTTCGTTAAACACGGAGTGAAAATAGGAAACAATATAGAATAATTATGTAGGTACTTATTTGTAATTTTATTAATAGAAGTTCGTTATATATAGTTTATACATATTTACATACCTGTGGTGGACTTTTTACGAAGTACTCTGTGTCGTTGATGATCAATCGGAAGTCAGATTCGAGGAGGGACTCGATGGTGTCGCTAGCCGCAATGCGCACGCGCTCATCAGCCGCAAGCGCCGCCGCACGCTCCACACCGCGATCTTCCGCTTTCACCTGTAACGTATCATATTTCTCTATTATTAAGTTTTCTTTATTATCTTAAATTATATATTATTATAAAACTATTTGTTATATCTCAAAGGTGTATTTTTGTGACAAGGCCCTATCCCACCTTAACTCTTTATCAAAATTTATTATTCAAACATCATTTTAAAGCTTATGTTCCTTGCTATTGTCTGAAAAAATACGAATAGTTTAAAATATGTGTTCGTTCTTTAAAGCACACCTATTTTCATTAGTATTATCATATTAGGTATCGAGAATAAAAATATATTCAAGTATCATATAAGAAGTGCTAAATAATAACAACCTTTTTAACTATCATGACAATTGTTAGTTAAGATGGTTTTTCATTTTCTATAGTTTATGTGCAAAATCTTCACAGGGGTCAGCTAGTTATTTTTCATTTTTTCTGATATTTCCTTCATCAAAATTAATAACGGTGAAAGCTTATATTCCCCGATATTGAAGAAACGAAACGCAATGAACAAATTGTTTAAAATTAATACTTTCGTTAAAAAACGATTAATATAAATTTTCATTGGAAATGCCATCTATCGATGCTAATGAAAATTGTATATTCAAAGCGCCATCTATTAAAAATCTGTTTAACTAACATGACAACTCGGTTAGTTCGATTGTTTACATTCTATAATGTGCAAAATATTCGCACAGGTCAGCTAAAATTATATTTACAAGAAGTACTCACTTATAATACCTACCTACCTACAACTTACCTATAAGCTACCACTTACCTTTAACCTACATAAAATAATATATAATTAATTAATATTATTGTAGTGTAGTACGAGTATTTTATATGTAGGTACATAGAAATAAACATACAGTTATGTGGGGTGGCGGGTACATGTTTCAGTATGAAATAAATCTCTGACAGTGCACGAGTGTTTCAGTTTAAATCTAAATTATCTGAAATATTACAATTATAAAGGCGAAATATAGTCTTTTCATCTGTAAGTTACAATATCAATACCGTATTCACCAGTTTCAATATCGATATTAATTTATTCACATGGACTACTGTAACCAAAGCCAGTCCTGAATCCGATTTAGTTACCAGGGATCTAATATAAGCACATTAATATCGGGGAAAACTATATGTCAGTCCCCGGTCGTTATTCAAAGACAGCTTAACCGACCTCGGTTCCATTCAATGTAAATTAATGATAATCTCGGAACCTCGCCGACGTTTCTAGAAATTAATGTCTCCAATTATTAAAATAAATATTTATTGTCATACCACAAAACAAAGTAACTTTAAAAAAAAAACGAAGCGCCAAATTTTTTTTCAGTATTACATTTAACTCACATTGTAGTTGCAATTTGTGAGGCAGTAGTTAGCCAGGCGGGCATTAAAAAATGCCCTGAAACTTTGCTATCAATTCATCACAATGTTTCCTTCATCGAAAACTCAAGTTCGTTTTAGGAACACAAACCACATCAATCGACGCGTTGTCCATAAATTCCACCATTGAGTTATTTTACCATTTTAACATACCATTTTTGTTTGTTTGTTGTCTTTCTTAATGACCTGGTAACTTTTATGCAAAAATGTAAAGTAAATTCCGTCTATACTATGTTAACACGCACAATACGTAAAAATCTACAACGTATTCTGATCGAGTTTTTGCAAAGTAATCTGAGGTTTCAGACAAAAGTTGCATACTACATAAAAAATCGCAGCTTACAACTGAGCGCTATAGCACTTTTACGTAACGTTTCATGTCGCTCTGCGCTAACGGAAACTGATCAATGAGTTCTTAAGCGCTCAACTGTCCTAAAGCGCTCAATAATATTTCGTGAATTTGTATCTCAACATTCTCAACTGATTTTGATGAAATTTTGCACACGGTAAGTATGTGCTGATAGGTTATAAGAATTGTCAATAATATAAATAAAAATTAAAAATACAAGACAAAACCACTTACTGCAACACGCGTGCAGACACGCCAGCCGCTGCTAGTTATGTATATTATATTTGAAATTGTTTTCAAGAACGAAAAACTATTTAACTTTGCCTACGCATAATAAATTTAAATATCCTAAATAATTAATTACCATATTGTGCGTAATCGAATAAGATATTATTTTGTTTCGTCTTGTGTAAAACGCAGAAGAATTACATTGTTTTCATCTATATATTTTAGTATATCTTACCTGTTCAAGTAGATCACCTACTGTCTGCGAGACGGGACGCAGTGTGAATCGACAGCGCTCTCTACGTGATGGTAAGGGTACGTTTATGACGGGCAAACCACGCCTGTACGTCACCGTAACTTCTGTAACAACAAAAACATTATATTATTAAACCTCTAGCCGCAGTATATCTTTTGCCGATTAAAAACATATCTGAGAAAACTATAAAAATAAGCAGTAATTTTTGAAACGAAGTTCATTAACGCGGCTTGCGGTAGAAGTTGACTTGTAGAAATCGTCACATAACCAAAACGCGGTATACCTCCTCTATGCTACTTTCTTTCTCTCTCTCCTCTCTTGTGTTCTTTATGAATTAAACTAACAAATTTTCAAATAATATTTTACTTATTTTTTTTTTTTTTTTTTACATTAGCGCGATTCTGACCACGAATGCCCTGTCCCGATGAGCTCTGGACACCCTCTTCATTTACCTACCCTACTAGCATCGGGTGAGATTGTAACAATAACATGCTAAACCTGCAAAGCATTAAAAAAACAGAAATTATAATTGTTTTAAAAAAAATGTTAAGACGTTTATAAAACTCGGTACTGGTTGTGATATATATAAAGTGCAACGTATGATGAGGTGAGCTTTGAACTTTGTAAAAAGAAGCTCAAATTTGTTGTAGCGTCGGGCTTATTACTCTCTTTTGTGAGTGCACATCAAATATACGTATTCCCGTCTTCTGTATTACATAATAAGTAAAAAGTTCTTAAAACCGACAGTTACTTCCCAATAAATCGAGATAATTTAAATGTACCTAGACAACAAAAAGATTTTACTCATGGGATTCCATAAAATCTATATTGCAAAAAAGCCAAAGTATTCTACGTGACCTTTGAAATTACATAGGCTTTTATACTTATTAAATTAAATATTACTTTTAAAGTTACAAATAATAGTAGATAGACTGCGTGAAAATTAAAAATATGAAAATACAGAGTAAACACTATTACATAGTGAAATTGATGGGATCATGTATTCTATTACCTTGTAAAGAGTTTTCGTTAAGCTAAGACAATAAAGAACCTCACTTATATGTATTTTTACAAATACATAAGTACATAGTTTTAATTTTGACTAAATTCAAAAGTTTGAAATCTACGAAGAATATGATAACTTAAAAACAATGCATAGAAATAAGTCGATATTAGACGAGTAAATTTAGCAATCACGTGATAAGTAGTTATAATACAACAACAAACATATGAACACATTTCTTAGAATCCCATTGTCTCAACCATATTACTGTCATTGAAGTTCAATGAAATCCATATTAATTTATTGGGATCTAAATAATGACGTATTGTTTCGCTATTGAGAGTGATTGTTAACGCTAAATTTATGAGTAACAATGTATACCAAACAAACCTTAGTATTTTGTCGTTTTAAGGCATTTTCATTATATACAGTTTACGCTGTAATTATCAATATTCAATGTTTTGTATCTGACTATCTAAAACCCGAATTAAACTTCGTTAGCAGGTATTTACACAAAACAATTCGGAATCAATATAAATCTGGAGGTATTTTCTATTATTTACCAATAATTATTTTTGGCATTTTTCATATGTATTTATAATCAATAATGAATTATTATTATTATTATACGATAAAAAGTACAATTATCATTTAAAAAAAAATCCTCAATGATATAGTAAACTCAATCAACCCATAACCAGTAAGCCCCCTTTCACAACGTTTCTAAACTCTCTTGATTACGGAAAAATCAGGGACGATACCGTAACAGCATGGTTATCGCCTTGGTTAAAGCTATGCCACAATAACCATAGGTGTTAGGAACGAAATTGTTAAATTACGCGCGTGCACTGGACTCAGCCTGATTGTCGACGCGCTCTACTTACTATGTACACTCGAGTACAAATGTTCTACTATTTTCGTATTGTTCGTCAAACGGATATGATAATATTATTAATATTACTGCGATCTTATTCTCTAAAAATAATTTAATAACAGTAGAAGAACTTAAACTAACATTTATAAAACTCAAGAGATTTTCTTTGGTTTGTTTAAACGCGTTAATATTTGGAAATACCAGTTCAAAATCCTTGCAATTTTATTATAGCCTATTTATTGAGGAAGGTTTTAGGCTATGTAACTTCAAGTTACTAATTAACCTAACCTAATGAATGGAGCAGTAACCATGAATATCAACAATCTGGAAAGCTGTAGGCAAGTACGGGAAGTGAGAACAAAAATAGGCTACACGGGTGCGTTAGCGGCAGCGCGGTGGAGAGTTGGTCGAATAAATTTAACACGGATGAAAAACCGTGGGGCACGGCTGGTAAATCATTATTATGAATATGATGTTAATGAAAACAAAACATTATTGAATTTCATAGAATCTCAGTAAGAACTTTTTTATAAAATTTAAATGCAGTTCTTCGTATCCTAGAAGAGTCCACTGAGTGAGTCTATAGAAGAGAAATACTTTTACGAATCGAATAGGTAAGATACTATATTTTAAGACCCAAATCATACCGCACCAGTTAAAAATTTAATTAACAATAAAGAGAAAGATCAAACCGTTGCATTCGTGACTTTTAATAAAAGTCGGACACGTTAAAAACAGGTCCCCAATTACAAAAAAATCTATTTCCTTTTTTAACACTTATTAGTGTTATTATTATGTGTCCATTATAATAACATCTAAAAATATTAAATTACCAAAATATTAATATAGATGAATATGTTAAACACTGAGACTTGGTTACAATTATTAAATTATAACGAGCGTTGTTTTTAATTGCATTGGCTTACTCTTTCTGTTCTTTCTGTTCTGTAAATTTACGAGCTTTGCGTGTTTGTTACATTAATATTTATAATATGAATTAACATTCGTATTCAAAATGTGTAAATCTTTGATAAATGTTTAAACATAAAAAATTGATATTTCGGAAATTAGAATTCATTCATATAAATTTGAAACATATGGAGTTTTTTTATTCGTTACGTTAGCGTTTTAATCTTAATCTCATCTGATGTTAGGTTACAGATTATATCGAACGGACTTAAAAAGGCAATTACTGGAACACATGCGTTTGGCGGCAAATACACAACATGAAGATAGTAGTACTAGGTCGGTGAATATTACTAATGGTAATGGTACGTTTTAATCAAGATTTTTCCTTCATCGAAAACTGAAGTTTATTGTACGATCCAAACCTACGTCAATGGACTCGAAAGTACGAGCACGCATACGTGGAGCCATTGTCACTTATTATTCTTAAATTATATAATAAAAAATAAGGTATACAATTGAATACAAAATCATTTAATGTTAAAGCTGTTAATGAATTTTGACTACAATTAACAGCACAAGTTCATTAATTTACTTTACCGTACGAATTACGGCTATAGTAACCTGTATATGCCGCATAAATAGGTAAATAGATCCATCACAATAGTTAGCTGACACTAAAACACCACAAACCAAAAACAAAATTATGATGAGATTATCACCATGTGCATGGATATAACAACGAAATTTCTTAATAATTTATTTATATTGAAAAAATAGAACTTTAAACAATTTGATGATGATAGTACCAAATACTTTGTTAAACTTTCAAGTAGACTAATCGTTTGGAAGAAAGAGACGCAAAACAATGTGTTATGACTCAATTAATAAACAAATAGCGTCCGTATCATCAATTCGATTTATTTTAAATTATTATATTGTGGTCCCTACTCGATGAGATGTGTAATTATAAATATATTGGAACAACTGCCGTAGTTATTTATAATTGAGTCGTACATAATTAAGTCAGAAATGTATGTTTTTTGATGGAATGAGTCATTAAAACTTAAAATAATAATTTATTATGGTTCTATCCCTAGAAAAACTGGCACTAAGTTTGAATTAAAATACAAAATTCTTCGTTGTAAATTTAATATCATGAAGAAGCAGATTATATGGCTTAACTTGGCCATGTCTCTGTTTATTTCAAAACCAACATTACCTATATAAAGTTAGGTATCAATCTCGAATCTTAATATCACTATTTTCTAAGAAAAACCTACAAGCAGATATCTCAAATATTATAAATAACTACATGTGGACTGATTTATCTGTAGACAACGTTATATCATCTGTCTTGTGGCATATTAATTCGATTTAATTGCATAGTAATTGAATTTGATTTTAATGAAAAACAACGTATTTATAAAATACTATATAACACGTAATATCCATTACGTTACATTACAGCTTTGCGTAAAAAAAATTAATACCATTCCATAACTTATTTTTACCATTCACATCATACACTTTCACATCTTAGTTATGTATCTTTAAGTCACTTACTTGTTTATAGTGTCCATTAAATTAAATTATAATATCTGCGTTACGCTTTGTAATCCAGTGCAGATAGGTACCAACATTGCTGTAAATAATGCACCCACACAATGGCTTTGGTCAATATTTTTAAAATTATTAATATTGACTTCACGGAAATTTTAGACGAGAATCTTATTTACAAAGATTTACATAATGTCTAATATATTGTTATGCCGAAAAATGCCGTTTGTTTTCACGTTAATAATTTATTGGTATTCAATAAGACTAAAGTGAAACAAACTCACTACATATATACTATTCTGTGGTCCTCTTATAGATTTCACCCTTTTATCGCTTTATTTTTGTATTGGCCGTCCGAAGTAGAAATGTCCTTTGTCGGAACACGGCTCGCTTATACAAACAAACAAAATGAGAGGTCGAAATTACTAGAATGGTCTTGAATTAAACGACATCAAAGGAAGCGAAATGTGCTATTTTTAGACATTATTTGATTACATAATCTCGCCGATAAGCGTTTTTAATGTGAGTGTTGTGAATTGTGATGCCTTTCCTTATCTACGATTACATACACGATGTTTCTCGTAGATTCCTGATGTTTCCAGATATTTCAAGAAAAATGGTTTTTTTTCTCAAGTTGTAACAATATTTTAAATTATGAAGCTTTAGATCACAAATAACTTAAAATAAATTTTTGAACTACCAAGTTTAAGTCTAAAAAATATTTTTTTAGAAAATCAATAGCAGTGACTATAAGCAATGTTCACGCTATTCTTCTATAACTCGCACTCCCCGTTCATTATGCGCGTACGCAACACAAAGCGACGGCTGCTCACCGCACATGGACATAGTAATTGCCCTGTCACTTTCCTAATTATCATCGCACTGTCCAACGTTTCTCTCCCATCTTAGATTTACACACAACTTTTGCATGCCATCCAACTTTTTCATTAGACATGATGTCTTTATCGCAAAATTAAGAGAAAATTATCACTTGCTGAATTTGCAATTCAAAATATATGTGTATGCGAAGAGAACGCTTTGCATATAGTGCTCAATAATATAGTAATAACAATGACTACTTGACACGCAGTTGCGATTCTTTTACCCGGATCATGTTATGTAATAACACATTAAATATAGAGTTACTTGTAGATAAGTTCATGGCATTGATTATGCAGAAAATACTGGCCACCATGTCCCAACAAATATAAAGTAATTTTTTTACTAATTTATTTCCTTTCGTTATGTAAAACTTACAGAGTGAAACAAAACCTTAGATAATACTTCAGCTTCTTATAAAATTGATGCTTAATTAAGTTACGACTCTGATAGGTGGACATTATAATCCTAAGAAATATAGGTATTGAATTTAAAGTGATGATACATTTCAGCAAGCTTCTGTTTAAAATAAAATTACATTGTACACATAAAGATATTTTTTTTAATTTTTTTTATAGTAATGGCAAGAACGGTTCTAACCAAACATAATGGCGGCCACCAAGATATCGACAATTCAATGGCGGTCGCTGCTGTCATGCCAGCCTACATAAATATCTCTTCACTCTACGCTTGCAGGACCCGATGTCGTAAAAAAGAGGTAACATATTGTCCGGGAGACGGTTTACACAGTTTCACGGTACAACAAAGATAAGACATAGAGAACATTTAAGTTCGTGACGAGATGGAGGTTACCGTAAAACTGTGACTCCGCAGTCTAGCGCGTGTGGTTCTGTAGTGGAAAGAAGAGGAGGAAATTATATTGAACAGGTCTTCAGAACACTCACCAATCAACAATCAATTATTTTACCCACACTTTGCTGTCCCTGACATAATATTATTATAAATATGTACTTATGGATAATAGCCTGTTACCTACTGTCCTACCTACCCAACGTACTCGACCACCCAGAACCAGGTAACGCGGACTCAGATTACAATGCAAGTTCCCACGTGAAATTATCGGAAATCGCTGACCAGGCGAAATGAACACTTCGTGGGACAATGAAAGAATGACGGAAGAACAATCTCGCTCGATCGCCTGAGCTTGGAGGTTCACACCTTAGTTTAAGATTTATATATTGTAATTAATTAATTTTATTATAAGTTTTGTAAAGGACTAAAAATTGCCTTTTAAAAACCTCCTACGGACGGTCAACTACGTAATTTGCGCAGTCGGTAGGATAGTCGCGTCGGTTTGCGGGATCTAACTTCGATTCCCGCCCGATAGTCGTTTCGTCGACACGGTGACTATCTTTAAGAATCTACGAGGAGGCCGTCGAAGGAGTCGACAGAACCTGCTGTTGCTGAGGAGGACATCATCCAATCATCGATGAGACCAGATATGCAGAACCTTCTGTGAGTTTAGATTTAGTTACACATATCCTATTGGTTGCTATTCCCTATCCTGGTAATAGATCATCCTCTATAATTTAACCTAGTAGTATATTTTAATAGCCAAAATTTTTTTCCCAGGGAAAAATACGGTTATAAAGCCGGATCAGCGGCACACTATTATAGATAATTTAAGATTTAGTAGTGTATCGGAAATTCCGGAAACTGAAATGGCTCAATCCGATAATAGCGTTGTCATTGACAACATTTGGAAAGCCCTTAAATTAGTACCGGAGTTTGACGGAAATTCTCATGTCTTAGTTAGATTTTTAAACATATGTGACAACTTAGTTTTAGAGTATGTTCGCCCAGAAAATCAATTAGTTACGGCAGCTTTACTGAACGGAATAATTAATAAAATTACTGGTTCTGCCGCCAGAACTTTAGCTACCAACGGTATCCCGAATAACTGGCAAGGAATTCGAAATACCTTAGTTTCTCGGATCACAGAGACGAATGTTCATTATATACAGATTTATCTCAATTGACCCAAGGTATCGATACGCCCAACGTATTTTATGAACGCGTACAGAACACGCTTAGTACTATTATGACATACATTCAGTTACACGATTCAGTTACAACCACAGTAGAAGCTAAGCGAAAACTTTATAATAAATTAGCGTTACAAACCTTTACGCGAGGTTTGCACGAACCGATTGGATCGCGCGTAAGCACTTGAATTTGCACAGGAAGAAATAAATGTAGTATACTTACAGAATCAAAACGTTCAATCAGGAAACCCTAGGAGAACTCATTTACCTACTAGTTATCAAAAGCCTTTGAATTTACCGCAACAAAACTTCCTCCAATCGTCAACTAATCAAAATAAGCCTATTTTTAATCCGAACATTTTTAACAATAATCCTTACGTTAAACAGAGTCCTCATAATGTGAACGCTGCACCACAGCCTATGTTCCGACCTCAATATCAAGGACCTTCGCGAACACAACAGGTAATGAGAGCGTTACCACGTTCTGATATGTCTACCGGTTTCAAAATTCCCCCTCGTGGCAATTTTCAGCAAGGCCGACCGAACTTACCTGTACCTATGAGTGGCATAAGTCACCCAGTAGCCCGAAATTTTCCTTTGACTGGACAAACTGACAAAAGACAGGTTAACTTAAATGAAGCGAATGAACCTTATAACTATGATTATTACGACACAGATTACACACAATATTTCCACGAAGACTGTACACCGTATGACGAAATTGAAAACTTTGAACAAGATTACGATCAAAATTTTCAGGGGGATCCGAGTTCGAGCTCCCCAGAATAGAATTACACTTACAGGGTAAAAGACAACTCCCTTATATTCAAATTCAAAATCCACCATTAAAATTACTTATTGACACTGGTGCCAACCAATCATTTATCAGTTCGGAAATTGTAGAAAAATATTTTAGTCACTTAGAGTTATATTATGATCCATTCGAGGTCACAAATATTCATGCAACTACCAGGAACGAATTTTCTATAATAGTCCCTTGCCTTCCCGAATTTCAAGGCCATGATCCAATAAAAATTTTCATTTATAAATTTCACGACTATTTTGATGGTCTAATAGGATGGAATCTTTTAGAACAGTGGCAAGCTAAAATAGACCTTCAGACTCGTACATTACGAACTGAATTCACTTGCAATAAAATTCAGATGTATGATTCTAAAGCTGTTAATTTATTTGAGTCAATTATTCCTGCACAGTCAACTCAAATAATTAAAGTACCTATAAGTATTTCTCAAGGTGACGTATTAATTAATCAGCAGTCAGTTAATGGATGTAAAATAACAGAGTGTCTATCTACCGCCGAGAATAGTAAATGCATGATAGAAATATCCAACCCTAGTAATAACGATATAATTCTTAGTCTAAATAAACCAATATGCGCACATATATTTAGCGAACAGATATCACTTACCGGCGACAATGAACATGCACGTTTCCAAGAAATCTTATCGCGAATACGAACCGACCACCTCAACTCAGAGGAAAAAGCCAACCTCACTTCATTATGTAGAGAATTCTCGGACATATTTTATTTAGAAAACGAAGCTTTGACTTTCACCAATAAAATTAAACACAAAATTAACACCACTGATGAAAATCCTGTTTATTGTAAAACATATAGATACCCGTATATACATAGACAGGAAGTACAACAGCAAATAAAAAAAATACTTGAACAGGGTATTATTAGGCCTTCAACATCAGCTTGGAGCGCGCCTATTTGGATAGTCCCCAAAAAGTCAGATGCGTCAGGTAAAACTAAATGGAGGCTTGTTATTGATTTCCGTAAATTGAATGAAAAGACCATAGACGACAAGTATCCGATCCTTAAACATTACTGACATTTTGGATAAATTAGGACGTTGCCAATACTTTACGACCCTAGACTTGGCTAGTGGCTTTTATCAGGTTGAACTAGACCCAGCTGATATTCATAAAACCGGATTCAGTGTAGCCGACGGTAATGGACATTATGAGTTCTTGCGAATGCCAATGGGTCTCAAAAACAGCCCGTCTACATTTCAGCGTGTAATGGACAATATTCTTAGAGGCCTTCAGCACGAAATATGCATTGTTTATCAAGATGACATTTTATGCTTTTCAACATCGCTTCAGGAACACATAGTAAATCTACGCAAAATTTTTAACCGGCTCAGGGAGTCAAATTTTAAATTACAACTAGATAAGTCTGAATTTATGAAACGCGAACACCATATCTAGGTCATGTCATTACGACAGAAGGAGTAAAGCCTACCCCGGATAAAATTTCAGCCTTTTTAAAATACCCTATACCTAAAACTCAAAAACAAATTAAAGGATTTCTAGGTCTTATAGGTTACTACAGACGTTTCATCCCAAATTTTGCTCGAGTTACCAAACAGTTTACATTGTGTTTAAAAAAAGGTGCTAAAATTAATCTCACACCCGAATATATTAAATGTTTTGAACACTGCAAAACTCTTCTAACGAACGACCCCATTCTACAATATCCAGATTTCACCAAAGACTTTATTCTGACGACAGATGCATCTAACCTTGCGCTAGGAGCAGTCCTGTCACAAGGTCAGGTAGGTTCCGACAAACCGATCGCTTACGCGTCTCGCACGTTAAATGACAGTGAAATAAACTACTCAACAATTGAAAAAGAGCTTTTGGCAATTGTTTGGGCGGTAAAATATTTCAGACCATACCTTTTTGGACGTAAATTTTCAATAATTACAGATCATAAGCCTTTGCAATGGCTGATGAATCTTAAAGAGCCTAGTTCTCGCCTCACGAGATGGAAACTTAAATTATCAGAGTACAATTTTAAAATAATATACAAAAAAGGCAAAGCGAACACTAACGCCGATGCATTGTCCAGAATAGAAATTCACAACGAAGAATCACCCTCAATAATTGTAAATGTGTCTGACTCGGAATCAACCGTAACAGCACCTGACGATAGACCATTGATTAGTAACTCTTCGACTGACACTGCACCAACCTTAAGAGCATTGAGCAGTCCGATCCCCGACTTAGACATACCTGACAATGAAACGATTCACACATCACATGAAAACCCTATCCTTGAAACACCTACTTCTGAAGAACCATTGAATAAATTTAAGCGACAACTTATTATTAACTGCACTAGTGGGCCTGCAAAAGCTAAACCTAAAATCACTATTCCCTTTGAAACTTTTAGGAGAACAGTCGTTCAAATCTCGGAAAATAATTTAGAAGAAGAAATTATATCAATTATACAGAAATTTATCGATCCTAAACTTCGTACCGCTATTGTATTTCAACCAATCGAAAAAATGTACACTATCGTTCCTATTCTTCAACAAAACCTAAAAAGCTCTTCCATTAACATTATTTTGGTTAAACGTGAAATTCAGAACATAACGGATTATCTAGAACAACAACACATAATTTCCCAATATCATATCGGAAAAACGAATCATAGAGGAATAAATGAAACCTATTTATCTCTATCACAAAGATATTTTTGACCGAAACTCAAAGAACAAATAACATATTTTATTAATGAATGTATTATTTGCAACCGCGCTAAGTACGATCGCGTACCTCTACGTCCTGAATTTCAGATCGTAACACCGCCTTCAAAACCTTTTCAGTTAGCACACGCAGATGTAGTGACAATAGAACAGGAAAAATACTTAACTATTATCGACGCATTCACAAAATATGCCCAAGCCTATCGCTTACCAGATTGTACAGCTCCTAACATAGTAAAGTCACTTCTGAACTTCTGTACACATCATGGTTTCCCTTTAACTGTAACGACAGACAGAGGAACCGAATTTACGAACCAGGTAGTGGCAGAATTCCTCAAATTACATAAAATTCAGCATCATATTATTGCAGCCGATGCCCCTCACGAAAACGGAATGATAGAACGTTTTCACAGTACACTTCTTGAACATCTACGTCTATTAAAATTACAACATAGAAACGAGCCAGCTCAAAACTTAGTTCCTTACGCATTAATTGCATACAACAGTTCTATACATAGTCTTACCAAATGCAGACCGTTTGACCTTATGAGTGGACATTTTGACCCCAGAGACCCGACAGACTTGGATTTGTCACAACAATTATACCAGAAGTACCTACAGGACCACCGTGGAAAGATGGATATAGTATACAACATCATACATAATTCATCTCTATCCGAACGTGAGCAGACAATGACTCGACGTAACCTCAACCGAGAACCTCAAACAGACTACAAACAAGTTCAGAATGTATACGTTAGAAACCCGATAGCTCAAAGGCAAAAGCTCGCTGCTCGTTATACTCAGGACAAAGTTATGTCAAACTTACCCATACACATTTACACCACTAAAAAACGCGGGCCAGTCGCTAAGGCTAGGATAAAGAGAGCAAAAGTGAGACTAAAAAACCAACATTGTTACAGGATAGCGACCTTCATCATGACCCTGGTCCCAGTACAAGCAGACAATCCGACGGACAAAACCATACGACTTGACGACTTATCTGACGGACCCGGAATATTACCATTTAACTTAGGAAAAACTAGAATAATATCCAATCACCATACCTTTTTACAGGAAATTAATATCGGCAAAATTCAGCGCCAAATTAATTTATTAAGATGTCAGCTTAGAGACTCGACTTCCAACCTATCAAAACAAAATACAGCTACGTTTAAACATCAAATTCTACACTTATTTAAGAAATTAGACGAGATTACTTCCCGTTTAGGAACATTTGAACCGAAGACATTTAGGCGAGGTCTTATCGACCCCTTGGGATCTTTAATAAAAAGTGTTACAGGTAATCTTGACCATGCAGATGCTCTGCGATTCGAAAATGCTATTCAAGTTTTGCAGAAAAACGATAAAGAGCTATCAGCCAGTTTCAATAAGCACATCAGCTTATTTAAAGATATGACGGTTCAACAATCCCCGAGTATTAGACATTTTAAATAGTAATCAGCAAAAGCTCACAAAGTCTATGGCACTCTTATTAAACCGTACGAGTGATAACAACATAATTCAACATATTAACCTGTTACAGTTATTTAATGTCTTAAGTGACAATGTTCAGGACCTTTACCTGGAAATTATTAGATTAGAAAACATTTTAGCTTTTAGTCGCAATAATTCTATGCACCATTCCATTATAACTGTTAAACAATTAGATAACATGCTAAGCAAATTAAAATCTTTATACAATTCGGAACAAATGTTAGAGTTAGATATTAGGTACTATTATAATATAATTAGTTTAGGATCATATTACGCTGGCAATAAAATAGTGATTGTCCTTAAGTTTCCAATTTTATCTCCAACATCCTATAACCTATATAGGCTCTGTCCCGTTCCTAACAGAAAATCCGAAGTAATCTTGCCCCCATTCCCGTATATAGCAACCAACTCCAAGGAGTTTGTGTACATGGAGGCAGAATGCCCGAAGATCGACACCTGGTACATTTGCGAACAGGAAATTTCTCATCAAAGGCGTACACACAAAGATAGCATCTATCACCTACTCAATCAAAAAGAAACAGAGAACCTATGTCATTCTACTTCTATTTCATTTCATAAAGAAGCACTTCTGGAATTGGATAGTCAACATTACATAATCACGTTCCCGAAACCCACAAGGATTCAATTAATATGCGGACAAGAAGAACACCGACTAATGAAGGGCAGCTACTTTGCAACGATACCAAGAAATTGCAATATAAAGTCGCCGGAATTTACTATTATTAACTCCAATGACAAAGTACGTGGGAGTGCCGTTGAACTAATGTCTATCCCGCAAAAGTTGCCATCAATCTTTGGAAATCGATCGCCGCATTATAATCTTACGACAACTGATTTGGATAAACTGCACAACATTCAGCATCAGGTTCAGATAGAAAATTATTCAAGCCTGAACACCATGGATTTTTCTAGCATACATCATAGTATAATACCATTATATGGAATTGTCATATTGGGTGCAATTGTACTGTTATTCTTGTACATTATGCGTCGCCGCCGATGCCGTTTATTGTTGAAGAACAAATCATCTCTACAAACTGAAATAGAAATACCTACCATAATGCATCCTGAAACTCGAACTTCACCTTCAGGAAATATTCAGGAAACCAACCTGCAGAATCGCCAAGCCGCAATATTTGCATTAAAAATGTGCAAATAATTGCTCATCCAGGAGGGGAGGTGTTACCTACTGTCCTACCTACCCAACGTACTCGACCACCCAGAACCAGGTAACGCGGACACAGATTACAATGCAAGTTCCCACGTGAAATTATCGGAAATCGCTGACCAGGCGAAATGAACACTTCGTGGGACAATGAAAGAATGACGGAAGAACAATCTCGCTCGATCGCCTGAGCTTGGAGGTTCACACCTTAGTTTAAGATTTATATAATATATAAGTTTTGTAAAGGACTAAAAATTGCCTTTTAAAAACCTCCTACGGACGGTCAACTACGTAATTAGCCATACACAAAAGTAGAATCACAATATCGCGAAACTTGGTTCCGTTCTGAAAAATCTTTTGTTTCTATGAAATTTCATGATAACTTAGGATATGTAATATTTGTTGAATAAAAAAATCTTATCCCCAAAACCACATTAACTTGTGAACTTTAATCGTAAATTAATTTTAATGGGAACTTGCAGTTAATTTCTATTAAACAAGATTGCATAATATAGTTTATCGTATATAATACAAAATCGCAATAAGGCAAAACACTTTTACGAAATATCTTCTTTTTTTTCTTTTGCTGTTGTTAGATAAACTGGAAAAATATGGTATTCGTGGCCTTTAATTGAAATTGCTACAGTCATATTTGAAAAATAGGCAGCAATGTGTAGTGCTAACAAATATAAATGCAAAAAAAGCGGTTCAGTCATATAAATCTAGTTGTAGGAAAAATAATTTCGGAGTACCGCAGGGTAGTATTCTGGGCCCCTACTGTTTTTATTATACTTAAATGATCTTACTGACGTTACTTCTAATCGTTGTATACTATTTGCCGATGACATTTCCTTAATTATGACATGTAATAAAAACTGTGACATTGATAAATTTAATAATGACATTAATAATACAATTGAATTAATTATAAAATGGCTTAATGAAAATAATCTGAGTGTCAATCTGACCAAAACAAACTATATGCAATTTAATATATACGGAAGAGTACATAAGGACATGCACATTTGCTACAGAGATACTGAGTTAACGGAGGTTGAAGAAGCAACATTTTTGGGCTTTAGAATGGATAGATACCTGAACTGGAAAGCCTACATTGTTAAAGTATGTAGCAAAATTCTGTTTTGTTTTTGTGTTGTACAAATTAAGAAAAACTTGTACTCAAAAAATCGTATTGGCAGCATACCACGGATACGTTGCCTCCGTATTAAGCTATGGTCTAATACTATGGGGAAACTCTGCAGATGTTCAGAGAGCCTTCATAGCACAGAAAAAATGTGTTAGGGCAGTTGGTGGTATACCTCCATGGGAGTCATGCAGGCTCTTGTTTAAAAACCTACGTATACTGACTTTGCCCTGCATGTATATACTGGAAGCAGCTAAATTTGTTAAGAAACACCCGAAGTTGTTCAAAACAGCTAGGGACATATTTCCCAGAAATACCAGGAATACTGACAGAATTGTCTTACCTAGAGCACCAAAAACGGCATTATACAATAAGAGCTGTTATGCTATGTGTGGACGTATATATAATGCCGTCCCTTACGATATTAGGGAACTACCAGAAAAAAGGTTTGCCAGAAAATTAAAATTGTGGCTAACAGAAAAATCATATTATTCTGTATCAGACTTAATTAATAATAAGGAAGAATATTGTACATATAGATAGCTCTTCTAAGTGGGAGTAATATGTAAAATTTTAATAATTTAATATTTTTCATTTTAAGTAAATTTTATGAGAATCAATTTAATTAATGTAATATTTGTATGTCGAGCATGTGACTAAATGTACCCGGACTCATATAATTATAGACCAAACACAGAAATGTAAACTGCTTTTATGACAAATAAATTATTATTATTATTAGTATTACAAGAATGAGTTCACTTTAATAATTTTGTCAGAAAACACATGATGAGTTAAATAAATGACAAGTGAAATTATCTGACTTCTAAGTATAAAAATCTGTCAGAAATAGAGAATTTTTTTAATGAAACCATTGGTTTGCGAAAATAATATATCCTTTAACTCAATAAAGAAATCTCTTTACTTTTATAATATTTTGTTATGGAATTTAAACACAACATCGACTACGTTTCAGTAAAGTATTATGTATTACAAACATCTTTCCATATTTACAATGAAACTTTTGATATTTATTTTACTGAGAAAATGTTTGTTATTTACCAACTTTTTTGGCTAAGAGTTTTGTAAGTCCTACCTATATGATAATGTAGAGCAGTCTATTAACTGAATGTAAGTATAACAAGAAGTCATGAAATAAAACAAATATTAAATATACTTTTACTTGTAAATATAATACATGACAAAATATTTTCTTGGTGTAATTAATATGCACAGAAATATAATTTGGAATATATTGTACTGTTCTATGTTTCACATCATGGTTCTATAAATCTTTCTCTGTAACAAAAATATATTTAATTTTGAATACTTACCAAAATAAATTGTTTTATTCATATAATAAAGGATTGTTTTTTATATCAAATTCATAATCGAACAGGAAACACTTAACATAATAAAATCATATTTAATTTTGCACAAATAAAGCAAACAAATGAGACTCGTCGAAAAGTTATTATTAGATAAATTAGATTACTTGGCTTTGGCTCATAGAGCTACGTGCGGCAATATTGACGCGCTACTGTCTCCTTCATAAGCTATATTTTTACCTAAGTTATTTATGTTAGAATATCAACATACATTAACAACCAATGCATTATTAATGCCAGGAAAATTGTTGCTCACGGCAACGAGAATTCATTTTAACATTACCTTTTTTGTATGGAAAAGGGAATGATTTTAAAATTATACAAAAAAAAAAAATATTATAGTAGCAAGGCAATGTAGAGGCACTGAGTCTGATGGTAAACATAGTACAATTCAAAACCAACGGCAACCACCGCGAGATCGAAAATTCGTCGCCGGTCGACGCTGTCAAGCTTACCTAGAAGCCAGTTCGCAGCTGGATGGATATACACTAACTGAACTCGAAACGCAACAAACCAGATCAGAGTCTCTGGGCCGTCATCATTATGGTCATCACTAAGTCGGGTACAGCACCCCATACTCGTGCATACCACACAGGGACGTAGGTTCTGTAAGGAATATTTTTTTTCTTTTTTTTTTATACAAAAGATAAAACTAACGCATCACTAAATATCTACATATACATTTATTTCTTCCTTTCTTCCTAGGAGGCAGAAACATGTATATACGTATGAATTACTTTAGCTCGAATTCTACGGATAGGGAATCAGTGAGATCGCGATGTTTTGCATATCAGGCAACATCCCAGGCCTTTAGCGGCCGAGTGCCTTCAGCGTTCGCCCCCAAACCCGGTGAAGTTGTAAAGGCCGTCTGAGGCTCGAGTTTTCTTGGGCCATTATTCCATAATTCATACGAAAAGGTTTACAACTATCAGAGGTTAAAAATACAAATAAAACACAGTATACACAATAAAAATTTATATGATGTTTCCGATCGGATCTCGCCCACCATACATACACCAGGTGTACACCCGCCTTAGTGCCACACATATTTTTTTTAACTGACTTTATTTTTAACCAAAAAGGTCGTTGTCGAGATCCGATCGGAAACACGCATATAAATTTTTGTTGTGTACACTGTATTTTATTTGTATTTTTAACTTCTGATAGTTGTAAACCTTTTCGTATTTGTTTAATTTCACTTAAACGAGATAAGTGACTGTTGTCCACAACCTAAGTTAATATATGGAGATAATTATTTACTTTCATGATAAAAAAATATCGAAATCAATGTTATGTTACCACGGCCACGTGTATTTCGTCATCTATCCCTACAGCTTTATTCATGTCAGAATAATTGATTGGAGTAATAAGAAAATAGATGTACGAGTATATTAGATATCGAATTGAATTTCCCCTCCGACGTAAATGGAGATTGATAGCTTCAGAGAAATTTGTACGCTGTTGTTAGAAGAAACAGTAACTGTCGTCACTAAAATCACTTAAAATGTCAAATTTTTACACTGATTAAAATTTTGGTCTATAATAATCTCAACACAGTTTTCCGCTATATTTATTGTCTGTTTATGCAGTCAGCGAGATTGATATAAGATTTACTCACCAATATGTTTATTATGATAGTAATATGTTATGATATATACATAATAAATATAATATAGAAAGCCGGAAAAAATTCGACATATAGAAAACAATTATTTTTCTTTAATTAGCGGAAAACTTTACGCGCCACGTTTTATTCATCTTTCGATAACAACTGTAGCATGAAGACTATCACGAAACAATACCAATTAATGTAAGAGTTAATAAAATCGTAAGACTTTATTCGTAAGCTTCGATGGGGAGAGAATCTGTTTAGGAGGCACACGAGATTAAAACTCATTATAGTGTATTTAACTAATAAAAGACGTCAATCTAATGTCAATATAATATGGTACTAGTTAGATCCTCCTATATACAAATCTACTCTGTGATTAGATCACTAACGGCTGCTGACGGACTTTAATAACTAGACCGACCAGACGAGAGACAGAATGACGTTACATATTAGTGTTGCCACATACTTAGTAGTGATGTGACAAGTAAAAGACAAAAAGGTTTGTTTAAAGCAATTTTCACTCGCTTCAATGTTGCAAGGTTGATTAATAGTCTTGATACATTATGTGTAATGGGCAACAAAGACACCATCGATGACAAACGACCAATACGCCCCACTAAGTATTTCACAAGAGTAAAACGGTAGCAGGAATCGGTAAATATCGGCTCCAAAAACCGCAAATTTTGATTATGTTTGGTACATTATAGCCGATGCATAATACGATTTTTACAAATACGATACATTTCGAAGGTGATAATTAGCGATTTCTGCTATCACTTAGCTCTTGCGAAATACGTAATTAGGTTTGCTTTCTATACGTGGTTTGTATAAAATTATATAAAGAGCATTTGAAGGGTCCGGTTGCATAAGTCCCTATGTTCATTTACAATATTAACGTGTAAACATTGTACAATAAGGCATTCACAATTACACAGCGAAGTTTTATTTTCTTTTCTCAGCCTAATAGGAATATTTGCAGTGCAATTTTTGTCTTTTCATACTTTTCCTAAAAACTTCAAAGTCTGAAGTTATCGACATCTGTAACTGGGCCTTACATTTGTGTCCAGGCGAATGAGGCCGAGATTGAGACTTGTTATCGAATAACAATTTTTACTTATATTGTTGACAATTCATATACCGTATCAATTGAGGAATGGCGTGTATTTCCAGTGTAAAAATGTCATTGAAATTTTTCATAGTACATCATTAATAGAATGACTTAGACTTCCCGTGTACAAAATTACATGAGAATCAGTCAAGCCGATTTTGATTTTGATTCGATCTCAACGTGCAATGCGTGTGCGAAAGCACATGCGGGACGCTCATGACTCATGATCCGTTTGACGTCACGACCCTGCGTCTATTATTGGTAATGCCTTAACAGCGTAGTATATTATTAGAAGTTAAATTATACTTGTCTATAACAAGGACGTCTTAAGCACAAGTTGCTCAGGGATATCACTTAGCTATTTTGAGGTTTCGGGTATAATATGGTGTACGTGTTTCCTTCCGTCGTTGATATTTTCCATTGGGAAAGCAGCGATTCATATAATTAATAGAAACGAGAGCGAAGCGATTTCCGAGGCGGATCATACAATTAGTAGTCCGTGTGTATTACGGTTCACGTCACTAGCGAAACACGATAAAGGTTTGCGATTTCATTAATTTTTAACATTTATTTAGATCTCTGTTCATTGACTGAAAAGTCATTTTAGAAGATACTCTTATTTTTTTAATATACATAACTAAGGTGACAAGCAAGCATACTGCCTACCTGAAGGTAAGCGATTATCGTAGCTTATGGGCGCTTATAATACCATAGGTATCACTAGTGCGTTGCCGATCTTAAACATCTTGCTACAAAAAGCTCTGGAAACCCTATTCTCAACGCAGGAACACAACACAATGTTATTTGACTGCGATGTTATATAGGTATTTCACTAGTCAGACTGCCTCTAAGTAGTGTCTTTGGAGTCCCCCTTCCCCAAGGAGCTCTGAAAACCCAGCTCACTGCAGGAACACAACACTAGATTATTTGGTTTTTAGTGATACGGAGCATTACAAAAAAGTTAATTAATTTTACTATTAATTCTGTTCTTTTTTTAAAGTATATTTGCTACAAGATCAAGAGAAGTTTTATTTGAAACACGCGAAAGTTTACTCATGTAAGTATAATTATATACCCATATATTTTTTTTTTTGTTATCTCAAAATAAAAACTATACTAATCGCTTCTAACTTAAACTAATTAAGAGTAACATAAGGCGGGCGTGATCGAGTATGCGCTCGCGACGGTACGCTTCACATTAGCGC
This sequence comes from Saturnia japonica, assembly GCA_033032175.1. Lineage (NCBI taxonomy): Eukaryota > Metazoa > Arthropoda > Insecta > Lepidoptera > Saturniidae > Saturnia > Saturnia japonica. Next base: position 17,241,876 of record CM065309.1, on the reverse strand, counting down.
CGCGAACCGCCAGGGTATAACGCAACCCACACGGGCAATACTTCACACCACGACACCCGAAACAAACAACAAACCACAAACAAACAACAGACCCAACAACACCGAACACCTCGTGACACAACTCATAATACGACACGGCGCGATACTGTGATCTAATTATTATAATAAGTGTTTATTAATATGTGCATACGGAAGGGTGTCGTCGGTAAATAACGACATTCAGTGACGGTGTGTGTTGTGGCATGGGGTAAAGATGGGTGCGGGACATAGCGCGGATTGTGACGGTGGAGCGTATGCTAGCGACCCGCCAACCCGCAATCGTAGGAAGACTTACAGGAGAAGACGGAGGTAAGCGCACACGAAGCACATTTATTAACCAACCCATTTAAATATTAAGTTTTACTAAAAGTGTTTTATGTGTGTTAAGTGTTCATCAAAGTGTTTTAATAAAAATTGATATCGAGACAGTTTTCCGAAATGCATTTAAGTTGGTCTACTACGATTTTCAAGTCATTTTTTCAAGTAATGCGCTGTTTATTCAGAGAAAATGCGATCTTATTCCATATATGCATAATACAGTGAGGGATCTTATTTTTTATGTTAATACATGAATAGAAAACTTAGGACTCCTTTTTAAGCATATCGCGCGCACGGAGCAATGTGTAATTTGTCATAGTTAAAGTTTATAGTGACAGGGAGTGGAGAAATAAAATAAAATAATACAGCGGATATTACCCCGACCAATGCCATTGAACTTAGAACCCCCAAAACATCAACCAATCTTTAATCTATGATTTCACGTATATACTTATGTATTACGATTATATAGTTGAAATAATATTTATTCTATATTAATTTACACGTGAGGTTGTACTTACCTTCAGGCCCGGTAAGAAATTCAGCGCTGCATTGTTTGCGCTTGTAGGTCTGCGACATTATGCAACCCCATACAACACATAATAAATTGTGTTAATTTATATTTCTATATTACGTTGTGTCGTATTACTGTCGAATAAATGTTTATTTCTTCTTTTAAACGTCGAAAAAGAACGACTAAGAAAGCTACACTTACGTATGTATGTATCTCGTATATATTTTTGCAGCAAAGAAACAGTGCGTACTATTCCAATATGTTACGGCGTAGCGAGCAAACAATCAGCGATAAGAGTTAATATTATATTATTTTTTACCATTATATAAACTCAGTGGCTGTATGGATCATTTTGACCCCACAGTGATGAACTTTATGGACCATATTATAGCATATAGTTGACTGCATAGAGAGCGGTGTACTATTTGGATGAGATTATAAAGAATATTACAATAAAAATCAACCTATTGTAAAAAATCTTTGCTCTGGTTAACAAACAAATTCTTCAATAATTCAATGCAAAAAAACGTAAGGGCGTATCCCTTATTAATTACTACTTATTCTAGTTACCACACGCACATTCACAAGTGTATTTAAAAAAAAACTACCGACTTCTAAAGGTCTTGTGAATGCTTGTGTATATGAGAAAGCAATAGAACCAAAATTGATAGGCAGGGTATGACGCCAGTAAGATTTTTTTATTACTCTAGTTATTCTATATCACTGAACTCTCATGAGCAGGAAACCATTAGTTTAATTAATAATTATACGTATTTTAAGCATTCTTATTTCATTGTATGTATTAAAGATACATTTCTATACGTCGAGTACCGTTTTCGTTATGGAAAAAAAATAAGGCAATCAACAATCAAGTAACAATGATTGATAGCTTTGCGTGCGTCTTATTTCCACGCGAGTGATGCCTCAAATAGTAAATAGATGGACGTTTTTATATTAAATAGATTTCATTATAATTTTTTGTAACAGTAACATCACTTGGACACTGTTCGAGTTATATTATGCAAATCGATCTTGGGTTGCATACAACATTTGAATAAATAACAAACCGTTTGGTATAAACACTTTAGTCTATGGCATCGTTTCCCAAACTTTGAGCGTAGCGACCCACTAAAATAGCCGAAAAAGTTAATTACAAAATAAAAAATCGTAAACCCCACACTACAAATAGATCAATTTGACATTTAAAAAAAAATTATATCGGTTGGTAACAAGGTCGATTCGACTATTTCAGTATCGTAATTTACACAGTTTTTATTTTTATTTTAAAATAAATATAATTCATTGATAGATGAAGGAAGGCTAAGTATGAAATTAATATTCAGTGCAATATATATAATGCATATTTGGGTAACATTGTTGGTTTTGTAATGAATGCATTTTGTTCATGTTTTTATACAATTTAAATATAAATATAAGGGGGACACAATTTCACACACGGCCATTTAATTCCAAACTAAGCAAAGCTTGTAATATGGTATCTAAACAGCTGATGTATATACATATATAGATATTTAACACTCAGACACACAACTGACATTTATGCTCATCACACAAAAGTCAGTCATGGGCGGGGATCGAACCCGCGACCTCTCGGCTCAAAAGTAGCGTTTAATACCACTGCGCCACGAGGCAGCCATTTCTTTTAGTCTTACCAAATCTGTTTGCCAGTGAAATGGTCATCTCGATTTAATCCCTAATACTTTATTATTTTTAAAATCTCAATTAAATATTGTGAAAATCAAAACAATTTTGTTTTAAAATGTTCAAAAACGTGCTAAGATTTAATAAGTATTTAAGTAAACAATAACGTATGAATACAAAGACCGAATGTATACGAATTATATACGTACAATTGAATATTATTTATTTTTTCAAAGTTAGAATTGCACAATTGTTTAAGTTTTTTCAGTAAAAAATACATATTTATTTTAAGAGTGGTTGAAATTCAACCATAATTTATTTAAAAATTAAATTTCACAGAGATTTCTAAGACTACCGATGTCAAGTGTGATCTATTAAATTGGCCCTACTATAGTTTATTTGCTAAAGCTTTATCATTAAATTCCAGTACACTACTCAAATGGAAAAGCTAAAGTCAAACTAACTTGCGTACCAAATCGTACCGTTAATAATTCATGTAACTTCTTAGCTCATGAGAGCAGCAGGTCAAAGTTCTCCAAACCTAACATCAAAGTTTGTAATAGTTTCAGTATGCCTCGGAGCTGAACTTATATAATATAATTATATGTTACTACTTATGTATGTAATATACCTATAAAGTGAATTTTATAAAGTAATTTTAACAAAAACTTCATCGAAACTAAGTATACCAAATTAATCTGTGTATAATAAAAGTTATAAATAAAGGCCCATTCTAAATAAAAGTTTAAATACATTATTTTACTAGCTGGTGGCCACAACTTAATTTATATTAAAAGTCGGGGGATATGGGTAAAATAAATGAATATATTATAGAATAAGATTAAAAATACAATATTAAGTTGATTCCTGTTACTATCTTATGTTAAGAATAGGTCATTTTCTCTTATGATGTAGTATTACAACATATTAATAGACAATTATTATTTTTTCGATGACGTACCTAGTATTAAAAATACAAAGCAGATCACATCTACAAAAAAATCTCACCAAAACAAGCTACTAATAAATATTTTATTCTACTTAAAATGATTCAACGGAAGATATATACAAATTAATAATGACCTTGTTTTAACTTTTAAAAAATATAGTATGAACAAAGGATTTCCTTCAAGTCGATGGAATATTTATCTTAAGCACTTCCTTAGTCTTCGAAATTGAATTAAAAAAATTCTGCTCACAACCGAGAGTGTTTTTAAAAGAGAATTTCCAGAGAAAATATGTAGGTATACGACAGGTGTACCAGAAAGGTTTCGGCAAATGTGACCATTACCAGATAGATTACGTTAGCACGCAAGATTACATACGTGACCGGTTTTGTTCAGGAAAATGGTCCACATATTAGTGTTTTAAGATGCCGGGGTAGCATTCTGCTTTCAAGACAATCATTGGCGTCGATTGAAAAGGCATATGGTATTATGTCAAAGTGTTATGTAGAACGGTGTTAATCAATGTCAATTGGCCGAAATAAAATTCTCAAAAATAGCACACCAATTCATACTCTCAATATCAATACTTTTTTTCTATCTGAATATACTGTTAGCCCTGGAGCCTCAGACGGCTTTTAGAGCTTCACCGTGGCTTAGTAATACCAATATATAATACCATAATATACTATACAATATAATACAATACTATACTATACCAATTACTCTAGTAGCGTATTAGACTTTTTTTATTTAATTGTTATACGTTACCCAAAATTTAGTGCTAATAATAAATTGTCTCTAGTCCATTTTACAAATAGTTCAATAGACAAGAAGTAAATTAAATTTGCTTATAAGGCGATTCCCTATTTAATCGTTTCTAATTTTTTTAAATTCTTTAACGATCAATAAACCTGGTTCGTAGTGAAATTAGCATTCGTGTGTTATCTAGCGAATCAATATCAAGAATGTTTAATTGGCGTATTAAAATTTAACTGAATAAAATTATTTGTCTATGAAATTTACTTATTTTTGAAATAATTATTGTCATTATCGACATGAAACAGCGTCCCTATAATAATATCGGACAATGATCTGTTACATTAAATTGCCGTTTTCAGGGTCTAAGTACTACTAAAATAAAATAGCTGTATAAGTAGTGAAATAAAATTGTGAAATTATACCGGATAGTAGCAATACTTGGTTGGAGTTTAGCGATTTGACGCCAAGATATATTGTAAGGTGAGGTAATCCGACATATAAACCTATTAAACTATGTATTTGCAAAATAATTAAAGATTATTTGTTTTTTATTTACAGCCGAAGTATTTACATACTATCCTATACACAAATTACCTACTCTGTATGTTATGAAAAACAATACGAATAATTTTGACTTATCACAGTTATTTTTTATAAGCCATTGAACACGAGGCGTGGATTCTATATCAATAAAAATATCGTTTATCAAAAATATACGTTTACCTATAGTTTATTGATGTATCTAAAAGTAAAGAAATCATTCTCTATTATAACCTTACTTTTTCACTTTATTTAAATGCTTAAAGTAAACTTGAGAAGTTTCGTGCAATAACAAGCACAATGAAGGAACGGTAAAAAGAATGTAAGTATTTAATTTTTTTTAATAAGCTTTTGTTTATAAAGTTATTTATATAAATATTATTTTATTAATTACTATTATAAAATATATACAAATTATAAACTTAATTAGTACATTCAATTTACTATAAAACAGTTATTTTCATAACTTCATAAACAAAAACTTAAAAACAGATTTTTATAAAAAATCTGAAATCAGCGGGACTCGAACTATACACACCACTCGTACTGTAAATACAACAGTACGTACAAGTCTGGTCGTCAAAAAGCTATGCCAATTCGACGACGATTAAAGTCTTGAAATTCAGGACTTATTATCCTTATATATTCCATCTCATCCTTTTGTAGGTAAAATCGTATAGCATTTCTTTGTCTATTTTAGTGTCGGTCGGTTGAACACATATCCCGTGTAGCTCCCACCCGCCAAACGTGCGATAAGTAACTTCTTTCCGAAATCATTTTTATATTTAACAACTCGATTACAAAAAAAATACATTCTAAAAATAGCTTTAGTCTTGTGTACTTTTTACGATTAAAACAACTGGAAGTGTAACATGCATCTCGGTTCGCAATATTAACGATTTCCGACGAAGATGTGAGCGCGGGCGCAAGCGGTATACAAACAATTGGAGCGGAGCCTAACTGGAAGGCGTTCAGCTGGCATTTACCCGTTATCATTTTTTTTTTTTTGCTTATCAGTACAGTCTACTGTATAGTATCATTATACAATGAAATAATTATAATATTAAATGTTCATCGTATGAAAATTTTCACTACAGAGGTGCGTAATATGTTAGTTTCAATTTATTATTATTATTATTTAAGTAGTAATGTTATATATTGGATGACATTGATAAAAATGTAATATATGTATATAATATTTATTTATTCACTGTAAAATATTACGAAAGCAACTATCCACCAAGAAGTATAGTGCAAGTATATTATGATAGCGCCTATACAAATAAAAAACTATAATAATATATTATATAACATTTATTTTATGATAATCAAAGAAATAATTGATACGGTATATGAGGCAAACATCTTCCATTCCATGGATACACCGTGCGGGTGCTGGGTCCATCGTGTGGTAGAGAGAGGGAAACACGAGCAGCCCCCGGAACTTGGTACCCAGGTGTAGGTTTAAGGGGCCCCCTTATGATGCACATCAGCGCTTACCTTGACTGCCCGCGATACCCTTCTTGCCAAGCCAGAATTAGCAAGAGCCTGTTAATGCTGCTTTAGATACCCGTTCTAAAATAGAGTTCTCGACAGGCCGAGGTTTGTCAGCAAGTTATAGAGAGATTTCGCTGGAATACCTCTCGCTCCCACTTCTACCGCATATAAGTGCATTGCCAGTTTTGGTTAGGTCATTACAAAGATCGTAATATTTATTCATTTTTATTGCGTGGTCTTTAGGTATATTAGTTTCCCGAGGTACAGTAAGCTCTACAAGTACTATACGCTTGATATCTCGAGAATAAAGAAATATGTCTGGTCTTTATAACGAAACACCCACATCCTCTGGGATTTTATAATGTTTTTCATATGTGTCCACTAAAATCCAATCAGGTGCAGAACCTAGGAGTTACAAGTGCTTACCTACTTTTAGCATTTACTATTGAGCCTTGTTTTATAAACTTAATTTGTCTACTGTTAGTGGTCAATCCTTTTTGAGATCTAGCTACTGAAAGACTTACTGCTTCACTTATGATTTGAAGTAATGTATGCTATCATGGTGACGTGAGTAGTGGCCCCTGTCAAGAAACACCTTGCATCCTACTAATAAGTACCTGGCTGTACCTATTACCTCACCACAAGTATAGCAAAATTTTTCAGAGGTTTTCCCCAAGTTACTCTGGTCTGGGAAGGTCATTTGGAAGGCATTAAGATAAAATTTTAGTAGGCCAGGATACCAGACATATAACAAAGCGCGCCACTTTAGTGCTACTGGGATGCATGGGATGCAATTCATAGCGTGCACTTTATAGCTTTCATTTTAAACTTGTTGTATAAAGGATTTTATTGCGTTTCGGTCATCCTTTTTCTTTCTCAAACTCAAACCGATTCTATCAACCTTTGCACCTGCCATAAATTGTTTATGGAATTGAATATACGCTATCTACCTTACCGTATAACATTCCACAAAATATGCTTCATAATATTTGAACAATTTAACATAATCACAGATCATAATCATACATGTAAATAAATTTTCCGTTACAATACCGTACGTCTTGTAAATATAATTATGTTACTCCGCTTACGATTTTTACATTTTATCTCTATAACAAATATCGATCCCAACGGCATTTCATTTAAAGACGCGCTACAGCGCAAAACGCGTAATGTTTTGCAAAGGACATGGTTATTGTGAGGGCGTTTAATTAAAAGTAATAAAAAAATTATTAAAGTGAAACTTTTATTAGATCGTCTCAAACTTTTTGGTCTGTGTGTTGCATGTCGCGTGACGGTCGGCCGCGGAGTAGGGATAAAGTGAAAGGCGCTCGCTATATCGTTTGTTTTTGTTAGTTAATGTGAAAAAAAGTGTCACTTTTACCGTGGTTTCATAAAACCACACATTACATTTTTTAACATTAAGGACAATAAGTAAATACTGTCTTTGAGCATTATATATTATCATAATTCTAGTACACAAATTTAGAATTACTTTTATGTATATATAGTTTAATCGAAATTTGCAATTGAAATTATAACAGGAATTCTTGGAATATAACAAACAAATAATACTATCCAATTTACACTCGTTTTTTAGAAAACTTAACATGTTGCATATTATTTCATGAGCAAATCTTATTTTTCATGTAATCCATCAAATAAACCTATTGTGTTTTAGAACTGTATTACAATTATTTATCATCAAGAGTAATTAAGTATTTTCTCGAAGTAGGATATAAATAAAAATGAGAATAAATTACGTAACAGTAACTCATGTGTTAAGAGTTTCATGAAAGGAATAATAAACTTTGTTATTTTAATAAATAAAGTTATTTTATTTATATTCGATTGATGTAACGATTTTACGTAAATCCATCGTAATTACTTTATCCAAAGTTTCTTTGCTACCGTTTATCTTTTCAGGTGGAAGGTAGCAAAGAAAATTTAGATAAAGTAATTATTTATATTAATTAATTAATCAATTATTTATTTTTAACTACTTTGCAAAATTCCACGTGTTAAGAAAAAAGTCAACTATACGTAATATATCATAACTACTTATATTATTATACATGACTATCCATATTTGAACAATTTTAAACAAGTTAAAAACAAAAAAAAATATGTCGTAGTAAAATGTTATTTTTTAATATAAAAACATCAACCTAATGTACGCTGGCAGTGGGATCACACCCAAGTTATATGTAAAAAAGCGTTCAGCGGAGCGTGTGGGCCTCTCTCGCGTTTCTCCACACTACATATTTCTGTATGACACACATGTACAACAAGTGGATTGCTTCACGCTACCCGAACTATGCAATGTTCTATGGTCTTGATAATCAATAATTTATTAAACAAAAGGGTTAACTTTATTGATAATTGATTAATTTTAAAGTACGATACATATATATTAATAATTCCTTTTTTATTATTTGTATATTGTTATGTATTCTTACATAATATATATTAAAATTAAAATATGAATTAAAAGCAATTAATATTGTTCTACGGTAATCATTTTCTCATATGTTCTGTTAGTGACATTTCATGTTTTCTAAGTTAGGTCCCCATTTCAAACGTGGGTAGTAAAAACGATAGTAGATAAAGTATATTTTTTCCTTAAACTGAATTCCAATATAATTTCTTGTTGGTTCAGTCAACGTAAACTTATTTTTTAATTAATCAATTACGGTCAGTAATTTTTTTACTAAGCGATGAACATCATAAAATATAAACTTTTCAAATGAATGAAAGTTTAGTCTAAAATGGCATGTCGATCGAGTGTCTTTCCAACACAATAGTCACAGCCAGTTTGTTTGTAATATAAATAGACACGCTGTGGGTACATATTTAAAATATCACAATTATAACGGAACAGCAGTCGTGCAATTTGTAGACATTCAGATCAATCACGACACAAACAACCACAATAAGTTATATGTAAATATCGCGTTCATTGTTCCATATAGGTAAGTTTCACTTTCACGTGTACGTTTAATTACAACTTGTTGATTCACAGGGAATGAGAACTCGCGTAATGCGGTAGATACTATGTCACGATTAACATTTTTCTTGACATAATAAGCGGAAATAATTGAAAAACTCATAATTCAGCTATATGTATTCATATTATAAAACTTAATGTAACTCCCTCCTGTCTGTCCGTTTATGTTCTTTTCGCGCGAAAACCACTTATCCGATTTACATGTTTCTATTTTTATCTGGCCAGGTTATAGGGCATATTTTATTAGATAAAGTAACATATAAAGTAAGGAGTGATCATAAAGGTGAGTCAATTCGGAAAATAGGCGCTTAAATACAAGGTGTCCAGAAAGGGTATCGGGTATTTGTTTTCGCGCCATATTCGAAACGGGGCGTCTAAAGGGTGCGGGGAGGGGTTCGTGGCGTCCGCCATTTTGTGGAGTTTTAGTCACGATGGAACAGTACTCGGGGACGCATCGCGCATTTTGCGTACGAGCGTATTATCGTAATGGTGATTTAATAGTGACTGCTCAACGTCTCTATCGTGCGGAATATCGTACACACCACGCGCCAAGTGACGATAGCATTAGGAAATGGATCAGGATGTTCGAGAATACAGGTGCGACAGTTAAAATTCAAAACTCTGGTTGTCCTCGTTCAGTTCACGATGAAGAAACAATTGAAGAAGTTGAGGCGTCGGTTCGTCAAAATCCGTCTTTATCCATCCGAAAGCGAAGCCAAGCGTTGAACATCAAAAAATCGTCTTTACATTCGATTTTAAAGAAAGACTTACATCTAAAAGCCTATAAAATTCAATTGGTTCAAGAATTGAAGAATACGGACTATGCTAATCGACTGAATTTTGCGAACGAAATGCTGCAGCGATTTAACAACTTTAACAACATACTGTTCAGTGACGAAGCAAATTTTCACCTGAATGGTCATGTTAATAAGCAGAATTGTCGGTACTGGGCAGTGGAGAATCCGAGACGAAAGCATGAACGACCCCTGCATAGCCCAAAGGTCGTTGTTTGGGCCGCTATGTCTGCTAAAGGCATAATTGGTCCTTATTTTCAAGAAGATCAACGAGGCCGAGCAATTAATATGAATAGTGACCGTTATTGCGATATGTTGCGAAATTTTTTGGTCCCAGAGTTGCAGGAGTTTGCAGGTTTCAACTCAAGAACGTGGTTCCAGCAAGATGGGGCCACTTGCCATACCTCAAATGACTCAATGGAAGTTGTTAACGAATTATTCCCTAATAAAGTCATTTCGCGAAGGGGTAACATCAACTGGCCTCCCAGAAGCCCCGACCTTAGCCCGCTTGACTATTTTGCATGGGGATACCTTAAAAGTAAGGTTTATCAAAACAATCCGACGAATCTAACCCAGTTAAAGCAAAACATCAGGTCAGAAATGGCAGCAATATCGATAGCTATGTGTCAACGTGTTATCGCCAATCTTCGTTTCCGTTTAGAAGAGTGCCAGCAACGTAACGGTCATCATTTGGATAACATCATCTTTTCCAAATAATACTCCAAATTCATATGCTAATAATAAACAATAAACTTTTTTATTGCATACAAATAATTTTTGTTTCATTGAACTTACAAATACCCGATACCCTTTCTGGACACCTTGTAAATTACACAGAATAAACCATAAGAGACATATCAACTACATAATTGTAGATCTTAAAAAGACTTACAAAAAAGTCAAAAATAGCTTATGATGTATATTTTCTAAGGATCTCACACGGTAAGAATTTTTGTCTTTATAAAAACGCGACCACCGTGGGTGTGAAGCGAAGGCAGTACGATTCGCGCGCGTGCTCGACCGACGGCATCGTACAGTCCACGCGAGCAGAGCCGCAGGCATAGCTAGTATTTTATAAATATGAATTTGCTGTTTGGGAAACGAACAGCGTACCAATTTTGATACAATGTATAGTGTTTATAAAATAGAAAAATCATATTGTTGCTTTTTTAATGTTAAGGCCACTGGATACATGTCCACGTCCTTTATGTCTACCTTCGTACTCATTTTCTAATCATCGCTCTAACAATACGATGTCTCCCTTGTCAGAACTCCCCAGGGAGTTTTTGTAGCAACTAAAACTGCATGTTTCTAGCTATTATTTATAATTCACTTAATCCACAATAAGTAAACTACATAACGCAAAATGCCATCAATATTACATACATAATTACAATCAAACAACGTAGTTTATGAATTAAAATAAAAACCACCACGTAACAGATCCCGCCAAAACTTATTTTTTTGCTTGTCAATTTTAATATTAGGTCCTTACATATAAAATTGGCGTTCTGTTGAACTGGCCACTTTGATCTCGAATATCTGGCGTTTGGTTAGGAATTCTAAGTTCAAATTTATTTCAAATTTAGGCTTGTGTATATGTGTTTTGAATTTAGTGATTCATTTGTTTTCGCACCATTACATTCTTTCTTGACATCGTTCTTTTCGAAAAATGGAAAACTTAAAACATCGCGTTATTTACGAATATGAGTTCCACCATGGCATCAGCGCTGCAAAAATAGCCCGAAGGATTAATGATGCGTAAGTGAAAGTGTATGTCTGATTAATTTAAATTTAATGATTAATGATGTGTATGTTTTCGTTATGGAAATTTTGACCTACATAACAAATCCTTTGGACCCCAGTTGATAATAAATAATTAAAGTTGATCGTGAAAGTGGATCCATCGCAAGCCACGTTAGAGTTAGCAGCAAGCTTCGGTGTGAGTGATAAAAATATTTTTAATTCACTTCAAATGGGTACCATATGAATTGACTGAAGCACACCAACAAACACGCATTGAGTACTGCGTTACTTACTCAACCTTCACAATAACGAGTGAATTTTTAAACGTATTGTTACTTGTAAAGAAAAATGGATCCTTCACGACAGTCGGAAATGCTCATCACACTGGTTGAACCCAGGAAAACCAGCCAAATCCTGTCCCAAGCGAAAGTTGACTCATAAAAAGGTACTGGTGAGTGTTTGGTGGACCAGTGGATCTGTATTGTTAACAATTGCAAAACTATGATGGAAAAGCTAGCCGTTAAACAACGGAGACTGGTCAATCTCTTTAGGCCACTGCTGCTTCAAGACAACGCTAGACCCATACTTCACGACAGACGGTCGCTAAATTAGAGAAACTGCAGTTAGAATATCTCCGACACCCACCATACTCCCCGAACCTTGCTCCAACAGATTACCACTTTTTTCGGAATTTGGACAAATTCTTGCAATGAAAAAAGTTCAATTCCGATGAAGCTGTCCAAACCTCCATCATAAATTTTATTGATTCTCGCTCCCGCAATTTCTTCAGCAATGGAATCAATTGATAAAATGGCGAAAGTGCATAGATAATAATGGTACATACTTCGATTGATTAAATGTATAATTTCATAATATTTTTTTCTTTATAATTTTCCATATAAAACGGTAATTTCATATGTAAGGACCTATTAATATTTCTTATTTGTTATATTTATGATAACATATACCATCCATAAAGTTTATCGATTTTTTTATTACAGTAACAAACTCCATCATTGTTTTTTGTGCATATATTCAGAAGACTGAAAACATGTATCTTCTTTGGCAGATAAAGAGTATTTCATGATTACCTTTGACGTGCAAGTACTTGGGCCTACACGCCTACAAAAAGTCTTAGTGTTGAAAATAAGGCAGAAGTCATATAACTCGTAACAAAATCACAAAGCGTTTTCGTAGCTACAATAAAAGGTTAAACACTGTTTAACAATCAACAAGTGAGTGTAATCAACTTCACTGTATGAAGTCCGTAGTTCCTTGCAAGCCCCTTTAACTCTTTACTACACGGAGCGAACATTTTACCGTCTACAAAGTTAATTACTCGTTAACCTATCTTGGTTTGATTTTTTTTTATTTCATTGTTTTCACTAGTGGCATTTTAAACGTAAAAGTACATTTTTAAGTTCTTTTATTTATTAAAGTACTTATGGATAGAGTCGACAATAAACTATTGTTTAAAAATGCAAAAAAATTGTCTCTGAAATTAATTATTTACTAAATCTATTTCATATTGTTTTTATTTTTTCATTCACCGCAAGGTACAAATTTCATACTGATACTGTGGAAAATTATTACGATTATCCAAAATGGCAGCCATTGCGTATTGGTGAATTCTACTTTCTAGTGGACACACGGCATATATTTGATAACACCTGTACATCACATATGTAAAATTTATGTAAATATGACGCATATTATCTAAATGTGATGTCATGCTACAGTAACGTGTTCACTGGGTTCTGTTTATGTTAATACTAATGTCATGAATATTACTTCAAGGCACATTAATTGATTACTCCTTTGACAGATTTTATCATTCAACTGTCGGAAATAAGCTTTGCAAAAAATTATTTTCTATTACCCAATCTACTTTCTCTAATATCCAATCGTTATCACTCACCTTGGCGTTCCACACACATACATCTGCCTAGACGTGGTCTAACTAATAATGCTCGTAGCTAAAGTTTCGTTCTAAAGGGTGCAGTTAATTGGCAGCAAGGACTGGTACACATGGCGTTACAGTGTTGTTAGGTGAGGTATTTTTTTTAATAGACATAACTTGTACTAACCTACCTTGTACCTTACCTTGTAACCTACTGGTACTACGGCCGGGTACTTCAGCGAGCTCATCTGTTACTTCTTCTTTCCGTGTCAATGATTGTTTTAAATTGAATTTGACCAGTATTCAGCCACTTTCTGAGCGCTTAAAGAGGCCACAAATAGGTCAGTGAATGTGCAGGAATAAGGACATAGAGGGCACGATAGGAGAACTGTTACCATATAATATAGGTATATAAATAAATTAACTAACCTATAATTTTAAACAATCTTACAAACAGTTGTCATATTAGTAAAACAGATGGCGCCTCCTACATGTTGATTGAATAAATTTCCATTAGGAATGTCATCAACATATGGTATTTTCCTAATGATGATATGCTTTTATGTTGTTTTTTTTTAACGAAATCATTAATTTCCATATATTTGTCAATTTTTTTATCAACAGCGCAAAACTAGCTTTAAAATGATGTTTGAATTTTGATGAAGAATTAAGTACATAGCTTTGTGTAATGATTGGCTTTAAAACGATTTGTCTTATTCAGATAAAATATTAATTATATTATTATTTATATTTTATCATTTCATAATTATTAATATATTTTATAAAGTAAATCCGAAGGTTTCTATTATTTTAAATATGTCGTTGAGGTTTGTTGTCAATTGTTATAGAGTTGTATAGATTCTCTTGAATCTTCGTTCTAAATATTAAATTCAAAACGTTCTTCCAGCCATTCAGCAACTTCCACCTCAGAGCCAATACGGCCTTCACAATAAACAAACAAACTCCTTATGATGGAACGCAAATCGCATGATGCGTTAAAATAATCTATAGAACTCTCAATTGACAACAAACCTCAATCACATATTTAAACTAATAGAAACCTTCGGGTTTACTTTATTAAATATATTAGTAAATATTAAATGATAAAATATAAATAATAATAATATAATTAATACTTTATCTGAATAAGACAAATTGGTTTAAAGCCAATTATTACAGTTACCACAAATAATAATTATACAGATTCTTTTTAATATCACATTTATTATTTATAACACCAAATAACTACAAATAATTAACTCTAGCTAGGACTGAAGTAGCCAGCCCCTGTGGTTTAATCCAACGTCTTTACTATTAAAACTTGTACGAATAAATTACGTTTAAACTTAATAAACGCTTTAATTTCGTATACCACAGATAGATAGGCAATTAATGTTGAAATGTAAGCGATGACAGCGGTTACTATCTACACAACTACTCTAGCCATTTGTCTTTCCCAAGACTAGGCGGACATTAATCAATTAGGAAGGCAAACAACCAGATCTGAATATCTCATTCCTCTTGAGGTGATGCTTCAAATTAATTAATAAACCTTGATCCCGGAACTTATAAAAACCTACACCAGTAATAAAAGGTAAAACAAATATATATATATATATTTCCTTGTTCATAATTACTATTATAGGTTTGAGTTTCTTTAAGTACTTTAATAATATTAATGCAAAAAATTAAGTACCTAGTAGAAATATTATGAAATCGGCAGTCATTCACAAATACGTTGTTTAATTTTTTTATTACTAGCACGGCAAATTTATCAAAATTTAGAGTAATTTCGACACTCGTCTTCCCCTTAATTTGATCTCCATATTATACAATATAGGGTCAAATAACCCACGTTTATAACTAACTACACACTATATAAGGTCCTGCTAAAAAATCTGTCATAGCACTAATTTATCTAAAAGATACAGATCGAGCCTTAATTTTCTGGTATATAACGAAGACGTAATTCAAGAAGAAGTAGACCAAAGAATTTTAAAACTATTTAAGTATGTGTTCAATGAATATCTCAGTTTTTATTCCCATTATTGTTTGATACTGTAAGTAAAAATACTTTATACGTCGCTTAACTGCGATTATTAAGTTATAATAAGTATATAACATTAAAAAAATGTACGTACCTCAATAAATAATGTTATTAATTAATTTACGAATTCATATTTCGAGTAAACTGCTCCTCGAAGTACTTACCTGTAACAATGTTAAAATATTTATAATTTGTATCATGCAAATATAACATAGATAATAAAAAAATATATTGTTCTAGTTTCATATATAGAAATATCTTCTAATTATTGAAGTGAAACATCTATGCGCGCATGAGGATAAAATTTTTACGGATGAAATGCGTCACCAAAATGTGCAACGTTTTGAGAGAGAGGGAGAGAGCGATTGAGACCGATTGACAGAAAGTGAAAAAGGGGCGAACGTAGCATGAAGCACGTAGCCGTGGAGACAATGTGTAAACAGTGAGTTAAATTTATAAATACAGTGTAAACTCTTTATAACGTTATCCTTTATAACGATAAACTCCCTATAACGTTGAAGTGAGCCCAACTAGGTTGGTTTGCGTTAAAACCCACATATTGAAACACTCTTTATAGCGATACGCCATTCTTTATTACGAAGAAATGTGTTCATATTTTTAGACAGTAAATATTTATTATCGGTATTATTGTTTATGTTATGTTATCCGGTAACAAAAGACTTTGAAGCTCCGAAACATCCGAGGTCGGTCTAGCTTTTGTTATCCTTAATTGCCTTGAACACGTGCAGTATGACGCATTGTTTTCTCCGAAGTGATGGTCTTCGACCAAGCATACTGGGTACCTATCGTATTATCAGTCGTAAACCTACTTTGAAACTGTTAACATGGCCAGTAAACGGAAAGCGATTAGTGTTGACGAAAAAGTTTGATAGAAGAAGATATGAATAGAATACATAAAATAATGCAAAACAAGTACTAGCATAGCAAAAAACGTCAGACAAAGTTATCAGACTATATGTGTAAACAATAATTTATAAGCATTTATTATCTAAGACATACATATTAAAAATTCTTGTTAATTTGGTTGTTTTTTTTGTTCACTCCATATAACGATAACGATAAAAAATGCTCAGTCCCTTGAGTTTCGTTATAAAGAGTTTACACTGTAAACATTTTGTGATACATTTGTTAATCGTCCTATTCCTATACTAAGCAGTTTTTCAGAGTAAGTAATATATTTGTTATCTTTTTGTTAATATACAATTTTTTTATGTTAATTCGTTTTAAGGTTAGGAAGTTTTAATATGTATTTACAAATAACACGTGGCATTTTAATTTGCCACGCGTCATTTAAACATTTAATATACTATTTTTCATAAAATATAAAATATATCATAAATTCTCTTTTCTAAATTTTTAATTTAAAAAAAATAATAATTAATAATTTCTAATATTTAGTATATATTTAACATTATCAGAAGAAGAGATATGAATAATACTCACTAACACTGTTAGGGTCTTACACTCATATTCTAAGTCAGTAAGTAATGGTCTTCAATAAAGATGACTAGTTGCCTAGTTAGGAAGAAGATGAAGAAGAAATAATAAAAAAGCTACGTTTATAATTAGAGGTGGTCATTATTACGACAACCAATAGTATAATGTATTACTCCTACGCAACGAATAACAAATTACTAAAGAAATAATTATTCTACTGTCAATTATTATCAATTGTCCATTATTATTGACAATAAAAATCAAATGTTCAATCAGTGTTATCACAACGTGTGAACAAGTAAGCATTATGCGACCATCAATATGTGTGTAAGGGAGAGAACTTCATGTTATCCAAATCGCAAGTTGCGATACAAATAATGATTGTTCCGAAGTTACGATTATAATAATCCTTGGGTGTACCTACGACATAAAGTTCATTTTTATTTTTTTATTATCATTATTCATTTCATCATTATCGTGTCATTCTCTATGGTGTTAATTACTAAGTTTAATACGATACTTAACATCAAAATTACCCAACAGCTGCAGAATAACGACAAGAGTTTAAAATAATACATTTGTGAAATGAGTTCTCTTTTTTCTATACCTGAAATAAATTCGCTTTCTCTATATCTTTCTATAACTGATTTCTAAGTATGGTGCTAAAAACAACTTTGAATAGTGAAAAATTATAAAAGATCGATTAAAATGGTGAATTTTTATTTTCCTTGCAAGGGATTTTAAAAAATCGATCTTTTAGACATCGTTTTTTTTTTGTGAATCCAATAATCAGGGTTCGACTCACATCGAATTAAAAATCGATCATTTTCAAAATGAATCGCCATCCCTAACAAGAAAATCAAATTGTAAACAATTTAAGACCACAGAATATAGGACTGGTGCGTCGCGACACAGATAAAAATACAGATTGACGTTTTTCCTCGACTCGACCTCATTCGAGGATCCTCCAAATTTCCTCAAGACAAGACGGAGGTACAACTAAGAATACCGATTTCGAGGATTCCTTGAGGTGATCCTTAAGGTAACTTCGGATGAGTGGAAGTTGAGGAAGTTTCGAGGAAACGACTTAGAATATGGGTGTTATGGGCCTTTACCATCTAGCCGAATTTTGTGGCAAACGCAGAAGGCACTCAGCCGCAATGACAACAAGCGCAAGGGTGCCAAACCGGCCGAACTTCGGTTGTTGTCGGTATGTTTTTAAGTACCATTTATTAGCCTATTGCGATTAATCGGACACAAAGCCATACTCCGAGAAAAACCTAATAGCACTTTCGCTCGACATGAGAATCGAACCCAGGACATCGAGCATAGCAGTCGTGCTTACGACCATTAGGCTAATGTAATGTAGGTTAATAGTTGCATTTGATGTAATGTGACACCTAATCTATCGTCTATCTTCACTTCAATAAAACTAGAGGTTTTGGAAGCAATTTCATAGTGTAGACTTTTGTTACAATGTACGCGCACATCTTAAAAATTCACTCATCATTTCTCCATGAAGCAACTAAAGAAGCAAAACTGCAAAAAAGGTCTCTTACAGAACTTACGTTCTTACTGTGTATGTGTTCAGATGTGATTTACAGTGTAATATATGTAGAACCAGTGAATAGTAGAGTCACACACAAAAAAAATATTCGCTATTACACCGAGATCATTTTTTTATACTAAGTGTCAACGATATCGTTCAGCTAGAAGATATCCATTTGTATAAATAGGGATTCTGGGTCAAGTGCCGGGTTAGGTTATATGCAAGAATAGAGAACGTGTCTACCGGAGACAACAATTGCCAGGGCTATTATGAACTATTTTCAACAAAACTATACCTACTTTATAAAACTTAACATTGCAACATGACAATAAAATTAGAAATTATGTTCGCGTATGTTTACGATGAAACTAGTAACCAAAAAATTTGTACTATAAGTATTTAACATCTTGGCGACCAAACTTAGTCCGATGTATTGCAAAAAAACAATCTAGGTAAACATGGAAATTAAAACAATTTCTAAAGACAAAATATAATCAAAAACATTTTAACTATTTGCGAGAACTCTATCACCTATATACCTATGTACAAGTACATAATACATACACAGTACATAATATATATTCAATATGATCCACTTAGAGTTTATAAAAATGTGTGAACCGATTAAAGTTTTTACAAATTTTAGATTATCGACATTTGGGAAAAATCACAAATCACTCATAAGTGGTATTAGAGATACGACAAATAATTATCACAAAAAAGCAAACAATAAAAACATGTACAAAATAATCAGATACTCGAAATTAGAAATTGCCATTTAAAAACACTTAATTTAACATAAATGATAAAAGTAAATAAGTGAGTTGCCCGTATATAAAGTCATAAGAAGCTTTAATTTCCATGAATACATCTTAATTTATGTTTACTTTTATATAGAAAGCTTGCGTAGCGAAAAGATACGAAAATATTTTTTTCATTGAAATAAATTAGGTCTTATTTAAACTCTTCGTTTACTTAAACTACATTATTATTTTAATAATAACTTTTTAAGGAAAAATATCTACAACCAAACTGTAGTTTATGTTTTTTAATAACGAATTAAAATATTACATAATAAAAGTTAATTTTAAACTAAAAACAAGTTCCATTCATCACTTGAAATGTTTACAATTCTCTGTTATGATTAATATTTTTAATTAAAAGTAATAACCAAGCAACCGTCCATTTACCAATAAATCCAAGAACTACTTCATAAATATTCAATCAAAACCTTTATAGAAACGAAGCGAAATTTTAATATATTTTGGTAATAAATTGTCAACGTAATTGATTATTAAGACCCCTTTTCTTTTTTAATCTTGATAATGTCGCACTTTTGTAGATTATGTTCAAATAATAGAGAAGTTTATGCACTAGTAATATATAAGTTATTTAACATATTTCACATATTTAAAGCCTTAACTTAAAATCTTATATAATACAAGGCAATTTTTAACAAAAAGGAAAACAAACTTCAATGGTTTTGAAGAGTTCCCTTGTGTATCTTCGTAGTTGAAGGTCCAATGCCGATGAAATTAAAATGGTACCACCCTTGAGGTATCCCTATCCAACAAAAAATAATCATCCAAAGCGGTTCATAGACAAAGAAGTTATGGCTGAACATCCATAAATAAAATATATAAATTCGAATTAAATAACCCGTATTTGGGGAAGTCGCTTAATAAAAACTAGCTCATTACCCGTGCGTACATTTTGCACATTATATAATGTAAACAATATAACTAAACATTTATTATATATAAAACGGCAATCTCATAGGTATGGGCCTAATATTTTTGTGCAATTTATTATGATTAATTAAGACCGTTTGTACTCTCATGTAACGTAAGGGCCAAAATGAGTTTTCCTAATAGGTCACAGGGGTAACAAGATTGAAAAGGTTAGGAACCGCTGGCTGTGTTACCGAAAATATTTACAAAATCAGAACCCGATACATGACGCTGTGGTCGATTTTTTAACTACTGAAAAGGGCAAAACAACGTGTATCGGCTCAGCTAGTTCACTATACTAAAATACCTTACATCATAGTGAAGATATTGACCAAAGAGTATCAGTATATGGACTGAATGCCAAAAATTTGCCATATGTATGTACTCAGTCGAAGAGGTGCTTCTCATGTACCCCAGAATTTAGTATAAACACACGTATCTGCATAGAATTAAAATACTAGCAAACAGACAAGCGTAATTACTCTTCGCGTATCTATAATAAATAATACATATTTGTAATAAACAATTCAAGGAGAAGATCAACATAATATTCAAGAAAGCGGTAGGTAATCAGTATCCATTCAAGTTGAGTTTATCTTATCGTTGTTTCAGCCAATTATTGGTTGTTTGTGTAGCGAATTACAATTTCCTACAAACTGTGAGACCTTTCCCTCGTTTTACAAACTCGCCTATCAGTAAGAAACTCTTGATGTAGTGATATCATTATATCACTTGTGTGTTTGTTAAGTATTTTAGTTATATGCAGAATTAAGATATATAATGTACATGACAAAACACCTTGGACAATCGTAAAAGAGTTATTCGAAGCATAGGGCACGTGTGAATAATTAAATATGGAATTAGAACCATGGTCTATTGCTTAATTTACAAAGCTTAATTATTATAATCTCGTAAATGACATAAGTGGGAATGATTGAACTCACTACCCGTATGAAATTGAGCGACGGTATTATGCCTAAGTGCGTCTACAGCTTATAAAATATTATTACAATTCGTAACTAAACGTTACAGAGTATTATAGCAGTCGTAATAAGACATTTTCACGATATATCCTACTAATCTCTTTAACAGTGGTCCTTCAGGAATCATTCAAGGGTATTTATGTGCTACCCTCCAACCTTTTGTCGTAATGCGAACTGTTTTGGTAAGTGAAATAATTTTTAGAACACCATAGATAAACAACAAAACTTATGCAATAATCGTGCCTAGTTCTTTACAAGCTTTTATTTAACTTGCTTTGTTAGTATGGGTCAAATCTTGCAACTGATTTAGAGGACAAAGCATGGTTAGCTAAGTGACGTCATTTTAAATACATTAAGGCGAACAAGAAAAGTTTGCGGTCCAGTTATTATTATGCACTCCCATGATATTGGTATCAAATGAAAGGGTTTGCTGAGGACATAATACGAAACATAATTAAAAAAATATATATTTAAAAACAAGCTTTTATCCCATATCTCAACAATTTCAAAAGCTTGTAACGCAAATATAAAAGGAAAAAAGGGGAATTAAGCCTAAATAAATTTGTTACGCGTTACAAGCTTTTAAAATTACAGAGATATTGAATAAAAGATTGTTTTTAAAAAGTTTTATTTATTAATGATTCTTTTTGATGTTAAATAAAAGACTATTTCTTCTGGAAAACCTATACTATAAGATTATAAATTTCTAAATATGATACATGCATTTACTTAATAATATTCTTAAAACTAACAGACAATGCATAGCGTAAACTATTGGGTCTAAAAACAAAATTGTACACAGAAGTGCTTTATATTACGTATAGAATAAGATACAATAAGTACGTACATATACAATAAGAAATAATATCCCAAAAATGTATCCCCGAATGGGGTTAAATTGGAGGTTAAAAATAAGATGGCTTCTGACAAGTTGCTGCTGAGTACAAAATAAAATTTATAACTTATTTCATTTGGCACACTGTAAGCCGTAAACACTGCCAAATGGAAAGCTATTGTGCGAATGTATCAGCTATTCAGCTTTCGGTTATAATCTAAAAACAAACTTCCTGCCAACTGTAAAGGGTATAAAACTGCACATACCTAAATTATAGTATATGTATATATATATATATATAATTATGTCGCTGCTAAATAACTGGATACCTACCTTTTGTTCTACTTTTTGATGATATGTAGAAAATTGTTTTTAGGTAATAAAACAAACTGATTTTCTTTAATTGCACGAGGTTTTGTCTTGCCTAATACATTCGCAATATGATTTGCGATTTTTTTTTTGTAGTAAAATTAAGGAAACCCTTACGAAGATACGAAACAATTTCGTAACACTCAATTTACCTCATATTCATAATGTATGTTCCATAATTCAAATATTTGTATTGAAATAAATTTTTACTTATTTTTGTGACATTCAATTTAAAACAGTAAAAAAATTGGCTAAGTTAACTAGAATCGTTGCAAATTGTTTTTAAAATTAGGTTTTTTCGCGTTGTCTGTTCAGCCTTCACAATTTCCCTTACATATAGTTTGTATCCCATTTATCAACATACGGTTTTAGTTCCCAAACCATTTGGTTTTATATATTTAAATAATATATATATTTTATATATTTATATATTTTTAAATATATAAATATATATTTATATATTTTTCACAATAATATTGTTATCGATTCTACTTCGCAAGTTATTCAAATGATTTTTTTATCCATTTTGCATATGCGCCGAGCACACAATATTGTATTTAGTAGTTTACTCTATATTTAAAATAAATGTTTAAATAGATATCATCTAGAGTACAGCCATTTTAATTCAATAGATATCTACTACTTATATGTATATATCAACCGTTCTCGATTTTGTAGGCCTTAGTTACAAAATAGACCGTAATAACAATAAAATATAGTTTTAGTACTCAGGGTTAATATGGCTTTCTATTATTGAAATAATTTTTCGAATCGTATCAGAAGCTCCAGCTACAGAGTTTACCTCCTCCAGACAACTTTATCTATACAATTAATAAAATTAATGTGTCTCTTTGTAATATCAAAATAATAGTTTTTTTTGCTAAATTCATAGGGTATATACGGATAATTATAACAAAACATCAGTTTTTTTTATTTTTGTTTTTCTGTCTGTTTGTTCTGGATAATCTCTGAAACGGTTGGTCCGATTTTGACGGAACTTTCACGGACAGATAGCTGATATTATAAGGAGTAGCTTTATTTTAGAAAAATAATTAGGGTTACGCGCAAATAAAAAACTGGTCACGGTGACTCAATTCTGGCGCTTAAATAGCTTACTGTAGGTAAACCAGAAAAGATATATCAAATTAATTTAGTACATAGTTATAGATATTAAAAAGACTTAAAAAAACAAAATCGCAAGAGCATTAATGTCTATCTTCTAAGGATCATCCACAATAAGCATTTTTGTCTTTATAATTACCGGGAGCGGGGGTAGCACGATTCGCGATCGACGGCGTTGTCTAGTCCACGCGAGCGTAGCCGTGGGCACAGCAAGTATCTATATAATATTACTACAGAATACAATATGCATAATAAGTATTTATAAGTAGTTTGTTTATAATAAGTAAAATACTGAGGGGTGTTCCAATCTGCAACGAAGGGTTTTTACTATAAAATCTCAAAGAAAGTGAGATTTACGAAATGAATGAAAAATTCCTATAAAATTTCCATAATCGACAATAACTGTGGTAATAAGTAATCAGTACCTTCATAAAATGTCTATACCTGTATGAATTAGTTTTTAAGGTGCGTCATTTGGTAGGCGTTGCACTAAAAAAAGCGTATTAATCACCATATTTAGATTATTTTTTTCTACAAGTTTTTTTTTTGTATCGAGGTTAGTGGAGCTCAATTTAACTGTTTCGGTCATCTACAATCTGCATATAGGTGAACGGTTTCTTTTTTTGTCTGAGTAGCTGGTGATTAATTCTCCAAACATTGTGTTTACTATTTGCAAAACATAATTAAGGCAATATTTAGTTTCATTTTTAGATACTATTATTATTTAGGCAAAACATTTATTTCAAGATTGCGAAGTAATATTCTCAGTTCTTAGTCATGTTTATATTTGAAAACATAAATACTCCATCGTCTTAACTCACAAAGGGCTCATTCACTGTAAGACATCTGAACACGTAAAAGGCTTAAATAACATGATTAATATTTTAATTGGCTGCAAGATACTTTAATTACTTTTTAATTCGTTTTTATTTCATTTTGTAGAATAAAAGATAATTACAGCAGCCAGTTCTGTTTTGAAGTTACGGACATAAACAATGAACATTAACTATATACAAATTAACTTTTTTTTACTGACTATACTGTTAGCCATAAAGGTCCTGGAGCCTCAAACGGCTTTTACAGCATCACCGGGCTTGGAGTTATAGAAATTAACCACATTAAATATTAAATAGCTGGAAGGTAATCTATCTCTGCTTCTCGTGGCGTAATTTTATAAACGATTATATTACACCCTAAATGGGTTCTGGAATCACAAGAGCATTTGGAAAAGTTTTATCAAAATCCGTTAAAAAAATATTTTAAGGAATTTTATTTATTAGTAAGCAGTAAACTTTGTGAGGTTTTACACTTAATAGCTACGACTAAGTCCTACATAATGATAAGTATATTATTTATACAATAAAATATATTAAATATGATTTAAATTTTTAAATGTTTAAGATTTTGTTAAGATGTCTCTAGTTACGAATATTACTGCTATAGAACGAATGTATTAAAAAAAATCGCCGAGAGCGATATGATAAGGAAGATTAATATTTATTCACGATAACGTGACTTACGAGAGGCTTACACTCAGCCGATAGATAAGGCCTGAAAATGGATGACCCCACATTTTGAACATTTTATCACGGCAACCCAAACGTAAAGTTTCTTTTGTTATATTACATATCGTCGGCACCCTGAAAGAAGTTTCTACGAGCCGCAAGATTGTTTCGAGCTTATCGAGAATAATCCAATCACCTGGCCTATACTTATACCCTGCACGGTCTATATCCCCGGACTCTCTTATTGTTGGATAGCGATAGTCGAATCAGCCCTTCGAAATATGATTGTAACTGTAGACTTTATACGATATGACATGACATATTATTTCATAGTTGTAATAGGGTTTGCGAAAACTTAGATACACTTTGTTGCTGACATACAAGGCACCGTCACAGAAAACAGTCGTTTCTGTGTGCAGTATCGGCAACCGCAGACTGTCGCCGTTACTTCTGGACAACAACTAACAAGTACAATTATATGAAAATTTATTAATGTCGCTTGTGATAATTAACTCGACAAACAGTGTGTGTCAATTGGAAGCAAAGTGGACACAAATAGTGTCTACGTCTGCCAAGGTAAGCAGTTGATTTCATATTGATTTTATGCAAATAA
Source organism: Saturnia japonica (assembly GCA_033032175.1). Taxonomy (NCBI): domain Eukaryota; kingdom Metazoa; phylum Arthropoda; class Insecta; order Lepidoptera; family Saturniidae; genus Saturnia; species Saturnia japonica. The sequence continues at coordinate 17,215,942 of CM065309.1, read as the reverse complement.
AATTTTGATTGGTAACTTTTATCCGGCACAAAACTCAAAAGTGTATACGTTTGTGCAGCGTATAAATTTAATATTGAATTTTATCTTAGTTTTAGTTCTATTCCACTTCTACTACGTCTAGGTAAATATATTCCATGTATTATAAAATATGTAATCATAATAATTTTACTAGAATCTCTCTATGTAACGAAGGGTTAATTCTCGGAGGACTTCCCTTCGCTACCGCATTGCGTCTTGGCGTTGAATTTTAATCTTTAAAGTTTATCTCAATTCTTAAACCCGTGTCTACTCTGAAACTAGCAATAATTAAAAATTACATTCATACAGATTGATAATTTTTTCTAGAAACATACTTCAACGTAAATATAGTATTCATTTTTCTTCTTTCATATTAAATGTATCTTAGAAGGATAGGAAAATTGATAACCAAACTAAATAAAATTGAATTATATCGAGCATATATAAATATTAATAATTTTTTCAATTAATTTTTTCGTATGTATTCTTGTATGTTCTATAAAATTAAATTTAATTATACATATTTACAAATATCCAAAAGTCAATGGAAACAAGTTATTTCTAGTAATACCCCGAACTATGAAACATACTCTGGTTTATTCCTTATTTAAGAACACTTTTACCAATTACCACTTATTTCCCTATAAAAAATATACTATAAAACTCAAAGCAAGAATATGGGACACGTTCTTTTACATCGTACGGTTCAGTTAAAAAGTAAACTACCGGTAGGCACCCTCATAATTTTCTTTCACCCGAAACCTTGCATAAAATATAAAGGGTAGGATTATATACGTTGTATTTGAGCTGTACAAAAAATAACTATGGATACACGACACTTATACCTCTTTTTATGGATTTTATTCCTCATTTTTACAAATAAAAATAACTATTAAAACATAGATTTAATTTTTTTTATTAAGTTAGTTTTATATTCATAATAATATTTTTCTACATCATACAAATTTTGACTTAAATATTTTAAGTTTTATAAACCTGTGCTCCAATACTGACCACAACATTACGAAGTAACAGAAATTTACATAATATTTTGTTACAAAGAGGTTTAATTACAAGAAAAGTGCAAGAAACCATTTGTAACTAACTACTTGTCCTGCTAGCTTTAAGTTACACAAAAAACTTTAACGATGGGTTATAATATATGAAATATGTACCTATTATTCTTATCTTGGATAAAAAACTCAGATTTAACTCGGAATAAATGCCAAAAAAGTTATCGTTCGGTATCGTTATCTCTAAGATTACGTTTTACATTAATTTTTTACATATGATATTTTTTTAATTTATAAGTATTAGATAAAATTATTGTATCTAGATACTACCAGTTGTTCTGTATCTGCCTACTGTTTTTTTACTAGCCATTCTTACTATTCATTAATAAAAAATAAAAAAAAAAATATTGATTGCAAAACACACATGTGTTAATACACAATTGACAAAAAAATGGGACGTAATGAGAATCTAAATAATTTCACTAAACAATAATATCCAAAGTGGACTTCAAACACCCCATTCATATACTACTCGAAACATTACCACATATTACAAAACCAAAGTACCTAAACCAAAAACTGCCATGTTACTTATAACTAAAAAAAAAATTCGCCACAAGTTCCCCTTCATTCATAAGAAACAAGAACCCAAGCCGCATCTCTTTAGAATGTATCATTCAACGGTTGAATGGAAACTCATTCTATATTTTATGCCTACGCGTGCCGCGTGAATGACACATTTCATGTAAAGAAAACTTCGAACCACGTGGCTATTCAAGTGTTATAAATTTTACTTTTATTACTGATAATTATTTACGGTGTCACTATTTCATGTTTTACTATTTTCAACGTAGTCTGTTATCCAGTTTTACAATTATGTTTATGGATAGTTTAAAATAATTATTTCACCTTTTATACCTGCATTATATTTATACCATTAATAAAATAATAAAGCGGAAGAGTCTTTTTTGTTTGTTTGTTTAAAACACGCTAATCTCTGAAACTACCAGTCAGATTTAAAAAATACCTTTTTGTGTATGATAACTAGATTCACGAGGAATAGTTAATGCTATTTAGATTTAGTATTATTTACTTTATTTAGATTTGTTTTAAATTATACACGGGTGAAACCGCGGATCACAGCTAGTCTATATATATTAAAGGATAACTGAGTGACTGACATATCAACCGATACCCCAAACTACTGGGGCCAGGACTGTGACAATTTGCATGTGGGTTCCTTTTACAGTATAGATGAGCCACTAAGGAAGGACTTTTTTAAATGAATTCCTAAAGTGGTGAAAAATGGGATGAAAGTTTCTATAAAAATCCGTCATTTTTGAAGAGAGAGATCTATGAAAATTGAGTCGTATAGAATCGAAAACGGCAAACTTGGTATATCCAACAATGCAGTAATTAATACAAGAAAAACTAATACGAGTATATTTCAATTGTATCCATGGTGAATATTTTACTGTTAGTTGCAGCTAAAGCTAAATAGTCAAATATTCGCAAGAAATGTACAACAATTTAAATGTATTATTATAGTTTTTCTTCAATTACCGCTTTAGTTTCTATACGACTGAGTTGGTATAATTATATACAAAAGTTGATATTTAGTTAACTTTCAAACTAAGTATAATATTATTCAATAAATATGTTACAAGAAAAAAATTCCTTTTCGCCTGAATCTTCATTTAGCACTTTGATTTAATTGGGACATAAATCTAATAATTATAAAAACACACTTTAAATTATGAAATAAAAAAGCATGTACAGAAAATGCATAATAATGAGAATGTTCATGGACTAAAACGTTTTGTGCAAAAAACATCGATACACAATACGAATACCTTTGAGTCGCGAAATTCGTGACATGATTCAAGATGTCATGCTCCAATACAAATTGGAATAAATTCTATGTTTATGTAGTTTAGAGAAAACGTAGAACGTTCTAAAACATAATGTAACCTAACAATAAGAATAATCCTAAAAATCACAATTTGATTTGATATTTTTTCGTAATAGATTTAATAAATAATGTAATCGCTCGTGACCAATTCAAATACTTGCTTCTCACAAAATTAATTTATAGAGAATTTGTTTGACGATGCTGTTTAAAATACCTGCTTTGTTAATTTGGAGTTTAAAGTCAACATTAGTGTTAAACTGTCTAGACTTAAAATTGCGTCATATAAGTAGGTAAGACCACACAACGTGCAAAACTAACATCAAAGTTTTCAAATCATGCGGTTCATATCTCAGACGGGTACTTGTACGCGTGGTTATACGCAATGCAGTGCACTACGACCCCAATGCGTTTGCGACATATCATACAAAGCTGCCAGAATTATATGGGATAAATGCACAAGCTGGAAGCATTCGCGCCCAAACGGCTACGAATAAAATATTTGGACGATCCTCAAAAACTGTGTTAGCTTTACTTTTATTTTTTGGAAACCAAAATTCCATTTGACGCCTTTTTATTTGTCGTAAATCACTATTAAGGTTATCGTTGATCTAGCAGCGAAAATCAGTCAGTGAACGTGATTCGGTAGAAATTATGATGATTGTATTTTTTACTCAGTTCAGTAAAATGTTTTTGATGAATCTAACATATTATATACATTTCTCAATTAGGAACAATATAATGAAATCACATAAACACACTGTATTTCCTGAAAGATAGCTTACCATTCAACACGGAAGGAGTGCATATTTGCAAAGAAATTACCCAACGTAATCGGAAAAGCAGCAATTAATTATAACAAATGCTGTTTTTTTTTCTCAACATTTCTGTTATCCCATAAGACGGTATAAAAAACAACAAACTATGTATGTTAAAACAAAAAAATGTAATTATAAAAGATGCTCCAATATATAAAAGTATTTATTGAGAGATTTAAAATATGTATGTTATGTATAATGGCAGTATTCTAGTGAATATTATTTGCACTGTGTATTATAATATGAAAGACTAATAGCTTCAAATTCCACATGTTTTAATCTTATCATGTCTGAGATCAGCATAATATATATTTTAAAATGGAGCAATCCAAATGAGCGTTTCAATAATATCTAACGCTAATAAAGTAAGTTTTATAATTTTAAAAGAGTACCGGTAACGTACGCTAGAGAACTGTGAGTAACACCTAGAAATGATGTTTAATTACAGAATGAACAAAAAAAATATCAACTCCACTTGTTAAATTCAGACTATAAACAAAACCCGAATAAAACTTTATTGACTAAACTAACGGTGTGCCAGCGGCTTCGTCCGCGTTTGTTACGCAGCAAATATTTACACACCCCCCCCCCCCTGACGATTCTTATAGCCTATCAATTATGGATTGACGTAGCTTCCCGTCTACAAAATTAAATCAGAATCGGTTGAGAATTGATGACAAATTCTTTTTATATAAGTAATATTTAAAATTGTTATAGCCCATCAATTATGGAATAACTTATACTTTCTGTATAAATGAAAATCGGTTAAAAGGTTTATTTTTAATTATTTGTTTGAATATTTTTTTTCTATTTGTTAAAGTATTATTAAAACTTATAGGCTTTCAATTGACCACTGACAGAAGCCTCCTGTGTACAAAATTTCATAAAAATCGGTCAAGCCGTTTTTGAGTTAATTCCGGACATACAAACAGGCAGACAGACTGACAAAATAAAGTTGGCCGTCACAGGACTGCCCTCGTAAATATTTAAACAAAAGTTTGCGTGTGTGTGTGTGGCTGACTGACTGTACCAGTACTAATACCAATACGTAAAAGAAAGTCACTGTGAAGATTTTTACTTTATTACTATGTGTATGGTGGTCGCGAAATATTGCGATCCCAACTCATCATTATCATCATCATTTCAGCCGCAGGACGTCCACTGCTGAACATAGGCCTCCCCCATAGATCTCCAGAGCGACCGATCTTGTGCGGCCTGCACCCAACGGCTCCCAGCGACCTTTATTATGTCGTCTTTCCATCTAGTGGGGGGCCGTCCTACGCTGCGCTTTCCGGTACGTGGTCTCCACTCGAGAACCTTTTTGCCCCAACGGCCGTCAGTTCTCCGAACTATGTGCCCCGCCCACTGCCACTTCAACTTGCTAATCCTTTTGGCTATGTCGGTTACCTTAGTTTGTCTACGGATCTCCTCATTTCTGATTCGATCTCGATCCCAACTAACCGCTTTTAATCTATCCATGTTTTAAAATGAAGCCTTGAAATTATCTAGTCTGCCCATTAAAAAAAACCGAACTCGGCTCCACACTGTTAACGTTGGTCAAAGAGTAGCCACGAAAAATGTTTCACATCAAAAATTTTATGGGCATGTTCATGATCAGTCTATATCTGTCTATACAGTCTAGATACTTGTGTATCGGGAAATTTAGAAAAAATATTACATGTACAGACATGACTACAGACTTATTAATTGACTAAATATACCGTCATAGCAATAAAAGAATTGTACGTGCTGTCAATTAACGTGTAAATAATTATGTAAATGGAACGATTTCAAATTAAAACTTATGTATAGTTATTGTGGATAGTCTAAATATTTATATTAGAGAAACACATTGTGCGTCTTAAAAACCAAGATCTAGATTTACAGAAGTATAAACTGGAAAATAAACTCCTAAGTCTCATGCAATTTCTGTACTAGGTTTAGTAAGAAAGAGAAGTACTATTCAAAACCGAAGTAAAAACATCGTAAAGCTCCAGACATATATTCTAACGCCAACACAACGCGACGGTTTGTTCCGTTATTTTGCAGACTCATATTTTCTTGTTCTTGCCGCTTATGTGTGCAGCGAAATTACGAGTTCCGACACTAAAAAGTTTTAAATTCTTACTACTCTCTTCTTTCTTTATTTTCTTAAAATTTTCGCTCTTTCGATTCGAGCTTTTTTTAATACATCTAATATACATAATATTATTTTATAATAAGTATAAAACATCAGTAAAGTATTTTATGCACAACTGATTTTACAGGAATCGTTTTATAAAGCCAAAGCAATTTATAATCCGAATAGTATTTGAATAAACGACCTCAAAGAGTAATAAATAATAATAAGGAAATCCAATAGGTTTTTTTTATACTCGAAAATAAATAAGCCTATACAGAAAACAATAAAGACAGAAACATACTTTTTCAGACCACGCTATCCGACATGAAGTGACTGGTGTTGGATCAAATCAAATTGTACTAATTTGTAATAGCTAGAGACACATTATTAACACCTGACGTGACGTCGCGCTCATTTGCTATCTCGGTTTATAGCATAGTTCTGTCCTATTTCTCCGCGTCGCGTGGCGTCACGTGTTCAAAGTATGTAAGTACCCGCTTTAAGTCGTAGACATAGGTTGTAGCAACGCCTACGATCCAAGCTGCTACGTAAAACGTAGCCAACTTGCGCTACGAATTAGTAGTCAAATCCAGACTGGTAATCACATTTCGCGAAAATTGTCTGGAAGAAAAGCAGAAAAATATTACTCAGCGAAACATTTAAAATTGTGATTTATATTTTAATAACTAAGAGGACACTTCTCGAATATAATATGTGCAAAACATTCCTTTCTATTGCAGACTTTTTTAGAAAAGTAAGATAAACTCTATATCCTGTGCATTAGCTCAATTACCATATTTTAATTTAAGTACACATGTTTTCACCTTTATTTAGAACTGACTTTGTTTTATATATGACTAGCTGTGCAAGTTGCTTCGCTCACGTGGACTACAGAATGCTTTCGCGAACCTTGCTCCCCGCTCATGGCTATTTTAAAGATAAAAATGCTTATTGTGGGTGTTCCTTAGAAGACAAATGTATACTCTCACGGACTTTTTTTGTAGGTCTTTTTAATACCTATGTATATTTAGTACATTAATTTCATATATCTCTTATCGATTACTCAGCATAAGCCATTTAAGCGCCCGAATTGATTCACCATGACCCGTTTTTTTTTTATTTGTGCGGAACGCTAATTCTTTTTCTAAAATAAAAGTAGCCTAAGTTACTGCGACAGACAGACAAAAATTTTAAAAATGAGCTTTTTGTTATAGGTATCGTAAATACTTTCAAATGCATTTAGTAAAAAACTGTTATTTTGACATTACAAACAGACACTTCAATTTTATTAATTGTATAGAAGATGTGTTTTCATCATCATAATAAAATATTCGTAAGTAAAACATTAAAATATTTAATGATACGATATTGGTATTTTCATTAATGCATGAATATTACCTATATTCAACTATGAAAAACGCAAAAATCCATATATATATATATATATATATATATATAAATATATCCATATCCATATATATATAACATATTAAACCTTCATCCTTTCACTAAGTTATTAATTATTATGATTATATTGTTTGTACAGTCGAAAAAAAAGACAAACTCGATCGAGTTTCTTGTCGGCTCTTCTCGATGACTGGGATGTATTCCTAATCGGTGGTAGTGTTTTAACATTCTTAAGTGCCTTCTTAGCGCCTAAAATGAATAGTATTTTTTTATTTTGTTTTTAATATTGAGCCGAAAGGTCACGTAGACGGAGCACAAGCCTTTTTTGTGTGATGAGCATAGTAGTCAGTTTTGTGTCCGAGTTTTATATAATATATATATGATATGGTATATCAGCTGGAAGATACCCTAATACAAGCCATAATTAGTTTGGAATGAAATGTGTTCCATTATTTATTTATAATAACAATTATATTAAACATTGCAATAAAGAATGCGCATTTTTTAAACACACGTACAGAAGACCCTAAAAATTAAAAAATAGATACAAAAACTGAAAATTTTCCAAGGGATGAAAACCGTAATAATGGCACATGAAAATAAATGGAAAACAAATTTTAAGGCAACTAAGTAGCTGAGGTATCTCTTTGAAAATCGGGTCGAAAGGAATTTAATTTTAAGGGACCATAACATTGCTTTTTTAATTACTACCACGCTCGAATATTAATTTAATAAGATAAAGCGGGATTAAATACTTTGTTTTAGACAATGGATATATTTAAAATGTTGCTTTGTATTAGCTTAATGCTGAAAACTTAGTTGCGACCCCTATGTCGATATAGATCTCAAATATTTAGAACGTTTGGTTAGGAATTCCAAATTCTTTATTACAGATTTTGGCTTGTGCATTTCGTGTGTTGTGGCTGTGTGTTTCGAATTTAGTGATTCATTTGTTTTCGCATCATTTAATTTTTCTCTGTCATCGTTCTTTTCACAAAATGGAAAACTTAAAATATCGCGTTATTTACGAACATGAGTTCCACCGTGGCATAAGCGCTGCAGAAACAACTCGAGGGATTAATAACGTGTATGGGGAAGCTACTGTAAAAGAAAGCACGGTACGTTTTCAGTTCCCACGTTTTCGTTCTGTAAATTTTAACCTGCGAAACAAACCCCGTGGACGGCCGGAGACCTTAGTTGATAATGAAGAATCAAAGGTGATCGTGGAAGCGAATCCATGGCAAACCACGTCATAGTTAGTGGCAGACTTCGGCGTGAGTAATAAAACAATTTTAATTCACTTGAAACAAATTGAAAAAGCGAAAAAGCTCGAGAAATGGGCACCGCATGAATTGACTGAAGCACACCAACAAACACGCATTAAGTGCTGCGTTACATTACTCAACCGTCACAATAACGAAGAAATTTTGAATCGTGTTGTTACTTGTGACGAAAAATGGATCCTTTACGACAATCGGAAATGCTCACCACAGTAGTTGAACCCAGGAGAACCAGCCGAATCCTGTCCCAAGCGAAAGATTACTCAGAGAAAGGTACTGGTGAGTGTTTGGTGGACCAGTGCTGGTGTCATAGACTACAGCTTCCTAAGATCTGGTCAGACGATAAAGACAGATCTGTATTGTCAACATTTGCAAACAATGATAGAAAAGCTAGCCGTTAAACAACAGAGACTGGTCCATCTCTCTAGCCCACTGCTGCTTCAGGACAAAGCTAGACCCCATACTTCACGACAGACGGTCGCTAAATTGTAGAACTGCGGTTGGAATGTCGCCGATACCCACCATACTCCCCAGACCTTACCCCAACAGATTATCACTTTTTTCAGAATTTGGACAATTTCTTGCTAGAAAAAATTTCAATTACAATGAGGCTGTCCACACCGCCTTCAAAGATTTTATTGATTCTCGCCCCCACAATTTTTTTAGCAATAGAATCAATGAACTACCTATATAATGGCGAAAGTGCATAGATAATAATGATACATACTTCGAGTGATTAAATGTAAAATTTCATAACCTTTTTTTCGTTTTACTTTTTCCATATAAAACACTAATTTCATATGTAAGGACCTAACCTTAAGATGAAATTGGTAATTTTTTTTTTTTCAAAATAAATTATTCCAGCTTAACGGTTTAAACTTGGTCCATTTCGCAGTCATGTGTAAATTAAAGCATTACTAAAGCCGCGTTATTAAAAAAAAGAAGTACCATTAGCCTAATTAGCAACGATTCATAGAGTAAATATTTCCAGAAGAATAAAAATTTCCTACATGACAGAAAACGGTGTTTACCCTCACTAGTTTATGGGCAATAAGAACAGTGATTCAAAATGTCTCATAGCTTGGATCAATGACCTACATTAAAAATAAATATTAAGTTGCTGCAACGAACATTTATATCACCAGCAATAAACTTTATTATTTTTAAAACGAACAAAAAAATGCCGCACACAACGATGAATTGGCACGGTTCATGATAGTTCCAAATTCACAGCGCATTTCTTGTAGCTGTGTAGTTTATTCAAATCGGGGAGGGTAAAGACCTTAAATTGTGTCTAAAAATACTACTTGAATATGTTACACGAATCTATTTTATTAGAGCAAATTTCTGAACATTTAGAGTTAATATATCGTCCACTCTCTACCATATTTCGAACCCGTAATGGTCATTGAAGATGAAGTAGGCTTATTTGATATCCCAATCTTTTTGCATTTTTAATATCACCTAATGGTTGTAACGTTTCAAAAATTAGCTTTAAATTTTCCCGATAGACATGTAATTACAATTAATAAAATTGAAATGTCTTTTTGTAATGTCAAAATAACAGTTTTAACAAAACACACATTTTTTTAAATGTTGTCTGTCTGTTTATTCAGGGTAATCTCCGAAACGATTAGACCGGTTTTGACGGGACATCCACTGGCAGATAGCTGCTGTTATAGGAAGTAACTTAGACTTACTTTTATTTTAGAAAAAGAATTAGGTTACCGCACAAATAAAAAAAACTGGTCATAGTGAATCAATTAAAAGGAGTGACTAAGGCTACTTTTATTTTAGAAAAATAATTAGGGTTGCAGGCAAATAAAAATAGTGGTCACGGTGAATCAATTCGTTCCAATCTTGCAATTCAGCATTTCATCAGATTTAAGTCCAATAGATTGCTCTCCATTTCTTCAACCCATAATCATCGCATTTATTACCACTAAAAACTTTATAGCGATTAAATTACGACCTAAATACTTGCAACAAGAGCGCGTGAGATAAATGAGAAAAGAGGTCTTCTCATGGGGTCCTATTTTTTATAGTAACTCGACAAATTGATGGTACTGCACATGGTAAGCACAATACAATCTAAACATAACAACGATCATTGAGAGATCGAAATCGATTGCCGGTCGCCGCCCTGCATATCTCTTCACGTTACACTCGAAGAACGCAATGTCGTACATGAACACATTGACCGGGCGATGGTTCCACAGTTTCACGGTACGACAAAGATAAGACCATAGAGAATTTTAGAACGTCTAGGAAAAGTTCTAACGTTTGAAAAAACTATTACACACACAGTACATTCGCACGTCCACCAGGAACGCTTTTGGTAGATGTATGACCGAAAACGACCGTATTTGAAAATTATCAAAACACATACATGACCTCAGTAGTTCGGTAGTTTGTATATACTAAGCAAAGAACCTTTTTGTCTTATATGCGCAACGTGGCTTGTAATCAGATCACACAAGTATAGGAGTTTGTATAGTGTTTGTATAATGTATAATTATCGAGATGATTTGGAAATTGATAACTTATGTTAAGGCGAAAACCTTTATTTATTATAACGAAAATAATTAACTTAAATACGGAACAGCTTCTTCATGGTGTAGCTACCGGATAAAATCTTTATGATGGCGTTTTCTGTTTTAGCTAGAACAAACAAAGTTTATTGGTCTAAAGTGTGTTTTTCAAATAGTAGGAATAGAAAAGACAGCATTCGAATAAGTATGTATTTCTAAATAAACCGTTCAAGCCTACACACAGCAGAACACTGTTGTTTTGTTGCAGAAATAACGGAACACTGCTATTTTGCAACATAACTAGATGTAGCTATAGCGGTTTTTTTTCACTTCGCTTCTCTTCTTTTAATTTAATCACACACCAGCATATAGCAATCCCAAAAGGTGAATTATGAGTATTAATTTCCTGTACCGAATATGAAAACTTTTATTAAAACAAAGCTTAAATATAAACCCCCCTACATCACACCAGATGTTACCTCCCGGTATAAATCTTATTTATGAAGTGAGCAATTCTTGAACATATATATATATAATTAATTTCTCAGAAACGGCTAAAACGATTTTGATGAAACTTTGCATTTAGATAATGTTTTGCATTCCACGTTTAAATAAATAGGTGTTTTTACCTTTTTTTCTTTATAAGACACCAGATATTAATATATTATGCAAGAAGATAAAAAAGAGCTAAAATAAAGTTATATTTTGATAACAATAAAAGTTAACAAAGTTGAAAATTGTGAATTCGCACTCCATCCTTGTTATAAAGTTTAATTAACAATTAAAACAAATGGGAAAAACTGACCCTAATCTATTTTTTATAAGTTTTGACATTGTGAGGATTAATTCATAACCTTTATAATACGGTACTGAATTTAAACATGATTGAGTGGGAAAAGAATTCTTTTCAGGCTCGCGTTTTAATAAAGCTAAAAATGACAAATCACCCTCTCCAACTTTCAAAAGATATTTTTATATAAAAATAAGTAGGTATAGAAAGGACGATAAACCTACTTCAATATTTTTCAATACTTAAGTGGTACTAAGATCAAATAATTTATTTTTATATACTTAATTATTTTACTACTTTCACCGGCTCCCTAATTACGTATACAGAGACAGGGTGGGTTCCTGGAAGTAATTTTAGCTAGTATTACTCCTTAGATATTTACGACATAGAGTCATAATTCTCGAGTGCAGAGACCAACAGATAGTATGCTCGTTAACAAATAGATTATGAAATACAGATTTTTGCAATTGTATTTGTATTAACTCGAAATCTCTCACAAAATCAAATTAAGAAAATAATAAAAATTCGTTCTCGATTGTTCCAAACGAACATTGTAAAAATTTTAACAAAAACTAGACAAAATTCTCATAAATATTTTTTTATGTTAATAGCGTATACATGGCACATATTCTATAATGTTTCACAGGGGTATCGTATGTATCATTCATCACCCACATGGGACGCAACTCCACAACAAGTTCATTCATGTCAATACCAGGCCTTGCTGGTTTCAATATATTGTTATGTGTTTACTGGCAATACTGTCCATTACTCTTGCTTCTATAAATCACAAAGTTTTATTCGCAAAACGTACTACTTCATACCTTGAATTTGAAACCAAAATAAATAAAAAATATCGTTCATTTTACAGCATATTAATCTACATGCTTTTGTATAGGTACTAAGAATATGAGTAAAATAATAATTGCTATTGAAGAGCTATCCTATTCTATTCCTGTGAAAACATATAGGTAAGTCACTAAACACAATATAATTATGATAGAAGCTATTCAATCTCATTTATATACGTAAAAATATTAGTACCTATATAGTATAACTACATCCTAAAATAAAACAAGACTATTTTAATACCACGACAAATAAAATAATGGTACATAGGTACTACATATATGTGGGAGAATGATATTATTTTAAATTATTTAGATATATACATTGACTTTCGGTACAGTTCTATAATTGACTATCATACTCTCCCACCAATGACAAGCCGTTTTGACAAGCAAACTGTGGCATAAATACATTGGTAGGGTCTCTCGAGATCAGAAGTTGTACAGTCGCAGACAAAAACTTTTTAGAAACAAGGTTTTATTCAATACTCCATTATTTTAAAAGGCTTGTAACGTGAAAGAAATCTATTTATTTTAAATTCTCCTTTCTCACTTTTTTATTTGTGCTACAAACCTGATGATGCGGATGCGGAGGCGTAAATAAAATATAAAAATAACAAAAAGAAAAAGAGCGTGCGTCGCCTGCCCTGGAGTATTCATACCAAATCTTAGGTACCAAATAAAAATACGTACTCACCAATTCGGCCAACTCGAACTCCTGAACGGCAGGTCTTGATTTTCTATGCGATTGTATTCGACGTCTTTATTATTTATAATGCCATGCGATGCGGTTTCCAAATTCTTTAATATTTACAATTATATTTAATGCGTTTTTTCAAAATTACATATTATGTCAGACAAATGTGTCGCGCATGTGCATGCGGGAGCTAAGCATAGCGCGCGAGCGGCGAATGACGGAACTAGAGCCGGTGATCCATCAGTACTATAAGAACATTTCAGAAGACGAAATTGATCGAGTGGATCATACGATACCTTTAAATGGCACCTTGGATTTGATGTGAATGTCTAAACATATAAAAATCCAAAGCAGCGTAAATAAAATCTTTTAAAAATATTGATTTATTGAATAAAAGCTTGTTTTAAAAATATACATACACTATTACTAATTTTTTTTTGTATTCTTCTCAGTAAGCCCTTTCATTTGATACCCATATCATGAGGTGCGTAAAAAATAACTGGTCAGCCATCTTTGGAAGTCCCCCATATTAGATTTAGAATGACGTCACTTAAGTAAACATGCATTGTCATCCAAACTAAACGGGTATGCAAAATGTATGCTGGGATAACTGTTTTAATATTCAGTTGCAATATTTGAACCATAATAACAAAGCAAGTTAAATAAAAGCTAGTAAAAACCTACTGCTAGCAGGGGGAATATTTGAATGAATGCAAAATCTATTGTAGTGTAAAGTAAATGTAAGAGCATTATACGATTCTCATTTCAAATATTTTCAATTTTGCTTCCAAGTTCGTCGAGATCACTGACCGTTTGTTTCGTAAATAACAAGTCATTTAATGCCCTTGCGTTGACAAAAAAAGAACACAATTTAACCGTAACTACATTTTTATCATAACTGAATCACATTATTTTATTACTTTAATAACGCAAGACCCTGGTTATAACCAGACTTCCTTTTCCACGATCGCGTGGTAGAAACGGTTTCTACAGGAATGTCACTCACTAATTCTTGCTTATTATGCGTAAATATTTTTATAGCGCCTTATGTTTTGTGACACGCAACACCGCGAGAGAGTCTAAATAGGCGTTGATCTCGCAAGAATCTGCGACTTAGAAAGTCTTTAAGTAGAATTAACGCCGTGTCCACTTCTAGTAATTGAATTATGACTTTTCTTCTATATAATTTATGTTGGATTCATACAAAACTTAGTGTTTAAACACTAATGAGTATGCTAATGACTTCCGTTATCAGTCAGTATATCCGGTCTGAATTATATTGTAAAGCGGAAATTGTTTCGGCACGCTACCTGTTCATAGTTCTGTTAAACAAGAAATCAAGACTCGTTAATTTAAAGCATTGTTCAATCACGTTAAAATAAAGAATTGTACAAGGAATAAAAAGACGTTACGCTGTTTCTTTGCGACCTTTTGCTGCTTATATATTTTGTAAACTGTGAAAAAGGAAATCATATTTTATAACCAATATAACAATAAAAGACATTACACTACAAAACACTACTTTTTATTATACTATTTAATTAGTTTCTTTATTATATACTTATGCTAATAAAATTATAGTAATTTATGTAAATAAAATCAATCGAAACATTCCGGCGATTGTGAGGAAGCCAATATTTTATAGTAGTTTGTTATTTGAACACTAAGTTAGCTGAGTACTAAGTTTAGGATACGATGGGACTAACGTATTCTTATTAGACTCAAGACCAAAAATTAAATAAAGATTAAAAAAATACGTTAAACCTGTTCAGGCCGTGCAAAATTACACAATCTGATATTGTGAATTGAATTAGGACCTCTCAAGAATATTATGCTAATAATATAGATTAATGAATAACGAAAAATAAATAAGAATTATTCCGTAATTTGATTAATATGCGAAAGAGGCATACGTAGAGTTGCTATACGACTACTTTCACGCAAAGTTTAAAATAAAAATAATTTAATGTTACAAATTTCTATGGGTAAAACCAAAAATGTAGAATGAAAAATGAAGATATGCCAAACTATCTTTAATCAGTTTGTTATTTTAATTTATTACTAGGTATAACTAACATACTGTAGCAAACGTATTTCTCTTATTGCTTTTAACAGTATGTTCTAAAGAATTCTTAAGTACAAAATGCAATTGAAATTTTCGTCACGACTGCAGCTTAGAGAACTTTATTCTTAGCTTCATCTATCGTTAACACTGGTGCAGGAAAGCTCCACTAGAAATGGCTTGTTCTTAGTTTTCACACCGACGATCTAAATTTCACACATAAAGTTTAAGAAGAAAGAAATTTTATTATACATTTTTTTAGTAATAGTTTTTCTTGATTTTAGTGTTCGATACATTATCTTCGTGTTTTGTTAGTTTTCTAGTGTTTTACTAAAAATGATCGGTGTATAGTTTTTATTAAAAGACAGCATATATGTAATCAGTAATCACGAATAAAAGGGTCGCAATCTTATAGCCAAAGGGCGAAGTGGAAGTAATAGTGTTCTGAGAGTTAAAAATAATAACAAATAATAATTCAGTTCACCATAAATTACAAAATCACAAAGTTACGTTTTAACATTATTGTTTGATAAAGTTACAAGTTACAAACTACCACCTAAAGTATCATCATAGTCATTAATCATTTATCTCAGGTATTTTATTATTAAGATTCTTGTTATTTTTATTTTAAAGTTTTTGATTAAAAAAACTATTTGTATTGTTTTTAATCTTGTTATTAAGTTTGACTGTGTAATCATGTAACAGTGAGTGTGTGTGTTAATTAGACAGATCAAATTACAGTAAATTTACAAGTTTAATTATTCATATGCCATATGTTCTACTATTTTACACACAGTAAGCCAGTACTTCGGGGGCTTGTTGTTAACCCCGACGCCTATGTCTCTCTACTAAGTTCACAATATTGCAGTATAACTAGGTAGAGGATAAAGAGGAACAAAAAAAATTTGTACCTTGTGTTTCTCTTTTAAAATTATAGATTTGTGATAATGTTAATAAGATACTAATACTATATAACAGTGTAATACAAGGTACCTACTATGTAATAATATATCACGGGAAGAGACAAGCGTTTGAGATAAGGCTCGGCCTAGTTCAAGCGCTAGGTTTCATTAATTAAGAACAAAACTATTGTATTTCCTAGAAATAAGCCCATATTTTTGTATCTTATTATGGTCAAATAAAGTTATTATTATTATTAATATGAAGTACAAACTTAAAGCCTCTGATGTGAAGAGAGTGTAAAGGTGACTGTTTACTAGTTTACTCACAGAATTTAATGTCTTCATGCTTTGAAATGAACCACACTATTTAGCAGCTTATAAGTAATTACACTCCTTGACAGAACTTTCAAAAGCAATTATATGAACACTCTTGTACTCATTAATTAAAAGGGTAAAAGACATAAATGTATTCTATTAAATATTTGTGTCTCTATCTATACTCCTATACCAATATTATGAAGTTCAAAGGTTTATTTGTTTTTTTTTTTTGTTTGTTTGAACGCGGCAATCTCTGGAACTATCAGTCAAATTTGAATAAATATTATTCCATTTTATAGCATATTTACTGAGGAAACATATAGGTTATATAGTTATATAACGCTACTACTCTAAGGAGCGAAGTAGTAACGTAGTAGTAGTAGTAACAAGCGATCTGGCAAGCTGTAGGCAGGATATGGAAAGCGAAAACAACAATAGGTTATACGGGTGCGTTAGCAGCGGCGCGGCGCGGCGCAGCAGTGGAGTGTTGCACAAATAAATTTAATACGGGTGTAATATATAAAATTATTAAAATCTAAGTGTGTGTTTGTAATGTCAAAATAACAGCTTTTTACTAAAAACCTCTTTTATAAATTTTCGTCTGTCCGTCTATCTTTGGTAAATAGCTGATGTTATAAGGAGTAACTTAGGCTACTTTTATTTCAGAAAATGGATTTGGGTTTCGCGGAAATAAATAAAAACTAGTCATGATGAATTAATTCGGGCGCTTAAATGGATTACGCTGAGCAAAACAAAGTTAATGTAGGTACTATATAAATGTAGACATTAAAAAGACACAAAAAAGTCAGCAAGATTATATGTCTATCTTCTAAGGAACACCCACAATAAGCATTTCCTGCATAACCACAGCCTGAAAAACAGTACATTAGTTATCTACCTAATGATAATTTGTTTCGCTAGTAACGAGCCTTTTCCTCCCTGAGAGGTTGTATAAATCTCAATGGAGACTTAATTATTAATGCAGCTGGTAAAATGTCGTGACATTAGACGTATATTATCTCTTTCATTGTTATTTTTAAAATGTTAATGTAACGTAGTATGGCACAGAGAAATATTTACGTAGATTTCTCTCTGCTTTGAGCAGTCCGTTTGAAGGAATACCTCCATCCTAAAGAAGATCGCAGCCAAATAACCTGTGTTACGTTTCTGCGTAAAGTAGGGTTACCAGAGTTACCTATCTACCTACCTAGAAGTACCTATGTTACTAAAAGCGTCCATAGGCTACCGGTGGTCGCTTACCATCAGGCGTACCGCCGTATTACAGTGGACTCACCGATTCAGGTTACCTGAGTAGACAACCACATGACATGTCATTTATGTAGGTATCAAATGAAGAAATATTCAGAATTGTGAGTAACATTTTTATTTTTAATACAGTAATAGAATAAAGTTGATAGAATTTCTCTCTTCTTTGGAGACAAAACATAGGCTTTCTAGATGCAAAATAAATAAATCCTACATCAATGAGTTTCAAAACTTTGTTCGTTTCAAAGTTTATTTAACAAAATATATATTTCGCTGAATATAACTTTTTTTAACGTTTACCCTGTCGATTTTTTTCTCCTCTGGTATTAGATACATTTAAGAGAGAATTGAATGAAAGAATTCAAAGTAAATTCTTTAAAATGATTGATTACAGATACTTTAACTAATATTTTAACTATTCTCAGTTATGTCATAAGTTTCGTTGCCTTAGTTTAGATAGACGGCTCATACAACGTGATTTAATATTTTTATATAAGCTTCATTAAATATCCTGAACTTGTTAGTAAAATCACACTACACACCTCAATCCGTTTTACTAGGTCACACGATTTGTTTTATATTCCGGTGTGTCGTACAAACGCTGGCATACGAAATCCAATTACACAAATGACTAGTAAATATAATAAGCCCTTCGCACATATATAGCACATATCATGTTTACTATTAATAAAATATTAATTCTTAACGCCTCCCATTGGCCTCGTGATTTTGGTTAATGTTGTTATCTTATTTATATATAGCTAATTTTTCATTATTATTATTATTTTAAGTACTACATTTCATTTATTGTTAATCTGTGAAAAATATAATCCGGAGAGTACATATATAATTTATGTTGCTACTTTTGTAATCTATTATCTGTATGCTTTTATTTTGTTCTCATCTGAATATATTAAAATGAAATAAAATACAGCAAAAACAAAATATTTATAGTAAATTATCACTATTTACAATTGTCGCTTGTTAAACGCCATGCATTATAAGAATACCTTATAGAGTTTCCTTCGTTAAACAATGACATCATCATAATCAACAGTACCTACAATAAAATAGCTATATAAAATGCGGAACCGACCAACAAACACCGCTGGGGCGGCGCGATGCGACGCGGCGCGTCGCGGCATGCCGCGTCATAACTCCGCTCTATGAATATTTATTGTGCGTTCACGACACTTCGCATCATTTACACAAGTTGGCACACTCACTCTTACCTAAAAATAATATAATATTTAAGCGTGCTATTGTTTTTGAACTATTCAAATTTGATATAGTAAAGTTTAACAAGATATTAGAGGTCTTTACCTATGAAATTGCCGTTTTGTATGAAAAAATTTAAACGAATTTTTTTCATGTATTTTTTATTTGTATTAATCGAAGTAATCACCCATGTAATCAATGCATCTTTGCCAGCGCAGTGGCAGTTT
The DNA here is from genome assembly GCA_033032175.1 of Saturnia japonica. Taxonomy (NCBI): domain Eukaryota; kingdom Metazoa; phylum Arthropoda; class Insecta; order Lepidoptera; family Saturniidae; genus Saturnia; species Saturnia japonica. The sequence continues at coordinate 17,196,516 of CM065309.1, read as the reverse complement.
ATTGATGCCCTTCTTAAAGAAATCAGCTGGACGGGAGGCAACAAATTCTTCAGAGGCATTTTGTACTGCCTCTCGGGTATTGAATTTTTTTCCCACCAAGGAGTTATCCAAATTCTGGAAAAAGTAGTAGTCTTTAGGCGCAAGGTCTGGTGAGTAGGGCGGATGACGGAGAACTTCCAACCCCAGTTCTTGCAACTTGGAGACCGTCTGCTGTGCAGTATGAGGTCGCGCGTTGTCGTGCAGGAGCAGCGGATATGAGCGATTGACCAATGCTGGTTGGAGATGTGCCAGCTTCTCCATCATTGTGTTCAGTTCTTCATAGTACACATCTACAGTTATGCTCACCCCGTTTGGTAAGAAGCTGTGATGAATAACACTGGCGCTAGACCACCAAACAGTGACCATCACTTTTCTAGGGGTAAGTTTTCGTTTAGGGCATTGTTTAGGTGCTGAACCAGGATCCAACCAACTTGCTGAGTGCTTGCGATTATCAAACAGAATCCATTTTTCATCGCAGGTAACAACGCGGTTCAAAATTCCTTCATTTGTGTGTCTGTGGAGCAGTGCAAGTTACGTCTCGACGCGTACTTCGCGCTGGCGATCATTGAGTTCGTGGGGCACCCATTTGTCAAGCTTTTTTACCTTGCCAATTTGACACAAATGGACCAATATTGTTTTGACGCTAACGTCGAAAGCTGCTGCTAATTCAGCCGTAGATTGTTTATCATCAGCTTCCACAATCGCCTTTAATTCGTAATTGTCGACCAAAGTCTTCGGACGACCGCGAGGTTCATTTTTCAGGTAGAAATTCCCAGAACGGAAGCGAGCAAACCATTAACAGTTGGTGCGTTGGTTTGTAGTGTTAGCTCCGTAAACGTCGTTGATGTTGCGTGCCGCTTGTGCCGCGTTTCTGCCACGACGGTACTCATATTCCATAATTACTCGAATTTTTAACGTATCCATGATAACAAAAAAGATTGAAATGCGATGAAAATGTAACACTAATCAATAAACAAATGACTACTTTTGGAAAGAGAATTCCATGTTTTTAAAATAAAATTAATTTGGAATTAGAATTCTTAGCCAAACAAAAATTATTTTGATTTGAAATGGCCAGTACTGCAGAACGGCAATTTCATAGGTAAAGACCTATTATTTATATACAGTAAGAATATAACAGACAGTTTTTAGCAAGTGTTCAAAAACTTCATACAAGAACTAAAATAGCCATTGTTTTTATGATGTTATGTGTGTCTTTAAAAAATAACCGAGATAGTTATTTAGATATAAGCAAAGTGACCAATATTCTCTTAAGTTCATAATATAGGAAAAATAAAAAGTAAAAGTTTTACATCCCTCTAAGTATCACATAAGAACCAGTAGTTATAGACTGTGGCATGTTTTCATGTTTGACCACATATTCGTCTACAATTAGGGGAGATTATGATCAGATACGGGCTTGTAATGCTTCTGTCAGCAAAATAGATTTAGAGGAATTTTTATTTTCAACAGTCTTTTAAATCTTTTATCAAACCATTTTTTGTCGCATTCAATGAACAATTTGACTAACCATTCACATCCCGACGGCTTCTGGACAGAATAAACATGGATATTCATTTGGAATTAAGTGAAACTAATGGTTTTTCCACAAATATTTTGTTCGTTGGTTTCTTGTATTCAGAACTTGAAGTCTTGTCAGCATGATATATATATCATAAGACTCGATCACACAACGCTAAAATATTTTTATATATCGTAACTAAATTTTTTTTTTAACTGACTATAATGTTAGCCTTAGTGGCCCTGGAGCCTCTGACGGCCTTTACAGCTTCACCGGACTTGGTCGTAATTTCAACATATTTGGGGCGTATTTATATCTTTAGGGTGTATTGGGCTAATTATATGGTATTAGGGTACCTTCCAAGCCATCTTAGCAGAGCTTAACAGTGCTGACGCCTTTTTGATACGAACTGGATGCTAGTTATTGTAAAAAAATAAATTCCTTGTAAACAATGTCCAATTGTTGTAAATGTCCAAATGTAAGTAAGCGTTGGTGTTAAAAAGTTTTGATTGAAAAATAAAAAAAATATTTTCAATATACCACTAAAATGCCCCGAAATGGAACGCCTTTATAAAATGTTTGTTTTATCATACTTTCAAAACAACCAGTTGCTCACAAACTTTGATGTCTGTTTTCTTTCATTGCGTGTATTTGGTTTTATGAGAGGACTTAAAACTCTGAAAGATATTTTTAATACTCCCTTATTTTAAAATACATAGTTCTAAACAGAAGTATAAATATTATAGTTATCCTAATTTACACATTACATTAAGTCCTTACATATGAAATTGGCATTTTGTACTGGAGGAATATAGTTTTTTTTTTTTTTTTTTTGGAAAATTTATTTAATTAATCAAAGTACGCACCGTTTTCATCTATGCACTTTTGCCATCTCATAGGTAGTTCCCTTTACTAAAAAAACCACGGGGGCGAGAATCAATAAACTCTTTGAAGGCGGTTTGGACTGCCGCATCGAAGTTGAATTTTTTTCCTTGCAAGAATCGATTTAAAATCCCTTCATTATTGTGTCGGTTGTACAAAGTAACACGTTCGATTCAAGTTGCAAGTTCGATTCACTCAATTCGTGAGGTACCCATCGTTCAAGTTGTTTTACTTTCCGGATTAGCTTCAAATAGATTAATACAGTTTTATCACTGACCTCGAAGCCTGCAGCTATCTCTGAAGTGCTTTGTGATGGATAATAGACAATAATAGATAGTGGACAATAGTCTTTAACTCTACATTTTCCACTTTGGTCTCCGGCCGTCCACGAGGTTGGTTCTGAAGGTCGAAATTTCCAGAACGAAAACGTTGAAACCAAAAAAGTACCATGCTTTCTTTTGCGAAACCAGCGCCGTACACATCATTAATCCTTCGAGCGGTTTCTGCAGCACTGGTGCCACGGTAGAACTCGTACTCGTAAATATACCGATATTTCATGTTTTCCATTGTGCGGTAATAAGCGACGCCAAAGAAAAAAATAATGAGGAAAAACAAATGAATGACTGTTCTCAAAACTCAAATGTACCAGCTAAATGAATTTATAAATTTGAATTTGGAATTCTTAACCAAAGAGGAGATATTTCAGATAAAAGCGGTCAGTACGACAAAACGCTAATTTCATATGTAAGGACCTAATATTTAAACTGATTGGTTATCATTTTCATTTTCGAGTTCAGGGTTTTTTTTTATTATCTACAGTTTTCAAGGTTCTACACATATAAAAGTTAAAATCTACTGGAGTGTAATCACACTAATCACGCAGTGATGTCATTTATGACAAGCTTTAGTCCGCGCTTGCCCAGAATAGGTGGAATAGAACTAGATCTATTCTTTCATGTATGTACATGTGCGTCAATAAACAAATTGTAGTAGCTCTAGGAATAAAACGATTACACTAATTTCAAATTTATTTATTCTAAGTAAATTTAAATATAGATCTTAGTTTATGTTGAAATTTAACCTTTTTTAATACATCAAATCAAAAAGAATCATGCAACAGGGCATATTAATGGCATATTAATTAAATAAAGTCCTCATCATCATCATCATTTCAGCCGCAGGACGTCCACTGCTGAACATAGGCCTCCCCCATAGATCTCCAGAGCGACCGATCTTGTGCGGCCTGCACCCAACGGCTCCCAGCGACCTTTATTGTGTCGTCTTTCCATCTAGTGGGGGGCCGTCCTACGCTGCGCTTTCCGGTGCGTGATCTCCACTCGAGAACCTTTCTGCCCCAACGGCCGTCAGTTCTCCGAACTATGTGCCCCGCCCACTGCCACTTCAATTTGCTAATCCTTTTGGCTATGTCGGTTACCTTAGTTTGTCTACGGATCTCCTCATTTCTGATTCGATCTCGTAGAGAAACACCAAGCATAGCCCTCTCCATAGCTCGCTGAGCGACCTTGGGCTTTCTTATGAGGCCCATAGTGAGCGACCACGTCTCTGTGCCGTATGTCATCACTGGCAACACACACTGGTCAAAGACAAATAAAGTATTAAGGATTTTTATTATCATATTTGTATGAGTACAATATCATACGAATAAAGTTGTCGAAACTTATCACAAATCATCTAGAAGGGATGTTTCATATAGGCTACCGGAATGTTCTAATAAAACAAACTCACATGCAAGTTTTTTTATCAAATGTTATATAGTATCGACCCGCGTGATATAAGTTTGAATAAGTTTGTTATTAAACTTGCATTGTACGTAGCAAACTATCGCATGCTACCATTAATTATATTAATAATAATAATATAATAAATGTGGAAGTGTGTATGGTTGGATGTTTGTTACTCAATCACGCTAAAACGGCTGAACAGATCTCAATGAAATTTGGCACACATATAGTCTATGACCTGGAATAACACATAGGGTACTTTTTATCCCGGTAAAAGTCTTGGTTTAACCAGTGTTATCCTACAAATATTAGGTCCTTACATATGAAATTGGACTTTGTTGAACTGGTCACTTTGATCTCAAATATCTGGCGTCTGGTTAGAAATTCCAAATTCAAATTTATTTTAAATTTAGGCTTGTGTATTTGTGTTTCGAATTTAGTGATTCATTTGTTTTCGCACCATTTTATTTTTCTTTGACATCGTTCTTTTCACAAAATAGAAAATTTAAAATATCGCCTTATTTGCGAATATAAATTCTATTGTGGCATTAGCGCTGCAGAATCAGCTCGAAAGATTAATGATGTGTATGGGAAAGCTACTGTAAAAGAAAACATGGTATGTTTTTGGTTTCAACGATTACGTTCTGGAAATTATGATCTACGAAACGAACCCCAAGCATGGCCGGAGACCCTAGTCGAAAATGAAGAATCATAGGTGATCGTTGAAGCAGATCATTCACAAACCACATTAGAGTTAGCGGCAGGCTTCGGTGTGAGTGATAAAAAAAATTATTCACTTGAAACAAACAGGAAAAGTGAAAATGCTCGAGAAATGGGTACCGCATGAATTGACTGAAGCACGCCAACAAACACCTATTGAGTTCTTTATTATATTACTCAACCGTCACAATAACGAGGGAATTTCGAATCGTATTGTTACTTGTGACGAAAAATGGATCCTTTACGACAATTGGAAACGCTCATCACAGTAGTTGAACCCAGGAGAACCGGACAAATCCTGTCTCAAGTGAAAGTCGTCTCAGAAAAAAGGTACTGGTGAGTGTTTGGTGGACCAGTGCTGGTGTCATACACTACAGCTTCGTAAGTTCTGTCCAGAGGATAACAGCAGATCTGCATTGTCAACAATTGCAAACCATGATGGAAAAGCTAGCCGTTAAACAACTGAGACTGGTCAATATCTCAAGCCCACTGCTGCTTCAGAACAACTCTAGACCCCATACTTTACGATCGACGGTAGTTAAATTAGAGGAACTGCGGTTGGAATGTCTGCGAAACCCACCATATTCCTCGGATATTGTTCCAACAAATTACCACTTTATTCGGAATTTGGACAATTTCTTGCAAGGAAAATAAATTCAATTCCGATGAGGCTGTCAAAACTGCCTTCAAAGATTTTATTGATTCTTGCTCCCACAATTTTTTACGACCTTTAAAATGGCGAAAGTGCATAGATAATAATGGTACATACTTCGATTGATTAAATGTATAATTTCATAATATTTTTTTCATTTTACTTTTACCATATAAAACGCTAATTTCATATGTAAGGACCTAATACAATAAATGGAAAGTTTCTATGTTTGTTACTCAATCACGCAAAAATGGCGATTTTTGGTTTGTCGTATTCCGAGATCAGTCTGTGTATATCCAATAATACGCAGACGAAGTCTCGGGTACCAGCTAGTAGATACATAAAATAGAATTATTTAAAATCGAATTAATCAAAACGCGTTAACATACAATGATTCAACGATAGCGAACTTTTTTTTTACATTTTATTGTTTCAAAGGACTTTATCACTGTTCAAAATAAGGTGAGGATAGCTTATGATTAATCAACAAATTATCTATTAAAAATTTAGTTATTATATAAAAATAATGAGTGGCCTTATCTGTAATGAATCGACATTATGTATTATCGATTATGTTTATCCTAATATGAGAAGGATTTCTATATTCCCAGCAAAAACGCCGTAAAAGCAAACATTCAAATAAACTAAACCACTTTAAAACGAAATACAAACTCAAATAAAGAGCAGTTCAATTCAGACTAACTTCCATAAAATAGAGCAGGTATAATATCTACTTTAAATCTTCGATCAACGAGACAGCCATTTCAGACACTTGAAACTGCGAAGTAAACCATGTTCCATGCAAACTTTACACCCTGGTAGCAAAGGCTTTAGATCGTCCAATTACCACGAACAAAACTTTACCAACGAACCGTCGCGTCGCGTCGCGTCGTTGCTGATAAATAACTTTCTACCCATCCATAAATTTTATCGAGCCCTTTATTAAAATTTTATTTTTCTTCGCCAATACTTCTTGATGAAGTAAATATAAAAATACTATTAATTTAATATTATTGGCCGGATAAAAGTAAGAACGACAAAATTATTTTCAGAGACCAATTATAGCAATCTTAATGCCGCAAATGTTTTAACCAAGGACTTGACAATAGAGTCCGACTGGATCGCGAACACTATACACATGGTAATAATATACCTGTAACAGTGACTCTCTTTTAGTTTGTAGCGTTTCGGAATCAGCCGGCGTATATTCATCTGCCGAGAGTCTTGCAAACTGGTATCACAACGGTGACCGTCGATGGATTATTGGTCTATCATAGTGGATGCCGTTCTTTTGAATTGTACTCTGTTTAACATCAGGTACAGTTCCATTTATTTGCCATGCTGCTCTAAAAAAAAACAAAATCGAATCATCATGTCAAGAAATATTAGAATCAGAAAGAAAATAGCTGGCGTAATATCGCAACCAAAAAACAGACAATATCAAATCACGCACCTTAGGTTACGTTGTTACCAAATATGTAAATGTATTACAATTACTTTCAGAGACGAGGGTAACGAATAATTGGAGAGGAAAGCCAGGGTCGATCGACATTGTCACAACATCAAAATTTTGAGGCTTAATTTGAATTTATGAATTATATTCATTATAGTGTTATTAAGATTAAGAAATTCCTATCTGAAGCGACATTGCCTAACTTCACAAAGGGATAACCAATTAAAAAACGTCGTATTTATTTCAGGCCTTAAGAAGGTACTTTATGAACGTCATTCCAATTAAACAGTGGTAACCAGTGCAACTGTTGAAGCACAACTGCCACACATTTTTTTATTTATACAAAATTTAAAGACTTGGATCCAAGAAGAACATGTCAGTCCCATCGTACTTAGCTAGTGCACTTGTGTGGTTAACAACACACACCGACATACGAGGCGTCTTAACTCAGTCCTCAAGAGAAGCAACCAATTGATGATTGGCATTGGTTAGAATCTGGACTTATCGGTCTTAATATATAGCTAAAGGCTGCAGTGCCCACGTAACATCTTACTTCATACCATGGATATTGGAGTTAAAGTATTAAATTGCCGATTTTTAACAAATATCGATATCTTTCATTCTACTTAAAATTGCAAAGTCATATTAATCTATATATCTATACATATAATAAAAATGTAAACAATCACTGTTTGTACATGGAAGATATATGTGAAAACTATTATTGGGGGTCTTTATAAACGCAATAGAACCCAAAACAATGATTATTAGAATTTTTGTCTGTTTGTCTTTGCGTTTGTACGCGCTAATCTCAGAAACGGCTTAACCGATTTGGATGCGGTTTTCAGTAATATATTGTGGTAAGCTTCACTTAAAATTTAGTGTTTGTTTTATTTCAATCAGTTCATAAAAAAGAGTTATATCAAGTTAGAAAATCACGTCGAACATTTGTTCGATAAAATGCTATAAAATAATTGTTCAGTTGAATTGGCTTAAACTTTATGCTTAATGATGGATAGTTTAGATAAATTTAACAATGGACAGTTTCGGAGATTTTAAAAATTCCAATATAAGTTGACCTGCGCTCTATATGATCAGTCATATTAAAAAAGGATCAGCTTAAGTAGGATGTTATCAGTTGGTCATGACCACGCGTGTGTATAAACGTCTTAAGCGCTCGCCCCCAAACAACCAACGATGAAGCAGCAAAAGCCGTCTGTGGTTTCAGTACCCTTATAAAAGTATAGTCAGTTGTAAAAAAAAGACCTGCCACTGCCTGTAGCATTGAGTTATTCGCAGGAAACGCATGTCCCTGGTAACAACTACGTTCGGTAACGCAGAGTATCTGGAGGTAGGCGATTTTACGATATTCATTATTACAAAACTCTCTCTGTATTATAATATAATATATTTTGTTTAAAATGGTTAGTAGTTAATTTAAAAAAAAGTACATATTACAGTCCTACAATTAAAATTTAAAAAATATCTATTACACATTCCCAGTTTTAATTAAACATTAGAATGTAACATTGTCGAAGCCATAAGATATATATGTAAATATGTGAACAAAGGCACTGACCAAACAACAGTGAGGTTCACAAATAATAATAAAGATGAAGTTACCAGGGTTTTCAGTCTGGCCGATATATTAGTTTTTCTGAGGCAGTATGGCGTATTTTAAAATTTTCCGATTTATGAAAGACATCCACCTTAGCCTTATCCATCTTAGCGTACATCTTGAACGTAGACAAAGAGTGTACTTCAACCCTGATAATGTGGCAGAGCGTTAAGAAAGCCTAAGACGAATCACTCTGCTTGCAGTCTTTCAACTTTGCGAAACAGAAGTATTTGCTAAGAACAACGAAGTTCCATCATATTATACCTATAATACACAACAGGGTATTTTTAACCGCATAAGACGTGGAACAGTTGTAGTTATTGAACCAGGTAGTTTTACAGAACACATTATTGGCAGAGTTAAGTTAATAAATTATTAAGTTAATAACTCTAAATGTTTTTCCTACGCTTACTTCTGCAAACTGTTCGAAGGCCTACTTCTTTTATACTTACTAAACAGCTTGCCTGGCACGTCACTTACTAAATGGTGATCAACACTAGGATGACGCTTTGTCCGAAGTAAGTATTAGTGAAAGCCCTCATCGGTTGCACCCTATGCTTGCAGTCATACTGGTGTTCTGTGCACTTTCAGATGCCGCACAGTTGTGGCATAAATATCGGGATAAATTAGCTGAGGGCTTTTTCAGGCACGCACAACTAACTACTTTGACGGTAAAGGCATTAACAGAGATTACGTGATTGAAATAAACTATGACTCTGTAGAACTGACCGTAACTTTACAAACTGATTTCTCGAGACTAACTGAAGAACAGCGTTTAAAATTTATTATTCGATCGTGTATGTCGCAGCGTAGACAGTGCTTTGAGAGAAATGCTGTTTGTAGATGCACCCGGAGGAGCTGGCGGAGCAGGTGATAGTGTTTTTATACCCCGGATCCCTCTCATAACAAACAGTTTTCCGTTTAGTTTTAAACGAATCCAGTTTCCAGTAAGCCTATGTTACGCATTCACAATTAATAAAGCCCATGATCAGATATTTTTCGCAAGGTCAGTTTTATGTGGCTCTGTCGCGTGTCAGTAGTCCTAGGAAGCTTTATGCTTTGATCCACGAAGGTTATACGTCTAGTATCTTGTACCGAGAAGCATTAGTGTAAATTACATAATGAATTATATAGTAACTTATTTCCGCCACCCTCTTTCTTTTTAAGATAGACAAATGCATGAGAACTTTTTGCTGTTAGAAATTTTGGGAAAACTTCAAAAACTGAGGCACACGCGACCGTAGTCACGGACAGCAGCTATAAGAAATAGTGCGTGTAATCGATTTTTTTTAAATACCAAGTACCTAAGAAGGTAAAGACAGTGTTAATAAACTAATGTACACGTGGACGAAGTCGCAGGCAACAGGTAGTTCTAAATAAAATGTTAAAAATTACGTTATTTTTATATGTCTGTTCATTTAAGCATAATTTTTATAACTAAATTCATACCTAATTTTGTTTGCAGTTTAAAAAACCTATCCAGTAAATTTTACAACTGTTCCTAGTTATATGACCAAGTAGTACAACGGCGTAAAACATTTGAAGCTTTCAGTCTTAGGGCTATAATCGTAAAATAGCTAAAAGGAAACCGTAAAAAGTCTTCTTAAACGTGGCAATAAAATAGAAGAATGTGTGACAAGTTGGTAGAAAATTAACTTTTAGTTTCTCATTCTATCGTCTACCGAGAATATACCGAATATAGAGTGATGAACATTTCTAAAGATAAAAGTTAAATTATCTTTATTTAATATGTTTAATGATCATTGACAAATTGGCGATACTGCATGTAAATAAATACATATTTTATATATAATACATTAATTACTTATCTCATTAAGACCTGTACATTGTGTACATCACTTGTATAGACCTCTACATAATATGTTATATTGCATCTATCTTACACATGTTTGTTCAAGTACTTCCAACATTAATTGTTAATCCAAGTAAAGTTTACTAAACTGCATACAACTGGATTTCAATTCTAGACTGCTCTTAAAAACTAAACTTACTTCTAACTAATCTAAATATGCAGACCTAGCGTTTAGCCCTTTCGTGGGAACGATGGTGGGTCAGCTGAATCGTATCAGCTATGGGCTGAGAATACATAGGTATATAACTACTGTGTACATTGTTTATTTATATTAAATACACATTCTTTATAAATTAAAAAATTAGAGGTAATAATTGGAGGTAACCACACAAATTGTGGAAATCCAATTTTAGTACTAACGTGTTCAGTAGAACTCTTTCCAAAAATCCGACCTAAGATTTTAAATGCTTATTAATGTTAACGAACTAAGCTATTATACCCCCCGCCTCAGCCATCAAAGCGCAACCCCTGCTGGCGTCAGGGGAATTTCCCGCGCTGCCGGTCCCGCGCCAGCTCCCGGCCGCCGCCGGCCCCTCCGCACCCCGCGTGGTGCAACCGCAACCCGTGCGTTCATCGCAGAACGCATGGGGCCCCCGCCGCCCCAATCCACAGCCCCTTATGGCTATGGATATTCCCGCGCCCCGCGCGCCCGCTAACACTGTCGTCAATAGTAACGACCTAATGATACTGCTCACCCGCGAGCACGATATCCGCGAGCTCATCGAATACAATGACCATTTGGAGCGCTTCGGTCTCATCAAGACCGCTTGCGCGTTCCCCCGCCTCGTAGAGACACTACAACGTCTCGATCGCGAGGCGAGTAGTAATAAAAATTAGGGCCTTTCAATGGCTAAGTTTAAACCGAAAGCGTTAAATCTTTCATTTTTTAACGCGCGAAGCCTACTTCCGCAGCGTGATCTCGTCGCGACCTTTCTTAAAGATCACCAAGTAGATGTTCTTTTAGTGCAGGAGACGCTCTTAAAGCGTGCTAAACGTGATCCAAAAATCGCGAACTACAATATTGTAAGAAATGACCGGGCCGGCCGCGGGGGCGGCACTCTCATTTATTACAAACGATCGTTATATTGTACGCCGGTAGATCCTCCGATACTTACCAATATGGAAGTATCCGTGTGTAGACTAGGAATGACCGACCACCCGTCCATAACGTTAGTCTCAGTTTATCTCTCGCCGAGGAAAGAGCCTCTCAGGTCTGACCTAGAAAAGCTACTTTCGCTCGGTGAATCGGTCATTATAGCGGGTGACCTCAATTGTGGACACACTTCGTTTGGCAATTGGAGAGACTCCAGTAATGGGGTTAAACTCGAAGAGCTAACGAACGTGCTAAACTTTGATGTCATAGCGCCACCCACTCCCACCCACTTTCAAGACAACTGTATGCCGACAGTGCTTGATGTAGCTCTCATTAAAGGTATCGCGCTTCGGTTACGACTCATTCGGGTCGTACACGAGCTCGACTCCGACCACCGTCCGGTCATCATGCAGCTAGGTCAACCAGACGACTCTAGCCCTCCTTCGGTCCAAGTGGTTGACTATGCCAAGCTAAAACATTATCTTGCGGACAGGCCGTCCTCGTCCAACTTAGATAGGATCCCGGACGTATTGGGGTCCGTTGCGGACGTAGATCTCGCGATCGATTCCCTGGTCGACCACCTGCAGGCCGGCATCGGAGAGGCCTCGAGAGAGGTCGAAGAGGCGAGCGATCGCCGCTTCGTACTCCCTGCCGACGTGCGGGCGTTGTTGACGGAAAAGAACGCGGCGACTCGTGCGCACGACCACTATCCGACCGAGGAAAACCGCGCACGTTTACGCGCACTTCAAAGATCGGTTAGAGCCCGTATATTAGAACTCAGAAGTCACAGATGGGACGCCCTCGTCGAAGGGCTAAGGCCGTCGCATCTGGCTTACTGGAAATTAGCTCACAGCCTCAAAATAGAGGCTTCTTATCTTATGCCCCCCCTCGAGAGGGGTCCCGGTATACCGCTCGCCTTCGATAGCAGCGACAAGGCGGAGTGCCTCGCCACTTGTTTGGAGAGCCAGTGCTCTCCGAACAGTGTCGATGCAAATACCGACCGGGTCGAGGGTATCGATGGATGCGTGCGGGAGCTGGATAAGCTCCCCGCGACAGACTCCCTGTCCCCAGTCACGTCTGAGGAGGTTCTTTCCATTATAAAAAGCCTTAAGCTTAGAAAAGCACCAGGTCCCGACGGGATCAGGAATGAAGTACTTAGACTTCTTCCCGATCGCCTCATAGCTCTTTTGGTCTGCATCTTCAATGTAGCCATAGCCCACTGCCATTTTCCAGCCGCCTGGAAAAAGGCCATAGTCATAGGTATCCGTAAGCCCGGCAAGAGCGCGTCGCTTCCCGACAGCTATCGCCCGATCAGTCTCCTAAATACTTTAGGGAAAATGTACGAGCGGATCCTTCTGAACCGTCTCAAGTCAGTAATAGAGGAGAAAGACCTCTATCCGCCTGAGCAATTCGGTTTCCGTGCTAGATATTCTTGCACTCATCAAGTGCACCGCCTCACGGAGCACGTTGCATTTAATTTTGCTGAATTATATAAACCCCGCCGTACACTTGCGGTCTTTTTCGACGTTGCCAAGGCCTTCGATAAGGTCTGGCACGAGGGATTGATCTACAAGTTGTATCACTTTGAAGTCCCCGATAGGCTAATTAAAATAATTCGCGACTATCTAACAGATCGCACCTTTCGCTATAGAGTGGAAGGTGAATTGTCCACGCCCCGTCCAATACGCTCAGGCGTTCCCCAAGGTTCGATCCTGGCTCCTAGCCTATTTAACCTGTACGTCAGTGACCTACCTCGACTCCCGGAGGTCGAGGTAGGGCTATACGCTGACGATACAGTCTTATATGCCTCAGATAGGAATAGATCCCACCTCAGACACAAAGTCCAACGCTCCGTGACCACTCTCGGGAAGTGGTTTAACGAGTGGCGTATAGCCGTTAATCCCTCGAAGAGCGCCGCGATGCTCTTCGATGCGGATTCGTCACAGATACCGTGGAAGCTTAAACCTGTTAAGCTCTACGATAATCCGATTCCGTATGTAAGAGAGACCAAATATCTAGGGGTAACCCTAGATAGTAGGCTCTCTTTTAGACCCCACATCCGTAAGGTTAGGAACAGGGCCGCGTGGGTCCTGGGCCGGTTGCATCCTCTGTTGTGTTCGGTGAGTAAAATGTCCACGCGACATAAGCTCACGCTCTACAAGACGTGTATTCGACCAATTTTGACATACAGTTGCGCCGTGTTCGCACATATGTCCGAGTCGAGTTTCAAACGGTTACAATCGATACAGAATAGGTTCCTCTATCGTCTCACCGGGGCCCCGTGGTATGTTCGAAGCGTAGATCTCCATAGAGATATGGAGCTTCCTTCGATACATGCCTACGTTAAACAGCTCTCCCGTTCGTATTTCGACACCGCGTCGAACCACGCGAATCCGTTAATAAAAACAGCCGCCACTTATGTTCCGGCACCCACGGACATCCGGTGCAAACGCCGGCCGCGCAATATTTTTATTGATCCCGACGATCACATCGAAAATTCGAATAAATATTACACATCCGTCTCTCCAAACAGAGCGTGCCAGCGCCCACGCCCGCGAAACCACCGTTCTCTCCGCAGAGGGCGGGCGGTCAATTTCGCTCCAGCACACCCGTCACGTCCACCCTCTCTAGCGGTAACCCAAGCCTAGGTCCGTTCCTCGGTGTGAAACCCTTGGGTCAGGCAACCGCCCGCGCGATACAAGTGACACTGTACGTGCATCACTTAGCTACCTACATACAACACTACACACGTATGAACATACACACGTGCACACCACACAGGTACATAGGTTCTGTGAGGGACCTTTTTTTTTTCTTTTTTACGCTAGTTAGTTAGCGCTAGGTAGTGTAGAAACATTCCGATTATTGAATACACATACGCACGGTTCCTTCCTTCCTCCCAGGAGGAAGGGAACGTGCCTATGTGTATATTTAGTTAGCTCGAATCGTAGGTGTAGGGATTCGAATAGATCGCGACCTATTTGCGAACGCGACGACCGCCCGAGCCGAGGTCCGGCCACTTTGGCACCCTCGTGCGAGTCGTCCACAAAACTTTCGAGGCTGAGTGCCCTCTGCGCTCGCCCCCAAGTCCGGTGAAGCTGTAAAAGCCGCAGCGGCTTTAGGGCCCCTAAGGCTAACAGTGTAGTCAGTTCTAAAAAAAAAAAAAAAAAAAAAAAAAAAAAAAAAAAAAAAAAAAAAAAAAAAAAAAAAAAAAAAAAAAAGCTATTATACTACCTAAATATACTGGTTAACATGTCTGAAATATATAATTCGTAAATGGTAATTACATTTTGTAGTTATGTGGGAAACGGAACGTAAGATGGAATGGAAGGAGTGGATGAATGAAAATAAAAGATGGCGCACAAGACGATTAAAGCGTAGGACGTTTAAGTTGTTGCTTAAAATAATAAATATTTTAAGCTTGTATCTTTATTTTATCTCTGAGTACAATCCCACAGTTACACTTTAGAAATATGAGTGAATTTTTATACATTGTAATAAAAAGCTGCTTAGTATAGAGATGCCTCTTATTTTATTGTAGTTTAGATAGTCAAACTCAATGATATTTTTTAATATGCCGTATCAGTGTCATCAATAAATAAATCATGAATGTATTTTCTATTATCAATTCTTTTATTATTTTATTAAAATGATTTAACTACATGTAAATTAAAAATCGTTTTGATCACGTTAAAGAAGTAAAACTTATCGACGCGATATAAACAAATACACGCACCCACAGTTTTTAAATTCTGCATAAAGTAAATTAAGCTACTTCACCGTTTAAATTGAAAGGAGGCAATAAAAACGGCATTAAAACTGCCTATTCCGTAACACAATAACATACGTGAACATAATCAACCTTGACCGTAAAATATTTTTTATGAAACTCATATAATAATACAATTTCCTGGATCGCGTGATAAAACAATGGACTGCTGACATTCATTCGTATAAGCGTATTATCCGTGCCATGCCCTCGTGACAGGACCTAAATAATTACGAGATGCAAATAATATCTTCCGCTTGGCTTGTACTTTTCACATTTAAATAGTCATGGAAGGAAGCTATAACGGATACGAGGAAAGTAATTGTGACCAAACCTACCCATAACAAATTACAACCTCATCCAACATTTATTTGCTGTATATCTGTTTATTGTTTTTTTTCTTTATTTATACGAGTGTAGTATGTTGTGTATATATCGAATAAATATTTTCTCTCTTTCTTTCTATATGCTATCTATACTATATACCTAATTTATAAATAATATTATATAGCTGAGGAGATTGTTTGTTTTTTTGAACGTACTAACCTCTGGAACTACCCATCAGATTTGAAAAAATCATTTTATACTTTATAGTGATTTATTGGCAAAGGTTATGGGCTATATAACTTCAAGCTGTGACTCTAAGGAGCGGAACAGTAATAATGAAAGTCAAGCAAATTGACGTAGGCAAGTACGGGAAGTTGGTCAGTTTGTTTTACTGATCTGTGGCTACACGGGTGCGTTGGCAAAGGCGCGGTGGAGAATTGTTTGAATAAATTTAATAAGGCTAAAACCGTGGGACACAGCTAACTTAATATACATCTATGTTAGAGTTTTACATTTTCCGATCAAGTACCTAGTTATAACAATTGATCTCATACAAATTCGGAAACAATATTATTGAGATTTTCTAAACGGAGAAAAATAAAATTATAATAACAATAAAGACTTAACATTTTAGACGGCAAATAAGCAAGCGATAATGTCACGACAATCTTAAAGATTTTCCTTGAATCTTCACGGTTCAGATGTTTGTAGTGACATATTATCATAACGAGGCTTTCCGGTCACGAATCTCATGAAATATAATTTAATTAATAGTCGGTCTTACCTTAACTCACAAGGCTTTCAGTATAAAGGTTGATGTGATAATAGTGCGACAAATTTACCTTGGTACAACCTTCGTTGTGACGTGAATACTCCATAATAAGAAAATAACAAGTAAGCAAAAAGTTTTGTTCTCTATACCTGTATTTCTAGCTCACGTGTCCTTGAATATAGTTATAAACTAAACAAATATATGCACTTGGTGATAAACCCGACACAGTGACTATCTTTGAGATTGTCGTCTTCGGAATCAGTCTGTTTACATCCAGCCCCCGAGACTTCCAGGCCGGTATGACAGCGGCAACAGGCAATGAATTGATGCTCTGTCGTTGGTCGTCGTTTTTCTTTTGGACTGTATTGTGCTTACCATCAGATACAGAACAACCACTTAGCCGTACTACAATTTTTTTTAAATAATTTTTTCCCCTTTATTTGGTCTTAGTTCAATTGATCTTGACTACAGTATATTCAGGACTTTCCGGAATAATCTTTTGAATTCCATTAACGGAAAACTATTTTACTACAAGCAGAACATGCATACGCCGTTTTCAAAATATGGTTACAGGCCTTCTCCCTATACGGCAATTGGATTAATAAAAGGCTATTTAATATTTATTAAATTATTATATAAGCAGTACTAATATAAACGGTTAATAAGTTCAAATTTTTATATTTAGGACCAACATTTGCAAGGGGACGAAGAAATAAAAAAATATATTTATTTAATTCATGTATAATATTAGGTCCTTACATATGAAATTGGCGTTTTGTTGAACTGGTTACTTTGATCTCAAATATCGGGCGTCTGGTTAGAAATTCCAAATTCAAATATATTCCAAATTCAGGCTTGTGTATTTGAGTTTCGTATTTAGTGATTCATTTGTTTTCGCTCCATTTTATTTTTCTGTGACATCGTTCTTTTCACAAAATAGAAAATTTAAAATATCGCCTTATTTGCGAATATAAGTTCCATTGCGGCATCAGCGCTGCAGAATCAGCTCGAAGGATTAATGATGTGCATGTATGTGTGTGTGTACCTTTTTCTGAGTCAGCTTTCGCTTGGGACAGGATTTAGCCGGTTCTCCTGGGTTCAACCAATGTGATAGGCGTTTCCGATTCTAGAAAGGGATCTATTTTTCGTCACAAGTAACAATAAGATTCAAAATTCCGTCGTTATTGTGACGGTTGAGTAATGTAATCCAGAACTCAATAGGTGTTTGTTGGCGTGCTTCAGTCAATTCATGCAGTACCCATTTCTCGAGCGCTTTTCATTTTTGCAATTTATTTACAGTGAATTGAAATTGTTTTATCACTCACGCCGAAGCCTGCCACTAACTTTGACGTGTTTTGCGATAGATCGAGTTGTTTTTGCATCGCTGATGCTACGGTGGAACTCGTATTCGTAAAATAAAACGATATTTTAAGTTTTCCATTTTGTGAAAAGCATGATGTCAAAGAAAAATCAAATGGTGCGAAAGCAAATGAATCACTAAATTCGAAACACAATTACACAAGTCTATATTTGCAATAAAGGGCATAGGATCTTTATCTACTTTGGTTTTTAAATAAATGAAAAAAAAACCAGACAATCAGTAAAAATTTTTTTTCTCAAAAACGGCTTGACCAATTTGAATGAAATTTGATCACATCATAGAGTCATATAGAGGCTATTATCGGAAAAAATAACAACTCATAAGGCGATTTTTTTTAACTATTAATTTTTCTCTTTGATAACGTTTTCGTACAATTATGAAAAATATTTTTTTTCAAATGTCTCTTTTGATGTAGAATACCTACCTCTTAAATCCATAAATTGATCGAAAGGGTATTCTATATTGAAAATAATAAAAAACGTTTTTTAAATGTAAAAACCGATTTATTTAAACGTTTATGACATTGAATTAGCTTATTGGATTACTTTATAAGTGCAGATAACATCAAATATCCAAAACAATAATAAGGAAACAACTTTCTTAAAATTAAAATACTATAATATTGAAAAAAATATTTTATATTACTTTGGAAAAGTATGCCTTCGCATTTTAAAACATCACCATAAACATTATATTTTATTCCTTTAATGATTACATCAGAATCAATTTTTATTCTTTAATTCTTTATATCATAAAAGAACTTTTATATCATACTAGTTGTAACCGCGACTTCGTTCGCATGGATATTGGGAAAACAAAAGTATTTAGTATAAGATACTATACTATAACCCATGTCATAAACTATGAGTGTACCATATTTCTTCCAAACCCGTTTGGCCATTTTCACACAAACTTTCACATAATGATAACAACATGGTATGATAGTCTTTAATAAATTTGTCACTTGGAACGTAAGTATTGAAGTAAAAACAATAAACGAAAGTAATCATACTTTAATTTCAAAATCGAAAATAAATTAACCACAAAACAAAATTGATAATGGTTGTTGGCTACAACGTTTACCCGAATAAAAATTACATGTGTTAATACAAACTTTCACATTTATTATATTATAGTAGGATAATAGAAGATAAAACTGTTATTTTATTTAAAGTTACATGTTATCCTTATTGGTTGTCGAAGTATCTACGTGAAATCTAATCCAGAAAGAAAACCTTAATATGTTTGTAACATGGAATGTAGATAATAAAGTAAAAACAATAATATCAATTAATTCATAGTTGACAATCTAACATAAGCGAACCATAAACATAAATTGATAGCAATAGTTAAGCTATGACTTTTACCGGGATAAAAAATAGGTACAGTTTGACTTTAGATTATATAACGCTGAATTTGATGATGTGAAGAGGTGCTTGCTCAGCTCACGAGCCTAATGCACGCATTAAGATCACGTTTCAAACATAAACTAACCACAAACAAATTTATACCAGTGGTTAAAGCTTTTATCGGGATAAAATTACTCTATGTGATAATCCAGCCGTTATAGTGTGATTGAGTAACAAACATCCAAACATACAAACTTCTAGATTTATTACATTATACTAGCTGTACCCGTGGCTTCGCTCACGTGGACTACAGAATGCCCGCGCGAATCTTGCTCCCCACTCCCGGCTATTTTAAAGACAAAAATGCTTATTGTGGTTGTTCTTTAGAAGATAGATGTATACTCTACTTGACTTTTTTTTAGGTCTTTTTAACACCTATAATTATGTTATACATTATTTTTTTATATCTCTTATGGTTTACTCAGCGTAGGCCATTTAGGCGCCCGAATTGATATTCCATGACCAGTTTTTTTTTAATTTGTGCGAAACTCTAATTATTTTTCTAAAATAAAAGTAGCCTAAGTTACTTCCTATAAATTCAGCTATCTACCAGTGAAAGTCTCGTCAAAATCGGTCCAACCGTTTCGGAGATTACTCGGAACAAACAGACAGACAAAAGTTTTAAAAATGGGCGTTTTGTTACAGTTGTCGTATATACTTTCATGTTAATTTACTAAAAAACTGTTATTTAGACATTACAAACAGACACTTCAATTTATAGATAAATATACAAGCTCACCCGCGCACCTTCGTCTGCGTCACATAAGAAAGAGGAGAGTTAGCGTTAGAGAGTTTTTTTTTTTGATCTGACTACACTGTTAGCCTTAGGAGCCCTATCCAAAAACAGAGCCGCTACGGCTTTTACAGCTTCACCGAACTTGGGGTCGAGCGCTTAGGGCACTCAGCCGCGAAAGTTTTGGACGACTCGCACGAGGATGCCAGAGTGGCCGAACCTCGGCTCGGGCGGTCGTCACGCATGCGAATAGGTCGCGATCTGGCTAATTCCCTACTCCTACGAATTCGAGCTACATAACATATACCTCATATGCATGTTCCCCTCCTCGTGGTAGGAAGGAGGGAAACATGTGTATATGTATATAGTGATCAGGCCTTATTTTGTTTTATCTGCGAACCATTTAAATCACCATTCATCCTCTCCTCTCCACATGACAGCCCGCCTCCGACATCATTCCGCATAATAAAAATGCGCGCGCAGTACTTGATTATTAGTTTCCTGCAGAGATGTTTTAAAACTGTGTGATATCTCATAAGATATTCATTGAAATCAATTGATGTAAAGGGCAATTTTGTTCAAAATTAAATTCTTGTGATAAATAACGTATTTGTTTCGATAAGGATTAATACCATCTTTATAAAAACACCTTCGCAAATAATGCATTATTTTACAACAAATTTTATTACCATAAAAAAGGTTATATTGACTTTTTTTTTTACTTTTTAAGAGATACTTTTCCGTCACACATGATTGTTGCGTAACTTTAACCATTTACGCAGCGCACGCAATGGAAGCTCTAAAACTAAATAAAAATAAATTTTCCCCGTTTTCGCAACATTTTTCATTGATGCTCCGCTCTTATTAGTCGTAGCGTGATGTTATATAGCCCATAGCCTTCCTCGATAAATGGGTTATCCATCACTAAAATAATTTATCCTTTCGAACCAATAGTTCCTGAGACTATAGGCGTTCAACCAAACAAACAAACAAACTCTTTACACCGTACTCATATTTATAAACCCATCTATGATTTTTTTGGTTTGTCGTGTTCCTAAATCAGCCAGTACATATGCAGTAATATAGCGGGGTGGTAAGCATCGCGACCACCATACACATAGTGATAAACCTATCTATGCTATTTTTGGTTCGTCGAATTCCGAAATCAGCCGGTATATATGCAGTAATATAGCGATTAGGGATCGCGACCATCATACACATGATGACAAACCCATCTACGATTTTCTTTTGGTTTATCATTTTCCGAGATCAGTCTGTGTATATCCAATAATACACAGACAAAGTCGCGGGTATCAACTAGTGTTGTGTATATTTTAAATATAACATAAAACAAATATAATCCACTAGATGTGTCCCATGATTTCACTCCTTTTAAATTAATTCCACCAACTATCCACAGCATCGAAAATCGCAACGCACCCGCGTAGCATTTCGATGTTCTCACTTACCATACTTGTCAACAGCTTTCTATAGTTATATAGCCTACAAACTTCCTTAAAAATGGGCTACAAAATGCAAATTGTTTTTTTTTTTTTAGTCTAACTATTAGTCACGAAGATTAGCACGATCAAACAAGAAAAAAACAATCTCTGTAGCTTTATAATATGAAAGTATAGATATGTGTTTTACATATACCCTAACATACAATATATATGTTCCATTAGATTACAAAGGTAATAAAACATATATCTCTAATTTGTGATCTCAATGCAGCGTAAGTTATCTATTAAATCCACATGTCAAAACAAAATGTATCAAAATAAATTACGATCAGAACACAAAGTATTCAAGCTTAATAGATAATAAATTACACGAACGTACTACAATTGCCAACGGAACGCGTGCGAATAAAAAAATTAAATAGTTTTAGACACATGCTGCAATCTTGAATGGGACATACTAAATTATTTTCGCGGATTATTGAACTGGCTTGCATATTTGTTTGTTTTTATTCTACAACAACAATCTTCTTTGAGAACAGAAATTTTACGAAAGAAATATATTTAAATTGTGTAATTGGTATCAGTGTTAATAAAGGAGAAAGTATGCTACATTCAAAGTTAGACTGTAAAACAACGTACAATCATAAATGTGTCTTAGCTTTTGGCCCACTTATGTTCCTATTGACCGTATAAAAGCATTACCAGTGTAAGGATCAAGGGTTTGATCTGTCGTATTGAAATTTAAAAACTTAATCAGTGTAACATTTTATTTTTATTTTAAGTACATTACGTACTAGTTAGTTACTAAACCGCAACTTCCTTCACATTAATATACTTTTAATATTCCACGAGAATTACAATTACTCGCTCCAAACTTTATGGCCGATCTAAACCCAGCGACAAGTACGAATTTTCACATGGTAAAGCCGAATAAATAATTAGAGATGTGCAAACTAGTCGGTCAAGCTGACTATCCGGCTTCTTACTTTGTATGGATTTCTAAAAAAATGTATGTATATAGGAGGAATTACATTAAATATAAACCTTGATTCTTTATTATTATTTTTATTTTATAATCAGTCTTACACATTTTGAAATGTAAAGTAAAGCAGCCTTACCTTTGGTAATCAGTTTCTAAAATTACTTGCTTAATTATCGATTGATTTCCCTCACATTTCTGCCGTTGTCTCGTATAACTTTTTATATCTACTTTATTCTAAACAATTTTTTATATTATTGACGGTGTGTGTTTCAGGGAAATATTTCATTTGCAATACTGCGTTATGATATTTGAAACAATGGTCAAACCAGTGATCTGTAAAACTCAAAAAACTTTGTTTGTTATTTACGTTTGCCCACATGTCAGTAGTGACTGAATTTGCAGCTGCACTCATCACTCCTCTTTGTATTTCAGATTTAGTCTCTTCGTAAAGTTGAGAAATAATGTTCTCTGTGAAATACTTTCTGCCCGGTATGTTATATTTTGGTTTAACTTTTCACATCAAGTTTCTAAAGCAAGTATTTAAAACAATTGACAACGGCTGGTTGTCAAGTGCAATCATCTCACTTATTACAATATTCATGAATCTTGATCTTGAGTCTTCACATGACCATTGTACAGCAAAACTATCTTCAATATTTTGTTGGCTTTTCTGGCATAAACATTTCAACGCAGAACATAACTGAGGTATCAGGGTTAGTGTCGGTATTTAATATTTTTGAGCATACTTGTAGTATTTGCTGTTTTTCTCTGCCCACCACGAGAAATTATCATTTGACATTGGATACACTTGGGTTTACGGGAACCATTGTCCTATTGTTAAAAAATCGGTTGTCTGTAAAGTCGGTTTACTGACAATAGTTGAACGTGACAACGTCATAAGAAAATACTGATGGAATGGTATCATTTTTCAAATAATATCGAAAGAATCATTACCTTTATCGCCGTAATTATCGTAGCTATAAACAATTGACACCACATTCACTTTTCACTGCACTTCATACTTGACGAAAACATGTAAATGTATTATTGTATAGCAGCTGTCCACGCGGACGCATCGCTCACTCAAATAAGAGATAAACATATGTCGAACGCTGCCGAACGCGGAGGCCGATTATGCCTCTTTGTCGCTCGTTCCGCGCTCTCGCTTGCACTTCAAGCCTTAAATGGAACGCCTCAGAGCGTGGTAATGCCGCATGAATCATGTTTTTTCGTGCGTGCAGCCGGCTCCATCGAATTATAAGTTGTCACGCCAAAAAATCATACACGTGACTTTCTTTTTGACATTATTAAAGTTTAATTGAACTTTTTCACTATAATGAACAATAACAGTATTCTCTTTACACGAAAAGACCGTACAAAAGCAAAAATCAAAAAACAGTGCGAAATTACAAAACAGGTTCCGACACGCTTGCTGGCGGCGGCAGATGCGACTATCACGGAAATCTCCGAAACCCTGATCGGCTTAGCCGACTAGTCGGCCTCTTTTCAATCGACTAATCGGTTAGTCTGCTAGTCGAGCAAAGTCATAATCGGCACGACTTTTTAAATAATACTTAGAACGGCATAATAATATTATGTTATTTTGCTTTTAGATAAGACATTGTTATTAAATATAATTTATTTAAATAGCTATAATATTTATAACTAAATTTGTGTTCTGCGCAAACTAACACGTTTATGTTCAGAGCGGTCATAAAGTTTGGCGCGAGGTGTACTATTGTATCCGGATTGAAAGTAGATATCTTATCGAAAACGTTATCATAGAGAAAAAAAAAAATTCTAGAAAAATCGCCTGTTACAAATGGTTAAAGATGGGGTGTTGTTATTTTTTCCGATAATATGGCTCTATTGTGACCAAATTTCATTCAAATGGGTCTAGCCAATTTTGAGAAAAAAAAAACTGATTTTCTGTTTTTTCCCCATTTATTCAAAAGCCAACGTAGATAAAGATCTGAAACTTGCCAGATCAACGTATCTTATTAGTACCAACGTTCCCTCAAATGATGATTCAGGTTATCTTCTGATCCCGAATCAGTACGCTTATCGCCCTATAGCCTTTGAATTCAAATCAAAGATATCAACGTGGCCAATTCAACAAAACGCCAATTTCATATTTAAGGAGCTATAATTCCTAGAATATAATTAATGCTTCCATTGTTAGAAATAAACAATGCTATGACAAGTGTCTTCGCTGTTCATTGTTTGCCGAGTCTAGAACAGTCTCAGAGATAAATTAATGTAGATTTGAAATATCATCTCTCTACTTAGCTTATTAAGGCTTCCACAAAAACTATTCATATAAAATTTCTTCGGGTTGAATTTATATTTTATTATACTAGCTGTGCCCCACGGTCTCGCTAGTGTTAATTTTATCCGACTACCACCGCGCCGCGCCGACTGGTATCGCCATGTAACCTCCTTTCGGCATATTCAACCTTTTTCAACATATAATGTTTCTTAATTCCGTTGACGTTTTCGCACGCACGTAAAAAAAGAGAAGACTTTTCATGTCACTCATAAAATAAATATATTATATCGTTATATTGATTAATATATCCTAAAATAATTAAATACATAAATATTTGTGCATGTGAAAATAAAGAATTGCATGAAGTGAAGAAGAACATAGTCGCCGTTCATAATACATCATTTCATCAGGTACGTTGCGTGCTTTCTCTAAAAAAAAATACTGTTTTCCAAATTATCCATTTCTTATTTATTAATACAGTCCTCTATATTGATAAAACCAGCGTCGCAGTAACACCGCCAACGGGTTCTCACTTCCCGTAAATACAAATTATTTTAATTTTCCATTATCTCCTAAACTATGTATTCAAATAACATGGTCTAAAGGGCAAAGTTTACCTTCATAAAATTGTCTTTATGATGGAGTAACTTTTGCTCATAAGGATTAATATTCCATGCCTAAAAATAATCCTCACAAATCACTTTTTTATTTTCAACAAATCTTTGTCACAAAATAGGTTATTGTGGCTTATGTATAATAAACTGGAATATGCTATCCCGACTTTTTTTTAGATATACTAAGGACCAACATTATTGTAGAACATTGTACTTACGTATCATTAAAGATTATACCAGCGCGGATAAAGCAGTTCAAAAAATCAATATTTCAGGCTATCTGAAGAGTTGCAGCCTAATTTTGTACAACCTATATTATTCCTCGAGAGTCTGACTATCATATACAAAAAGAATTTTTCGAATCCACTGGTAGTTCCAGAGATTAACGTGTTTAAACAAACAAATAAACAAAAAAAACCTTTTCCGCTTTATTATATTAGTATAGATTATTACTAACAACTTACTATAATAATAGCAAGAAAACAGAAATCATATTGAGTGTTCAAGGAAAAATCTCAGGAAAACGATAAAATAATTTTCTTCGAACAACCAAAGCCCTTACTATTTACTAACAGGGTATACAGACTTAAATAAATAGACATAACGTTATTGAGTGACTATCCAATCATCAAAACGTGCCAATTCTAACTAGCGCAATGGTAGTAAGCCTTACTTTTGAGCCAAGAGGACGCAGGTTAGATTTCCGCATATGACTGACAATTGTGTGACAAGCATAATTGTCCCTTGTATGTCTGGATGTTAAACAGCTGTTTAATTACCGTAATATAAACTTTACTTACTTTGGAATTAAATGGCCGTGTGTAAAATTGTGTCCTGATATTTATTTATAGCGAATTCAACCATTTCATGGATTATGTGTGATCCAACTAAATCTCTAATTAGAAACTAGAGTTACTGAATTAAAAACAAACACGTCACAATGAGTCTACAATCTTGAAATTGTATCCCAAATCCTCAGCAATTATACAATTACTTAGAGTACGTATGACTGAAGAAAGTTGTTCCCAAAATAAAGATTAGGATACAATAAAGGCCATGCTATAATTATACAATCCTGGCAGAGTACTACGTCCTCTCAAACTTCATTGATAAATTATTTAATTGAAATGAGTTAGGTCATTCAACGTTTAACTAAGCGAACGTAACCAAAAGGTCAAAAGGCATAAAACCAAGAAGAACACTCCCATGAATTGAACGTTGAATAATATATATCATATGTAAAATACCGTACCTTATGATTTCTTCCATCTTTTTTTTTTAAAGTAAATAGTCTTTTATCTTATCGGGTATACAGAAAGCTTTTGAACTTGGCTCCAAATAACGACTCCGTTCATGGTTTTCATCTTTATACTTACATTGTAAAGAAAAAGCCACGTTTCTCATCTCAAGCAGTTACTATGCATATGACATGAGAACGACTTATCTGATTTACGAATTTCTTTATTCATAGAAATTATGACGTCTGGGAAGTTTTTTTGTAAGTAAGCTTCTCCCACGTCTTTAGCGAATAAAAAGGCAATATGAAATATTTTTAAAACATTAAAATTATACAATACAACAACAGTTGAATATATAATCTACAAATATCGCTCTAAAAAGTTAGGGGCTTCATTGTTAGAACTACCCAGGGTATTTTTTTTTTGTAGGAAATGCATATAATGATGCGAAGCACAGAGTGGGAATCAAAACAAATATCCATTCATGTCGTACACATATATTTAGTTATACTAGGTGACATAGGAAATAAATAATGACGATATATAATCGAAAATTATGTCAGACGAAAAACAACCGCATACACGATCTCTAGCCATATGTTGTCTAAAACATTTTTGTATAAATTATATTCAATTTTATAAACAATATTTCTATAATCCACACATGCAAAACTACGGGTAAAGTTAATTACCACAAGATGCTATATGAGACGCATGATATAAAATTGAAAAAATATCAGTCAGGATTTCGTGTTTCGTCTTTCAGCGTAATGTCCCTGCGCTGGTAATATGCATTCTGTAATATCGAAAAAATGTCAAAAGAGTCTACTATTAAATCAATAATTAACGTGAATATTTACAATCTACAAAAATAACAAACAAAGTTTTGAAAGTAAGTTATCTTCTAAAGAAACAATTGGCATTACTCCTTAAATTTCTTGTTTAGAAACTTAACACCCTAAATACTCTAGACAATACGCTCATCCAAAACTACAATCAAGTAATTACATTTAAGTCATTTCTCAGTAGAAACATTTAAAAAATTTGAATTGATGAATATTTAGCGAATTTAAGCCAGTTTCGTAACGACATGCACGCCCTCTGTCATAAACTATTGTAAGAACAATTGTGATATTCTTTTCTATAGATAGTTTTTGTAACAGGAATTTATTGCACCAAAATGTCAATTTCAGCTTTTTTGTAATTATTGTTATTGTATTTTTGGATGAACGAATATTACGACTATTTGTTTTTGAACCGCCCCGATAACTCAAAATCAAAATAATCTTTATTCAATTTAGGCCCTAAAAAGGCACTTATGAATGTCAAAACACTACTGCCGGTTCGGAAAATATCCCAGACATCGAGAAGAACCGGTAAGAAACTCGATCGGGTTTATCTCTTTTTTTTTTTGTTAACTGTACAAATGTTACAAATATAACAGGTACAATAATAATATATTAGTGGATGCACAGAGAGGGAGTCACTTCCAGACATCACTATCATTCACATAATGATCCACCCTATAATAACCTTTTGACAGTAAAACCCGCTTGACATGGTCCTTGAACTTGTTGTCAGGTAAATCAGTAATGTGCTTCGGGATCTTGTTATAGAACCTAACACTATTACCTAAAAAACTTTTATTAGTCTTACTAAGTCTAAAACACGGTACGACTAATTTATCTTTATTTCTAGTATCTAACTAACTTATCTATCTATAAATAAATATCTCAAGTTACATCTGTATTATCAAAGCTTTTTAGCTTATGCAAAAATTTGGCCGCTATTTCTGTAAAGTAATGAAATTTCTAACACTGCTTTTAGAAAACGGAAACTTTAATAATAAGTATATTATTACTCAGTATTATTACAGGAAAATGCTGAAGGCTTTAGTTCAATGACGTAATATTTCAGTTAAAAGTTGATCAACTCAAACTATTTCAGTCAATTTTTTTAAATATAAACTTAATATCTACATTTTAATACGTGAACATTTACTTCTAGTGTAAGTGTGTAGTGTAAGTCTACTTTAAGTGTTCTATCTCTTTTTAAGCGTATTGCCTGCACAGAAGATTAAGTTTAAAGTCGCAGGTCGAACTTCGACGACTAGCGTTCGCTAGTTTTAATAAATAGATCAAAAATGATTGTAGGTATTGCTTGGTGTTCCGTCTTGAAAGAGATAAACAATTTTGAATTATTGAAATGTATTTTATTCTGTGGCTTATATCTTAAGAGTAAATGAAAACAATATATTGAACGGCATTGTAGCTTATATAAAAATAATTATTAACATATTATATTTATATAATTAACAAAACTAGTTAAATATTTATATAACTTACGGAATACGAAATAATTTGTTTACAAAAAATATTCTCTTACAAAAGCAAATTAAAGTGGGTAGTACTCGTAGCTATCAGTCATAAAGCAGCTGGTTGGAGACCACTTCTGTTTCCGAGGGTAGGCCGTCCATTCAAACTTAATTAACAACATAACTCTTGTATAAATAAGTAAAGAGGCTTTTATTGCATATTTATGTAAACATTTTTCGAATTAGCATTATTAATATTCGCGTATTGCACTTTCCGACTGATGATTACAACATTACTTGAGCTTTACAGTTCATATCATTAGTAGTGTTATTATATTTTTGAGTAATTTATTACAGTAAAACTAAAATATGACACGTATGAAAAATAATACATACTCGTAGTTATTACCTAATATGAGTTTTATGCAATCATGCTTGCACACCGCTTATTCCCTGTGTTATAAATTCCACGTCTAAAACATTTAGGTACATTGTTATTAACAAATACCAATGATAAAGTTATTCCTATGAAATATTAATCAAGTTATTTAATTCTCTTTTTTACAAGCTTTTATTTAACTCGCTACGTTAGTGTGTAGTATGAGTCTAGTCTTGCAACGAAATTTTTAAATACTTTCACTTAATAACCATTTAATCTTTTTGGACTACTTGTAACTTCGATGGCAATGCATTAATATGATATTATTGAGCTAATCTGATAATGGAGCCAAATGCTGGCCATAGCAACGTCTCAACATAATAAGCGCAGCTTTTGTTTAAGATCATACAGAAAACGATACAATATTTAATTACAAAATTTTTAACGATTTTTGGTTGACTCGAACAACTGCTCCAAAATATCATTCAATAACAAAATTACACGTGTAATCACAGTACAAGCAAATATACAATGTTATTCTTTTGTACCTTCCGTAATTTAGTCGGGTAACCGGGAGCGCTCGGTCAATGTTTAATTAAACAACAGAAATACAATGAAACATGGTGCCGAAGCCTTATATAACGACAGGACAAAAATAAAAAATACCACAACATTTTGTAAGAATAAACTAAATTGATAAACAGGCCATTATTCAGGCAATTATTTATTATTAAAATTTCATATGTATATAATTAATTATGTTTTACTTTCCAAAAAATATATGCAAAGAAATGTTACGCGTGTGCGCGTGCCTGTGAGTATATCTTATATACAAGAAATATATGTATATATGTAATTGGTTTCTTGTAAACGGCTCCAACGACTTGGATGAAACTTTGCATTTCGATAATGTTTTACATTTCAAGTTTACCTAGATAGGTGTTTTTCTTTTTTTTTGTTTGTAAGACAACGAGCACGGCTCGGTCGCCCAGATATTGTATATTATTAGTGCATATAATATTTAGTTACCAATTAGAGCTATTTATAGGTTACTGATTTATTTTATATTTCGAATTGAGCATTTCATAAATTTAATAGTAAATAAT
The DNA here is from genome assembly GCA_033032175.1 of Saturnia japonica. NCBI lineage: Eukaryota > Metazoa > Arthropoda > Insecta > Lepidoptera > Saturniidae > Saturnia > Saturnia japonica. The sequence goes on along the minus strand of CM065309.1, from coordinate 17,166,166 downwards.
AATTTCGAAAACTACCAAATTGATTAGAACAATTATTTCAATAGTGCTTATGTGATGAAGATACGAGTTTTAGCTTATATAACAAAATGTTATATTTACACGTTATTTCTAAAAGTTAATTTTACAAGACGTGATAACCTAACAAAATGTTCGCTTTATTAAAACAGATATTTAAGTTTATAAAATGTAATATAAAATATCTAAATTTTTGCGATATTTACAAACATTCGTCACTGATTTTATGATATTAATAACTCGTACAATTGAACTAAATTAATTGATATACGAGCAACTACATTTTTTGAAACGCAAAAACATTGCCTAATTTGGTCGCTTAAAATTTTTTTGTTCAATTTGTCAAAAATAGTCTGAAATTTTCGCAAGAAGTGTCTTTATCGAAAAATGAATTTCACTGCATAATTAGTTACATTGTAATGATGTAAAATGTGATATGATATTAATATAATAAAACTAAATAAAATCTCGTATGTAGTTAATGCATTATTACAATATTAAATCAATAAATGAAAAAGTAAAGCCACTTTTTGAATAAATTGGAATTAATCTGGAACAAAAGTTAACACGGCTAATTATAAACGTATAGTTTAAAAGAAATGCCACGATTCGACGAACAAAATTCTCTGTACAAAAGTTGAAAAAGCTCTCTTAAGTAGGCTATTATTAAATTAACAACTTGATCGATATACCCGTCGGTATTGGACACTCGACCTCAAACGGCTTGGAGGCTACCAACAGCCAATTATCAGGAGAGTTCGATCCCATTGAAGATAACAGCTTCATTGGCTCTGAAGATATATTTAAATCTGGAAGAATTTATCTTTATGAGCCAAGCGAGATCGCTGAACCGTGAATGAAGAATGCTCACGCGACATTATCAAATGCTCTCTTGTAAATCGTTCTCGAAAAGTTAAAAAGGTTGTTCACAAACTTTATTTGTATGTTGTATGTATTTGTAACTTCTCGCGAATTCGTTCGCCTTAATTATAAGTTTTAAAAAATATACCTATATCACTCAGGGATAATGTAGCTTTCTATTAGTAAAAGATTTTAAAATCGTTTCAGTAATTGTACAAATTGCCTTCTACAAACATACCTCTTTATAAAACATTATACATTTATAGTTTCTGAATTCTAAAATAATTCACAATACAATTTAGTAGATTTATTTGTATTTAAAATGTTATAAGAAAACAGTGTTATCTGAATCAATTTACAGAACATGAATCAAGAATATATAATTATTAATATATTATTTTTCCTACTATATAATTTCCTTTTTCGTTCAATAATGTTATCATTATTAAAGTAGATTGCATTTTTGATTTAGATTCGATATTTATAAAATCACTAGCTGATCCGTGCGAATTTCGCACATTTCAGAATGTAAGCAATCTAATAGCTGTCATGTTAGTTGAACAGTCGATAGCATCTTACAATTTATAATGAAAAAGATTTGTTATAATTGTTTTAACGAAAACATTAATTATAACTACATATTTGAATTAACTATTAACACATATTTTAAAATAATATTTGAATCGTTAATTTTGATAAAGAAGTAACGGAGATATGGCGTTGAGAAATAAATAATATATATGATAATAATAAGTAGTTCCATCACAACCGTAATACATAGTTACTATTATGTGGTAATAGTCAATCATATGTATCAAAACTTATTTACCTAACGTTTCAAATATTCTGTTAGGAATATAGTAATTGCTTATTGAACAAATACCGGTGCAGTTATAACTTGAGGTTGGTGATGGTGTTGGATGGTCGCTTTGATATTTTATTTAGAATTACTTATTTAATCGACTTCAAAAAAAGACGGATGCTATCAATTCGAATGTGTATTTTTTATGGATGTTCAGTCTAACTTCTTTGTTTATGAGTCGATTTCGATAATCCTTTTTTTTGTTGGATAGGGGTTCCCTCAAGAGTGGTTCCATTTTAATTTCATTGGCTTTGGACCTTCAACTTCTAGATACACCAGGGAACTTTTCAAAACCATTCAAGTTGGTTTTCTTTTTTGTAAAAAATTGTATAATACATTTTTGTATTACGTGTCACCTAGTTAACCAAACTTATCTGTAAAACTAATCGAACATATCTCCATCTAACCTATTCCCTATAAACCAGCACTTGTTATCTTGTCATCGTACACGTCAAAGATTGCACTATAATAGTAAATTTATAATAAGATAATGTATTTTCTGAATAAAGAGTGTTGCGGATAGCTCAGTTTTTGTGAAAGATTAGGGCTTAGGAGAGAAACAGGAAAATTGGCGATCTTTTAATACATATATTACATTTGACGTATATTGAACGAACACTAAAAAAAATGACATATATATATAATTCTTAAATTAAACATTAAAAAGAAATTAAAGAAGGTCCGATTCTCAACATCCTCCCCTTTTTTTTTAAAAAATTGCCTAACTAGACAGAAGAATTAATTTTTTGAGGGGTCTCTTTAGCTGGCCCGCAGAGGTGGCGACATCAGCTACTCTAGGAATTTCATCCTTGCCATAATATAGAGATACGATTCTTCCCTTTGGCCACACACCACGAGGTAAATTATTGTCCGCTATTAGAACCACATCTCCCACTTTTATATTTGGTTGCTGTCCAGTTCCTTTAGTTGGATTCAGAAGAGGCAGGTACTCCACGAACCAACGTCGCCAAAAGTGGTCGGCCATTCTGGCTGCCCTTTTCCACCGAATTCTGTACCAACCGAAATGTGGTAAGTACCAACGTCTTTTGATAGAGTGATCCATACTGACGGGACCTTCTGCGTAATTGTTATCAAACATAGCTTGCATATTTAACTTATATTGTTCGGCATAGGCGGGCTCTTTGCTCATCTTTCTCTCTAAGCTTCTAAATCTGGAAAGAGCATGCCCAAAGCTGTCTGGAATTTCAAAAATATCATCTTTCCAAGGTAACCCAACCTCAAACTTGTTATTTGGTAATCGACGTGCAGTTTCTTCAAGAATTTTTATAGCTCTAGCATTATTTTCACTTAAAGGCTCTTTTTTAGTAATACCTATTGAATCTAATTTGTAATAATTTTGAATGAGTATGCCTAAGTTTTCAGAGTCGTCATTATCGGAAAGGTTTACGTGTTTGACAAAATTTACGGGTTTAGTCTTGCTGGAATCAAAACCAAATAATACCCAACCTAAGTTAGTATTGATGCAACTGGCTGAGACCTAGTACCAATCCGAGTCTCCTTGGAAATCAAAAGATGCCAGTTATCAATTCCAATAATTAATTTAGGTTCACCTATTTCGTAACAAAGTACATTGGCTAAATCTCTTAGGTGGCGAAACTGTGTGATGTCATCCACATGAACTTTTTGTTTTGATAAACCTAGATTCTCAATCGAACAAGCATTGCAAATAGAAAATATGTCAGCTGAATGACGACCTTTAATTTTGAAGTTAACATACTGAGCCTTAGTCTTTTTGCCTAAGCCACCAACACAGTCTAATATAATATGTGACTCAGGTCCTGAGACGCCTATCTGCTCACATAATTTGGAATCAATTAGTGTAGCTGTTGAGCCATCATCTAATAAAGCATACGTGTTGACGCTGCCTAGTGGCCCCATGATATTGACAGCTATGATTTTTAAAAAGGGTCTACAGTAATCTGGTTTGTCGGATACCTCAGACAAAGAAGCTTTTTCAGACAAGTAAGTAGTATGTGTAAGAATCTCGTTTGATTGTTCATTAGATATACAGACATTTTGTGAACTTGTATAATTGTTGTTGTAAGGTTCATTTTCAACAATCGTATGCGTAGCTAAAAATTCTTCATTGTGCAAAAGTTTATGGTGCCTAGGTTTGCAATCCTCAATGTTACAAATCTCTTTAGTGAACTTACAAAATTTGTAACTATGAAAACCTTTTTTGAGACATTTGTGACATAGTTTATTTTCTTTTACGAACTGCCACCTGTCACCGATAGACATTTCTACAAACTTGTCACATTTTGATAAATTGTGGTTTTGTTTACAAATAAGACAAGGTTTACTAATTTCATTTTTTGTTAAATTTACGTATTTTTTAGAAAAGTTTACTGTTTTCGAATTTTGAGGATATTCTGAAAATGATACCGTATGAACTTTTTCAAACCTTTTAAAAGGAACCAAGGGATCTGGAATTAAACCAAACTTGAACTGCAACTCGACCTCTCGAGATAAAAATTGTGCCAATAGCTCAAGCTTAGTCTGTCCCTGAGGTAAAAAATGTGTCATACCAAATTCGGTCCATTTATTACGCAATAAAGGCGTTAATTTAATTAAAATAGCTTGAAAAAGCTCTGGAGATTCTAAGTAACATCTCTGATTGAGTAGCCTCATAATCTCTACACAATTTAGAACTCTACAAGCGAATTTATTAAGGTCACAGTTTTCAGAATTTAATTTAGGTAAAGAGCGAACGGAGATAATTTCATTGAGAACTATCGATTCAGATCTACCAAACCTCATTTCTAATGCGTCCATAACTACGGCAGGATCATGAGCTGACACGAGAAGAACTGAAACTGCCTCATGAGCTGCTCCTCTGAGACTCATACCGATGCGTGTCAAGTTCTCAGACGCAGAAAAGGTGCCCTTGCTGTCCTCGTAGAGTCGCTTGAAGGCCAGCCAGTCCAAAGGCTTACCATCGAAAATAGGCAGCCTGCTGTCTCCACATTTGTGCTTGGCACTGCTGAGCGATGTTATAGCCTGTGCTAATAAAGATATGTCAGTGGGCTGTTGTGTTTTTAATTCAGTAGTATTGTGTTCTATACTAGTAGTGATATTAGGAATGTTCGCTGTGGTAGTAGATTGAAATGGCCCTCGCGAGCTTCTTCCACCACATTTATTCAAATTTTGGCGAAATCCTATTTCTTCGAAACGTTTGTTAAATGTGGTAGAGCCGATATTATTGGGCTCTGCCATAACGTTTTCATTAATAATATCTGAATTATCTAACCAATCTCGCACTGAAGAACGAGAGCCCCTTTGACTCCTCCCACTTTCCGAGTCCAACATCATAAGCTGAGCCTCCCGCTCCAGTTCAGCAGCCTTGCGCTCGGCGGTGGCTGCTGCTGCTGCGGCTTCTGCTGCTGCTGCTGCGGCTTCTGCTGCTGCTTCTGCTTTAGCTACTTTTCTTATATGTTCAGCTTCCAGTGCAAGCTTTTGAGCTCTGATAGTAGCAGTTGACCGTACTGACCTGGAACTTTCAGATACGATCGAGCGTGCTCCAGAAATTAGAGCTGCCGTGGCCGTGGACTTAGACGGTGTGGGTTCGCTCATGATCACGTCGATACAATGATCGTCTCCCGTTTCCCGCAGCTTAGCTTGCGCCCTAGTCTTCACCATTAAAAAATAAAATTTTGAAATGGACAGGACTTTTATAATATTTAGTTCAAATTTTTAACTCGAAGGACCAAAATGTTGCGGATAGCTCAGTTTTTGTGAAAGATTAGGGCTTAGGAGAGAAACAGGAAAATTGGCGATCTTTTAATACATATATTACATTTGACGTATATTGAACGAACACTAAAAAAAATGACATATATATATATATATAATTCTTAAATTAAACATTAAAAAGAAATTAAAGAAGGTCCGATTCTCAACAAAGAGCATAAGAAAACCAAATAAAAAAGAGGTTCGATGAACCTGTAACTTACGTATTTGCACACTACAGACATGAGCCGAGCGGATTCAACGCAGAGGAGTTAGTTACCCAATAAACGGCAAACGTGACCTGAATGAAGTGGCAAATTGAATTATATCAAAGAACTTTCTGAAATCACCACCGAATTTATTCTTAGCTCTATATTATTAATAACAAAGTTCGTGGATGCAAAGTGAGTAAAATACCGATTTTTGTAGCATAGGACATCTAGCATTAGTTACTTCTATTAACATATTGTTATGTTTTAAGTATAATTATTTTTATTCATATGTGAAAAAATTATATATTAAATATCTCAACGTTGTTACAATGTAGAGAATAATGGTAAAACTAATAAACGGCAAATTATGAAAACAAATAAGATACTATTTTGCTATTTGAATAAATCAGAAATAAACCTTTTGGCGAAAAAAAACAGTAAAGAATGATCAAATGTACGTATATAAATATTAATTCTATAAAACCAAATTATATAACATTTTAAACAAATTATGTCATTTTGTTATCTAAATAATCAGTTGTAGTAATCACCATTCAAGGTAAAAAAATATATCAATGCATTTTATTGCTTGTACATCAGCGATTAACATGATAGAACAATTCATACACGTTTGTATCAGTAAATCTATATTAGATAACGTTTATCAATTCGCACACTAGTAGATAGTTCTACCCGAAAAACGATAACAGTTTTTTCCGATTGGAAAATGAAATGTAATTTTTAGGTCGTGTCTTTTTATCAAAATCAAAATGAATCAACATGAATTACTTATTAACTTTTTATTTCCTTAAAAATGGGTTTTCTTCGCAATCGACAATGAAGCCCCGTTAAGAACTCATAAACAATATCCTTTTCTATCAATTTCGAAACACAATTAACTTTAAATTCTTATTAAGCTAATTTTGCAATTCTATAATATATTTATGTACTCTGAGACACAGGGTTTAACAGCATCAAATTAAAAATAACTACCTGCATGGATCGAGTCATCTTGAGTAAATTTCTACATTTTTCATACTAACACGTTCCAACTAAAATTACTTATAACGCTAACAAAAGTGTTCGATGTATTTGGGTCTCTACTCAACACTACCTCTATGTCATTTAACCGTAGTTTATTCTCTTTTATAGAAATATATTTTATCTTCATTACTAATCTATATCTATACATAGTATAAAAGAAAGTTGCTATCAGCATCTGTCTGTTTGTCCACTTACTTCATCTAAACTACGCAACAGATTTTTATACGGGTTTCAATATCTTTTAGATATTTTTTACGAAAGGTTAGTACCTATATACAATACTTTCCAATGCCATTTTGTATAGACGAGAAAATTCCATGTTTTGTAATCGTGTCGTCAATAAATCGTTTTTCAGGCGCTTACATGACTTACGCTGGCTAAACATAAACATATACATAAAAATGATGTGGTAAAGATAATTTTAATAGAGAAAAGTCCATGATGGCATATGTCTATCTCCTAAGGTTGGCTCACAGTAACTATTTTTATCTTCAAAATAATAATTAACAATATTAGATTTTTTGCGAAGCTATTTTCACTAGTTCAGTATTAATCCTAACCAAGATATGTTAGCTAAACTGGAAATTAAATATAGATTAAAATTAATACCAAAAAATAACACGGATTCAAAATTACGCACAACCAAAGAAATCACTCCCAGCTAAACAATTGACGGCACTCTGCATCGCACCGCGCCGCGGCCTACCTTCGGGCCTCTAAACAAATCGATCATGCTGTTTTAAGCATAAATGACACCACTTTGTAAATTGTACCCATGCAAATCTAGAGCGGTCGCTAGTACATTTGAACTAAATACACTGACAGCCACACTTGTGAATAAAAAAGTGTAAAATTATTTTCACAATAAGCCCCAATTTCTAAAGAATTTAACGGTTTACTCAGTATCCAGCGGGTATCTTAATATATTTGATAGAATAGATCCATCTCTATCGCTTCCTTAACGTTAGAAAAGGGTGGATTTATTCAAGAACGAAGTGGTATACAGTGAAAGAATCTATCTCGTGGGACATTAAGGCCGAACGTGTCTAACTTTTCCGTCCAATTTTCACATCAAAACGTTATGAATCGAAGATTTTCAATATAGGATGGGGACTTTCTGAATAATAAAAAAATTGTGTTGCCGAGTCTTACTCAGTTACACAGACTAATTTGTTGTATTACTTGTATATTCTCCTAATAAGGAAACTAATCTCGTGCTTATCAACAGGTGTAATTGTTTTTAAATTACCATTAAAAACACCTATATGCCGACGAATCTATATCTATAGTTTAATTATGACCTCATCTATACTTAAACCTAAATATCCCCAATTCAAATACCCAATTTAAACTACTAAAGATAGAAATGTTAATTTTGTGGAACGTGTTGATTTTACATCGCAGACATCGTTTAAAAAGGGATTTCTCGAAATTCAAATCCTAAGAGTACCAAAGTTTATATGAGCAATAATAATTTTAATTTAATAGAATACTTTTGTACACAAATAGTGAAACACGTATATCGGTGTTCTATTAAATTTAACCCTAAATAGTAGGAAAGCGGTAAAAGAGTTTATATTGGAAATAATATTTTTTGGTCACATTTATTATGTGTGACCTATACCAGAGTTAATTCTAACAGCAGCCTGGTAATTTTAGCACCAAACAGTATAATCACTGGAGTGGTATAACAATGAAGTGTGATTTATGGAAAAAAAATCTTAGCAGCTTTGTTCACATAAATGAGGTACACTTATACATAACAATATACATAACAACGTAAAAATTCAATCAAAATACAAGAAACTGTACAAATATTATAATCTACGCGAAGGAAACTGTGGGTGAAAAGATAGTATAAGTATGCTATAGTTACAATTTAAACTATGAAATTATTACCTCTTACTTCATTACTGTCTATAACTATCCTCTATCCACTATGTAGTTATGTAGTGGGAACAACAGTCCACTAAATATACCAAATAATATGCTCTCAAATAATAAATAGTACCACGTACACATTATTTAAAGCTGATATTATGATTTCATAAAAAAGTGGGTAAACAGTACACAAGGTACTGAGTCAGCAAAAAAGCATCATTGAGTCGATGCAATTCCGCTAGCGGTGAAGCCTTGAATGAGAATATAACTGACCAATACATTTCAGAGATGATATCACTCAACTACTTCGAAGAAAAAAATAACACGATTTCTGTGATGTCTGGCTAAACGTAGGTCGTGGGGTCAATTCACGCTGGGATGCAATTAAATTTTTAATTAAGTGGTTTAGTTTGTTTGCAAATTGTTTTTTACTAACCCAACAAAAGTAAATATGCTATGCACTTTAGATGGGTTCTATCCTCACACATGACCGACTTCTGTGATAGATGAACATAATTATTATCATTAGTGTCATGGGTGTCTCAGTGTTAAATGTCTGTTTATGTGTAATATATCAGTTGTTTAGTAACCATTATACAAGCTTTGCTTAGTTGGCATTAAAAGGCCGTTTGTGAATTTGTGTCCCAATAATAAATTTTTATAATTATAATTATCCACTACCCGATTTAATCGTGATCACTATAAATATAGCGAAAATCCAACATAGTGACAGATTATGGCTTGTCTATTTTTGGAATTAACTAATTCATATCCTGTTCCCTAATGATTTTCGCCGACGTATATGTATACATCATACAAACCAACATTAGGGTGATCATCGATAATCATAGTTTATAGTTCATCGTTATTTGCCAAATATACTAAGGAGTATAAATATTATCAAGTATATTGCAGTAATTTAATAAACCCAGTAACTGTTCAAGTTTTTACAAATAAACCCTGTTATATACTTATATACCTAGTTTCATATATATCCATAAAAATATATTTTACTTAGCATGTAGTTTATTACATAAACTACAAGATAAACAACTTACAATGTATATAAATTGCAAGTATAAGTTGAAAAAAAAAGAATAAAAACAAGAAACAATTTTTTCTGATTCTAACAGGAAAACAAATTTGAATGCATGCATTTGCCGGATGAGGGATTTTACCATGAATAACCGTTAATAACATTCTTCGAGTTAGTCAAGTTTATAAATCGACATACATATTTATCTAATTTCCCACCACAATAAAGAATTTAAATTAAATTTCGAAGACCGAATCCGCAGTCCAGTGATCATCGTTTGACTTGTATTCTTGGAGATTTTAATCCCTCGGTTGTTTTTGTTGCGACAGTTTAAGTTGAGGTTTAGTTCTGTTTGGCTGTTCACGACCAATCGATAATAAATCATAACATTTTTTATCACACTTCAAGTACACACACAGTAATTGATACAGTGGGATAAATAATAGTGGATAATCGAAAAATGTAATAACTTAATAACTAGTAATAATTGTATTAATTATTATGGTAAAAATAAAATTTAAAAACTTTCAACGACATCTAGCGTTAAGTTTAAAACTAAGTTTAGGACAATTCTGTTTTAAAATGTAATATTGTCATAGGAATCATAATCATGAAAAAAGAATGACTTGACTATGACTGACCCTTGACTCAATTCAAGTGAATATTTTGTCATTTTTCCTGAACGACTTCGCTTTCTCAAAGCAATACTGTGTTCATAATTGGCAGAGACTAATAAAAAAAATTTTTTGCTCATTGTTTCGATTATTTCCCGCATCATTAGCGTCCTTGACTGAATAAAACAAACAAACAATCACCGCACGCCGTAGACAAACGACTCAACAACTCACCACTTTTTATTCGATCCGATGAGGTAATGTTAATGTAAACTGTAAGAATCAATGTTATTCATAATTTAACGTATTATTTAACAATCACGAATATTATCACGATTCACGATTTTAATAAATGTATTTATGTTAATTCCGTTGTATCTTCTTAATTTGTTATTTAACATCTATTATATGTGTAAAGTAAATATTAGACATCGCAGATTTATTGCATAATAGTGCTTACCCAGGACTTCGTTCCCTTTGTCTTGAAAATGGTATGATTTGCACGCCATCTTTTGTAAATTTTATATTAATACAGAAATATTCACGGACTTGCGCACAACAATTTACAAAGTCTATCGGAATCGGATAATTAGTTTAGAACGCTTATGGTAAATTAAACATTTAGGAAAAATTAATATAATTTACATCAACACACATAGAATATAAATAAACAAAGAAACATTTATGTATATATACATCATCATGCACGACAAAATCCTAAATAACTTCCTCTATACAATGATTTTAGTGAATTTTCGTATTGTTTTTATTATTATGTGCAGCGTTATTTTCTATGGTACTTAAAACTACAGTAAACCAAAATAATAAAATCAATAAAACGACAATTAATCTTACGAATCAAAAATTAATCGAATTAATATAACGCATTTGCACATTTCATTTATTAGTTTCTTTTAACTATTGTGAGTGACGTATTCCTGTCACAGATTTATCCGCAAACAGTGGACCTAGGTTCGTAAGTGGTTTGGTTTACCGCAAAAACTAAATAATTTTTACGTCACCGCGACTACAAACAAGACGCTTAACATTTTGACGATATACTTGCGCAAAAGACTTACACAAAACAAAACGTTTTTGTATCCACCATTATACTCAGTGCTGTGTGAATGATAAATAATTTTAAATTTTATATACTCCGTCACGGAGTGATATTTAACATTTAGCTTATTCTCTACGTTAGCCTACTTCATTGGGCTCATTTATAAATTAGTTTTTTTAACTATACCAACAAACAACACGGAATTTTTCGTCTGTCGTCTGTCTAAAAACTTCCTTCGTTTTACTGGATAAACCTTCTTCATTTACCTTAAACATGTGAAGTAATTTCGCAATGGTTTAATTTTATAGACATCGTTGAACCAAAGGTTAAACAACGCAATAATAAATTAATTACTTTTTTTAAACAAAACCTAATTAGGCTTTTTTGTCTGTCTGTTTATTCATCAGGGTTACCCTTCGAAACGATTGAACCGAGTTTGAAAGAACTAATCTAAGCGACTTTGAGGCGATCAATTTAGCAAACGAGCAAACCTATATTTATAGATAGCCCACGCAAACGAAGTCACCAATTCCTATAATTTTAAGTAGCCTGAGGAAATAATATGCGTTTTATACGAAAATCCGCAAAATTCAAACAAAATTGTGATGTTATCTTTATATCAATGAGATGGACATTTTATTTCTTCATTATAGTGTATTTGTTAGTTTAATAGATTTGCTAATAGATGCATAGTACAAGTAAACATATCTCATTTTATAAGAGCGTAAAAAAGCGTTTTTTATAAGACATTATGTACATTATATTAGTGTGTTTTCTTAAGTAAAGTATGCTTAAGGTAAAAAAGATATAAATGAAAAGTTAGTTTAAGGCAGTTAGTATGCTTCTGTTGGATAGTAAGAAAGTCGTTCAGATATCATTAGATACATAGCTAATGAGTACCATAGTATCCAAAATGGTAGGTATAACAATCACGTTTCCCTTAAGTCTGCAAACTAATAAGGTTTAGTCACCCCATGGCAATAACTATTGTATTATATGAAGCTGGGACATACCGAACATGATGTTCTATAATATGTAAGATGTAGAACAATATATTTCATTTCTTCAAAAACTATGCAGAGACAATCGCCAGCATCAATCTCCATTTATCCGTGCCTGACGTAAAAATGTTTATCAATGCATTATACCTTATATCGGTTGTGGGCACTAAAAAAATTACACTAAATGTCTATACCTTTCACACTTGCTGCCTAAAATGAAATCGTTTTCACTTTAATGGTGTAAAAGGGTTTTAGCATATAATATAATTGATTACTGTGAAACTAAGAAGTACAAAGAATATTCTGATAGTATAAAGAACACGGTACATATTTTAACAATAAATTTTTCACCAGAGTAAAAATTCGAATTCGAAAAAGCATCCTAAGGCACAGATTAAATAATTACTACGAGTATAAATCTAAAGCATAATCCCTAAAGGCGATACCGCACCTGTGAGCTGAGAGCTTCCATGTCTTTTTTAACTTTTTAAATAAAAAAGGAATTTCCTTATACCTACTGTTATGTAAAGATACGAGAATAATTTCAGAGTTAAATCCAATTGTATTTTCATATAGAGTTGTCATATAAATTACCGCAAACGATTTCATATATGCACGTCAATTCATTTGAAATACTATTGTATGTAACGTTATTACTTATACTTATTGTGCCCTTGAATAGATGTCAACGATTACACGAGATGAACTAACATACACTTTTATGTAAGATGTGGAATTATATACGTTTATTTCTTCAAAGACTATGCAGAGACAATTGACGGTACCAATCTGCATTTATCTTTGTCTGTACAAAAAACTTGATATATTAAAAACACAATTTTTTTAGCTCAGCGTTTTTACTCTACATGGTGATAAACACTACAGCAACGATCGACGATGGATTACGTATCCCTCGGTGGTTGTTGTTAATTTTTGATTATACTATGGTTACTATCAGGCAAAGTGTCATGACTTAGCAGAGCTACTACAATAACTAAGAAGTAAATCCCATTGTATTAACTTTCCAAATAATAGAATTTCTATTGAAATACGTCAATTTCTTGTAGTATCATATTATGGTAACATAAAATATTTCTTATTTGTAGAAAAAAAAAATTTTTGCCCATGTTTTTGACGTCATTCACGGCTCTATACAAAAATACTTAGCACAGATTAATTTATTTTTTAATATATTTTCAATCATTTTACTACTCGACACTGACTATTTTCCCAAAACTAGTTACTTCGTTTTGCTGGACAAACCTTCTTCATTTAACGTAAACACAAGAAGTAATTTCGCAAAGGTTTAACTTTATAGAAATCGTTGAACCAAAGATTAAGAAACTAATAAAAACTTATACATAATTGATTCGCTATTAGATTTTTTTATTCAACAGATACTATAGAAAGTTGAGAATTCACCACAGAGCGTTTCAAAAAGATAACAAAATGGCATTTTTATCTTTCTCTTAATTATAGCCATACAGTACCTAGTAGTGCACCCGTTTCACATTAACAAATAATTGTTTTTGATAATAAATTATCCGTTACAGTCGAGTGAAAGCGCAATAAATTTTCAGTTTTTCACACATATCACCTGGTTTTCGTGACATGCGCTGATAAAAACTCACTTTCCGACTTAATTTACTTACCTGAAACAAATACAAAAAAAAATCATTAAGCACTGTATTTCCTGTATTACTTTCTTTAAACAAAAAATTATTATATATGGTATATTATTTCACAAAGATGGTTTCCCTGAGGACGCTTTATCTCCGTAAAATTAATGATTCAAACATCATTTTAAAGCTTATTTTACCCGCTATTGGCGTATAAAATTAAAGTTTTAGTTAAAAAAATTATTAAAATTTTTTTATTAGAAATTCCACCTGTTGCTGCTAATGAAAATAATTCAAGGCGCCATGAAATGATAACATGAAATATGTTAGATTGTTTACATTCTATAATGTGTGAAATATTCCCACGAGTCAACTAGTTTAATAAATAACGCATCTCTGTATAATATTGGGTATTTCTAAAAGATATTTTTTGTGACAACGCGAAATATTTCTTAATTCTTCATCAAAACTAACGATTCGATCATCATTTTAAAGCTTATGTTTCCTGCTATTTACGAAAAATGAATATTTTCGTTTTTAAAAACTTGTTATAATAAGCGTATTGTAATTAGGAACGCCGTTAACAGGCGGATTGCTTTCTTTTACATTTTATATTTATAACGTAGGAAATATTTTTAGTTAACCTACTAATTATTACAAGCTTTTATTAAACTTGTTTTGTTAGTATGGGTCAAATATTGAAACTGAATTTTGAAAGAGTTATCCCCAACACGATTGAGCTGAAATTTTGCATACACGTTTACTTTGGATAACAATGCATGGTTAGTTATGTGATGTCATCCTAAATCTAATACGGACTCCCAAAGATGATAAACCCATGATATGGGTATTAAATGAAAAGTTTTGTTGAGAAGAATACGAAAAAAACATTAATAAAAAACTTTTTCAAAACAAGCTATTGTTCAATAGTTCCATAATTTTAAAAGCTTTAGCGCAAATAAAAAAGTGAGAAAGGAAAAATTGAAAATAAATTTAATGCGTATTGCAAGCATAAGTGGATATTTTTAGTTAGGTTCATAAGGTATCGTCGATTTATTGCATATTATATTTAGTCGACTCATCGACCAAAAATATTATCCCTGAGCGGTATACGCTATTTTTTACTCTTATTACATTCTACATAGTAATTAATACGAACAACGTGGCGGACGGCTGCTAGTTCCAGTATAAAATAAAAGCTGAACTTTGTAAATGGGTATTTACTATAATGTCTTTAACAATGTAACTAATTTTTTTTTTCAAGGGACAATTATTTATGTCTCATATACTGGCTAAATAATTGGGATCTCTATAGGTGAGAAGAACATACTTATTAGTATTACACCTAGAGATTCCACTTATCCAGGTTTCACTTTAATTTGAAATACATGCAAACATACAATATCACCAGCTAATATATTTTTTTACAAACCACAGGACCCACATGTAAAAGTGAATTCCTACTTTATATAATGTTAGATGACTCTGCTGGTTAGTTCGTTTAGCATTCAACTGAAATTCGAAGTGAAAAAGGAATTGCGAGTGTTGTCTATTTTAACTCAGCAAAACGAATCAGCCGGTTGTCTTTATTTACTTTCTATATTGACGATGCATTTCAAAGAACATTGAAGACTTTACTGAGTTGCAACGTTTATTTCCTTTTATTTAAACTATTTATATTTATCATTGCAGAACATTCTCTGTATTACATTATTATATAAAATCACTTCAACAAAATTAAACTTCCTTAAATTGATATAATATTATTTAGATACTTATAGTTCTACAACGGCACCCTTAAAATGTTTGTTGCTGCCCAAATTAAAACTTTATAACAACTTAATGAATGAAATATAACGAAACTTTGAACGTGAACAATAATAATTAACCCCACAACAAAGGGGAACGGTTATTTCAAAACAACTAATATAAACTTACCCTATAAACAGAAGTCGATTTTTATTTTAATGGGATACTAAATAGCTTCTTAATATTTTAACTAACTAAAAGTGCTTTCCTAGTATATATACCCATTAATATCACAAAGCTCAATAGATAGTTTGAATAATTCTAATAATTTATTGGAACCATAAATCATGTTACATATTGTACGATATTAAATACATTATTGAAGACTGTGTCGCAGCCAATAGCACCCAGTTTCAGGCAATATAACAGTAATATTCTTTCTGCATTTTACTGACGAAGGTTATCTATACAATTAATAAAATTGAAGTGTCTGTAATGTCAAAATAATAGTTTTTTAGTAAATGCATATGAAAGTATATACGTTACCTATAACAAAAAGTAAATTTTTTAAATTTTTATCTTACTGTCTTTCTGTCTGGCTGTCTGTCTGTGTGTTCCGGGTAATCTCCGAAACGGTTGTACCGATTTTGACGGGACTTTCACTGATAGAAAGCTGATGATATAGAGAGTAACTTAGGCTGCTTTTATTTTAGAAAAAGAATTAGCGTTCCGCAAAAATAAAAAAGCTGGTCATAGTGAATCAATTCAAGCACTTAAATGGCTTGTGCTGAGTAAACCATAAGTGATATAAAGCAATTTAATGTACTACATAACCATAGGCATTAAAAAGACCTACAAAAGGTCTGGTAGAGTATACATCTATCTTCTAAGGAACACCCACAATAAGCATTTTTGTCTTTAAAATAGCCAGGAGCGGGAGAGCAAGGTTCCGCAGGCATTCTGTAGGTCCACGTGAGCGAAGCCACGGACACAGCTAGTAGGCTATATAATTTGACATGAACATCAAGCAATTTGGCTAACTGTATGCAAGTAGGTACGTGAAAGTGAGAATAACGACACCGGACCCGTGTAGGGTGCGTCAGCAGGCGCAGCGGTGCGGTGGTGGAGAGTGGAATTTAATAAGGATGAAACGTGGGGCACAACTAGTCTAATAAAGAATTCTATAGTTAAAGCAATAAAACACAACCCATACACTAACCGTTTAGTCTTACGTAAAATATTGATATAACATATATATGCAAAATCCACCTTTCTACACTATAATGCGCGCTGGTAGGTAATAACATCAATTTTATCAGATGCAACTGTTTGCAACCATTCAACTCTGTAGAGAAGCAACCGATCGGTGGAAGCGTGAAAAGTCCCGTTAGTTCCATGTTTTGCCGCAACGAGCCGGTCCGACGGCGCTGGGTGTCGACGCACGTGATGTACGCGCGAGCGCAAGCCATCAGAAGCGCCTCTGCAGCGCGACAGCCTCCCGCGCTCAACAGCCAATACGGTAAACAGTACTCGCGAGTGACGGTGTACGATTTTGTTGTTGTTGTTTTTTTGTTGTGATTTTACATTCAGACCTGACACTATGCTTCTTAAGGTAATTATCGCTTAACCTCAAACTTGACATTGTAACTTGTAAACAATGATCGCGTAATAATTATATAATAAGGTGTAATTCTCACATTAACTATTGGCATTGTTTTCTACGTTTAATAAGTAATTATACAACAATAATTAAGTAAAAAGAGCATAACAATGTTGATTTAATCAAGTTTATTAAGTTTCTTTTTTAGATAAATTTGTTTTATTTAACCACTGATAAATAATATACATGTAGTATGTTAGTTAGTATTCGTAAGTGAACATTTAGAATTCCCTTTTGTATATATATTTATTGTAAAAAAGTAAGTAATGCAGATGCTTGAAAAATAACTAAAAGAAGTTAAAAAGTTCGTTAAAAAAATACATAGTCTATTGTCAATCAATCAAGTTTGTTAACAACAAAAACTAATAGAAAACGTCCACTAGAAAAATTATATAAGTAATTCAGTTTTTTCACAAAATTTTCCGGTTTTAAAGACAGAACCGTTGCCAATTACAATAGAATTGGCATAAAAATGTAGCAATATGCAAATGGTTTCTTTTATTTTAACCTTAAGTTTTTTATATGGTTTAATTAATAATGAACAAGTCTATCCAAAAAATAGCTCATTTCGTAACAATACATTCAGTAGTTTTATGCATTTAAGTCAAGAATACTTTGTTGGTCCACCAGCTGATATAAAACTTTGTAATGTCATTGGGAGTAAAATAAAACATGGTTAATATATCAAGTTTTTGCACAACACATAAGCACTTGAACATTCGCTCAACGATGCTTGCCTTTTCGATTTTGTATGCCTAATAATATTGTTACTAGCGATCGCCCTAAGTTCGAAATTCGACCTGTGACGTTTTGATCATAGACTATTTTCTGTTTGACATTTGTTTGGGGGGTCTAAGTTCTAAGGCACTGGTCGGTTTAAGATTCTCAGTATTAATTTATTTAATTTGATATATTAGTAACAGATATTATAGATAAATTTTAGCTTTCTGCATTCCTTCTCCATATAAACTTTAACCATGCCAAATCCCAGACTTCCGTGCACGCAATACGCTTAAAAAGGTACCAAAAGCTTTTGATTCACGTATTAATATATAGATAACCTACAATAGCTCTTGTAAACTTCAGGTAAACAATTCAATACACTTACAATTAATTGATTACAACAGTGAATGCTTAGAACAATGATCGTAGGAAAAAAAATCACACTCCATCCATCCTATCGTGAGCTTCATTTAATTGTAAGAATTTTATGACATGTAATTATAAAGTGTGTTTTGATTATTTTCTTTGATGATTACTTTCACTTGTATAAATTTTTCATTAGAAAAATTTCAATAAAATTTAGATATAATATACTGAAACAATATTATGATTATTATTGTATTAATAATATAATTGTTATAATTATATTATTTAGTTATCATTAATAACATTACTGAAGGAATTATGAGTTTTCCAATACTTATCTGGTTAGGCTTCACCCTCAAGTGTTCAGGCAGCCGCACTTAAGAGTCAATTATATTTCTAGGTTTAGCATTTTATTAACTTCAGGCATTTCGTCGCGAAATTTTGGACGAATGCTGATTCATAAGTCTCTAAATATTTTAGTAAACTGAATTTATGTACATATTTGGTAAAAACTTTCGAATAAGTAAATTATAAATACATGCTAAGAATCATGCATGTCTTGTCTATATACGGGATAGACAATATAAACGTAGGTTTAGCATTATATGTATAATTTTTTTTAAAGAATATACTCAGTATAGTTTTATTTATGTAACTTGATCCACAGTGGAATCATTACGTAGCTTCAGAGTGATCACGTACTTGGGTATTATTGCACAAGTACACATACATTTTAACCTGTCATCGTTTTTTTCAAGACAACGAACGAAGTCGTTAATGTGATTTTTAATAGTTTGTTCAAATGTATTGATTATATGAAATGTGCAGTACATTAAAAAAACTTAATATATAATTATTTTATTGTGTAATAATAATATTTACTAACCACAAAGTGGAGCGAATCGCGTCTCTCTCGAACTAGATTCAAAGATAGGCACTGATAAATGATATAGTGATAAGAGATTTCATATAGTTCGTTAACTCTTCTTTACAATGTATTACTTACATTATAATAACTCATGTAGCTACAGTGAACATTTTAAGAAATAAAAAGCCGGCCAAGTGCGAGTCTGACTCGCGCACCGAGGGTTCCGTAATTCTACAGCCACGTTTACCAAAAAATTAGGTAACATTACTGAAGATAGCATTGAACAATTCTAACAAAAAAATTAAGTATATTGAGGGACAAACTTAACTTTGTCGTTGGAAAACTGTTGTCCCCATACATCAATATAGGCCGTAGTCATTTTACCTAGTAACAAATAAATATGTAATCCATTTTTGTGGAGTAATTACTAAATTACGGTTTTCGGACTTCTCCATTATTTGTGCTATAAGACATTGCTTCTTGTCAAATTTCATGATTCTAGGTCTACTGGAAATACCCTATAGGTTTTTATTCCCTTTGCGAGTGTTAAAATATGCGGTATAAACAGCTGAATCTTTTGATTGCGTTGACTTAGAACTTTGATTTTTCACTGCCTCAAGGGATTACAGACCTGAGTATTTGACATTAATCTATACTTGATACCTCCACGCGCTCCTGAGAAAAAAGGTCTTGATAGGCCAGAAAGACGGACAACGAAGAAATCCTATAAGGGTTCCTTTTTTCCTTTTGAGGTACGGAACCCTAAAAATATGATATTTTTTATAATTCAAGGGTTGTGCATATTATATTACGACACATACATGCGTACGTTTCAGGAAAACCATTACACTTTTCAATTGATTTCCACACATAGCAAAATATCTTGTATTTAATTATTACCATTCACATAAAACCGTTTAAATGCTAGAAATTTCCAGCTAGCGAATTGATTAGGCTTACAGAAAGTTAATCTTCAAAGTTGTTAATTATCTTGAACGTCGATGCATAGTCACAATACAAGATGCCAATTTATTTACGATATTAAAGAAGTACTAAATATTAAAAGATCCTATACGCTTTGACATATGAACATACTCGAATATTTGCGAAAACATTTTAAAATATGTACTATGAAAGTCTCAAATTAAAGTACACCTTACTCAATTTAGGCCCTGAAAAGGGACCTATGGGAGGCATAGCCAACACCGGTTCGTAAAACGCCCCTATCTTCGTGAAGAAGTAGCGAGAAACTCGAAGCCTTAAAATGAAATCCAATAGCAACTAAACTCAAGCAGGAAGGGTTGAGCAAAAAAAAATCTTTTTGAAGATTTATCTCTACTTGGGGCACTTTGACTGGTGAAACACCACCACCTTACAGAAGATCGCAACCATACAACCTTCTGTTGTGTTCATGCGGCGGATAGGGTTTCCAGAGCTCCTTTGGAAAGGAGGGTTCAAGGTCGGCCACGCGCCAGTGTTCTCTCTCCCTTCTGGTGATACAAACATCCATAGGATTCGGTTACTGCTTACCATTAGGCAGACCGTAAGATTGTTTACCGCCTTATTTTCACATAAAACAAAATTATGACTAACTACCTTCTACAGTAGATTCATTTTACTTACATAAGTATTTTAGTTGAAATTGTAACCCTCGTTTCATTGTAAAATCAGATAATACCCTTAATCCATCAAATCCCTTTGATTTTGCTTATCTTTTGTCTACTCCGATCTATTGTTATGAAAGGTCGGGTTTAAGGTTTTCTGCAAAAGTTTCTCTTTGGACTTTCTAGATTTACAAATCAGATATTATTATAAGTATTAAATGTAACAAAATCTTAACTATAATTACGTCGTTTTATCGATTTAAGTAAAATAACTCTAATAAGTAAGGATGGCTATGGCCCAGTATTTCTATAAATAAATAGTGTGAAATAGGTTTTATCTTTTGTATTTATTTACAAAGGAAAAAGCTAGTTACCGTTGTAAAAGACTCGTTTTCTAATCGGTTAATAAATTCCAGAAACACGTTTTTACTAACAATAAACATTTGACTAAATTAATTGATTATTGCATAATTATGCAAAAGATAAATAATGTCATTTCATTATTAATTTCTATTCCTATTTAATATCTTTATTTCAAACGTCTTATTCGTTAATTGCGATATTTATTTCTTTTATATAAATATAATTTAATGAGAATAAAGCACGGCATACACGTATTAAGCCTGAACGTAGATCCCAACAGTCAAATGATTTTTAGAATCGGATCAGTACTTCCAGAGATTACTTCCTAAAAACATGTGCATAAACTTGCATAAACTTTACCTCTTTACAATAGTAGTATAGATGTTGCTCTTTATTTTTTGAAGTGTTTAAAAGATTAAACTTTCACACAATTATACATTTTTATGTAACCAATTATAATGAAATCATTAAAACAAGAATCTTTGTATTTATCTAAAACAAATAACAATGCCAAGTAGATTTAAGCGACAAAAAAAATGGTTACGATTGGCAATCAACCAGATTATTATGAAAACGAAATCTCTTTTTTATGTTAGCTCTGCAAAATGACTGCAATATATCTTAAGGAAAGTACGGTACTGTACTTAAAAACTGCAGAAATGCCTCTTCACCCTTGTTTGAAAGGACCGATATCATAGAAAATAAAGAACACGCTAACCGGGAAGCGATTTCACATCTTCAGAGTACGGCAAAAAAGAATTTACAATCTTCATTGTTTTTGCCGAGATGGATGTTACCGTATGGCTATAACTACGATTACCAGCCCGTGTGTTTCTGTTCTTAAATACTATTGATCGCAAGCTTACTAAACACTATATTTAATTTACCTACTCTAAAGCATGTATTTACATATGACCCTCGTCGATATTTCACCTGCAAATATGAAGACCTTCAGGAATCGAAAATTATCACTCACGTTTATTCGGGTCGTGATGTTTACCGAAAATTATCGCGTGCTCGCTAACGTTATTAACTTGTTATGTATAGACGTATTCATAAAGCTGACGTGTGACGTCAATTATCTCAGAATTTCACAAAGCGTATCAAGGCCGAAGAAGGTTTAAAGCGGGTTACTTCCACTGACTGTTATGTTATCTTATGATATGATTATCATACCAAGGGAAATCAATAAGCTCCTAGGGGCGACCATAGAACAATATGATCAAGCCACCGTCAAACCATCAATAAGTTGTATCGTGAATAATATTTTTTTTTTTCAAAATCTAATAATTCAAATCTCAAAATCGTTGAAATATAATAAATTGACAAACGAAGCACGAAGATTATACAAGGGATATGAAACAAAAACACTATTGTCTACGATATACAGCATAGCCAAAGAAGAAATATTTTAATAATAAAGCAATTATCAGTGAATGGGCCCTAAAAGAAAAATACTTTTCTGTGAAATCAGTAGATACATTATTGACCGTAACATTGCTTTACAATGAATTAAAATACTAGTAAATTTTTACAAAAGTAAATGGTGGCATTATTTTCCTGCATCATTTAAGCACACAATTATATATGCAGCTTACAGTATCAGTTACCTTTAACTTCCTATTCATGGATTCTTTGAAATACAAAATTGTTAATGTAATTAATTAAACACCTCGCACCAAACTTTATGGTTTATTCGCAAACACAAATTTAGATACATATATTACAGATCTTTTAATAAATTATATTTAATTACAATCATAAAAGTTAATAATTTAACTAAAAGCAAGATACCCTACTATTATGGCGTTCTAAGTATTATTCATTCGACTGTTCCATGCCGAGCATGCGCGATTTCAGACTAGTTACTGTGTTCAGATCGGTCATATAGTTTTGCGCGAGTTATACTGTACCATTTTGGGAAATTTCCTGAATTAATATTAATTTAAAGTCTCAAAGTATGATTTGGCAAACAAGTTTCATAAAGGTTTATCGTCTTAATAGTTAAATATTAAATGGCAGAACGCCCTCTGGCGTGCCAGATAGATATAGGCCCTTTACAAAAACGTAGGTCCAACAATAATATAAAATCAGGAATTAATTTATATAGGCCAGTTGAAGTCAACTTTTTCAAATAAATAATAAAACTTTACATATTAGTATAAAGCCTGTGAATTCGAAAACATTCCCTTTTTGGTTAACCTAAAAATACGATGTATAAATTGATTTAAAAAGACATACATAAACCTCATGACCCTACACGTAATGTTACGACTACTGTATCTTGCGTAACTCAGAGAGGTACTACTGTAAGCATTCTGACGGCACTCAAGTTTAATCTTTAATTAGTTTCCTACACTTGCGCTATATGTTGATCCAGCGTTACAAAACACTGTACATCGTCCACTTTATTTAATTAAGGAGCTATGAATATTTACTAGAGTACTTTAAAAACTTTGGAATGAGGAACCAAGTTTGCGTGCAATTATGCGTTTTCATATTGCCCAGTGTACCGCGTTGAAATTAACAAGCTGAATATTGTATTGAGTCTTTCATGAAATTGTATTCTATATGCAATTTTTTGTTAGATATTAGATGTTTTTATGTATAGAAACATAACAATTTTTAATAAAAAACGAAAGGCAACTCCAATGATTTTGAGAAGTTCCCTGGCGTATCTTCAAAGTCGAAGATCCAATGCCAATGAAATTATGGGACTAACCTTTAGGTACCAACACTTTCTAACAAAAAAATTATCATCTAAATCTGTTAATCAACAAATAAGTCATAGTTTTTTAATGGATGTTCCATAAGTACATTCGAATTGAGAACCTCCTCCTTTTTTTTGAAGTCAGTTATAAAATACTGTAGAATTACTGTTTTAGATACTGAATAATCGAATCACTGTAAAGAGAGATTTTTTTATTTCAAGTAGAAAGAATTGAGGGTTTTTGGCAGGATCCTGAAGTGACATGGGCGCTTTTTCATTTAATTGATACACTGTTTCGCCTTATACTATGTAAATATGGCGACACTATAGATGCTGTTGTTAGGTTAGTGTGCCAAGTGAAGCGTATTATAAAATTAATAATAACTTGGAACATGCATTTTAAGTTGCCACAAAAACTCCTTAGTTAGTTTTATCATGGAAGCCGCCATTGAGTTAGAATTATGTTTGAAGATTACTAGACAAATTAGAAGAATATTCTTTTCGTGACGTTGGCAGAAAACAAGAAGAAGAAGCAGAATTGAATCATAATCAATCGGACTCTTTAGTCCTAGTTTTATAAGAACAATGATGTAAACGTAACTTTATAAAAAGACGATTTAAATTCCGTTGCGAAAGTATTTATACCCCCAAACAAAAACAAAAAACATTATATTGCCCAAGCGTTATTCGCGACACGCGCCCAAATATTAACGCAAACAGGTCGAGTTATGTATAACAAGCGTATCACACAATTAGGTAAACGGTGTATGTTGTCATAGATCAAGAGCACGACCAACGAAGGTGATATTAGGCAACAAGTTAATTATCTTGTAATAAGAGTTCAAACGTGACCAAAAGTTATTTCTCGCTTTTCATATTCATTTTTGTGTCACGTACGTCGACTGTAAAGTATGACATATTTAACGTTCAAAATTTCGTTTATATAAAAACTTTTGTAAGAGAATATTGCAAATACGTTGAAATGAGATAAAGTGCTTGGCATTAAATGACGATGTGTATGAAGAAACCTTTAATTAACATAAGATATAATAAAAACGCAGAGACTAAGTGATAAAACTGTAAGAATATTATATTTCAGTAATGGTTATTATTTAGCAAGGCCTATTCAATAAGCATGTTTTTTAAATATAGTATTATGATATAGGTTAATAAAAGCACGTATAGCAACAATTTTCATTTGTTCTGTCGGACACTCAGATTTTTTCTAATATAAATCTTTTAAGGTCATGTTATGGCATGCCCATTGATGTCAGTTTCTTACATATCGATAATGGTTTTATGTATTGCCCATTAGTGTCTATTTCTTTTGCTTATTATATTTCCAATAACAAGTGATGCAGCGATGTATCTTATGAGTACGTCATTAGTTTGCTTACGTTCTATTTAATCAATACCTTATTTACTCCATTCTTAGTTTGTAATAATGTTTTATTAGTATATTAGTACATTTAGAATTATCACTTGGCAATAACACAACTTTTTTTAGCATTCGTGATTTTTTTTAATTTATATAATATATATAAATGAATGTTCCTTTGTTTGCATGTTTGTGCGTAAAGCACTGCTAAAGTATTTGTCCGATTTCGATAAATATCTGACGAGTTGTTTGCGCATACTCGAGAAGGTCCTGTATTAGTACAATCAGTTTACGATAGGTGATACGTGTGTCGTTTAATTTCGAAGATAACGGGAAAATATCGCACGCAAAAGCTAGTATATCATAATTACGTAATCGTACGTAACAAAGTACTTCAAAAAATTTGCAATGCGAATTCTATCGGCAACGCAAAAGCTCAATGCTCTAAACAACATAACTTGATATTAAAAATAGGTTATCGCAATACGAGATTAATGTATGTGTGGCTTTGTTCAAAAACAATACGACAGGAACCATGCTTTACAGGCTAACAATTAGAAATAAATTATTTATTTACTTGTTTCTTTATTACCAACAAAATAAAGTCGCAATCCGTATAGACTGCCAGTTTATTTTTCGTGGTATTGCAGCTAATTCTATATTGCTACATTTGTTGTTTTTATTTAAATTTTTATGATGTCAGCGTCATGTTAATTTGATAATGATGCATACTGTGACACGTATGAAAAATACGATGCTTTGTTCTATTACAATTTATAAATATTTTACGTGGGAATCGAACATTTCATCGAACATTAAAAATACGACTAAATACGACCGTGTATTGAGTGTTGCTGCCATCTCTGGGACAGATCCGCCAAATATCAGATGGCCACACTGAACTCTATCGATCGATGAGCTCAAACGATCATTGGTGATGGACCAATGACAGCTGCAAAAATGCATAGCCTGGAACATTGACGTAGGGTCGCTTGCCTTGCAAGATTCTATCGGCTTTGGTGAATGTGCCCAAGAGCTGCACCAACTAATTCCACCCTCTCCATTGCACCACAGTATTACCAGACGCCGTTTGGGTTTCCATCCTAAAGTAGAGTTGATGTTCCATTTATTCGCACAAACCGCAAATCAATAGAACTCACTCCACGCGTCCTGATTTTCCTTTTTCCTGATTCATACAGCATAATGGTCTTAAAAAGAAGAGTGTACCAGTTTTTACTGAGCGATCGCGTACCATCCTCAGCCTCGTCTTCGCTTTCCATTAGACTTGACTGAGGCCAAGCGTTGGCGTTGAGTGAAGGCCAGGCAAAAAAAACTGTACTAATTTAAACCTTTGCTCTGACTTACTATACCATTTCCATTTCTTTATTTTCACGATGGCAGTTCTAATTTGATAGTTGTAGTGTTGTGACCAATCGAGTGACAGTGATGATTCATCAGATTTTGATTAAAATAAATAAATAAAGATTACCTGTCGTTATAATTATTTCATTTCATTGTCGAGTACCTACCTATACCTACTTATTTTACAACAGCTTCGAAAATTTTGAAGAAGTTGGCATTATCAATCAAGAATTAATACGTGTAACATCTTGTTATGAAATATAATATTAGTTATATTTTTAAGTTATAAATTTGTACAAAAGTATCCGGCAGTAGTTTAGTTTCTTACATTCTGTAAAAAAATATCGGGCCTGTTATCGTGTTACGTTTATCGATATAGCTTCATCCCTATCAGTTTCTCCGACACTGGTATAACCTTGTATGTGTGTAAACGTCATATTTTTATAAAATAATGCATACATAATGTAAAAAAGTCGCTCGTTCATGTTATTACAGGAGCTGTCATCGAGAAAATTAAGAAATGGAAATGGTATAGTTACCGCCCAGCCCTAAATAAGTAAACCAAACAGTATGAACCCCAAGGTATACAAAAAAACGCTTTATTACTTGCTGTGTGTAGATTTGGTGAATTGTAATCAACACTAAATTTTCAACAGGACCATAGATAAATATCATTGAACCATATCAATAAATAGAAAATGCGTAAATGTAAACATTCATGTTATTAAAACACGACAGGGTTTGCTGGAAAGTCCAGACCTTAATATTTATGAGAACCGTAATTTAATAATTATTTTTAATAAATATCCGTTTACACACCATCCATCTCATTTACATTGATACAACTAGTAATTAGACGTAATTAGGTCAGACGGTTGCGATAAAATGTGAAAGTATGTGAGTAGGGTTGACAATCACTGAAATTCCTTTTACCCAATATTTAGAATAATACATAACAAACTGTAAGGTGATGAATTATCAAATTCGGGATAAAACAATAATTACTTTCCATTTAATAGACTAACAATTTAGTTAATTATCTTTATAGTTCTTTTGATAAATAAAATACTGTATGTCAAATATATAAAAGTATACATTTATCATTTAAAAATATTGTAACACAAAAGAATCCGTTTAGTAGCACTAAATATAAATAATTTTAAACATAAAAAAACATTCATTTTGAGATTCGTTATCGTATACTTACTTAATATATCTAAATATAGGTGTACTTGTTCACAATGATTTGTTGATGCTTCGTTCGTTATATTGTTTAAATGTTATCGTACATAAACTTAATTTTAGAGCAAAATTTTTTTTTATTTTATGTCTACAAATATACCATTTCATAATATAATGTACAAGAGTACTTTTTCACGCTCGAAATCTCTTAAAAATGTAAATCGAATTAAAATAATAATCATCACACTTATTGTACTTTTGTCAGCCTAATTATTGCAATAAATTTAAATTAAAAAAAAAATCTTTTTTAATCATTTTTTATCAACAAAACCAACTTAGTCCGTTAAAGTGTTCATGTTAGCAACCCTAACAGAAGATGTACATTGTATATACACAATATGCATATAGATATATTACTTTATCTGTGACATGAGTTCTGTATTAACGGTAATGTTCGTTTACGACGACAGTCACTGGTGAAGGTGTGAGTGTGACTTTTATGATTGCAAATAGGATACACCTAAAACATTTCATATCGCAATAAGTCGATTTTAAGCCAGGTCAAATTGCTTCATTTTTATAATACCACATAATACTGCGACATTATGCACTGAGTGTTTTTAAATATTCGAAGAATTCGTTCTTTCTTATATAATAATTATATATTAACATTGGAGACACAGATAATTAAGCACGACTTTTACTTTCCTAAAAAAAAGTTTTAAAATGAGTAAAGATCATAGCTTTATTTTTTTTAATTATTTTTTAAATCTAATTGGCATAGTAATTTATGAGTTATAAAGTTTGTGAATATGTTTTAGAAGATAATATTTCTAGGTACTGGTCCGTTTGTAAAAATTCTTTCAACAATAGAAAACTGCGTTCACGCTTATTAAAAGGCTATATTTATATTAATTTTTATATTATAAATAACGCGTATAGAATCGCGGGCAGTCGCTAGTATATAATAAATCCTTTACGTATACTTTGCAAATGCCAATTCTTGACATAATTTTATTATTATTTACACACTTTCAAGTTATGTGTAAAAATCACAATATACATAAATATTTATATATCAAACTGTTTTGGTGTTTTGCACTTGTATTAACTTAGAATTTACTTTCGTCATCGAACTACCCATATTTCGGTAGACAATAATGATATAATAACTATATATTATTATATAATAAGCATTACAAATTCCAAGGGTATTTCAGTAGAACAAAAACAAGGTTTCTTGCAAAATGGACACTTTGTAATTTATTGTAATATCTTCTCGAGTTAAAAAAGTCCTATTAAGTATAGTTTTAAAACAAATATACTTGCCGTTATATGTGAAAATTATGACCCAGTAAACACTGTAGTTACTAAACAAATTCAATGTACCTACTCGATGTACAATTTTTTATACTAACAAGAACATTGTTTATTTTATATTTTTGTACATAGGTTCATTAGACAGCAAGAATAGTGTAGTGTCACCTTGGTTTAAAATCTAGACAAAATATTTGCAATAGATATTTGAACATGTATTACGAATATCGTCATCATTTCAGTAAACAGTAAAAACTGTCACGACATAGACTTGGTTCAATTGTGCTATTTTTCTTTTCGAGCTGACAGTGCTGTTGGCCGGTTGGGTCTTTACAAGTTTTACCAAACTTTGTAGAGAGTGCAGAAAGCACTCAGCGGAAATGGCAACTAGCCTCAAAGAGACCGAATGTCAACTTGGACTTTTACCGAGCATGGTAATCTCGCGATCTAATTATCCATTTTACCTTAATAACTATACATATGTACATATTTAAGAATATCTATAATCTATTGTATTATATTTTATATCAGCACTTTCTTTAGTATATTGGGCACACGCGATGACCAGAAAACCATTCATTATCCTGAACAATAAGCAGCATATTGCTTAACAATTTATGACCGGAGAAAAGGTTATTAATGAAGCTATTGTACGAGCAGATCGTACTTGCTATTGATACTTTCCAATTCAATATAACGTTATCAATAAAACATAATTTCGTAAATACTTTGTTCCTGAAACTGTCGTGAGAACGACAACATTTTGATATTTTATAGGGAGAAAGCTGTTAATTTACAACATAAAATGTTATATCACAAAATCACGGAAAGGGATAAGGGAACATTGAGATCGATAAAAAATGTAAAAGTGACCTAGTCTACGACAAGAACAGCGCAGAAAAAACGCGTTATTTCATCAAGTATAACATGGAAGTATATAATAAGAAATCGATCGAACAATGCGGAATTTACTGCATGATGATGCTAACTCGGCTTAAGCCGTGAAACTTTTGAACAATAGGTACCTATCAATTGCAAGATATAGTGATAAAGTTTGTTATTAAAACTTTTCTGTTGTCAAAAACGCACCGACTTTTTTTATATGGAACTTTGAATCACATTATGCCCTGAAAAAGACTTTAAGCCCAATTGCCGGAACACGAAAAATCCTTATCAATCAATTTGCAATAACTAATCTATTTTTTTATAGTA
Organism: Saturnia japonica; assembly: GCA_033032175.1. Classification (NCBI taxonomy): domain Eukaryota; kingdom Metazoa; phylum Arthropoda; class Insecta; order Lepidoptera; family Saturniidae; genus Saturnia; species Saturnia japonica. The sequence goes on along the minus strand of CM065309.1, from coordinate 17,135,717 downwards.
ATACAGGTACTTAAGAGCACTGCAACCTAAAGGTATTTATAACCAATCTTAGAAAAACCGGAGTCTAACTGACGCCAGTACTAATTAATAAGTTACTTTTGAGGATTGAGTTGGATCGCCGTGTGTGTTGCCAACCACAAACTTCAGAGCGAAATACAGCAAACGAACGCTGCTGCTTTGCAATAAAAATAGGTGTGGCAGTGAGTTTCGTAGTCGAACTTTACACAGATTCTACCATTGTTATAACATACTAACGGTACCCGCGGCTGCGCTCGCGTGGATTATAAAATGCTGTCGATCCGGCACACACGCGAACCGTACTACTTCCACTCCCGGTTATTTTATGAATTTAAGACCTTTTGTGGATGATGATCCTTAGAAGATATACATATACTCTTGCTGTCATTTCTGTAGGTCTTATTAATATGTACAATTATGTAGTAGGTACATTAATTATATAACTTATGGTTTACTCAGCGTAAGCCATTTTAGCGCCCAAAAAAGTGGTTTCTCCGAATTTATTTTTATTTGCGCGGAACCCTAATTCCTTTTAGTTACTCCTTATAACATCAGCTATCTGCCAGTGAACGTGCCGTCAAAATCGATCCAACCGTTTGAAAGATTACCCACAACTAACAGATAGACAGACAATTTAAAAATATATATATTGTCACCTAAACAGCAACATACATGCTGGACACAATAATATTATTACTGTCGCTTCACTGATATGTGCTTTCATTAATAATAATTATGATTTCTCGTCACGGTTCCACCTCAACTAGCTTGATAAGTAATAGTAGAAACTTCACAGTTTGTACATCCTATTGTATACAGTGTGTATTTAAAAAAACCCTCGGATTCGTGGAGGTGTTATTAGGTATCGAGATTATATTCTGTTTGTGTTATTTATCTCAGATTATAAGTAAAAAAATTTATCCCCAATAAAATGTAAAAAAAATTAGTTAAATGAGGAAACTTACATAGCAACACAGGCGGCGCGGCGCAGGGTACCTCCATACAATCAAACGTACAAATTTGCTAAATTTTAGGGAAACTAAATATGTTAATTTTAAATTGCAATAACATTTTTATTTTCATAATAAATAAAAATTTGATAATTTTATGTGGTAATGTCATTGGGGTGCCTGTGTACCCTTTTCGGATTCGACGGGGGTTTTTATTACATATTGTATAATACATATACATCGACTGTGTGTATTCTGTTGGACGCACATGATCAATCACACATCATATAACCGTAATTTTCTTGTCAGAACTACAGAACTCAATACGAAACTTAAATGTATCATTTTCACAAACTATAACGAAACAAATCAAACTTTTGTTAGATTAAGACAACGTATTATTTATTAATAATCCTAATAAAATGCCTCCATTATTTATTTCAATAAGTATGAGCATATTAATGCATGAAAATAAATTTGAAAATTTATTTGTTATTAAGAATCTTGAAGTAAAAAGGGAGTAAATTAGACCGAAACAAAAGGTATGTTATCAATTGTCATAATTTATATTCATATTCATATTTAATTGTTTCTTTTGACCATATCTCATCTCCATTAAAAGTGTACAATTTTTTTTTTACAAAAACAAGTAAAATAAAGCCCATTTACGTAAGCATAATTATTCTTCTTTTATTTCAATTGGCAGTACAGCCTTTCGGTATACAACTTCATTGATTGTTATATCAAATAAAATGCGTTAATTTAACTAGGCCAACGTAAATCAAAAGGGTTAAAGGCCATAAAACCAAGAAAAAAAGGCAAAAAATGGTGTTTTTTTAATACTAATCATTTTTATACTACCTAACCTTGTAGTGAACAAAACTATGTACATATATTACGTATCGGTGTAAGATTTTAACTTGTTAACGATCATTAATTAAAATCAAAACGACTTATATTCTTTTAAATAACTTTATATGATTTGGAATAGGTTATATCTAGAAATATCATAACAGAATTTAATATTGCAACAATAGCAAAAACAAAAAATGTTGTCCAAGACCATATTGGAATATTTTCTCCGGTAGAAGCAATTTCAATATTGAACTCGCTAGCTGTAAATGCAAAATATATAGTTTATAAAACCGAATTTGTTTAACGTTTAAGCTTTAGTTTTAGTATCAGGATCTTGCTTATGTATATATTAATACATGAAGAAAAAACTTCGGGCTCCTTTTTAAGCATATTGTGCGCACGGAGGAGCGTGAGATTTGGCATGGTTAAAGTTTATATAGACAAGGAGTGCAGAAAACTAAAATATATTTCTAATATGTATCACAAGTACATTAAATTAAATAATACCGCGAATACTACCCTGACAAGTGCCATTGAAATTATTCCCCCTAAAATAATTATTGACATTGACACTGAGTGAAAAGTGACAGCAAGTGATATAATGCTGGCTCCATACGATTGTCCAACAGCCACACTCTGAACTTGAGCGAAGTTGACCGATTTTCAAACTGATATTCCACATATCGACAACGAATTCCAAACTTCGTAATCATGGCAAACGTCGAAGAGATGCAGCGGTCTCGCTATTTTGTATCAGTGCATAATATGTTACAGTGTATACAGGCAGAGATTACTCTACTAAATTTTGACTGATTCTGCCATTATCGAACAAAATTACTAAATATATTTAATTGAACATAAATCAATAACGAAATTGATAGCCGCGCACGCTCTGATGTGTGCAAGGTTGGTTTGTACGAATTGGTTAACGTACTCAAACACCTTTGATTCGGGATGGATTTACAGCTCAGGATCGCTACCGCCGTAGCGATCTCAGGCCAACTCTATCAAACTTCTACCAACGTGCCCGAACCACCCCACTACATATCGACGATTGGACGATGAGTTCAAGTGTTGGACGATTGTTAAGAGCCAGTATGATTTTCATTGCTTACGTTCATACTGTAAATGTCAAACAGATAATAAAGTGTTCAATCAAAAAGTCGTACAGAGTAGACTGAATTAGTTTCGAGATGAGAATTTTGTGTGATTACAGTGTTGGTATACTCATTGAAAATAGAACCTTAAAAACGTTGAGGCGGTCGAATTTCGACCACTAGTATATTATTATACATATTATAAATAGAGATGTCCTCAAAAATTCAAATCTATTAAAGTCCGATCATAATATACGTGCAGTCTGATTCGATTGTTTAAAAATTAAAGTTAATTATTTATTGGTAATTAGTGACTTTAAAATTATACAGGTGCTGAAGAATTGTCATAAGTTTTCAAATGAAAATCTGGCAAATTCAACTTTGCACATATTAACCTTTTTAACCTTAGTTTTATTTATTGAATGATGTCATAACGCGCAGTTACATGAACATATTGCCGCATTTTTGTGGTATATTTTTTATTTATATTAGTATTACATGTGTAATGCTAATGATTAATAAATGTTAATAAACGAGTATTATTTTCAACTTTTCAAAAGTTGTCTACTTCCGGATTAACCTTAATTTTAGCATATTTTCTTTTATTTTACGAAACAAGTCAAAATATTATGTTAAAGATTTATATATCGAAGAAACAAAAATAATATTATCTTATTAAATATATTTTAGTTCGTAATCAGAATAATAACCATATATTATATCGAAGCTAAAACGAAACTTTTATATTTGAAGTGACTTTTCCGTTTTTATTTGCGTAGTAAGTTCGAGAATGTTTGTTCTTTACAATGAACTGAATCGACCGAATAATTTTGACAATACAGACAGAATCCGGTAGAGCTAACAAAACGCCCGACTAAACCCTTAAACATTCACGAATACACAAAGTTTAATCAAGTTACAAAAGTTAAATTAGAACAGTTTTAAGCATAATATAAAGTTGAAAGTATTAAGCCTTTTCAAAGCTTTCACCATTATAGAGAGTGAATCAGTATAAATGTACTTAATAGATTTGTGCATTTATCTTTCTATAAGGACTACAGTTAAAGAAATTGTGTTTCACGTGTGTTTAATTTGATGCTTTATCGATGTTCATTCACCTATATATATTAATACATGAAGCAAAAGCTGTCGGTACGTTTTAAGCGTATTACGTGCACGGAAGACTGTGATATTTGGCATGGTTAAAGTTAATATGGAAAAGGAATGCAGAAAGCTAAAATTTATCTATAATATCTGTTATTAATATATTAAATTAAATTAATTAATACTGTGAATCCTAACCCATCCAGTGCCATTGAACTTAGACCCCCAAAACAAATTCTATGATCAAAAAGTAGCTGGACTAATTTCGAGCTTAGGGCGATGGCTAGTTTCAGTAAATCGTTCACAATTATTAGAAATTATTTGTACGACGATGAGACTCAAGATGGTAACACGCTAAGCTAAGAGGACTGGCTCTCAAGTTTCGATCTGACTATACGTGGCACGTGTTAATTAATGTTAAAATGAACAAAATATTTTCATAACAAGACCACCTACTTACTCTATATTGCAAAACTTCAAAAAGTAATTTGATATTATTATGATAATACGCCTTTATATTCAATTATTGTTTCCTAACATCACCATAACTGGAACTCAAATGAGACGGTTAGATTCGCTTGAATTTGCTGGTTGACCTAGCTTTATGGCTGACTTCATTGAAAAAAAAATGTTTGAACCTCAAATAAAAATATCGGAAAATTATAGTAGCATCGTGCAAAATTTACTATAATTTGCTTTAAAAAAAAATGTCATAATACCACTTTAAAACGAATTAAAGTATAGCCATTGGTTTCGAGAAAACCAACATTTTTATATAGTCTTTGTTTTACCTTTTGCTATTTAAACACTATCCAAATAATGATATTCGTGACTTACTTTAAATCAAATAAGCAGAAAGCAATAACAATAAAATCTATCAGTAATTTTAATATGCTATTGAAATTTACTCACTTGACAAACTCGTTTATACATAGTACATACTGTTTGACTTTGGAACTCCGCGTCTTCGACAATGAAGACAATTCGGCAGCGCGCCATATTGTTTAGCAATATTAACTTACTAGTCCGACACTTTAACCCATTAATTAACTTTATGGATATTGAAATTGAAATTCAGTTGAATGGAGCAAATCACATATAGTAGTACGGCAAAAAAATATCATTGTACCTAATGGTATGCATAATACGATCCAACACAACGGCAACCTGCCGTCATGTCGGCCTGCAAGCCTCTCAGCAGCTGAATATATACGGATCGATCTCGAAACATGACGATTTTATTACCACGTCGGGTACAGATCACCTACCATCCCTTTTAATTATTGGATATAAACCGGCTATCCTGCAACACGACATGCCTAAGCGTGCACTATGGCGGATACTACATCTGACGCATAGTTAGTCGAAATACAGTCGGACACAATTGTCATATTCTAACACCCGGCAAATTCAACTAGAATTATTTTAATACCAATGACAACTGAATCCAAGTTCATAAACTCAATACTTTTCAATGTTAAAAAATCTCATTAAAACGATCGCACCTCTGCCGATAAAGTTATTAAGAGAGCGTCAATCTGCAGACACCCTCCAACCTTAGTCGACTCGAAGTGTAATATATAATGAGAAAAACTTTTCAATAAAATGGGACCAACTTGATAACAATTCACGGAACAATATAACCATCGTAGGTAATGATTGTTATTCATTTTACTTTTATTTAAAATTGATTTCGATAAGTAGAACAAGTTTATGCTGAAATAAGAGAAAGTTGTTATTCTTATGAGGCGGGGCTAACAAATGAAAATTAGGTTTTAAACGAAGAATAACTACATTGCAGGTGTTCATTTTCAATTAAGATTCGACGACTTCTTATTTCATACATAGCGAATAGTACAGATACATTGTTTTTCTTTGTTGTTTATTTTGTTTTAAAGCTTTAATTAATAGTTACTGGTGGCCCAATGGTCGAAATTCGACCAGCTACTTTTTGATTATATAATATTTATTATTTGTTTTACATTTGCAATATAAATGTAAACAGTGAATACTATATCACTCGCTGTAACTTTTCACAGAATATCAATGTCAATGTTTTGGGGAGTCTAAATTCAGTGGCACTCGTCGGGGTAGTATTCATAGTATTATTTTATTTCATTCAATGTGTTTATAACAAATATTTCATATAACTTTTAGCTTTCTGGACTTCTCCATATAAACTTTAATGATGCCAAATCTCACAGTTCTCCGTGCGCGTAATATACTTAAAATGGTGTCCCGAAGTTTTCACCTCATATATTAATATATAGATACTTCCTCTCGTTTTGTGCACGCTTTACACACGTGTGCACACCTATAGTAGTAGGGTACAATTATATACAAAATAATATAATTTACATGTGTATATGTGATGTCACCGGATAATTATACGTTAGTTTTTAAACAATCTAGAACGGACACTAAAATTTGCAACTTAACGGTTACATTTTCATGTGTTTATAAAATATTAATTATTTAGGTTAGGATGGAACTGTGCAAATAACCAGAAACCAATGAGCCATTGAAAACTCACATTTTCAAATATTATAATCGTGTTTTTGCTTATTTATTAGACATAACTTAAAAAATCAAAAATATTCAGTTCACAATCCAACAACAGTTTACGAGATCACTAGATTGTTTATAAAGTAACGGTTTGTACAATTATCCGATGACATATCATATACTTGAAGGTATTTCCGAACTCAGTTTTTTAAATCTTAAATAAATAAAATAGCGCTAGATACACATGCATAGATTTTTTTTTATTTTCTCCTACCAACAAAGTTTCCCAATTAAAAAGTATCTGCATAATGACTTAACTTTCTCATGAACGAATAAAAATAGCACGGATTTAGCCGAGGAAGTTTTGTCTATTCGTAGACAGAGTATTGATCGAATGAGATTACGTCTGCTTCAGTCAAGTGTTGAGTTTCACAATAGGTATTATCTGTTGTCTAACAAATTACATTATTCTCATTAAATAAATTACATGTTACTTTTGTAGATAAATAATTACATTTACAATACAGTCAAATTAATATTTTGAAAACAAAAAAAAAATAAAGAAATTTCAAATACAAGTAGATATAATTATCAATTAAAAAATCATTTTGCCCTCAAAAGATTAATGAAAGTAAGTAAATATAATTAAAACTTTATATTTAAGATAAACGCGTGAAATGTTATGCCTGTAAATGTTGACAGGCTAAAAATATTACGCTTTCATAAAAACAATTTATAATAAATAGTCTACGGTATTCATTAGATGTCACATACACTTCAATATGTTACGGTAATATTGTAGACAGTGTGTTAAATAAATGTACTGAGATATCGCTGTTTCCAACACTGAAACCTTTATATCAAATGAGCAGTATGACATAAATACATCATTTATTTCACGGAACATACGCATGAAAAATACCGAAACCAAACTATCTATTCAATCTGGAAGTGGTTTCACTTAACAGCTGAATTTCGCATTAGTGTTTATAGGCCCTTAGGTACTAGTCTCATAAGTTTATTTTTAATCTGTGAACCTAGATAAAAAGCCTAGTTGCAAATATATGCATATTTGCATATTTATCATAACCTTTTTCAACTCCTAATCGTTCACTGCTGCGCCCTTTCTTGTACACCACTCATCCCGATATCCCGGGAATGTAAGGAGTATTGAATTTCATCTTCAAAAACTGAAACACTCAAGCCAACGTGATGCACTCTGCTGAGTTACGAACGAGGCAATGGCGATACCGGGTTGATAGGGTTGTACAGGCCGACTGAGTTGCGACCACCATGCATGTGGTGAAAATCCGTCATAATGACTCGCTTCTACGTGTCGCGATTCGGGATCAGCCTGCACATATCCAGTTCAATTATTGCAAGCAGGCATGGTACATGGCGTAGGTAATATTAAAAAAATCCTGAGCTAATCTCATCCAAGTCTGACCTGCGATTTTATCAATATCGTCAATCTATCGAGCTGGTGGCCACCAATCCGTCAACCATTTACTCCTCCTGCCGTCGCTCTATCTGACAGCATGTCCTACCCAATTTCATTTTAGTTTTATGATAGTCTCTCCAACGTCGCGAACCTTAGTGAACTTAATAAAAATTCACATATTACGTCTATTAAATTAAGAAAACCATGAGATTGAAGTTGCTATTGACGTGAACATATCACGACAATATATTTGTTTTACGATATAACCTTGTACCTAGTTAAATTTCGGGAGCACTGCCGAGGGTTTTTAAAAAGTCTAAGACAAGACTGATTCTCAAGAAGCTTTATTAAGAATGCTTTTATTTGTTACAAATGTCTCTTTTATAAACTCTTATTCTATAAACACAAAGTGGGGCTGTTTACTATGAAATAATGAGAAATATGTCGCAATACATTCAGTCAAAACACCAGGTGTCTATCAGTAGTTTGCAGACATAATATGGGTTAAAAACGTAACATCAGCATTTCTAACGTATGTACCAATTAACAAGACGTAATAAGAGAGGGTACAGACTGCATAACTCCTCCCCCCTCAAGTTCGAAATTATCAGAGGGATGATTATCACTATGATTATTTCGATAGCAATAATTTTTACAAAAACTGAGCTTATATACTAAGAATACAAGAATTAATAGAAATATAATCACATATAACAATAAAGTTCCGGCACTAACACTTTTTACATTAATAATTCTTTCACTTGATGTTTTTAGTTCACTTTCACTGATTTTTAAAAGATTATTTAAATGTTGAAGATTTATTAATTCACTGTTATCCAAATTGATGGGTTCACGTTGCAATTGTTGCTCAGTAATTGTTATTTCGGGAAGATTAATAATCGGTAATTTTGACATCTTCAAATTACTCGTAGTAATATGGTGAGCTTTTAGCGTAATTTCACCAATTTTAACATCGCAATGGTCATCTAGGACGAGGAAGTATGTCCCTTCTATATTTTCTTTCGTTATTTCGTCGTTACAAATTTTTGATAATATATTCTCAGCGTTACTATGAAGAATCCATCTCTCTTTTCCAATTGGTTGTATCTTAATGGTCTTGATTTCAACTGGTACTGGATGACAAGAACTCGTATTCGAAGAAAATTGAATTAATGCTGTTATGCAAGTGTCTTCTGAAGTTGTTCGAGAATCATCCTCGTGACACAGGAACATTTCGTCGTGAAGTTCATTACAAGGTAAAGTGAGCGAGACAAATTTAGACCCTTTTACTAATAGGTAAGGAAATTTAGGAATAATGATGGTGGTATGATTAGAAGGATTGGTCATAGGTATTGGAATTGCTCTGTAGTATGTATAAATTTCATCTCTAATTATTGGTATATCTAAAATGAATGTTATTTGACTTCCTTTTGTATAAGCTTTAAGCTCTATACATTGCTCTATTTTAACTAAATTGTCATAACTTACTGGATACACAAGTTTGTAGAATTTCTCTATCTTTTTTAACAATTCTAATAATTCATTTGAGTTTATAAGAGATTGGTGTAATATTTTTAATTTACTGAATGCCAGAGAAGTTTCAATTTCATTCAACCGAATGTAGAGTAGTTGAAAATTATGGAAAAATAAATTATAAACATTAATAAAATTATGGGTAGTTATATCAATATTAGTTTGATTTATTAATTTTTTTATTTCTCGTAACTCTTTATCTATTCGAATGAAATTGTCCTTCGTGAAATTTGTTATCTTTATCATTGATTCAGAAATATCTGATATTAAGGTTACCTTTTTAATGAGTGTATTTTGGCGTGTCGTTAGAGAATCAATCATATTTTCATATCTTAAAGCATCATTATGATCTAAGTTACCAGTTATAAGCTTAATAATAGATCCAAGAGGATTGAGAAGTCCACGTTTAATTCTAGTTGATGGAGATAACTGTTCTAATTTTTGAATACTAATATTCATTACATAATTCGTTTGAAGCTTTACATTAAAAAGTTGAACATTAGATGTTTCATTATCAAAATGTGTTTTTAAATATTGATTAAATTTAGTATATCTTTTTATATTGAATTCTAAATCCTCACGTATCAGACTTAAATCTAAAATCTTAATTATTGTCCACTTATCATAACTTACACTAGCTTGACCTTGTTTCACAAGGACTATACCGGGATTTTTATCGATTCTGTGAAGTTGAAGGGCGTGAATCCTGATGATCAGAGCCAGGAGCCCGAGGAGGTACCTGCGAAGGTCGTTTTATATCCTTAATAGGCACGTTTGTTTTTCGAGTTTTCATTTTTACAGGACAGATATTTCTGTCAATTTTACCATATACTTGTGCTTTTTGATAACGCGGTTTATCTTTACTTCGCCTTGTATTAACACCTTTTACAAATATAGTGTCCTCTTCTTGAATATCAAATGATGTTTCACCACCACGTTTTGTTTTAATCTTTTCTTTATTTTCAATTACTTTGTCTGTTAAATATTTATAAAGATATTTCGTTCGTTTCATATGATCGTTTACTAATTGTTGCGTATATTGTTTGTTAAAGTTTACTTCAAAAGTACTATTAGAATCAGTGTGTCCAAAAACTACTTCAAATGGTGTAAGACCAGTCGTTGAGTGAATGGTTTGATTGTATGACATAATTGCATAAGTCATAACGTTAGCCGCGTCAGTTATTTTATGTTCATATTTAGCGATACGATATATTTCTAAAATAGTTGAATGGAATCTTTCAATTAAACCCATAGAATTAGGATTATGTGGAGTGCTTATGTGTAATTCTATTTTATAAAATTGTAATGTTTCTTTTAAAAGTGTATTGTTGAATTCAGTACCAGAATCAGCACTGATCTTATTTGGTACGCCATAAAATGAGAAAAATTTAATTAAGGCACGAACTACTTCAGGTGTAGAGCGATTGGATATTTCAAAAGCCTGACCTAGTTTACTGAAAGCATCTATTATGGTAAGGAAGTAGCTTCCTTCTATAGAGAATATATCTATAAATATTTCAGCAAAAGGTTTTGTTTGAGTTTGCGTTAACATTAATTCTGGTTTTAAAGGTTTGCGATCATATTTTAGAGTTTTACAAGTTTCACAAGAATTGATTACAGAAGCGACTGTTATATCCATATTTGTCCAAAAATAATTACGCTTTAATTTCATAAGAGTTTCTTTGATTCCACGGTGACTTGTTTTACCTTGATGATAAGCAAGTATAGTGGCACGTTGCTCTTTTTCATCACCTAAGTATATAACTCTTTTAGTACATTCATATATTTTGACGGTATCTTTTTTAAATAGTTTTATCACGGCATTTGTAAATTGTTTACGGTGAATTTCGCTCTCAAAGTAAAAGAAATATTTAATTTTAGGTTTTATATATTCTAAAAGAAATTTCTTAACAAGGTTAGTGTTGTTTACAGGTAAATGTACTTCCAAAATTTTTTGTTTTTCATGTGATAAGTCTTTTATTGATAATTGGTTTCTGTTCCAAGTAAAAATAAGGATTTGATTAGGTTTTGTGTCGATGGCTTCTTCAATAATGGGAATACCATTCGTATCAATATCTTCAGCAGAATGTATGGTTTCCGGTAATGAACAGGCAGTAATAGTACTGGATGAAGGAGAACGAATTGGGTGAGTTAAAGTCTTATCGGAATCTGAAGGAATAGTTAACGTTTCTGATGAGTCTGAAATTAGTATTGGACTCTCAGATCGTTCAGTGTCACTCACGTTTACTCGTAAGGACATATCGTCCTTTAATATATTTAATTTAATTCGTGATAGAGCATCAGCATTACTATTTTGTTTACCGTTCTTGTATATTATGTCAAAATCGAACTCAGCTAGTCTCAATTTCCATCTAGTAAGTTTACTATTAGGTTCTTTCAGTGAATTTAACCATGCTAAAGGTCTGTGGTCAGTAAATATTGTGAATTTGCGTCCATACAGGTAAGGACGGAAGTGTTTTACTGCCCAAACGATGGCTAACAGTTCCTTTTCTATTGTACTGTAACGTGTTTCTGCATCATTAAGAGTACGACTTGCATATGCGATAGGTTTTTCATTTCCAACTGATCCTTGTGAAAGGACAGCGCCTAAAGCGTAGTTTGACGCGTCTGTTGTTAAAATGAAGGGTTTAGAAAAATCAGGAAACTGTAATATAGGAGCATTCACAAGTAGCTCTTTACATTTTTGAAAAGCTTGAACATATGATTCATTAATTTCAATTTTATTTTTCTTTTTCAAACACGATGTAAGGGGTTGTGTAATTTTTGAAAAATCCTTTATGAATTTTCGGTAGTAGCCTATCAGGCCAAGAAAACTTTTAATTTCAGTGGATGTTCTGGGGAGTGGGAAGGCAAGTACTGCCCTGATTTTATCATCATTTGGTTGTAAACCATGCTTCGTAATTTTGTGTCCTAAGTAGAGTACATCTTTTTTAAAAAACTCACATTTATCGAGAGTTACTTTAAGATTGGTTTGTTTGAGACGATCGAACACTTTTCTTAGCTTCTCTACATGTTCTTGTATACTACTAGAATAAATGATGATGTCATCTAAATATACTAAGCAATGTATACCTTGCAACCCACGTAACACGTTATCCATTGCGCGTTGAAATGTTGCAGGTGCTGTTTTAAGTCCAAATGGCATCCGTGTAAATTCAAAATGTCCCATTGGTGTAGTGAATGCAGTTTTGGGTCTATCTTGTTCATCAACTTCAATTTGGTGGTACCCACTTGCTAAATCCAATGTACTGAAGTAAGTAGATTTCCCTAACTTGTCGAATAAATCATTAATATTTGGTAAAGGATACTTATCATCAGTAGTAATATCATTTATACGTCGATAGTCTACAACCATTCTAAATTTCTGTTCACCGGAGGCGTCCATCTTTTTTGGAACTAGGTGTACGGGTGCACTCCATGGTGAAAACGATTCTTGTATAACATTATCTTTTAGTAATTTTTCAACTTGTTTCTGTATTTCATCGTTTTGCGATGGTGGAAGTCGGTATTGCCGTATGAAAATTGGATCTTCATTTTTAGTCCGGATTCGATGTTTTACTTGATTAGAAAATGTAAGAGGCAGTTTATCACAATAGAATATATCCCTGTATTCAAAACAAAGTTTTTCTATTGCTTCTCGTTCTTCTTGATTAGCATGATCTAATCGGAGTTTCGATAAATTTTGTGTAAGTAATTCATCAATCTCAAAATCATTTAATTGTTGCCCGGTTGATAAATTTATTTTGCAAGTATTATTATTAAGGCTGGTTATATTCAATGGTTCGTTAAAAGTTAAAGTCACACTATCTTGCGAAGCATTCTGCATGACTGTTGTTGCAAATGAATCTTTGCAAGTAACTATAGCGCTAGGCATACGTACTTCATTTCCAAAATTTTTAAAATTAATTATTGCTTCACCATTAATTAAATTTGTAGGCACCTTAACACGGGTTTCAGTGCGTGGTTCTAGCGTTATTTCCCACGGGGGACTATAAATTATTGGAATTTCTGTATTTTGTGTCCGTAAAATTAAATTTTTCATGTCTATAGTCGCGTTCAATATTTTTAATAAGTTAGAACCTATTAATCCGTCATATCTTCCATCTACATTATATATATAAAATTTATGATTCATCGGACTTTTAAAACTTTCCAATAAAGGTATATCTATAACTTCGTCATGTAGGCTACGTCCATGTGTACTAATAACTTCAAAAGGATCAATATATTTATAATCTGAAAAATATTCATCAGCTTTAGCGGGACTAATAAAACTTCTGGTACTTCCGGTATCAATCATTAAACGAGCATCAATTTCAGGAATATAAATATGCGGTAGTTTATTTATGCCGTCATAATTTAAGTGTACTATTTCTGGGGGTCGCTCTTGGAGGCTTTTATAGGAAAATTTACGCATTCATTTTCAGCTTCTTCAGTTTCAACAGGTTCTATGTTTTCATGATAATCGTCATAAGCAGTTTGTTGATTATCGTCAATGAAATAATGATTTTCATATTCTGTATAATCAGGTTGATAGTCTTGGTATTCAATTTCAGGGTCGTTCATTTCTAAAGACTCTATCATATTTTGTCTAATAGGACGAGCTGTGCGCATTGACACATCGCTTGCCTGAAATTGAGGTGGATTACGTTGAGGTTGATTTTGTGGTGGTATACCAAATTTAAATTGTTGATTTGGCATGTTGAAATTAGGTCGGTTTTGTGTATTGTTAAATTGTGGTTTGAACCCTTGTTGATTAGGAATACCGAATTTAAAATTATTATTTCCAAAATTTGGTTTATATCCTTGTTGGTTTAGGTTAGGTCTGAATTGTACATTTTGATTTGGAATACCGAATTTAAAATTATTATTATACGGTTTAAAATTATTTTGTGTTTGGTATGGAATTCCGAATTTAAAATTTTGTTGTCCGGAATTAAATGTATTTGGCACAAATGCAGGTTGAGGTTTGAAATTATTATTAAAATTATTTGTTAAAGTAGGCGTGAAAAATTGTTGAACTGGTTTAATATTAGATTTATTTTTATTTTTAGAATTGTACTGATATTGAAAATTGACCTCCTCCATGACAACACTTAGTGCGTTTTCTAAAACGGTACAACCTTTAAGTCGCACAATTCGAATTAAATCCTCTGGTAAATTATATAAAAATACATTCAAGCACATATTATTATAGATAATCATTTTAGCGGCTTTGAGGCCTTCATCAGTTAATAAATTGACCTTGGAGAAGAGGGTGCAGCGTGTTTGTTGTATCCTGTTACAAAATTGCGTATATGTTTCACCAACTTTAATTTTTAAATTTTCCAACTCAATTGCCACACACTCTTCCGATCTAGGATCACCAAAATGTTGAATCAAAACAGCTCTTAATTGTTCCCAAGTTGTTATGTCTTCTCTTTCACTTAGTAGAGCAGCGGCTTTACCACATAATCTACTAGTTATAGCATGAAACACATATGTAGTTTGAACAACATTGTTTGATCCGCTAAAATTTCTGATTATATATTCACTTTTTTTAATAAATAAATTTAAAGTATTTTGATCACCATCGTACTTGGGAATTAAACTTAAAAGTTCTTTTGATACTAATTGAATTGTTGATTCATTGTTGCGTTGCATTTTGAATTGTATTTATTTAATTAAACACACACAAAGTAAAATTCACAAAATTAAAATTCACAAAATAATATTTTCAAAATAAAATTCACAAAATAAATCTTATAACAAAATTATCAAAATCAAAATTCTCAAAATTAAAATTATCGAAATTAAAATTATCAAATTAAAATTCTCAAAATTAATATTTATTATTAATATTTCTCAATATCTTATAATCTATGAAGTCAAATAACTTTCGACGATTTTTATTCGAAAATTATGAAAAATAATTTTCAACGATGTTTGTTTGAAAATTATAAAAATTTGTTAAATAATTTTCAACGATTTTTGTTTGAAAATTATAACAATGTCCAACGAAAAATACAACCACAGAAAATAACAAGGACGAGACAAGGATTGTAAAAATGGTCACTTACAGTCTGCTCGTTCCCATGTCTTGCCGTATAGCTGCTTTCGCTTTTAGGACAGGATCTCTCGGAAATAGATGTGGAACCCGACGTTAACTTATTTATTGGTTCGTAGATACTCAAAATCTGCACATGAGACCGATTTGTAAGACTCGAACACAGACTTTTATTGTTGATTGAGTATCCTACCGACTGCGCCAGTTAAATTTCGGGAGCACTGCCGAGGGTTTTTAAAAAGTCTAAGACAAGACTGATTCTCAAGAAGCTTTATTAAGAATGCTTTTATTTGTTACAAATGTCTCTTTTATAAACTCTTATTCTATAAACACAAAGTGGGGCTGTTTACTATGAAATAATGAGAAATATGTCGCAATACATTCAGTCAAAACACCAGGTGTCTATCAGTAGTTTGCAGACATAATATGGGTTAAAAACGTAACATCAGCATTTCTAACGTATGTACCAATTAACAAGACGTAATAAGAGAGGGTACAGACTGCATAACTACCTTGTTACAACGCTTTCGCTAAACGATGTGTAAATGAATAACGTAAGGTTACAAATGAATATTTTATAATGAAAGACGGTATTGTAAAAAATAATATCTAGTCAAACGAACTTTGCTCAGTATAATGCAAATAAAATCTTATCTAGTTAACTTAGAAAGTAAAAGTAAATGCAAAATCTCACCCAAATCGTTAGAGCAGTTTCAAACCTGTAACATACATGTACAGGAATTGCTTACTTAATAGTATTAGATATATTTTAAATTTTGACACATAAACGAGACAAATAAATAATATTTACGAGTAAAATTTACAACCATCACATTCAAAAATCCGTCGATAATCAAAAACTAAGTATATAAATAAATCTTAAATATGTCTGTGTATCCATACATTATAATTAAATAATAAGGAAATGTTTTTTTAATCACTCTTATTTTCTTAATACTAAATAAAGTTTTTACAGAGCGAACCTTGCGCAATCTGTTTTCACATTAAACTTGACATAATTGTGTACTTAAGCGACAATGACGTCGTGGAGTAAGTCAATCATGCGGGCAATTAATTTATTTACATGTCTGAATTAACATAACCTCAAATTCAACATTACCAAACTGAGTACAAATAGTTCCATGGCTAAAATTTACATCCATTAATATTTCGGTAATGGATTAACGACATTTATTATAAGTAAGATTTAAATATCATTATTTAATCCGTCTACAATCACGCCATGTCTCAATAAATGTATTTTCATTTCATGATAAATAATGTATAAAGTTCCGTACTCAGAACAAAAACAAAAAATAAATTACATTCGATGTCATCCCTGATTCTTAGCGTCATTTTGAATGGTCTTCTTCTTCTTCTTGTTCCTAACTTGGCGACCGGTCCTCTTTAATGAAGACCATTACTGCCATTATCGAGTGAATTATATTGTCATGGGTTATGACAATTCAGTATCCTAACAAGATGGCGGCTCCCTTGTTAGAACTTTCTAGGAAGTTTTTGTGGGATCTCGGAATTAATGCTTTCAGCTTATATTTATAATCCACCTCATTTATGCACAAAAACCAAACTATATCACGCAAAACGCCACAAATATTGCATAATATAGGGTCAAAACCCTAAGTAAATGAATTAAAAATAAAAACCACAACATGTCACTTCAAGATCCCGCCAAAAACTCCTTTTGAATGGTCATAAAATAGGCACAGCATAAAAGTTCATATAATTTTCCTCAGTCTCGTAAAGTTGATTATGCTCGTTCACTAATATAATATTATGTGGATTGTGCTGAAATGTTCACGGATTTTAATATTCAAAAACAAGTAAGTTTTTGTCTCATTTTATGGTTATCATGAAGAAAATCTTTCGTCTGAAGTCGTCAAATCAAACAATAGTTAGCCTCTCGATTTTGATTTAAAATGACGAGAATTTTTAGTCATTTTCATATAGTCGATGCCGCGATGTTACGGTTTCGTGTGAGTAATTTATACAGCATATATAAAACAATAAGAATAGTCAGAGGTCGTCGACTTGACTATTTCAATGTGACCACCACTAAAAAGTTTTCAGTTTCTTACAATAGCATTTAAAAATAAATTTATTAAACCAATGAATTTTTAATTGTTATGTTCATATAGTTCTCATAAATAATGTTATTTCCAAGGTCCACCATAAGCGTTACAAATTATTTATTAAGACAGTAATGTATTTACCACAACAATTGGCAATTGTCTAACAATACAGTACCTACAGATATATGCATGCACCGTACAAATCATTTGTTTATTAAATGTTTCAAGAGATAAATCCAATCTATAGTTATTATTATATATACCTTATTTCCAAGAGGTGTATTTTTTCTTGGCATCTTCGTTATTTCTTCATAAAAATTGATGATCATTTTTAAGCTTCTGTACCCCGATACATAAGAAATATAAACAAACAGGTTAAAATTAACTTTTTCATTAGGAATGCCATCTGTTGATGCTAATAAAACATATTCAGGAGTTTTTGGCGGGATCTTGAAGTGACATGTTGTGGTTGTTATTTTTAATTCATTTACTTAGGTTTTTGACCCTATATTATGTAATATTGGTGGCGTTTTGCGTGATATAGTTTGGTTTTGTGCATAAGTGAGGTGGGTTATAAATATAAGCTGAAACCATTCATTCCGAGATTCCACAAAAATTCCCTAGAAAGTTCTAACAAGGGAGCCACCATCTTGTTAGGCTACTGAGTCGTCATAACTCTTGACAATATAATTCACTCGACAATGGCAGTAATGGTGTTCATTAAAGAGGACCGGTTGCCAAGTTAGGAAGAGGAAGAAGAAGAAGAACATATTCAAGGCGCCGTCTATTAACAATCTACTAATCTATCTATACGTAATTTCTAAAAAAAAATCCAAGTACCTAAGTATTTGTTTTAATGAACATGTTTACCGATTAGTGAAAACATTTCGTTTAAATGACAACACTACCATCGTAATTATTACCTTGTAACCAATTAATTGTTTATCAAACTTTCATATCAAACGTACTTTTATATCTTTAATTAAAATATTTATTAATTATTATAAATCAATGTTGAGTGAGACGTGTCCTAGTTCGAGTTAACGGAAACATGACCGGCTTGTAGGAACGAAACTTCAATGAGAATATTCACTTACCTGTGCCAAGGTGGACTTCGATTAACATAACTACTTATAAACGACATATCGTAATTGTTGATGCAACAGATGAGATTAAAGATTATAAAAATGATTACCAAGGAGTTTCACCTTGTGTGTACCGTGTCTGCAACTTCGTCCGCGTGGAATTTCGTTTGCGGCGACGCGACGCCACGGCAGCGAAAGGGAACGTTCGCGTGGGGCACACGTTACTGGACACTAGTACTTTAGTTTATTTTATTTCGCTGAACCCCAATTATTTTTCTAAAATACAGGTAGCTATCTGCCAGTGAAAGACCAGTCAAAATCGGTAAACATTTTAAAAATAATAAATAAAATTTTTTTTACAATAAAATTTTTTTTTTTTTTACCCTATTCTTAATTCAAATTTATTAAAATTGATTTTCTATTTTTTAGTTGGATTTTCTACAAAAACGTGTTATATCGTTTTTTTTTAAACTATTATTTATTTTTTGTTGGATTTTCGCTAATCCTGATTATACTAGCAAGGATAACGGGTCTAACTGTTTGAAATATTGAGTTGTCATCGGTCCTTGATAAGTATGCCATATTTCGAGTTAATCCGACGTTTTTAAGGGGGTCAAAATCATGTTCAAAGTTTCCGTTACATACTAACATACTATGAAACCAATAAAAGCCTGTCAAAAAAAAATTTTTTTTTTTAAATACCTTTATAAATGTTTTTATAAGTATTTAGTAAAAAGCTCTTATTTTGACATTATAAAGAGACACTACAATTTTATTTATTTGTATAGATAAAAGGTCATACAATATTAAAGTTTCATCATCGACATATTAAAGTCCAAATGACGTTACTATCAGCTCTCAGTTCTACTAATCAGAATTTATTGAAATGAGAAACAAATATGATATATTATAATAAACTAGCTTCTATCCTATTTATATTCTATTCTAACCTGTTACCTGCTAAAGCCACCATAATCTAAATTTCATAATGAGCCACCGTTCTTACATGTGCTCGGGGCATGCGCTGCACTGGGAAACTTTCAGCTTTTATTATTTATTAAAATTATTTTTATATGCGAACTTGCAACATGCGTAGGTAATGTACTTTGAATATATTAATTTAAGTGAATTGATTATGTAATATATTGCGAAGTATTTTAATATTGAATAGTGATTTATTTAACGACTGATTAATGATTAATTATACTTCAGTATAGACAATATTTTTAATCTGGTCACATCGCGGCATGGCACGGTTCGTTCGCGCCGCTAACTACCTATAGACATAACCCCGAGCCGAGTGTTGAAATATTTTAATTGTGTATTATCTCTCAAACTATGCGTCCAAATAACATGCTGTAAAAGGCAAAGTTTATCTTCATTATAAATTGTCTTTATGATGATATAACTTTTGTTCGTAATATACCATGATTAAAAATAATGCTTCAAATGAATTTTTAATCTTCAACAAAAAAAATTTGCAAAATACCTTATTGTGGATCATGTATAAGAGATAGATATATGCTATCGCTGGATTTTTGATATATATTATAATAATGGCCAATATTTTTGTTGAACAAGCCAGCTCATGCGGCTAAAGCAGTTCGCGAGAGCTTCGACTTCCGATTTACGTAACAAAAATCAATATTTAAAGCTAGCTAGAATGATTCCTATAATTTATAACCAAATTACCATTACAAATTTCGAACTCTACGTCCCTATGAGGCCGTGTCCCAAAAGTGCATAACCTCTTTAAGCTTAAATCAAGCATTTTATATGTATAGATATATAATAATAATTAACCTTTGAATTTTTTTCAATAAATAAATAAAGAAGGGATGCATAGGGGTAGGGAAATTGCTGACAAAGTCGGAGGAAAGTGTGTGGGGAAAAAATATTGTAACAAATTATTATATAGCACCATCGTTCTCTGATTTGTGTTAGAGGCTTTTAGGGGGGTGGGGGTTAATTACCCCACCAATAAAAAAAAAAAAAAAAAACCTTCAGTGGCTAAACCAGATACTACTACATATTTATTAACATAGATAAACATATGTACATAGTTATATATGTATATTCAACCAGTTCATAAAAATCATATAATTTACCTGAAACTTGATTGCATAGAAACTACCAGTTATTCAAAGTTATGTAATACAGATTTTTTTAATTTGTGATATATTATAAACTGTTCTGATATTCTTTAAATTTTAAACCATATGACGTATGCTTATCATTTAAAAAAATAAAGCCTACATAATTTCTAGAGTCATAAAAACAGTTGTGCGTTTTGCTTTACAAGTTCTCAAAGGCACTGTTCACTAAGTAACTTTAAGTCGATTACAAATTGTTCCCCAAAGCTTACTTATTATAAATGAAAAACAATACCACTTTTACTTATTAAATTTGTTTGTATAAGTGTTGAAAGTTTGAAAACATTTGTTATTACTTGATATTAAATTTAATTATAATAAAAATACAGCAAACGTTTCAAGGCATATTAATACTGGCATAAAAGTAACTCAGGGATTTCGTTAAATTAAAATAAATAAATAACATTACTTAATTACAAGGATTAATGACAAGTGTATTTTTATCAGCTATTCTTGATCTACATTCCTGAAGAAAATGTCCACAAAAAATGTCAATAAGCTATAATAGTTATAAAATAATATAATAATAATAATAATAGTGTTAATATAATCTTGTCAAGAAAGAATAATAACTTTACCTAGATTTAATAAAATTAGGCTTTTAAGTCATGTTGTCGGAAAACACCTACGCTTGTCAACAGATTTTCAAATTGTAGTTGGTAGCTAGCCAGGCGGGTATTAGAAATTGCCCTAACACCATTTTCTGGTTTAATAACGATGATATCATTCACTGGAAACTCAGGATTATTGTAGGATTCGAATTCACGTCGATCAACGCGTTTTCCGAACACGATATCACTAAGCCATCGTCGCTTCTAAATCGCAATACATCAAAAAATATAATTTCGAAATCGAAAAATAAAACTACCAAAAATCCTGCCACTGTTTATACACCACACACATTGTTTGTACCACATACATTAAATTAATTAATATGCTTCAATTTAATAAGAAATTTGAATATTCCTGCAGGATAAGGGAATATATTTTATATTAAGCAGAGCTTAGTTATAATGTACAAGAGTTATTTCGTAATACACACTAAACCGAACCCGATTTAATATCATAATATTATGTGGGTGGGATTTTCTCAAAAATGTCACGTGATATATTATAGCTTCTAGGGAGGATCGACTTGATACGTGAGGAAAATTTTTGATAGGATTATGAAAATATTGTATGTGATAAAATTTTCAATATGAAGTCAAGTTAATTTACTATAAATAATAGTATATAATCATTTATTATACTTTTTATCTATTATATTATGATAAAGAAATACATCATATTTTGCAGTGTGATGGAATTTACAATTATTTTTTGTACCGCCGCTGTCGTTTTAATAAAATACAAGATACGAACCTATCATGTTACAATTTCTCGAAGGGATTTTCTAGCAACGCCATATCTCCGTAAATTCTTCACTGTACTTAATAATTCAAACATAATTTTTAAGCTTATGTTCCCCGCTATTAGCGAAACACAAATAGTTTAAAATTATTTTTTTCGTAAAAATAAAATTACAAATCTTTTTCATTAGGAACGCCATCTATTGATGCCATTGAAAATATATTCAAGGCGTCATCAATTAACAATCTATTTTACTAACAAGAGAGCTGTTAGTTAGATTGTTTACATTTTATTTCATTAATTAATATTAATAACATATTTGTAAACTTTAATTTCATTGGACTACGTTTAAAGGTTTTAATTTAACTATTAAGTTACTACTAAAATACATTTAATAAAACTAATGATAGAGGAAAACAATTTTCTTAAAGTACAGCCGTACCAAATCGTCATTAGAGTCGAAAATCATAAACATCACTTAAAAACCACTCAAGTACCTTATTAAGTAAATCTACTTAATGTGGAAATAAAAATGAAAATTGAAAATTCCAACCACACACTAAAATTTTCTTTAAAATAATTAGGAAATCTCCAACAATGGTTTTGACATCTAAAAAGCAAGAACATTCATCATGCTACAACGGCCGCCAGTTTATTTTAAAAACATCTTTCGTTTAAATCGTCAATCGACATCCTTCGAACAATAACTTTTTCTGTGCACAATGTTTTTGAAGTAGCATTTGACTAATTGTTAGTCATTGTAATATTTTAAAGAAAAATATTTTACACACCTCAATACAAAAATAGAATAATACTTTAATCGTCTCATAATTAAAGCTCAAATTGTTTTTGACTTGATTTGATTTCGTCAGATTACTGTGACAATCGTAAATAAATAAATAAATATTATAAATCTCGAGAGATTTTTTTTTGTTTGCTCGCGCTAATCTGAACTGCCATTCTGATTTGAAAATATATTTTGCTTTTTATTAACCAATTTATTTAAAGTAACTTCTTATTAAAGAGCGGAGTAGTAACCATCAACATTAATAACTTGGCTTCCGGGAATGGCATATATGACAATTTTCCGTATATTTTTGTGAAGTCGGGAACCAAAGGGTTTTAAGCAAGTACAGGAAGTAGGAAATAGACTACATAGGTGTTGCCGGCGGGGGAGACTTGTTCGAATAAATTTAACACGGATGAAACCGTGGGAAACAGCTAGTATAAATATAAAATATGTGAACAGGACAATAAACTAATAATACCTACCATATATTCAGAAGCGGTAATTGAATAAATTACGCGGTGCGCACGGAACACAACTGGGGTGTCACGGCCGGAAGAAATCGTGGCGTACATGGATAAAAAAATTATGATGTTATGGCCTCATCGCGTAAGGAAGGTATGCGTGACGAACATGCATATACAATATTAAGAATATTTTGTAAATAGAAGTGTATACATTTAGGAAAGGAAAATATCATATTAAATACGTTTTATATTTATTTATATTTTTGGCATTATCTAAATAATTAATATAACTAAGGTCGAAATTCGACCAGCGACTTTTTAATCATAGACATTTTTCTCTTTGAAATTTGCAGTATTCATGAACCTAAACAATGAGTCTTATTTACATCACTTGCTGTCACTTTTCATTGAGTGACAATGTCAATCAATATTTTGGGAGTTCAATGGCACTGGTCGGTTTAAGTTTTGGAGTATTAATTTATTTTATTTAATATATTAGTAACATATGTTTTAGATAAATTTTAGCTTTCTGCACTCCTTCTCCATATAAACTTTAACCATGCCAAATCTCAGTCTTCCGTGCACGGATTACCCTTAAAAAGGAGTAGAAAGCTTTTGCTTCACGTATTAATATATAGATAAAGCTGAAGTTTTTTTGTTTGTTTAGTTGTTTATTTAAATACGCTTATCTCTGGAACTAACAGTCGGATTCCAAAAATTATTTTTGTATATGATAGCCAGATTCACGAAGAATAATAGCATAGGCTACAACTCTCAGCTGTCCTTAAATGTTGATTTTTGTTAAGTCGGATGTCAAAGCGTCCCCGAACTGCTTTATCCGCGTGCATTAGTTTAATGGTTAGTGATACGTAAATACAATGTTCAGCGAAAATATTGGTTCTTAGTATATCTTTAAAAAAGGTAACGATAGGTCGATAGCACAATAAGTTATATTACACAAAAATTTGTTTAATATTAAAAAGTGATTTATGACCATAATTTATAGGCATGGCATTTTAATTCTTATGAACAAAAGTTACTTCATTATAAAGAAAATTTTATGAAATGCCCTTTATAACATGTTCTTTGGACGTATAGTTTAGGAGATAATGCAAAATTAATATAATTTGTACATGCGGGAAGTGAGAAGAATAATTTTAGAGATGTGCCGACTAGTCGGTTAATCAGACTATCCGGCCACTATCATAGTCAACGACTAGTCGGCGACTATTCGGCAAAGAGCGCCGACTATCCGGCTTCTTACTTTGTATGTATTTCTCAACAAAATGTATGTAGGGGGAATTACATTAAATATAAACCTTGATTGTTTGTTAATATTTTTATTTTATAATCAGTCTTACACATTTTGAAATGTAAAGCAAAGCAACCTTTCATTTGGTAATCACTTTCTAAAATTACTTGCTTAGTTGTCGATCGCTTTCCTCATATTTCTGCCGCTGTCTCGATAAACGGCGTGAATTTTGATCGTATCTATATCCCACAAAGTTGCAATTTCTTCTAAACAATTTGTTATATTATTGGCGATGTGTTTCAGGAAAATATTTAATTTGCAATACTGCGTGAAGATATTTGAAACTATCGTCAAACCAATGCGCTGTAATACTCAAAAACTTTCTTTGTTATTTACGTTTGTGCACATGTCAGTAGTGACTGAATTTGCAGCTGCACTCATCACTCCTCTTCGTATTTCAGATATAGTCTTTTCGTAAAGTTAAGGAATAATGTTCTTTGTGATATACTTTCTGCCTGGTAAGTCATATTTTGGTTTAACTTTTTTCATCAATTTTCTAAAGCTAGTATTTTCAACCTTGACAACGGCTAGTTGTCAAGTGCAATCATCTCAGCTATCGCAATATTGATGTCTCTTGATCTTGAGTCTTTACGTGGCCATTGTACAACAAAACAATCTTCAATATTTCGTTGGATTTTCTGAAATAAATTAACTTCTGATGACACTGAAGTTGACACAGTAGGCATTGTCATAAGTAGTTCTGCTTAGATATTCGACTGGGAGGAATCGTCTGTGGTCGAACATTTGATCGCAGAACCTGATTGAGGAATCAGGTTTGGATGTCGGTATTTAATATGGTTGTTCATACTTGTAGTATTTGCTGATTTTCCCTGCCCACCACGAAAAATTATGATTTGACATTGGTTACACTTGACTTTACGGGAATCATTGTCTAATTGTTCAACAAAAACCCATATACGACACTTTCTTTTGAAATGATCAAATTTTAATTGAACCTCTTTCACTTTAATGAACATAACATTACTATATTTACATTTTAAAAAAAATTACACAATAACACCGCTCTGATTCCATAGAAAATCAAAAACAGTAGAGGTACCGACACTCTCACAGGCGGCAGTTGCAACTTGCGCGCGAATCAGCTGTAAACGAAGCGTCACGGAAATCCCCGAAACTGTAATCGGCTTAGCCGACTACTCGGCTTCTTTACAACCGACTAATCGGCTAGTCGGCCAAAGTTATAATCAGCACAACTCTAATAATTATGTTGCCTAAACCGGGGCGTCGACGGCGCGCGCGGCGTTTGTCGGATAAAATTAACATGAGTGATACCGTGGGGCACAGCTAGTCAGTATATATTTAGAATATCATTACTTTTCAATCTCTTTAGTATCTACGTTCCCTTACTGCTCAGGAGTCTTCTCAGGTCATGAGTATAATAGCCTATTGGACATGCAAACTTATTGAATTCATACATACAACCATAATAAAGTCTAGAAGCGAAGTATTGTCAGGATTTTGATCTGTCATGATATGGTTTTTGTTTCAATTCATAAACTTACGTTGTTTGACTGTCTATTTTGAATATTTGTGGCATTTGCTTAATATAGTTGGTTATTATGCTCAAATAATAACTACAGACTTTTTAACAAGAGAAAAGCGTAGCTTGAACTCTGAAGATTAGTAAAATATTCTATCCAAACTATATTGGTATAATGTGTTTAACGTTGAAATTAGTTGTAGACTATTATGAAAATATCTCGGGATATCTCGATTATAACCTATAGTAATTACTAATTTGATAGGATCAGTAACTAACTTCAAACTTGGTGTACCATTAGTAATTACTAATTTTAGCTCGTCGGTATACAAGTTCTTTTAAAGAACTTGTTCGCTTGCGACTGAATGAAAATTAGAAATACTAATTAGTGATGTTATTCGTTTATGAAAATGAGTAGTTACTAATATCAGTGATTACTAATCAACATTAGTAATAAGTAAAGGTCTCGATTATGTAAATCATTCATGATCGCCACTACTTGAAATTAAATATGAAGAAGTCTAAAAGTGATGAACATTACTATAATATAAAAAAATGTATTAATTAATTATAAATGAAATACAAAGCTAATTTAACTACAAAAATAGAATTTCAAATTCACACCAGTGGTCGACACTATCTTTTTTTTCACAATTTTACAGGCGCAAACTCTTTTTATCGCCCACTGTCCCGAAATAAAGTTTGACATTGGATCACGAAAGTTTACGTTATTCTAAATATAAATCCTGTCGCAGACGACTGCCTGATAAAAATATTCAGCCCTACGCGTTCGGTGAGTTTTCTTTATAACTCGTTCGAACTCGAAAACATTCCGTCAGTGGAATGCACGTTTGCCTGAAAAGGATTTGGAAAGTGATATGTTTTATTTTTGTATTAGGCTTCATCCGCTTATGATCGTTTTGTCTAAATATCCTTACTGGAGTTTTCAAATTTACCATCAGCGCTTTGTAAGTTTCATAATAAAGATATCTAAAACAAAAAAATATTAGATTAATAGTTCCTGACTTAAAGGCGTTCAAACTACAGCCTCTCCAGATTTATATGTATTATTAAATGGCCCCGCAGATGTTGCTCTGCCTTTTCCAGTTTACAATAGTCAATAACCCAACCAAAGCGCCACCTATCATGTTCAGCGATAGAATAAAAATCTCCACCATGAAAAAAAAAACACTTAGATATACCAAATTTCATGGTAATCGGTAAAACAGTGTTGGAGTTTATCTAGTAATATATTATGTCACCGGATAATTGTACGAACCGTTAGTTTACAACAAATCTAGTGACATAAAATTACGATAGATTGTGCTAGATCGAGGACATATCTAGGTATAATATAATAAAAAATTACAAAAATCTGAAACAGCAACATTTTTTGCCTGTCTGCTTCGCGTGGAATACACCATTTTACAAATCCTGATATAATTGACTTTGCTTATTTAATAGAGATAACCTCAACATTTTTAAAATACTACCAACAACTAACTAAAACTAGCAACCGCTCGCAACTTCGTTCGCGTTAATCTATACTAATATACCCACTGCCCCCAGGCAGAAAACCATCGCTGAACGCGTAGTAAAAATCGATAACTTTTTATTAAATAAAGATATCATGATATTATTTTTAGGAAAGGACCAAATACCTAAGCAGTAAAAAGAACAACAGTAGACCCCTATCTTTTAAGTATATAATAATAATATAGAAGATATGTATATCGATTAATCTGTCTGTGATCAATCACAACTCACTTAACTAAAACGAACTTACTCTTCTGTACTTCTTATTTATTTGTATATCAACTGGCATAAAAAACATAGTTACAAACTATCAAAGAATTGTTAAATGATATTACAAAAAAAAATAAAGCAATCATATCGAAAGTTCTTTGAAATAGATTAATGGTATCGCGAAGAAAATAAAACCACGACGATTACCGCCAGACGGTACTCAGACATAACAAAGGCATTATCATAAAAACCTTGAACCCGTCAGGGCAGTTCAATGAGAATTTCGTAAATGATCCATTTATGTACGTATAATTTTTGATTTCTTTACTATACTTACTAAAATTTCTCAATTGCGGATATTCCTCATAACTATTCGAAAATATAAATCCAATATTCTCTCTATCTAGAATGAAATTCTAATTTCAATTAGGTAATAAGTCGCTAGTAAGAAATGTATAAATATTTAGAATTGTGACATTTAAAGTTATGCCTATTGAGCCGCGTCGAATAAACTACATTCCGTTTCACTGGGCCTTTAGCAATCACAGAAAAGGCATAATTAACGATCCCTTTTACAAGCTGAGAAAAAAGAAAAGCTCAATATTTATGTATTGGTGTATCAACAGCATTATTATTTTTCAATAAAAATATTTTTTGCATCGGTTAGTAATTGAGTAACTGTTGATCGACTTCACCAATACAGTTCATATTCTCATAATAAATTTGTTTTATCGAGACCATGGTTTGTAACTATGTTAGGATCCGTTAAGTGGCACTGTGGTCGATCCAATAACTATGGGAAAGGGCAGAACGTTTGCGTCGTCAGCTAGTTACAATATATACCATCATAGGCTCGCGATTTCGTACACGGTAATTATAATAAAGAATTCAAAAAGAACAAAATATACTCGAGCTTAAGGGTCAAGACTAAAGTTACGTACAGCTTTCTATCAGTGAAAGAATTTTCAGAATTCGTCAAGTAGTTCCGGTGATTAGCTCCTACAAACAAAACAAACTTTACCTGTTTATATTATTAGTATAGAAATATAGGTGTATCTAAACCTACTCATAAAAATATTCCTAAATATTCTGACTCAATAAATATTTATAATACGGAGAAAACAGGAAGGCGCTAATCGCTAATCATTTCGCTCACGTAATCCACACAAATATCACAAAAGCGAAAGTAACTCGGGATCTCTCTGTCTGTTTGTTATCTTTTCACGTCCTTAACCTCTGAAAGAGTTTTTGGCGGAATTTAGACCTTTAAGTTATGGTTTTAATTCTCATTCTTACACTTACGTTATTTGGCACTATATTATGTAATATTGGTGGCACAAGTGACGTGAACTATTAATAAATTATTTAATTAAAAAAAAAAAACATGGTATTATCACACATTAAAACTGTAAAACATGTCCTGGCTCCATCACCAGACCCTCGTTACCAAGCCCAATCTATTGGACTCGTCAATACAAATCATATGAGCTTAAACTTGAGGGGTTTGCTAGTAGCCACTGAAGAGTTCCACTATCCACCTCCTGGCTCCATCATCATATTAGCTCTAAGATACCAAATTATAGTTTTATCATCCAAACTACATATATATACAAAGTTTCATTTCGATACGACAATCAGGAATACATTGGTTGAAATTGACTTCTAAGATTTGAATAGGTACATTGTTAGTTAGTTACAAGTGAAGTCAATAAAAGTGTATTAATAAGTACCTAACTAGAAGCATGAATTTCAAGTTGTCACAAAAACTCCGTGGTAAGTTTTAACAAGAGAGCCACCATTTTAAAGCTTTGTTAGATCTCCGAAGAATAGAAATATAATTCATCTACGTAACATTGACATACCTGTGTACAAGCACATATTGCCATTAAATATGAAGAAGAACCTCTGAACGGATCGCAATAAAGTTGGAATAATTTTATAACGAAATTGCGTGAAAAGATAACTCGCAGAATTTCTGATGCAAAAATTACATTATAATTCTTTCACCGAGAGTCGAATTTATTTTCCTCGTCAATGCAGCCTTATTAAAAAAAAATGTTTATCGTTTCTCGATCTTTATATTCTATTCTATATTCTGCGTCTATTCCTTTTTGAAAGCACGAGTTGTGCTTAGCTTTTTAATTTGTGTTTGTTACTCTGTCCATTACAGTATTGAAAAAATAATTAAAGTTTATATAATATGTATATACATTTCGTATATAATATTAATAACATCTCTTAATCTTTTTTATTTATTTATGACAAGAGCAATGTAGGGTCGCGCAGGCAAAGTTACTAATGAAAGCTAATTTTCTATAATAAAAAAACAAATAATATTTAAATGTAACAAAATACCATTCCTTAAGTTTTCCTTATACATCATTATTATTAAAGTAGGTATATTACAAATGCTTATCTTTCAGAAACAATTCGAAATCTACTTGACCGAGAGAGGATAGACGATCATTTCCTTTATCTAAGCTAATCTATATAAAGCTGGTTATCACTGAGGTAGATTTAGATACTAAATGCACAATTAATCAACTGAACACTATACTATATTAAAACATTTGTATTGAATATGAGTTGATTCCTTCGATTGCTACTGCATTTATTTCTAACGTTGGTATTTTGTTAACTTAAACCAAAATTGTATTAAAACATATTAATATTTCTTTCGTATTAATTTATCATATCAAAATTTTTATCGAAATGCTTGAATATAACCAACATGCCTTAGTAACTTTTTTTGTTATTCTAATTTGTTTTTATCATTCCGTATGAAAAGATTAATTAGGGATATATAAATAGAAAATAACATAAGCTAAAACTGATTTAGATTAACAAACAGACATTGTTAAAGATCAATAATATATAGATTATATCTACAAGAGCCCCTTTATATTTTATATACAAATACATTTTCATCTATATTATATAGGTAACCCCAGTAAAAGAATAATAAATATATCCGTAGTATAATTTCTGAAGTCGAAATATAAACAGAATTCATAGTTCACCTGAATAGTTAATAAATAATGTTTTTTTTTTTTGAGCAATTAATTACGCGGTTGGTTTATTATTGTTGAAAAAAAAAGCAATTTCAATCAGTGCTTTAATATATTAGCGGAGTTGGTGCCAGCAAAAATATTCTAACGAGAGTGGGAAAAAACCGACGTTACATCATGAATGAAGTATACAACTGCAAGCAAACATGTAAACGCATTATCAAATGTTCTATTTTTATTTCTCCAGAGTCATAAAACTGAAGATTTACTTTGTACAGCGGATAAAGTTTATACAGTTTTAAATAACAGAATTCAGAGATTCTACAACGTTTACAAGAAAAAAAAATGTATACCAATTATACAATATTTTTAGAGCTCAAAAAACTCGTCGTTTTTCGAATGATTAGTGAAAAGCACTGAAAGAGCAGTGAAAAATAGACCTGATGGCCGCAGCCTTAAGTATCGATATTTAAATCAATATTTTTATTACTTTACTTTATTATTATTACAATTTTAATTTAATCAGTAGTGGAATGCTGATGAAGGAGGAATACTTCGTTAGGAAAGTTGTCTCTTTTAGGAAATGTTATCATAATACCACAGACACCTATACGTAAATAGCGGAAATGTAGAGTTCCCGACTTTTGAAATCAATAATATATCCAGAGATAATGTGGAACACTAAGAAACCTGTAGTTTAATTGGAAAAGAGTTGTTTTCAATCTTAGTAAGCTATATATACCTAGATGTGTACCGCTACTTATGGTATTTTAGATTGCACTTGTGTCCAAAGAATGCCAAGAAACGCTTAAAAAAGAGTTTTGTAAAAGTACCGAACTAAATATAACATGAGATAGACACTTAATGTTAGAACAACTAATAACGAAAATGCCCATTTTCCACAGTTATCGAGTGTTAACACTTGTGGGTCTTGTGGAATAAACAGTCAATTTCTATTCAGACACCGTAACGTTGTACAAGAGATTATTTTAAACGAATGATACAATCATGTTTTTTTTTAGATATGACTACACTGTTAGCCTTAGGGGCTACGGCCGCTGCGGCTTTACAGCTTCACCGAACTCACAATCATGACTCGTCCTACCCGCTTTATACCAAATTAATCGCAAGTCAAATTATGAACTAATAAGTTTAAATTATTGTTTACAACATCAGTTTATATGATGATTAACTAAATTATTAATTATGAAATATAAGTATAATAATAAGGTTTAGGTAAATCACTAGGATAACATTGGGAGTAATTATTATACGTCACAACCTCTGGGCACTTATGTGTTACTTGTTAAAACGAGTTTCTCAAGAATTGATGAAATAAAAGAAATCACGCGATGTCAACGAATGAAGTGTAGAAGAAATAAAGAACGAAAAATTGTTGGAACAAACATTACGGCAATAAGATAAATTAATACATAAATATATAATAGCTAAAATTGTCCAACAACGGCATGCCCCAGTCAGCCACATAATGTAGTAATACTATGCAATACTAATAAAATAATAAATACATGTATAGTTATTATCATTATTACTATTTAATTTTTTTTCCAAGGCTTTTGAAGCCAAGTCTTACAATAATGTAACAAACACCATTTGAGACCACAAGAAGCAGAGTGACCCATCTGCTTATTACGATAAATTCACCTATTAATACATTCATAATCTAAAATTGTGCTTTAACAAAACCACAATTGCCAAAAGCTAATAAATTCCCGCTGCCATCTATGTTAGTATCACGTAAATAACTTTTGGCGATTGTGGTTTTGTTAAAGCACATTTTTAGATTATGAATATGTTAATATGCGAATTCATCGAGAAAAGCAGATGGGCCACTCTGGTTTTCATGGTCTAATTTGCTAAATAGGTGAAATTTTATTCATAGTTTCGTCTTTCGTTAACCATTCTGAATTAGAGTCATACAACCTTTAAGAACCTTATTACCTTTTAAGAATTAAGCAAATGTCCGTATAATAAAATTTTCATATTCGCATTTACGAAAAAAACACGTTGTTTTTCACAACTAACAATCTTATTAACACGCTCCTATTTTCATTTGGAATAGCAACCAACACCTTTATTATATCAACACAGTTTGAATTTACAAATTGAAATCTGAAATACTTATATTGTTACGAACTGTTACAACCTAATTAAAAAGATAGAGAAAATCATGTTCCCGATATATCTCGAAGCAACTAGAAATTTCTCTCAGGACATCGAAATAATGTTGGCGTCGTAAACAACCGCGGCGCATGTTTGTTTAAACATCGCAGTTTACACACACGTGTATAGGGCTTATCGCCTCGATTACGTCATCGAGTAGGCATTGAAAGTAAACACCAAGAAAAGTCGCGACGTTTCACGATGTTTCTGCGGTCGTTTAGTGTAGGTATATAAGCGACTTAGGAGCGGCGCCGAGGCAGTTCAGTTTTGAATTATAAAGCGATTACAACGAGCGATAACAGGAAGCAAAACCACAGTGAAATAAATAACAGTGTTGTGAATTCGTGTAATTTGTGTGTGGAATTCAAATAAATTCTCTTCACGTCAATCATCGGCATTTTTAATGCCCACGGGTGTAAAAATATCTAGATGCATTTTCAAGCATAAGTCGGAATACACAGACGTTGAAGAAAGAATGTTAATTGCCAAAAAAAATTTACGAGCTGATAAATGTTCTTTTTTTCATTTAAGTCTTACAAAAATTATTATATGTATAATTGTTGGATAAGTATAATATTATGTCTATTATATATATTATATAATTATTCACATATAAAATGATAGCACTTATTTAATACATTTATAATTATAAGCAGCTGTTAATATTTTTTTAATTCCTTGATTTTCATAAAATGATATATAATTTTATACAAAACATCCCATGAGGTTTATTCATTAGAAACAATAAAATCAATTTCATTTGACTGAGCTTTCACATCGAATCGAATCGAATCGACAGAGTACAGGATTTTTTTATAGGAAAAATATGTAATACTAGTATGTATGTATTCTTTATCGGTTTAACGTTTGGCCACAGCCTCATCTCATGTGGTCCAAGATGGTAACACGCTAAGCCTAATGGGGGGAACTGGCTCTCAAATGTAGCTGCCGGAACACACCTATAGGTGCTTGGCGACAGATTTTCAACTTAAGAGTTATAGCTAGCCAGACAGGCTTTATAAAATGCCCTACCATCGTGCTATGGTTTCATCACGATGTTTTCCTTCATCGAAAACTCAGGCTCATTGCAGGGATTCGAACTCGGGTCGATCGACTCGATGTCCGTACACGACACCACTAAACCGTCATTGCTTTAATCATAATCAAGCCATCATTAATAACTTGAAAATATTTTAATAATGTCAATTACTTACAATTTGATTATAAAATAATAATAATAACATTAAAATCTAAGTCAAATAAATGAAGAAGAGGTAAGGACACAACCTGAACCACAAATTTGGATAATGACCAATTGACATTTGAACGCTTTCTTGAAAATATTAGCATAAAAGTAGACCCCAATAAAAATGGAAACGACGGGAATATAGCAAAAAGTGCTGAGAGATTGCCATTAATTTTGTTCATCTCGGTGGTCCCTAGCGAAATCAAGAGAGGATTTTTTTGTATTTTCAATCCTATCTACTTTACCATAAAATGTTTTAAAGGCAGTTGAGTTTGAATTATGAAGAATTTATTCTTACTAAGCATTTATTTTATTGAATTTTACTGCTTTATATTGCCGTATTTATCTCTATTCCGTATAAGCATATGCATTTAAGTACAAGACAATTTTTGAATAGGAAAACCAAACCAACAGGAGTTTCCTGGTGTATCTTGACAGTTAAAGGTGCAGTGCCAATGAAATTAAAATGGGACCTTTGGGCCTTTGACCTTGAGGTATCCCCTTGCAACGAAAAAAAGAATCATCTAAATCGGTTCATAAACAAAGAAGTTATGGCTAAACATCCATAACAAAATTACATTCGAATTGATAACATCCTTCCTATTTAAGTCGATTAAAAAATACCTTAGTATTCCCCATTAACATTATTCGGTTGATATTTTTTAATATAGTTGTTTTTTAATCTTAAATAAATATAAATGGTTGTTGTATTATATTTAAGATTAATAAACTCCGACAACATTTGAGACCGGTCGCCGTTAAACTTGGTAGATAGATCTAAGTGTTTTATCATGGAGAAGGTTTTTAAGCTATGCCTGAATGCGAGGGATGGAGCTGTAGTCAAATTATTAACTTCTGGAAAAAGCAAAACATTGTATGTGGGGCGCGGCTAGCATGTTCAATATAAAATTCACTTAAATTATTTAATAAAATTATAATCACTACAGAAAAAGTTTATATATTCTTTCGAATACGCTATACTGAAATTTGTAGGTACCGCGGAAACCAGCATACAAGTGACTTGTCAAAAGACAGTTTGCCACAACGAAGAATAAGTGCCATAAATATTCATAAGCGTTCTTACACAGTCACGATTAAGCAAATGGAACAGGGAGCTCTGCCCCCTAATTAAATTAAATTCAGATTATGTTTGGTACATTATGGCCGATAAATAATATAAATTTGCGATTTTGGAGCCGATAATAACTATTTCTGCTATCACTTTGCTTTTACGAAATATGTCATTAGGGAGCAGATTTATCATTCTTCGATTCACTTCCGTTAGTTTTCTACTAATTGGTTGAAGTCCACTGATATAATTTCATATAATAATTAATATTAGATTTTTGTCAACAACCAAGATAAATACAGTTTATACTATAAAATGGTATATGGTAATAAATATGATGAAGGCTTGCTGTGTAAAAGTGCTATAACAAATAGATATAGTAGAGAAGAAGAAGCAGATGCGCTGCAGAATAATGGAGAGGATTCAGTTTAAAACTAAAATATACGCACTGTAATAAGTACTTCATATCATATAGATAAATGTGATAGTTTAGTAATAAAAAATCATACAAATGTTTAGTCTCTTGTAATCGCTATACAAGTAATGTTTAGTATAGAGGCATGTATTATAATAGTTGATTGATCTTATGAAAGTCATTCAATTCGCACTTTTATAATACAATATGAACATGAATATTTATTTGTTTTCCCTCATGCATTTTATACCATGCAACCGATTACGATTACATTTTAACGAGATGTTGTGTGGACGCCCCTGTAGGTTTTTAAATTAGTACAACCACAGTACAATAGGTGGCGCGCAAGTCATTTCAACAAATCAGTGTATTTCATATAGTAGTTTTAGTAAATTGTATATCAAATAAAAAAAAATTCCGGGCGACAGACAGTAAATTATAAAATTGAAAATTAACGTCTATTTTTTTTTTTTTTTTTAGAACTGACTACACTGTTAGCCTTAGGGGCCCTAAAGCCGCTGCGGCTTTTACAGCTTCACCGGACTTGGGGGCGAGCGCAGAGGGCACTCAGCCGCGAAAGTTTTGTGACGACTCGCACGAGGGTGCCAAAGTGGCCGGACCTCGGCTCGGGCGGTCGTCGCGTTCGCAAATAGGTCGCGATCTATTCGAATCCCTACACCTACGATTCGAGCTAACTAAATATACACATAGGCACGTTCCCTTCCTCCTGGGAGGAAGGAAGGAACCGTGCGTATGTGTATTCAATAATCGGAATGTTTCTACACTAACTAGCGCTAACTAACTAGCGTAAAAAAAAAGAAAAAAAAAAGGTCCCTCACAGAACCTATGTACCTGTGTGGTGTGCACGTGTGTATGTTCATACGTGTGTAGTGTTGTATGTAGGTAGCTAAGTGATGCACGTACAGTGTCACTTGTATCGCGCGGGCGGTTGCCTGACCCAAGGTTTCACACCGAGGAACGGACCTAGGCTTGGGTTACCGCTAGAGAGGGTGGACGTGACGGGTGTGCTGGAGCGAAATTGACCGCCCGCCCTCTGCGGAGAGAACGGTGGTTACGCGGCGTGGGCGCTGGCACGCTCTGTTTGGAGAGACGGATGTGTAATATTTATTCGAATTTTCGATGTGATCGTCGGGATCAATAAAAATATTGCGCGGCCGGCGTTTGCACCGGATGTCCGTGGGTGCCGGAACATAAGTGGCGGCTGTTTTTATTAACGGATTCGCGTGGTTCGACGCGGTGTCGAAATACGAACGGGAGAGCTGTTTAACGTAGGCATGTATCGAAGGAAGCTCCATATCTCTATGGAGATCTACGCTTCGAACATACCACGGGGCCCCGGTGAGACGATAGAGGAACCTATTCTGTATCGATTGTAACCGTTTGAAACTCGACTCGGACATATGTGCGAACACGGCGCAACTGTATGTCAAAATTGGTCGAATACACGTCTTGTAGAGAATTAACGTCTATAATAACTACCTACTTATATAAAAAAAATATTTACAATTCACATATTCATTAGTAACTAGGGTCATTAGTGAAGCATAAAAGAGTGGGAAGCCCTGATTAGTCAGCATGACCGGTCGTTTTTCTAGGCTGTTATAATCATAAGGACGCGGTGACTGGTCAATACCAGGCATACCTGACCGTGACGTAATCGTCAATACTGGATAGATATTATTGACAACATTGCTCTAAGTAATCCTATTAGACCAAATGCATCATAAGCCACAAAATGCAGAATTTTTAGTTGAACTTATTCTGAAATTCTTATGGAACGTCCGAGAAGACACTATCATAGAACGATTATTAAGGGGTGTCGAATTACATCTTGAAAGCTGAGACGCCCAAGTCAACTTCACCAGCACGTGTCGCACCCTCCTGATTAACGAACGAGGAAATGTCGATAGCGGGGTGGTAAGTCTGTACAGACCGACTGGTTTGCGACTACCATCTACCTATATGGTGAAAAGTCCTTCATAGTGACTTGCTTTTGCGTGTCGTGTTTTGGAATCAACCTGTCCATATCCAGTCAAGTTATTATAAGCCGGCATGACAGCGGACACAGTCGATTGATTACGATCTATCTAGAACTGTACTATGTTTACCATTAAGGACAGTACCGGCAATTTTTATATAAAAAAATCTTTTGTTCATTATTTATTTTTACCTTGTGCTGACATCCTTAATGTAGGCAAGAATGAAGTGCCATTACTTGCACTGATAGTTAAGCATGATATTATTTTAGGGAATCAATACTTTTGACCTTCATCTGAATTTAGGTGAAATTATTTTGTTACCGTACGAAGTATTACAAAACATAAAAAAATACTAAAACTTCCTGTAAGCACGCTATAAATACTAACAACACATACATAAATCGGCTACACCAGAATACATTTATCCTCAATGGTCATTATTAATACGGTCAAATATATTGACCGAGCATAAGGAGTGTTATAATTAATATCTGTAGATATTATTACTCTCTTACAAACGCTAAATAACCGGGAGAGTATCTACAAAGTTGTTATCAGCGTTAGCGATAGAAATCCCTGGCAGAAAGCCAATCCCATGTACATATTATACAAGCCTTTACTAGGTGTATGTAATATATCACTAATATCACTGATGTAAACGAATTCGATGTTTCAATTCTCTTTTAGTATTTATTTACTTATACTTATAGTACTTATATACTATTGTATATATTATTTATCCTAAGTCAATATTTGACTTATACGGCGTCAGTTAAAAATTATGACTCAAACCAGCCGCACCAAAAGCTTAGTATCTTATGCAAACATTATTATCAAGAGCGTAGAAAAATCTTAATCTAATCTAACGTGTTTTGCGTTTCAGACACTCGGTGGACTCGGTCGCGTCGTATTCTAGCCAGAATCACGTTGACCGTATAAGAGCACAGAATTTCTCAACGGCTTCTTGTCAAGACGAAGGTGACTTCGGTTCGATCAAGACTAGCTTATTCAGAAGATCTGTTGAATCAAACAAAAGGCCAGAGAGCGTCATATCCAATACTAGCTCCACAAGAAGCCGTCTTCGAGAACTTGTTGAAAGGAAATCGAGTCAGGACGAGCATACATCCGCGGCAGATAGTGTCGGTGATATCCAATACTTTGAGAACCCAACAGAAACTTTAGAATTTGATAAACATAATAACTCTTTGGAATTCAGGAATAGTCAAGAGGAACGTCCAAAGAAAAGGCTATCAAAAAGCAAAGAGAAAGATTTATGTGAGAATAAAAACAAAAAACACGAAAAGTACCAGAGTAAGTTAGCCGAGTACTACAAAGTACCCACCCAATTGCCCCAGGACGAATTTTATCAACACCTGACACGATCCAAAGCATCGG
The DNA here is from genome assembly GCA_033032175.1 of Saturnia japonica. NCBI lineage: Eukaryota > Metazoa > Arthropoda > Insecta > Lepidoptera > Saturniidae > Saturnia > Saturnia japonica. The sequence goes on along the minus strand of CM065309.1, from coordinate 17,096,339 downwards.
AGGAACTTTTGCAGAAACGATTCGCTAACTCTGACACAGAATATAGCGGAAGTTACGGAAGATTGTGTAAGCATAAAGAACCTGAAGGGTCCAATTTACGGCGCAGTCGAAGTTTGGCTGTTATAAGGGAAGAGACATTCACTGATCTTCAGTTACAGAATCACACAAAAAATAAAAGATCCCAACTAATACCCCGCGCTCGTTTATTCGATAAGCCCTGCTTCAAAGACAGGTAAGTCGACAATAAATTATATTGGAACTATAGCTTACTATACTAACAGAAAAATATTTTATTTTGTTCTTAACACCATCTAATAGTTAGCACATATGTGTATCAGTTAACACTATTAGTTGACGATACAAGCTAAATATCGTGGAGAAAAGTACACTAGAAAAATATGTAGTGTCTTTTATGCCATTATAGTAGCATTAGACAACAACCTCACCTGATGATGATAAGAATGTAGTCACCTAGAAAAGCGAGTTGTTCTCAAGTACTGTAACACGTTGATAAAGGCTTGTAGAAAGAATTTAACTTAAAAATATTAATCCAGACGAGCACAACAGAATGCTCCACCACCATTTTTATAATTTAAGCACGCTTTTTAGGATTTTTTACGATTCGAAATCACATCGATGACGCGGAGACTGAGTGTGCTACCACTAACTTATTACTCCTTCAGATGGACGTAATATCTGGATATTTGTCTCTAGTAAATAAAGAACTATGTACAACACTCCCTCGGAAAGAGTCCCTTGTTCAGTAAACGATGAAACATTACTCATTAAAAGATGAGTATTATAAATTTGATCTGGCATTTTTTCCAAAATTTTTAATGCAGCTCATTTAGAATCAGATGTATTTAGACTTTTCCGCCTATATGTTATAGTATGTTTTTATACTGATTTGATACATAGAATATACAATAAACAATATATAATATTTATTAATTTTGCAACCAATATTTTCCCTCTCCTATTAAAAATGATGACAATACTATTTGCTATTTCCTTATTGTTATAAACCTTCCTCGCATTCAATTCATTATTTATTTACTATAACAATAATACTTTAATAAACGTAACCTGAAACAATATTCAAATTATCTATTTTGGTTTACAGGTTGATTGGTCGTGCGAAGTACCTAACAAAAAAAGAAGTTCTAGAAAGCATATATATTGATAGTACCGCCTCTTGTTTTGGGGACATAAATGCACAAAGAAATACTCCTGAACCAGCAGATAACAAATCTGATATAGAAGACACGGTTTCACGTAACGATAGTCACCATTCCAGATCGATCAGTGGAAGTTGGCCAAACTTAAATGAGGAAGTAAAACAAACAAATCTTTCGGAAGACAGTGTCGGACATTCACGTAATCCCAGTGAAATAGACAGTTTAGATTCTAACTACGTAAGAAAACATTACAATTTTGAAGCACACAGGAAATCTTATAAAGATAGTTCTCCTGAAACAGAGCGGTCCATTGGATCACCAAATCTCAGCAAAGAATTATATATAACTACAGACGTTCATTGCAGTGACGTGGAAGATAAAGATAGATCTACAAATAACACTCCACAATTAGACAACGACAGTCTGTCAAATTGTGAAATCAATACAAACGAATTACGTGACCCAAAACAAAACATCAATGTTATAACTTATGATGTAATATCGATAAGAAGCAAAGAGAGCGAAGGCAAAGAAAATATAGAATTAGAGAACACTACAATACCTATCGTAACAAAAATCGACAATGATATACAATCGGTAGTATCTGAGAACGACGAAATTATATCAAGTTCTGCAAACAGTATTACTTCATATATTTCTATATCAATTGCGTCTTCAGATAAATCTCAGAAACTAGAATTTTTAGCTAACTCACTTGCTGAGAAAATTGATGAATATTGCGATTCTCAATTTAAAGAAAAAGTTCCTTGTATTTCACAAACTATAAATTCAGAACATAACATAGAAAGTGAACCAATTTATACTCAAGTTAATAATAAAAAAGAATCATTTGCAGATATAAGACGGGATTCTTTATCGAACAAAAATAAAAATTTATTCAACGAAGTTCTCAAAAAGCAAAACAACGAAGTCTATGTCAGCAATACTTATATAGAAAGCGATACCTACTCCACTCAAAGTAACTGTACATCAAAAAATATCACAACTGAACCATTCGTCACTACTCTAATTGAAAACCAATACTATTCTTTGCCTGATATAAACATTGGAAAGTGTCTTAGAAAATCAGAGCGTATAGACGCTCAACTTCGGCAAGAGGATCCTGAGGACATACCTTGCGATAATACGTACGATATATCACAAACTCATTTTCGTGAGATTTTATCTCAAAAGGGTAATAAAAATTATGGGCAGTTAAATAAATCATATAATAACTCTAAAAATAACATAACAATTCAAACAAAGAACTGTATATATCTTCCAGATTATACTAATTTAGTACCTGCACAAACATTTACAGAACTTGAAGACGACTTAAAATCCATCATTACAACTGAGAGTTCGAATACCGACGATAAAGACCTAATTTACTATAGCCCTGACAACCATCAGAACGAAAGAGAAATAAACGAAATTGAAGGTACTATAAGAAATAATAAAGTTATCTCAAAATCAGAAAGTTTAAGATTAAATTCAATTACTAATTATAAAGCTGAAATAAATAAAGTGATATCTCTATCAAACGATAACATCAGTCGAGCAGTAAAAGAAAAGAAATCGAAAGCTGGAATAAAAAAGCATTATTCGCTTCGACAGCGCGATCCTATTGACGACGAAAACTATCGCATGCCAAGTCCAAACACAGTTGAAAAAAGCTTCGCTGAGCCGAACAAGTCAAAAATAGTAAATCTTACCCAAACGGGAGAAAATATTCATGAAGCACTAATATCACGAGTGCAGTCATTTAAAACTTCTGCTGATTCCAATATAACCATAGTACCTCTTAGTGGCCATCAAACAATTGTGATAGATCCACCAGTTTCACATATTTTAAATCAGAACGATAAAAAATCATTTGCTTCTACACAACAAGAATTAAATCCAAATACGTATTCAACTATAGACATTTCTCAAGTTGAATCTACAACAAAAAAGCCAGTAGATGGTATCGAAAAAATAACAAAGACGAAAGGACTCCCTGAAAGTTGTGTTGATATTTCCAGTTATTATACTCCAAAAGATCCTTTCATCACCATCAAACTAAATAAAGTTGTAAAAACTATCATTCCAAAATTCAAAAAAGAGACTTGTGAAAAAATTGCTTCTGTACACCACAAGTACGAGAAACCTCCACCGAAACTTATTATAAAAGATTCCAACACAGATTGTAAAGAACCTACATATACATTTAAAAAAATTAGTTCAAATATGACTCGGCCTCAGGTGTTACAAGTCGTAGACTCAAAAAGTAAAAGTACAGATTCTACGATGAAAATTAATACTGGCAATGAGTCGAAAATTTTACAATCAAACAATAATTTGAAGCTAGAGGAAAGTGTAAAAGCAACTGAAGAATTAAAAGAAATTGGAACTGAAAACAACGTCAAAGAAAATATAAATAACGCAGTAAAAACAGATATTGAATATCAAGAAAAATTATGTTCTGTAAAGAATTACTGGTCAAAACTTGTAGAAAAATCACCAGAGAGCAAAGATAACGTCAAAAAAGACATAAAGTTGATGCATGAGGATTTTAATAATAACAACGACACTGACAAAGAAAACAGCAAGTGTCAACAAAAAGGCGATGAAACTAAATATGTTCCTGAAGTTTCAGTGGGAAGTATAATCAAATCTTTAGAAAGCGTAAAAATAGTAGATACTATAAGAAAAATCAGTCAAACCAAATTACAGCTATGGAAAGAAGATACAGAAAAAGTTAAAAGTGATTCTGAAATAGAGGAACCGATTTCAGACAAAATTGTTAAGGTATCAGAAGAAATTACTTATGAAAATCCAAAAGTAAAACCAACTGAGATACATCAAAATAGGGATACGCCTGAAATCGAAATTGTTGAACTGAGTAGTGACGATAACCAAAATAAAAAAACTCAGGCTACTCTTATAAGGCGAAAAGTTACGAAAAAGGGTGTGATGACTTCGACCATGTGAGATATAAAGTTATGAAATCTGAACTATTTAAAAACAGTATGATAGCTAATTATCGCAAAGAAGCACAATTTGATGGTTTACTGCAGTATCTACAAGATTACAGTTTTCAAGAACTTCTAGTAAATAACAACATTGTTATAATAGAACCAGTCAGAACAAAAGTGGAACCAACTCCGAGAAAAAATACTGATACATGTAAAATACCACCAACGCTTTTAAAGAAAAATGACAGTAACGTTGGTCAAGTAGACAAATCCAAGAATGCTATTCGTAGACATTTCTTTTACCACCCAATCAGAGTAAATAAAGAAATAATAGAAGAAGAGCTGCCAAATCCTGATACTGTGAAAAAAGTGCGAAATCTATTTGAAGACACACTGAAAATGAAGACACCCATGACACACGATCCACCGTTGGTTGATGAAACTATTGGCTTAACCAGGCGCGCTACATCTTACCGAAACTTAAACGAAGATTCAAAAGGAAGCAAAAACAAAGGCAGAAAGAAAGTTACGAGACAGTTAACTATAGACACCAATTACGGTAATAAAAAGTGGGATAACGCTAGTCTTTCCAGCGGTGTATCAAGCGGTGATCTCAGTTCTAATAACGAATATGAAACAGATAGACTGAGTTCATACTCACAAAAAAATTTAAAGGATAACGCATATAGTTCAAGTGATGAATACCTTTGTGATTCTATGAGTCAAGATTTCTGCTGTGAAAGTCAATATGTGAGTCCTGACATACTAAAGAAAATAAGGGAGTGTGGAACATCAGTTACGTATTATGGAGGAAAGGTTTTAAATTCTAAGACAACTGTAAGTCCCATGACTAAAGCTATAATGGAAGAAATAAAGAATCTTCAAAAGAATTGCAGCAGAGATTGTTACTCTTGTCAAACGAAATGTCACGGCGACACCTGCTCGTGTCTCGTGGCCGACAAACATAAGAAAAAAGACAACGAAATTACAACAATGGCAACCAATACGGAAAAGCAGAGCACAGAGAAAAATAACCAATCGGAGCTATTTCCCGGGTTCAAATTTAAGCTAGTGAAATCAAATAGTTGCAGTAGCCGGTTAGAATTAACTGGTACAGATGACAATAAAAATATTCGAAAGATATGTAGAAGACAATTTTCAAAAGAAGACCCGCCATTGCTCCACGACCAAGATAATTCAGTAAAAAATAAAATATGCAGGTTGGAGAGTTACAGCAAAGGGATAACCAAAACACCTTTTGATAGCAATCACAACGAAACGAAAAAGTTTACTTTTAAGAATAAAGTTGACATTAATAAGCTTAACAATAATGAGAATGTCAGTAAAAGTGAAATTTCTTCAAAACTAATAACGAGTCCGATCATTGTTGAAACTAGCAAAAACGAAGAACAAAAACAAGAAGAGGTCCAAGATAGAGGCAGCGTGGGTAAATCTTCAGAAAATGTTGACAAAACAATTGAACCACACATTTTTGAAAAAAAATTCTATTATGTTAATGATAACTTAGGTCAAACCAAAGCGGCAACAGGAAAGTTTGGCGAAATGGTATTCGAAGAATTTGAAGTTTTAGAATCCTGTTACGATAGTTTAAATAGTAATAAGTCATTGAAATAATAGAATTATCATTAATTTTACGCTCATATAAATAATTGTGATCTGTATTCAAATTTGTTAACTTATTATTACTTTTAATTTGAATATAAAGCATATTATATAACTTAACCTTGTAACTAAAATTTAGTTTTATCAGTCGCCTTATAACTTAGATAGACTTACAAAGAACGGAATGTACCGTAATACATGTCGGTGGTGGTCTCTTCATTTCTGTAATAAATTATATTTACGAATTAGGTTTTCTTTCTTTATCTATTCTTACCGTCAGATTTCTCTGTGTCGACTTTTGTGGGTGCCACTTTTGATCCACGGATACATATACTTGTGTAGAATGTGCGGCGAGTGGGTCGCCATCGCCGGCACCATGCCTCCTAGAATATAAACTTTAAATTATTATGCTGTTTAACATATAATATTATGAAACTTAAACATAATATTATTATGTTTTAAGACAATTCAAATACATATAAACCATTTAAATAAATAGAAAGAAAGACAATATAATTGGGATTATGAAGGCCTTATTATATATATTTACTTATTAAACGTTATAGACCAGAAACAAAAAATTATAAATAATTGTTGATTAATAACAGTTCTAATACTTGTTTATGGATCAACTTCATACTTAAAGAATTTAAATCTATACAACTAAAGGCATAATAATATTGCTCACAGTGTTTATTTTTTAAAGTTATATTTGTTTGCGCGCGTTATAAAGAAATATACAGTGAACTTTAACGATGCGCGCGCATATCATACCAAAAAATATACACTATAAAGTTGCTAGCTATTGTTTTATTGTGGTGAAGATAGTGATATTCAAAGTTATGCGTCATATAACACTGAGTATGACTGTTCAAAGAAGTAAAACTTCTAATAATCCGGGAGCTACGTGGATTTTTTGGCTCGTGGAATTGGATATGATAATTTTTATACCATAAGTAGTCTTCATACTGCTAACAAAAGAACTAACCGTCAGACCCTTGGAACTAATTGTGGTGTAGGAAGCTGACGAAGTTATGAATAAAAATAATTCAAGATTGTAGCAGTATACATGCCACAAATTATCACATTACTTATTTATAATGTTAATTTAAGAAAAATAACCGACCGATCTCGATATGCTGATTAAATCGTCGTCAGTTATGTATAAGTAGTTGTAGTAGTTAAACATAAATAATAACCACTATCAATTTCAGATTATATACTACTATTTTATTTTTATAATTTTCCGACGATTACTTAAAATACATAACTGACGACGCTCGGTTTATAATTAAGCAATATATAATATAAAGTATTATCAAAATCATGTCCTACTATGTATATTGCTACTCATGAAAAAGGTCCCGTAGTCCCCCCCCCCCCCCCCCCCCCCCCCCCGACTATAACCCGCGTAATAAATACGCGTATCCACAGTTTCATTAAAACAACATTTTATAAAATGTATCTGAACATGTTTAAGCCCAAGTTGTATGTATTTGCTATGTAAAATTAAAAACCGACCTCATTAACTACAACGCTAAAATTAACCCGTCAAGGATCAAATTCGGCCAAACGGCCGAATGTTTTTAATTTCCCAGTTTTTCTGACGAAGAATATAACCTCATTCTTCTATCCGGCCAGTATTTTGTACAGGCGACCAGCCGCGGAGCTCGAACAAGCGCAACTAACGCGAGCGCATCGAAGAGGTCGCTAGTGTGTAGTTCCCCACTCACAGCAACATCTCGCATAGACCGCGTTATTTGACAATTTGTGGGACCTACTTAGCTACTTAGAATAGTGAAAAAGTTATATTATATTATATATCTTGACAGAAATGGTAAGTTTTTCTTTGTAAATCCTATCAATATATGTTTATGTGTTTATATTCCTTTGAAATCGAAACTAGTTTTCCCGTAAATTACTTGAATCTGTTTTTGACAATGATATTTGTTTTTGATAATAAAAAGTGAAAAGTAAATATAAAATGTAAATTTCTGATCAAAATGTTGAGAAACTATGATGTACAGAAGTATCTTGTGTCATTTTACATCAATCAGAATTCTATAAATACAAACAAAAGATTTGTTTACATCATAAATAACCTAGTTTTGTTTTTGTTAGTAGAATGACGTAATACGTTGCGAAGAAAGATTGATGTACTTTGATGAGGTACTGTCGATAAAATTATCGATGTTTTACATTGTACTCCTACAGGTTCGATACATTGTAATAATGAAGTTTAGAGTATTTATAAATATTCTTTTATTCATATCAATTTTAGTTTGCCTATATATTTATAAATAAATAAATAGAAATATATATAGGCGAAATAAAATTGACATGACCCAAAGAATATTTATAAATACTCTAAACTTCATTTATATACATATATATTTTTTTTATAGGATTCCGAGATTGTGTTCAGCACAGATCCTAGCAGCTCGACCGATCCTATAGCATATGACGTGCTACCTGAAACCTTGATATACCGCTCGTCGAGTACGATGAAGCAGGTGTATTACATAATTTGTAAGTATTATATATATATATATATATATCCGATCAAGGCGTGTATAGTCATGTAGTATAGTGTGTAGTATCATAGTGTATAGGGTATAGTATTTATTACAAGTCGACTTACATCAAAATTGACAACTGGGTTTTATAATTTATATGGTGAATAACTGAGTAAGCCGATAGACTTACTTATTATTGATACACCGCACTTGAAAATTTTATAATGGTCGCCCTGAAACTATGTATTTTCGAATTTTCATCTTATTTACTTGAGTGAGAACCAGTCTTCCACTAGGCTTAGCGTATTACCATCTTAGGGCAGATCGTAACATAACACCAGGTGAGATTGTGGCCATAAGGCTAAACCTATAACGATAAAGAAATATAATTATTTTATTGTAGAACTCAAATGTCAGATCTCCCCACGCCTCCTCCACACAATTCGGCCGGAACGCTAATAATTATTTAGTTTATGTTGCACATTTATAAGTATAGATTTGTCTTCAATATATGTTAATAAACTACAATTATTGTTATTTTTTAGAGTTTGAAGAAACCCCAACTAGAGGGCAGCGGAGAGTCACAAGAGCTAGACGAGGCGCCCTAGTTAAAACCGCTCTAGTTCAAGGTTGCCCTAAGGGCGCGTTATCATGCATCGAAATATACCCTGGGATTGTAACAACTCCATTATATACATTGATCATCATTCCTACAAAAGTGGGTTCGATGTCGATGTATCGACTTGAGCAGACACTAATTTTTGTATACCTGAAATATTCTACAACATAAAAAAAGGTCGGGTTCAGTCGAGAGGTCACGACCTGTACTCGAAGCATAGAACTATTCAAAGGAGCCCTTTGTATTTTAGTCGTCTAAGTATTAATATTATTACGGTCTCGATATTGAATAATATTCTCTATTTAACTGTTTATGCATATACTCCTTCTTTTCTAATAGATAATTTATTTTACTTTGAACACTTACTTTAATAAATAAGTAGTTTACTTAAATTGTAATCCTTATATGAAACTTAAGTATAAATATGTATATATGTAGTTGTGAGTCTTTATAAATATAATAAAGGAACGTTTATAGCAGACAACAATGATAATCAATAATAGGTGGCATATTATTTTAACAACTATAACTATAACAACTTTTATTTTTGCTGCCATGTAAAATAACAAGTAGCTTTAGTTATAGGTAAGCCGTTGATGTGCTAGAATAATCTATAATAATAAATTAGTTGTTCTCTATCAGTAGGTATATATAATTATTTTTTTAAATTTCCAGATAGATATACTATAAAACACTAGAAAGACTGGAAAAATTGCTAACCTAAAAAGGCGAACCAGGGTCATTTAACCCATTACTGTTGTTTACATTCTAATTATGTATAAGTGTAAAACTATATTCAAATTCTGATAGTAATAGCACAGTTTCAACTTCACTATCTTAATGATTTTCTGGCAAAGATGGCAATATTGCCAGTATTTCTGTTTCATGGATACTCTGAGACATTTACACGATATATATCGAACAAAAATTAATAAAATTGACTCCAGGAGAATATTTAGACTAATAAACATAAAATATATATATATTTATAATAAGATAAGTCAATAAAGTTCAAGTAAGAATTAACAGGCCCATAAAATTAATTTATCTATTGAATATATGTTCAAACTTATTGAACATAAATGTGGCTTTTTTTTATTTTGATTGTACTGGCAACACTGTCTTCGACTCTGTCACTTATATTACTGTACCTATTACGTGCTGCACCAGTTTGTTTTATAATTACTTTTATTTTATGTAGTGAATTAAGAAAATATACAGTCCACTAATTAGATTCATTGCCTTTTTAATCCTACAATATGTCAAGTGACCCTAGCCGTCATTGTTGGTGAATGCTATTTTTATTTATGTTTGGGTGATCATATTACAATTTATATACTTTTGTTGTTATAACAATTATAATTAATGAAATTTCACGAAGAATAAAATCGTAGAATAGACAATATAATAGCTAATGCAATTTCAAATTTTGGTCATATGACCCCTGCTGCCTTGCTAGTGATAAAGGATAGTGATAATTATGAATATACCATAAAAAAAAAAAATATGTTTCATTCATTATCAAATGAGTGTTAACTGATTTTGTAGATGGGAAGCATACGACATTTCATAATTTATGGCCCAGTTTCCTAGGACCAACCTTTATAAGCAATAATTATAAAATGAATACTAGTGAAATAGAACTGAAATATCTTTGGAGAGATACAAACAATATGACAGTACAATGATTATAAATATGGATATTATATGCAACGGTAACGTGTCGCGCTGCTGTGGATCGCCGCGGTGCCGCGTGATGAAAGCGTTTATTGGTCTTGTCCCAATCCTATACGAGGAAGCGATTCATTCGAAATTGTAAAGTGGGGTGGTACAATTTAGGTAGCACAAGCGATTATGTAATGTGTGTTGATACGCTACAAAATGTTTGAATTGTCAATAAAATGATTAAAATGATTAGTATGTTTCTTTTATGTGTAAGACCTAGTATAGGTGTTTATTTTTTAATACGGCAACATGTACTAGTTCTAAGTATTATATGGTTGAAAGGAAGTTGCAAAATGTACGAAAGACACTCTTATCATTCGCAATCTACGAATAAGGCGTCTCTGTTTATATCCAAAATACAGTCTATAGATTTTTTTTTTTATAATAACAGTACTGTTTTTTAATAAAAATACATTATAATAAAAGTTTGTATTTTATTCACTCCTCTAGCTATACAATATTATACATATATACTTCAAACAATATTATCTAATACAATTTTATATTTTAAACTAGCTGTGCCCATGGTTTCGCTCACGTGGACTACAGAATGCTCGCGCGAATCTTACTCCCCCGCTCCCGACTATTTTGAAGACAAAAATGCTTATTTTGGGTGTTCCCGAGAAGATAGATGTATACTCTCCCGAACTTTTTTGTAGGTCTTTTTAGTGCCTATAATTATGTGGTACATTAATTTGCTATATCTCTTATAGTTTACTCAGCATAAGCCATTTGAGCGCCAGAATTGATTCATCATAACCAGTTTTTTTTTAATTATGCGGAACCCTAATTCTTTTTGTAAAACAGAGGTAGCCTAAGTTACTTCGTATAAATTCAGCTAACTACTAGTGAAAGTCCATCGAAATCGGTCCAACCGTTTCGGATATATGAAAATATTCTCATGACTCAATATAATCCACTTCAATGGACAAAGAATTCAATTTTTTCTTCATCACGAGCCCCTACCTCATAGAGATAATTTTATGATTACAAAAAAACAGATTACTCGTGAATAAAACAAATTTATTTATTGTATGTAATAAATTAATTTTATCTTATTTATAATTTATCGACATTTATACGGAATAAACCCTTATCACTAATAAAAAATAAAATGTAATTTTCAATGTTCATACTTTTGCCACACGACGCCATTTTGAAAAGTAAATCTCTCTCACCGGGCCAGTTATGTTTGTGGCACTCTACATAATTATTTTTATTTTATTACGAGTTCTCAAAATTTTTTTATGACAATATGCAATTTGGTAGTTTGATAACGTAATTTATAACATCCATGGATAATTTTATTAGAGTTCTCATTTTAGCGCCCTCTATTGATTTTTCTATACGAACTGGAAACGTAATTTGTCAATATTGATCATTCAAAATTATTTCCATACTGTTTGTACAGAGGTCACTAAACGAAATAATTTAATTTAAGAGACAAAATAACCTAACAGTCACAGAACGTCATAACTGTTGTATAAAAAAGTTTTTATTTTGTGCCTTAATACCAAGTTCATAAAGTTTATTCTTCCGTGGCAACAAAACCTCTTTTATGCCCTATTACCTTTGCCTAAAACTTTGAATCCCTGAAGTGTTAAATATCAAAATACGATTTGACATGATAACAGAATTTCCATTTTGTATTTCAGATATAAGTTTTTATTGTAATTTTATTGTAAATCAATAAACAACATATTATGTATTTCATAATAAATGAAAATAAAATACCAAAAAAAAGAAGTTTAATTTAATATAAATCCATACAACTAAATATAATTGATCTGTCTATCCGTAACATTCAAATAAAGACATTTCCGTGATCTCATAATATTATAGTTACTTGCACGTTACCAAAACCCAAACACGCGTTTTGCAAAATTTTGTATGTCTTGTCTGTTTTGTTGTCCGCGCTGATATACGAAATGGCTGAATCGATTTTGCCAGGACTTTCATGTACCGATAGATGGCTTTTCAAAGATTAATTAAGCTTACATAGCAATACAACTTTTATAGGAGCCAAGCAGGAATTATAGAATTACAATCTAAAATAGTAAGAATATCCCGAATTTTTACCCTGTAAATGAATGTAATGTATGTGTAAATGAACGTGAACGAAGTCGTAGGCACTAAGTAGTTATTTTATCGTGCCTAGAATACCAACAAGTAAATTTACCATCATATGTTTAGCACTTCGTATAAATTAACTCCTAAACAAACTGAAATTAATTATGTGATTTGAATTAATGATTCTCATTAGCGAATAAGTAGAATGCATATCATGTCCGTAAAAGTATTAGTTAATTTAACGAGTTTGTGTAACAGTTGTAATCGCAATTAGTTAATTAATTTTATGGTCATAAAGCAAATCACGTAAATGTATACAAATGAAATTAATAAAAATAGTTTCGAAAACTCATTTACATATGCATTTTTCATATTCATCAAAGACGATGTCATTTTTTCCTTACGGCATAGGTCTCAGCGAAATACACTCGGAAGCCTCAGAGAGCACGCAGACAATGAGACTGTATTCGATTCGAGCTATCTTTGTAACCATGATCGGAAAAGCCTTTAACATGCAAAAAGTAATAGGTTCGTGAAATCAGATTGTCGACACCCCTCACTCTATGAAAATAAATGGTTGATTATTATAATGGATGTATGTTTATTTTAAACTTGTGCCTAATTTAATATTATTTTCAGAGTTTTTTTAAACAATAAAAAGGTAAAGATTATAAATGAATAGGTATAATACCAAACATTTCTAGGAAATTATGTTAATAGTCAAAATATCCTTGAGTCACATAGGTTGCTCTTCCTACCTTTTCAAATTACGTGTAATAAATTATTATTTTCAAGGTTTTATAAACAGTATAGCACATAAAAATTAAAACATGAGTCAACGTTTGAACCTAAGATGTTTTATATGTGTAGATGCGTTAGCCGTGCTCTATTTTGAGAATATTAAAGTCAGGTAATTGCCTGACATTCTGTTAGTCACGTATTATCCAGTGTCGAGGTTGCACGTCATTACAACTCAAAATATATATTTATTTCGTTGTAACAAAAAAAACTTATAATGTCTTTCATAGTCTTTCGCTTTTTTGCGTACTATATAACTGTAAGCATTATTTATAGTTTGTATATATAGTTTAAATCTCGCTATTTTTAGTACAATTATGTTGGCGTTTGACACGTCTATATATAAAATGTCTTTGGTTTGAACTGTCTTAACGTGGCAGTAATAATCTATTGAGAATAGTGGGTTTTCACCGGTTCTGGCCCACGACTGCTTTTTTGTCGCAAACTCACGACTTGTGTATAGTGATCATGAGGTGGCCGAAGGGAAACCTAAAGTAAAAAAAAATTTGGTGTCAAAATGGGGGTTTTCAACCATGCCCGATCGATTCCCGCCATCCGTTTTTTTATCTCTTACAGCTTCAGAGATAGCTTTCTGAATTCTACATCTCCAATACCTTCTAATGACACTCATTATCCTATCACTATTGTCCTCGCGCGATAAAGATAACAACTAGCTTGCTTCGTTGCATCGTTTGTTAATGAGGTAATTAACTAATAACTTGTGGTTTAAAAAATAATAAACTGTTGGCATATCTTAATATATATTACTTTATTGTATAAAATATGTCTTAAAAAAAATGTGACAATATTATATGATTCTCCAAATTTCAAACAATCGAACAAAATCATTCATAACCCAGAACCTGTAATCATACAATATAAATACATTATACAGTACTCGTATGCATATACATATATTGAAATCCCATCTCATTACATTTCTACAACATTCAGAGTTTAAATTATTACTAACACTCGTCAACCGCAGCCGCGGCCCCGCTCACTCCGCTCGCTCGGCTCGTGCGTTATGATTACAGTACCAACTTAACCTAACCAATCCACTAACATTAATAACCATTGAAAATCTAACTGTTATATTGTACAATCTACCGACTGCGAGACTATCAGGTACCAGTAAATGAAAACACACTTTTATTTTTTCTTATATTACTTTATCATAAAAAATATGTTTTAAATAAATGTGACCATATTATATCATTCTCCAAAGTATTACTATCAAACAATCGAACAATCAAAAAGAGCCTGTTTCCATTTATTTTTGCACCACCAATTAATGCAGGCTGGCATGACAGCGGCGACCGTCGTTGGATTAAGATTTCTCGGTGGTCGCCGTTGTTTTAGGATTGTACTGTGCTTATCATCAGAGACAGTACAGTCGATTTGCCGTGCTACTATTTAAAAAAACTGGTCTCGTTTGGCCACAAGAAATTAGGTTTATTATATCAGTTGCATATAAATACTTCAATGTAATATTAAATTAAAATCGCTTATTTGTGTTGTAATTACCTAAAAGTAATATTTACTTAATTTCAAAGTATTCGGTTGATAATTCAATTCAGTTGTTTTAACCTCCGACGCAAACAGAGGGGCGTTAATAGTACATTATTGCATAGGCCGTGAAATAGGCAATTGCAGGTCGAGTATGAGCTTGAAAGCCGAGCCGTAGGCGAGTTCTACACTAATAATACGAGACAGGCATTTCGCTGTCACAATACATATTTTAATGGCTGCACTGAAGTAAATAATTGTAATATGTGTTTCTTATCAAGGTCGAACACAACCAATGTATATTTCTGGACAATTTAATACGGTGCTAGTTTTGTTATCCTTTGCACGTATTGTATACAACTTTTTTATTACAGTACAGGAGATCGTTTGTTATAAACATCCGAGACTGTTTTTATCATAAAACTAGTGCACCAAGAGACAGGTTGAAGATCAATGAACTGTGAAGTGATTATAATGCGTTTAACCTTGGTGACATAGTTTTGAATAGATGTATTGTTTTGGTAGGCTCTCTTATCTGTGAATGGTGGTGGACCCCTCACATGTATTACTACTGGCATGATAGGATAATTGGGCGTTTGGTTTTCATCAAAACAATTAATAAAACTGAGTGTCTGTTTATAATAATTTTACTAAATGCATATGAAAATACATATATACGACAACTATAACAAAAAACCAATTTTTTAAATTTTTGTTTGGCTGACTGTCTGTGTGTTTCGGGTAATCTCCAAAACGGTTAGACCGATATTGACGGGACTTTCACTGATAGATAGCTGATGTTATAGGGAATAACTTAGGCTACTTTTATTTTAGAAAAAGAATTAGGGTTCCACACAAATAAATAAAAACTGGTCATGGTAAATCAATTCGGGCGCTTAAATAGCTTACGCTGAGTAAGTAAACCTTGTGACATATAGCAAATTCATGTACAACATAATTGTAGGCATTAAAAAGACCTACAAAAAGGTCAGGGAGAGTATGCGTCTATCGTTTAAGGAACACCCACAATAAGAATTTTTGTCTTTAAAATAGCCGGGGGCGGGGAACAAAATTCGCGCGAGCATTCTGTAGTCTACGTGAGCAAAGCCACGGGCAAAGCTAGTTTCAAATATACAGGAAAGATATGTTCCTAACTTTCCTTTTGCATTATATTTTAAAAGTATCAATAACCTTATGAAAGACATTAGTCGTAATGGGTAATGAATGACTTAATTTGTCTTTAATGATTACATAAATACAATAGAAAAGATTAATATGTTGTTTTATAAATTACGGATTTATTTATTTAAGAATGTCATTTAATTGAGCAATTCCCGTAGTGGTGGGTGGTCTGGTCCGTCTTGTCTTTTTTTACTTTTAATTTCTATATTTAAATTATGCTTTATTAAATTAGCTAATGTTTATGAAAATTTGTAAATAAAATCATAAAAAAGTGACAATCATATATCAATCATAAAACATAACAGAAAATTAAAGTTTGGTGAATATTAAACGTAGTTTACAATTACGCATTTTTAAAAAAAAAAAGGAAATCAACTTCAATTATTTTGAGGAGTTCACTAGTGCATCTTCGAAATCGAAGATTCAATGCCAATGAAATTAGGATGGGATCACCATTATCAAAAAAGGAATCATCTAAATCGATTCATAAACAAAGAAGTTACGGCTCAACATCCATAAATAAAAATAGTTTATATTCTTTTTTGAAGTAAGTTAAAAACTCGTTATTATTATATTAAAAGGTTAGATATTAGAAGACATACAGATTTATTGTTCTAATGTGAGAACTCATTCGGATAACTCAAATACAAAGCTAATTGCGCTTATCAGAGAGCTAATAATCAACATGATGTCACGAGAATATTATCACTTATTTCCCAAGTGTAATTGTTTTATTAAATAATCATATTATTTGATAATACAAATGAAACTAATCATTTTCCCTACCACGTTGTTTTGGAGTGTTGCTAGATTACAGTTATTGTTTAAACTGTGGGTGGTGGGTGCATGTAATAGGTATCTGAATTAGATTTACTATAACATAAATATTACCCCGAAATTTCTGTAAATTTAGTACAACAATAATCTTCTGTAATAGTAATAAGCAACAGTGTATAACAATTTATGTCATTTAGTGACAAGTTTCGTTATTATTTATAGATATTAAAATAAGGCTCACTTGGTTATAGTACATAGATAGAAGATTGCAAGTACATCCTTTTTCATGGCAATTTTTAATGTTTAATATTATAAAAGCACTCACTTTAAAAGCAAGACCAAGAGTCCGCAGATTTGTGTTATAGACAAAAAAAATTTGTGTAACACGAGCTCTGATGGCGATGCTGTATTAAAAAAAAACTACAATATAAAACCAAAGAGACGATATTAACTTGTAACACAAGAATATATAGCAATATTAAGAATGATCATAATGCTTGTTGCAGGTATGAAGATTTTCGTGACTAATGTAAAGGTAAAATGACAAATTTTGCTAAAAAATCTCTAAACCTTAAATATATCACTATTCTCAGTTCATGTTAGAAGCCGGTAGTATTGACAATCATACGATAATTATCATACAAATACGATACACGATTGTGTAGCATCGACGCTACGCAAGCACGTAAAAATATTTTTTATAGTATCTATTTATTTCAAATTATGTTTTGTATTCCGTTTTTTGCTGATTTCGTATACTTAAAATACTTCTACATCAAATAAATATGATTCTATCTAACCAAATTTCAAAGTACTTGTATCTGTTTGAAAGCTCCTCGTTTAAATATAGAAATATACTTTATTTTAGATTAAAATAAAAGCCACAGAAGAGTGATAATATTATAATGAATAAATAAAAACATGTGTGTAGTTCACACGAAGTAGAAGTAAAACGTTCAGAAAACATAAACTATCTTCTCTAAAATTCTTAAATCAGCGGAATTTAAACTATCGACCAATCGTACTGTCCATAAAACAGAGCGTAGAAGTCCGGTCGTCAAACCGCCAGGCCAATAAAGCCACAGAAGAGTGATAATATTATAATGAATAAATAAAAACATGTGTGTAGTTCACACGAAGTAGAAGTAAAACCTTCAGAAAACATAAACTATCTTCTCTAAAATTCTTAAATCAGCGGAATTTAAACTATCGACCAATCGTACTGTCCATAAAACAGAGCGTAGAAGTCCGGTCGTCAAACCGCCAGGCCAATTCGACGACAAACATAGTCGTAAAATCAGGACTTGTACTCTAGGAATGTAATCTATGTCATTCTTTCGCAGGCTAAATTCAATAGATATATGTGTTCGTCTCTTTTTAGTGTCGCTTTTTCGTTTCATCGAGTTTCAAAACACAATGATGCTAAAGAAGTTTTCACTTCAAATTTCAAAAATCCTCTTTGAAATTAAGACGTTTTTTTATCGTGTGGTTTCAATATCCCATGTAGGCAAGGTATTATTCCCTATCACAGAGATCCTGTGAATCCATAAGAGATAGGTTCAGTGTTAAAACTCTTAGGATACATAATAAAAACTTACAATTTGATTTTTTATAACACAAAAAACTATGAAATAAAAAAAAATAAAAAAAGTAGATATTTTATGCCTCATACCTATATATTATAGTTATTACGTTACCATAAAAAAAAACATCAATGAAACTTACGTAAAAAATCGTACAAAAATTTGGAAGTGCAATGAACCAGAATAGTTCAAATATTGAAAGTTTTTGTGGTGTGACGTTGTGTCCTAAAGTAGCACGTAGATAGAGGAGAAAGATTAAAAAAGAAATAGTAAATATATAGCATTACGTACATGTGTACCCACGAAAACGATATGGTCATTATTTTATAACACAACCTACCAAAATTTAGTGAGTATGGAGCCATAAGTTGTACAAAATTATATTCGCTGTCACAATACATATTTTAATGGCTGCACTGAAGTAAATAATTGTAATATGTGTTTCTTATCAAGGTCGAACACAACCAATGTATATTTCTGGACAATTTAATACGGTGCTAGTTTTGTTATCCTTTGCACGTATTGTATACAACTTTTTTATTACAGTACAGGAGATCGTTTGTTATAAACATCCGAGACTGTTTTTATCATAAAACTAGTGCACCAAGAGACAGGTTGAAGATCAATGAACTGTGAAGTGATTATAATGCGTTTAACCTTGGTGACATAGTTTTGAATAGATGTATTGTTTTGGTAGGCTCTCTTATCTGTGAATGGTGGTGGACCCCTCACATGTATTACTACTGGCATGATAGGATAATTGGGCGTTTGGTTTTCATCAAAACAATTAATAAAACTGAGTGTCTGTTTATAATAATTTTACTAAATGCATATGAAAATACATATATACGACAACTATAACAAAAAACCAATTTTTTAAATTTTTGTTTGGCTGACTGTCTGTGTGTTTCGGGTAATCTCCAAAACGGTTAGACCGATATTGACGGGACTTTCACTGATAGATAGCTGATGTTATAGGGAATAACTTAGGCTACTTTTATTTTAGAAAAAGAATTAGGGTTCCACACAAATAAATAAAAACTGGTCATGGTAAATCAATTCGGGCGCTTAAATAGCTTACGCTGAGTAAACCTTGTGACATATAGCAAATTCATGTACAACATAATTGTAGGCATTAAAAAGACCTACAAAAAGGTCAGGGAGAGTATGCGTCTATCGTTTAAGGAACACCCACAATAAGAATTTTTGTCTTTAAAATAGCCGGGGGCGGGGAACAAAATTCGCGCGAGCATTCTGTAGTCCACGTGAGCAAAGCCACGGGCAAAGCTAGTTTCAAATATACAGGAAAGATATGTTCCTAACTTTCCTTTTGCATTATATTTTAAAAGTATCAATAACCTTATTAAAGACATTAGTCGTAATGGGTAATGAATGATTTAATTTGTCTTTAATGATTACATAAATACAATAGAAAAGATTAATATGTTGTTTTATAAATTACGGATTTATTTATTTAAGAATGTCATTTAATTGAGCAATTCCCGTAGTGGTGGGTGGTCTGGTCCGTCTTGTCTTTTTTTACTTTTAATTTCTATATTTAAATTATGCTTTATTAAATTAGCTAATGTTTATGAAAATTTGTAAATAAAATCATAAAAAAGTGACAATCATATATCAATCATAAAACATAACAGAAAATTAAAGTTTGGTGAATATTAAACGTAGTTTACAATTACGCATTTAAAAAAAAAAAAAAGGAAATCAACTTCAATTATTTTGAGGAGTTCACTAGTGCATCTTCGAAATCGAAGATTCAATGCCAATGAAATTAGAATGGGATCACCATTATCAAAAAAGGAATCATCTAAATCGATTCATAAACAAAGAAGTTACGGCTCAACATCCATAAATAAAAATAGTTTATATTCTTTTTTGAAGTAAGTTAAAAACTCGTTATTATTATATTAAAAGGTTAGGTATTAGAAGACATACAGATTTATTGTTCTAATGTGAGAACTCATTCGGATAACTCAAATACAAAGCTAATTGCGCTTATCAGAGAGCTAATAATCAACATGATGTCACGAGAATATTATCACTTATTTCCCAAGTGTAATTGTTTTATTAAATAATCATATTATTTGATAATACAAATGAAACTAATCATTTTCCCTACCACGTTGTTTTGGAGTGTTGCTAGATTACAGTTATTGTTTAAACTGTGGGTGGTGGGTGCATGTAATAGGTATCTGAATTAGATTTACTATAACATAAATATTACCCCGAAATTTCTGTAAATTTAGTACAACAATAATCTTCTGTAATAGTAATAAGCAACAGTGTATAACAATTTATGTCATTTAGTGACAAGTTTCGTTATTATTTATAGATATTAAAATAAGGCTCACTTGGTTATAGTACATAGATAGAAGATTGCAAGTACATCCTTTTTCATGGCAATTTTTAATGTTTAATATTATAAAAGCACTCACTTTAAAAGCAAGACCAAGAGTCCGCAGATTTGTGTTATAGACAAAAAAAATTTGTGTAACACGAGCTCTGATGGCGATGCTGTATTAAAAAAAACTGCAATATAAAACCAAAGAGACGATATTAACTTGTAACACAAGAATATATAGCAATATTAAGAATGATCATAATGCTTGTTGCAGGTATGAAGATTTTCGTGACTAATGTAAAGGTAAAATGACAAATTTTGCTAAAAAATCTCTAAACCTTAAATATATCACTATTCTCAGTTCATGTTAGAAGCCGGTAGTATTGACAATCATACGATAATTATCATACAAATACGATACACGATTGTGTAGCATCGACGCTACGCAAGCACGTAAAAATATTTTTTATAGTATCTATTTATTTCAAATTATGTTTTGTATTCCGTTTTTTGCTGATTTCGTATACTTAAAATACTTCTACATCAAATAAATATGATTCTATCTAACCAAATTTCAAAGTACTTGTATCTGTTTGAAAGCTCCTCGTTTAAATATAGAAATATACTTTATTTTAGATTAAAATGCCAAAAAGCCACAGAAGAGTGATAATATTATAATGAATAAATAAAAACATGTGTGTAGTTCACACGAAGTAGAAGTAAAACCTTCAGAAAACATAAACTATCTTCTCTAAAATTCTTAAATCAGCGGAATTTAAACTATCGACCAATCGTACTGTCCATAAAACAGAGCGTAGAAGTCCGGTCGTCAAACCGCCAGGCCAATTCGACGACAAACATAGTCGTAAAATCAGGACTTGTACTCTAGGAATGTAATCTATGTCATTCTTTCGCAGGCTAAATTCAATAGATATATGTGTTCGTCTCTTTTTAGTGTCGCTTTTTCGTTTCATCGAGTTTCAAAACACAATGATGCTAAAGAAGTTTTCACTTCAAATTTCAAAAATCCTCTTTGAAATTAAGACGTTTTTTTATCGTGTGGTTTCAATATCCCATGTAGGCAAGGTATTATTCCCTATCACAGAGATCCTGTGAATCCATAAGAGATAGGTTCAGTGTTAAAACTCTTAGGATACATAATAAAAACTTACAATTTGATTTTTTATAACACAAAAAACTATGAAATAAAAAAAAATAAAAAAAGTAGATATTTTATGCCTCATACCTATATATTATAGTTATTACGTTACCATAAAAAAAACATCAATGAAACTTACGTAAAAAATCGTACAAAAATTTGGAAGTGCAATGAACCTGAATAGTTCAAATATTGAAAGTTTTTGTGGTGTGACGTTGTGTCCTAAAGTAGCACGTAGATAGAGGAGAAAGATTAAAAAAGAAATAGTAAATATATAGCATTACGTACATGTGTACCCACGAAAACGATATGGAAATTATGATGTGGGTCTTATAACGCAAAAATTGATTAATAATAAAATAGAATATGTATGTACCTATGCATTGTAAAATCCTAATATTAAATTTTATTTCTTTTATTATTAATTCAATTATATTATTTAGTTCTAAAAAAAAATATACGTTTTACAATACATATGATTTAATATTTTTAATTAAAGTCCATAAGACATTTAATATCTACTGAAAACAAGAGAATCTTTCATACTAAAATTATAAACTAACTGAAAATAATAATAAAACAATTTGAGTGACGTTTGACAGCTGATATATATAACTACAATATTAGGGCACGTGCAAACAAAATCTAAGTATGAAATGGCAATTTTAAATGAAACACTTATTTAAAAAAATCTAAATCCTTATTACACGACAGGATACTAACCCTGCTATTAGACAAATCCTTAAAAATTGGTGATAAACACAAACCACGATTTAGTTCTAATTTAGCGAAGAAACGACACTTAGAAACGCACACCGACGACGCCATCTTTACACTACTATGTATAAATATAAATTGTATAGTAGTACCGGTCACGGCGTACCGGCTTCGCAGCACTAGCGCTGCGGGCGGGACGAAATAATATGAGCATAGAAGACGAACAATTTTCAATTTAGATTTTAATGTAATGTAGATAAATTGACCTAAATTCTTAAAAATTTGATTATTTATTAATACTTACGTAACATTGGCCGTAGTATTTATTAGATATTTTCACAAATTTGCGTAAGAAAATGTATTTCTAATAGGTAATAATTAATTAATATACATATCATGTAAAGAAAAGGTATAACTAATAAATTTTATTGATAAATATATTTGTTTAATTATAAAAACAATAACATTAATGTTAATAATTACACAATGTATGTTTAAATTTCGCGCTTCTTTTTTGAACATTGGTACCAGAGATTGTTACTTATTCCTTTGGTTTTATTGGTCTATCATTGGTATATTGGTTTAGTTGGTACTATAGCTTGCATCCTCTGGTTATTGGTCTATGGCTTGCATTATTACTCTGTTGTTACCGTAGAGTAGAACATAGACACCGTAGAGGAAAAAACAGAAGTACATGGACGATATGACTAACAATATGAATGTAATTGTAATGGAATAACATAAGTACTGCGTACTAAACAATTGATTAAGCAACTTAAATTAAACAGAATAATCAACAAATACACCACCAATAATATTACCAAGTGTATACAACCTTGGAAAACAGATGAAAGTGTTTTATACATTTTTCCTATTATAATTATTTGGTTAGATGAACGGGAAGTCCCCTACTAGTGATATTTAATGTTGGTGGGTTATGTCTATGTGTAGGTTAAGTAAGATCAGAAAAGAGTACTTTAGATTTTTATAAAATGTGAAAATATCGTGTGAATTACGTACGATTTCATTTTTTTTTGGAGCATACGTACTATTGTGAGTAAAAAGACGTCCACAATATTTTAATGTGTGCTAAATTAATAGCACTTGTTTTATTCTTGTTTCTTACAAAGTTACAGTAGTTCGTAGTAACAAAGTGGTTTCTTAATAACGTTCTTGACTGTAGTTTGCTTGTAGATTCGCTGCTTGCTGTTGCTGGTGTTGTGGTGTTTTTCGAACTGATCGTAGTACTGCCTTTTTTTTTTTTTGTCTGACCTTGCTGTTAGCCTTAGGGGCCCTATCCGAAAACAGAGCCGCTGCGGCTTTTACAACTTTACCGGGCTTGGGGGCGAGCGCTTAAGACACTCAGCCACGAAAGCGTGGGCAACCAGCGCGCAAGGGTGCCAAAGTGGCCGGTCCTAGGCTTGGGCTGTTGCCACGATGGCAATGAAGTCACGATCTGTCTAATACCCTATCCGTAAAATCGACCTAAACTAACATATACAGATATACATGTTCCTTCCTCCTGGGAGGAAGGAAGGAACATGTGTACGTGTATTTAGTGATCTGAAATATGTTCTACACTAACTAGTGCAAAAAAAGAAAGAAAAAGTTTCCTTACAGAACCTATGTACCTGTGAGGTGTGCACGTATGTATATATGTGTGTACGTGATGCTTGTATGTGGGTAGCTAAGTGTTGCACGTAAAGTGTCACTTGTATCGCGCGGGCGGCTGCCAGACTCAAGGGTTTCACCCCGAGGAACGGACCTAGGCTTGAGTTGCCGCGGGAGAGGGAGGTCGCGGCGGTGGAGTGTGCGGGAGCGAAATTAGCCGCCCGTCCCCTGCGGAGGGAACGGTGGTTACGCGGGCGTAGGCGAAAACACGCTCTGTTTAGAGAGACGGTTGAGTAATATGCGATTTGTTTCTCGATTTCGTCATCGGGATCGATAAAGATGTTACGCGGTCGGCGCTGTAAGCGGGTGGCGTTTGGGACTGGAACGTAATTCGCGGCGGCTTTGATCAAAGGATTCGCGTGATTTGACGCGGTGTCAAAGTAAGATCGTGAGAGGTATTTGATGTAAGACTCGATCGAGGGGAGTTATATATCTCTATGAAGGTCTACCTGTCGAACGAACCAGGGGGCGTTATTGATTTTACGCAGTACTCGAGTTTGAAGGACTTGGAATTTGTGTATGTTCAATTTTGACATATGTGCGAATGCGGCGCAGCTATATGTCATAATCGGACGTATGCACATTTTGTAGAGAGTAAGCTTATGTCTCAGGGACATTTTGCTTATGATCAGGGGCTGTAATCGACTTATGGCCATTGCGGCTGTTTTACAGATGGCACGGACATGAGAATCAAAGGTAAGTTTTCTATCGAAGGTCACACCGAGATATTTAGTCTTGGTGGCCCAGGGGATATTGTCTTTGAAGAGTTTGAGAGTTTTGACACTCTCAGGGTGCACTTTTCGACTAGGATCAAAGATAATCGCGGCGCTCTTCGAGGGGTTGACGGCTATGCGCCATTTGGTGTACCATTCACCGAGAGTGGTGACTGCGCGTTGGACTCTGTGTCTGAGCCTAAGACTGTTCCTATTCAACGCGTAGATGACTGTGTCGTCAGCGTATAGACCTACCTGGACCCTAGGAGGACGAGGTAGGTCACTGAGTAGTACTGCCGCCCTCTCCGCTATATTTAACCTCGCCCTTTGTCTCGCAACCGGTAGTGCGATGGATTCCGTGCGGGGCGTCGCTCAGCCAATGAGCGCGCACGCCCTGTGTGCGCGCTCTCGGCAGTACGATGAGTCACCATGCCAGATGTTCCTAGTCTGGCATGGTTCATCCTTACAACTAGTGAAATTTATACATTTAAACTTACAACTAGCTATATTCTTATTCTAATCGTTTTAAAATACACATATTCACACATATTCAGTTCATATTATTATATCTATTCCTAACAAGTATTTATAAACCTTATTCCTAACACGTATTATTTCATTTATTTGTTCATTATATACTATTAAACTATCGTTATTCGCTCGCCCCGCTCGCTGTCCGCAACACGTACTTATATGAAAAGTTTAAAAAAATCGTATAAATAAGATTAAAATCCTAAATCTGGCCGCTTGCAGCACTATAAATATTTTTTAATGTTTAAGCCACCTACGCATAATTTTTTTTATCTTAAAAAATGTCCAGGGAGTTTTTGTGACATATCAAAATATAATATACATCATATACACTGACGGACATTAACTGCATCAAAGTACAAGACACAGAACAAAGATTACTATATACTTACTTACTCTTTATTACATATTTTTACTTACTCTTTATTCCGTGGTACAAGACGACTTTGAAATAAATATTTTAACCAAGTATGCAAACTTTTCATATAAATTTAAATTCATATTGCTTCGTTAACTTCAAAACAGCGATAGAAAAAAATAAATATAAAAATTCAAAATAGATATAAAGCCCTTTATATCCTTAGGTTTAAGTTTGTTTGTTGGAAACGACCACTCAATATTTTTAACAAAAACGATAATTGAAAAAAAAATAGTTTCATTGAAAAGTGTGTTTTAAGAATTGAATTATGGTAGCACAGGTTTTCTTTCTTTTAATAAAGTGTGTTACCTCCACGTGCTTTTATTACTAATTGCAATCAGATCCGCAAAGATCTGATAAGAGTTATTAAATTTAATAGTCTTACGGAATATTGTCCCATTCTTGTGAAATTGCTATTCTTAGTGCTGCTACTGTAGTGGGCATATGATGTTTTGCATATACAGCTCTTTTTAAATTGTCCCAAACTTACTCAATGACGTTAATGTCCGGGCTACGTACCGGCCAATCATGGTACGTATCCCAACCTCTTCGCAATATTATCGAACTTGTGCAATGACGTGCGGTAAGGTATTATTCTTGCATTAAAGTAAAGTTTTCGCCTATGAATCCCATGTAAGGTACCACGTGAGCTTCTAAAATCTATGTTATATAGCAATGTGCCGTCAAACCCCGCTATTGCCGTTTTGATGAACCATGTTGATGAAAACAAGTTCCATTCGCCCGTTCATCGATATGCCATCTCAAATAATACATGAACCGCCTCCAAAAGGAACATTCTCCGCGATGCTATTTTGAGCATATCTCTACTTTTGTCGACGATAGACTCTTCTGCGACCACCTGCACCGTATACACATCGTATCATATTATATAGATAGGTAGGTAGGTACTTAAATAGAGGCGTTTTTCTTTGTTTTTATTCCACTTCACGTATTCGGCCGTCTTTTCAGTAACGTTATTTACAAAAATGAGATCAAATACCGGAATTTTTTTCGTGTCTTCGGTTTTATGAAAACCGATATTTTTATTGAATAAATTGTCTTGTATAAGTCGGTATATTTCAGTATTTTATCGATTATAAGAGTGCGTTACTTTTGTGATGAAAATGTTACTTGTTGAGCAGCCTTTGGTAACTTTGCGCTATCGGCCACTGGCAACAATGGGTCCGTCAGAATGACAGCCTACGTCAACATGACCTGACAACTTTACTCGCCGCGATTGTTTCCAAATTTTACAGTTTGCGGCATTTAGAATTTAGAAAACAATGGCTTTGTCGGATTATAAACTTAGTGCTACGCTGTGTGGTCACTCAATGGATGTACGATGTGTCGCAACTACAAAAGAGTTTTGTATACTATCCGCATCGAGAGATAGAACCGCTAAATTGTGGCACCCGGAAGGGTAAGCTTTAAAGAAAATATTTTTCATTTTCATTGAAATTATTATTCGACTTCAATGACCTCCTCTTTTGTAGAATAAAAGATTTTGTGGATGTTGTTACATACAAAGGTCATAGAAATTTTGTATCCTGTGTCTGCTGGTTTCCTCCCTGCGAAACCTTTCCAGAGGGCCTCGTAATAACTGGGAGTAATGACAACACAATACTCGGGTATAATTTGCAAGATGGACTTATACAGATCACTCTAGAAAGTCATGAGAATGCTGTGTGTAGTGTTACACCTGGACAAGATTCTGGTCTACTTTTGAGGTTAGTTTTGCTGGGCTACTTTTGTTTAGGTTTGTAAACGAACCTGGTTTCACTTGAATTTCCTAAAGACTTAAGTAATCTCAGAATTAATAACTATTAAAAAATTTACAATGTACCAATTCAATTCAGAGATCTGAATGTAGATACATTTCACAGATTTTTATGTGAACTTTGTATATTATCACCACTGAATTGAATACAGTTACTGGCCATAAATAATGCTCGTTGAGCTAAACAGGGAGATAACCTGACGATATTTTAGGCTTATTAAAGTGTTGAGTCTGTCAATCAGTATATCATGTGACATTTTGTTTCTTTCCTAGTAGACACCAGCCTGTTAGTACACTGTGAGATGCTCTACAAAGACGAAAGTAGCTGATTGTCATCCTCTTGAGCTCTATGTGCATTATTTGCAGTTGGTAACTGTACTTGAATTTCGTTCATTTCATATTAAAATATTGCTTGTCATCGTAATTATGGTATAAATTTTACAATATAACAATTTTTGGAACATGTGAGATCTTTATATTAAATTTAATTGAGTGAAAATATAATTAATTGTATCTTTCTCTATTTGATAGTTCGAGTTGGGACAGTACTGCAAAAGTGTGGAATGTTAATGCACCATTAACAGTTCCGTTAACACTAAAAGGCCACCAGGCAGCTGTATGGTCTGTGATTGAGCTTGGCAACAGTACTTATGCAACTGCATCAGCTGATAAAACTATTAAATTATGGATGAAAACCGGAACACTCATCAGTACACTAACTGGTAAGAGTTATTAGAAGAAAAAAAGTTATAGCTTTTAATAAATGTAATCTAATCTTCATTAAAAGTCAGTTCTCATAATAATAGTAAAATCAGTCTATGTATCATTAATATTGGGCAATTATATCTTGCTTAAAAAATTAAATAAAAATTGCAAGTTTTACACCTAATGGTCATGAATACAATTTTTACTTTATAATTTTCATACATAAACAAATACATTTAATTCTCACATTTCAGGACACACTGATTGTGTTCGAGATTTAGTTGTTGCAAGCCCTGAGACCTTTCTAAGTTGTTCGAATGATGCATCTGTAAGATTGTGGAGTAATAAAGGGCAAAGTCTAAACACATACTATGGACATTCAAATTATATTTACAGGTAAAATTTACTGCTTAACACAAGATTTACCAGTTTTTACAGTTATTATGTACAGAACAATATATTACTTAAATATTTAAAAGTCCAAAATAATTAAGATAAGAGTTGATTTCTCATGGACAGTATTATCTCACTGGTTTGGGCTGCTGAGACCATACTCATTTTCATACCTTGCCTACAGGAGTAGTTTCAAATCACAACTTAAACCATATATGTTATGACAGAATGGATCTAGGCATAAACATTGTAAGGTGTTCTTCAAAACCAATGTTCATCATTAGCAAAAGGGTCTTGGCTTGATCCAGGAGTAGAAGACTGATGCAGAAGTATGACTCCTATGGCAGTAGTGTGCATGTAGACATACATTATTTGAACAAGTTTTTGTGCATATTGTTGTGACAGTACAAAGGCCTTAATTATACCTTCGGTGACAGTACCTCATGTTGTTGCTTACAATAGTATGAAAAATTGATTGCCATGGGATATACTGATTTTATTTAAGTAAAAACTTTGACGTTTACAGACATACTGTCCTATTCCTTTTAAAACCTTAAAACTCATGAGTGGTACTATTCATTAACAAGTTAAAATGATGAATTATGTTTTCGTGTTTAAATAGAGCCTATGAAAATATATTTTCATACATTATATAACCTCTAAGCATACAAATTTTCATACAATAGACAAAGTCCATTGTTTTAGGTCAAATATATATAACCTTAAAGTTTCAACTTTCCTCTAATCAGTCAGCCATGACTATATTGCCATCCCACTACAAAAACCATTTGCTAATCTCAATTTGGTCTAAAAAAAAGACTGGAATCTTTTTTTTTTTAATTCTCTATATTAAGTAAAGATTACCTGCAGATATTCAGTTGCAGAGCTCTAGCCATTGCTAAAATTTAGTAAATGATAAGTTTCAAAATACCTCTTTGACATTAAAAAATTTTGAAATTCAGGAAATTATCATAATATTTATATTACATTTTATTAAATAATAAATATTAAAATGCTGAAGATAAATCATCTATTTTGTAGCATGATAGTTTTTAAAAATTTAATAGAAATAAATTATGCTAAACCCTGCAAGAAGTATTATTGAAAAAAAAAACTTATGTGAATTTCTTTAATCATAGTTTAAGTATCAACCCAGCAATAGATAATGGATTTGTAAGCTGCGGTGAAGATGGTAGTGTGCGTCTATGGGAATGCGGTGACTGTGTTAGAGAGATTCGACTCCCTGTACAGTCAGTCTGGAGTGTTACATGTCTGGATAATGGAGACATTGTTGCAGGTTATTCATAGTTTGAATTTTGATAATCTTTACTAATATTATAAAGCTGAAGAGTGGTTGCAAAAATGGGGAAAATTTATTATTTTTGAGAGCTTTGATTATGTGACGCATACGAAGTTGCGAGGGTCAGCTAGTATATTAATAAAGCTCAAAAGTTTCCTTTTTGTTTGTTTGTTTGAATGCACCAATCTCTGGAACTACTAGTCCAATCTGAAAAAATATTTTCTCATATTATAGCCTATTTATCGAGGAAGCTTATAGGCTTTACAACTTCATTTTAAGATTGTAAGGAGCAGAGCAATAACCATGATTGTCAAACAATCTGGCACAATGTAGGCAAGTACAGGAAGTGAGACAACAATAGCCTACAAGGATGTGTTGGCAGTAGTTCAGTAGAGAGTTAGGCAAATAAATGTAACAAGGGTGAAACGTGGGGCACAGCTGGTACCCTATTTTTACACAGTTTAATTTAGCTGTACTTAAAATATAATCTTAAATAATTCATCCCCTTGGTTTTGGTTACTGTGATCATAAATTTATTGGAAACACCACAGAATTTATCTCAGCTCCTGCATCAGAAAAAGTTCCTCTCCTACTAATGTGAACTTGTGAATGCAACTATAAATGCACCCTTACGTTCCTATTGCTCATTATCAAGTTGAATGGATAACTACCATGATCATACTCAATAGATACTTGGTCCGTAGGTAAAAAAATATATCACGATATCTTCATTCAATAAACAAATTCAAATTTTATAAGAAACTACTATTTTTGTAAGCATAATCAAATTTCACAATATCTTAAGTCAGTCAATAAAAAAAAATTAAAGATTTAAGAATCTACTATTTTTATAAGCATTACGCGTTCTTCTGTCGTCACGCGACCGAAGCCGCGGGCACAGCTAGTTGATAATAAAACTGCTTGCAAGTTATCTTAAAAATGATTCAAAACCAGGTAAATTAAGTGATTAAGATGTAAACGGAACTGAGAAATACATATTTGAGTTAATCACCTCTTACAGGTTCAAGTGACGGTATAGTTCGCGTGTTTACTAAAGACCCAGCTCGTTACGCAGACGAAGTAACAATTAAACAGTTTGAAGAAGAAGTGGAGAAGATGCAAGCCGCATCACAGCAAGAAATCGGCGGATTCAAGCTCTCTGAGTGAGTGAGAAAACAATTATTGTTTATGCCACACTTTAAGACTAATACATCTATACAAATATAAAGCTTAAGAGTTTCCTTGTTTGGTTGAACGTGCTAATCTCAGAAACTACTGGTTCAAATCGAAAAAATATTTTAGTGTTGGATAGCTCATTTATCTAGGAAACTAGGTAATAAAAATAAAAATCTAGACAATTAAAATTTCCCAATATCGCTTTTCGTTTATGTTTTACGGGGAATCCCTCGATTGTATTGTAAGTAATTTTTTTTCTCCCATGTTGGCAACCCTTTTCGACTGTTTTACGGGAAATCCCTCGACTGTATGGCTGTAATCAGTGTTGTTAAATTGAGTTTATAGTGTAATGTCCTCAAAACAGGGAGATTTTCATCGTCAGCTGTTCTTGGCCTATAGAAGCTCTCATGCAGCCTTGCTGAATTGGGTGCTACATTACGTTTAAGTAGGGGGAGATGGGGTATAGAAAAAAGCTACGGTGCGTTACATGGGGGGAAGGCCCCCTTAATAAAAATCATACATATATTTTCACATTTATACACTATATACTTATCGATAATAATATTGATAATAAATGCCTTAATATCTAAAGTGTCATATAATTTTGCTTGATAGCAGCCCTGGATATAAGAGGGTGGGATTCAAACCGGGGTATCTGCCCCAAGCGGCAATTCAAAGGGATGCCAAATTCATAGACAAAAAAAAATCACTAAAGCACAAATAATGCGAGTCTATATATTATAGATTGTTTATCAGATTTTGGAACATAATTATCCTAAGTTGATTGTTGAACGACTATATTATATTTGTAATGTTCATACTAGGAGAATTCCCATTACCTATATGTAAAAACCTCAAATGCTTCAGCCCGGTTTTTGCCCTAATTTGGATCATTGGTAGATCTCAGTGCTGCTTGACAGACATTGATATAAAGTCAAATCAGTGTTCCTCCTATTATTAATGTAGGATTTATTTTTATAAATACTTTCTCTTTTTTTTTGTATGAGTATAAACAATAGTACATTATGGTACAAGTGTGTAATGTTGGTGATTACCGCTGAGGCGCCATTGAGACCCGAGCCGTTAGGTGAGGGTCTTAAGAGAGCCGAGGACGGTAATCACCAATACACACGTGTATCATACGACGTTTTTCAACACACTTGTGAAGAAAATAATAATAAAAAATCATTTTTCCTTGGAGTTTTCAGGTAGTAAACTTTGCATAACGTTAAGGGCTTCACATCTTATATCGGGCGGTGTACAACATAAATCATTTTCTTCATAACTAGTACTTGTAGACATTTTAATTAATAAATAACTAAAATTTCAACAGTGACAACGAGTTGTGAATTTTTTTTCGCTATGGCGGGAAAAATTAATCAGTTTGCGCGCGCATCTAACAATGGCGATCGGCCATAGACTAAAGGAATGAGGTTTCTTTTTTTTTTGCTTTCCGCAGATAGCGTTTTAGCCACGTATAAAATGGGGAATTTAAAGTTTTCTTTATTACAGAGAAAACAAAAGTTATATTTGAGTGAAAGTTTTATTTATTAAACACGTACAAGTTGTTAATTTATTGTATTGTATGTACAAGGTACATTAATTTATTTGTTCTATTGATCATTATCTTTTTTGTATCGAAACTTTTTTAAGAACAAATCAACTAAACCAACCGACCAATAAAATAAATATAAAACTCTATAACTCACTTGTGAATAATAGCAATGAAAAAGTCACAGTTTGATTACAGGTGTCATTATGCGCCTAATTGCGGTGATATTAGAGCCACTTTATGAGCAATTGTGTTGAAAAAAATATAATAGTATTTTCTTACAGATTGCCAGGTCCAGAAGTACTGTTAGAACCTGGCAAGTCTGATGGACAAACAAAGCTGGTCCGCAGGGGTACTAACGTAAAATGCTATTCTTGGAGTGTTGCTGAAAATACTTGGAACGAGATAGGTGATGTAATGGGCGCTAATCCTCCAAGTGAAGGCAAAACTATGTATCAGGGAAAGGTATTGAATTTATAAATATCTTTTGGTATACTAGGATTTTATGAATTACACAAAGGTTTATCATCTTAACTGTTTTTAGGCAATGTACGCACAGGATTTATAAGTGGTGTGTAGAAAGCATTCAAGTAGTTTTTACCACTTTTCTTCTACCCAGTTCACGCAAGAGCTTAAATATTAATAAGTTTTTATTTATTTGACCTCATACATTACTAAATTAACTTAATCTAATACAATCAACAATCAATCGACAAAGATAATTACCTCAAGTATTCAGGTTTCCTCACGACGTTTCCCTTTACCGTCAACCGATAGTGCTACCAATATGAAATGTACGCGAATTCCGAAAAATTTGAATCAATATTCTATATCGGTTTAAACCACTTGACCACCATGATAATTCCATAATTATATTACTCGCTAATAATACTGTAAGTATAATACCATAAATATACTATTTGGTGTTTCCAATTTAAGGATCATGGATAAAGTAAACATATGAGCTTAAGAAATAGGCCTTTATATTGAAATGGGCAGCGAACGATCTGGATGAAAAAGATTACATGTGGCACTGATGCGAATGTTAAGATTTATGTGTGGAGTAACTAGAATGGATAAGATCAGGAGTAAGTTTATTAGAGGAAGTCTTAAAATAGCACCAGTCACAGAGAAGTTTTAGGGTTGAGCCTATAAAGGCTATCATGGTAAGGGCATGTCATGAGAAGGGATGAAAGTTATATAACTAAAAGAATGTTAAGTATGAAGGTAGATGGATATAGGAGTAGAGGAAGACCGAAGAAGGTATGGATAGATTGTGTGAAGAATGTTATACATATAGAAAGTGTGAATACTGAGATGATATTTGATATAGAAAAGCGGAAGAAGAAAACATGTTCAGCTGACCCTACTTCAGTAGGATAAGGGTAAGAAGATGATCGAAATCACAGACAGACACTTCTATTTTATTTATGTGCATAATATTAGATGATATACTTTTAGTTCTTTTTTTACCTTAAGCATTGTTTTTATGGAATCTCATATTAGTTACGGATATCATTTCAGAATGTGGAATTATTATTGTATGTTTTATTGTAGGAATATGATTTCGTCTTCAGTGTGGACATCAAAGATGGTGAGCCCCCAATAAAATTACCATTTAACAAGACAGAAGATCCCTGGGTCGCAGCGCAAGCTTTTATTCATAAGTTAGTTTATTAATTTGTTATAAGTTAAATGATTTCATTTATTTATTTATTTTGCGACATCAGTGATATTTGTTTTTCTTTATATTGTTTATATGATTAGTCAATTTCATTTATTTTCAGGAATAACCTCCCTCAAGTGTATTTGGATCAAGTAGCAAACTTCATTATTACGAATGCAAAATTGGATAAAATACCTAGTTCTAGTAATAGGTAAGCCAATGTATAATTTATAAGCATTTATTTTAAAAAAGTCCTAATGTATGTTTATCGTAAATTAATTTTTTGACTAGAAGTTCTGTTATTATAGACACAATATGAACTTTTTTTTTTTATATTTTACAGTACTCAATAAAATAAATTAAAACATACAATTAACCTAAATAAAATATTTATCAAATAATTTCTCTAAAAGTAAGATTTATGGTCAATTACAGCAGTTTTGCAGACCCATTCACTGGCGAGTCTCGTTACGTCCCAGGGTCTGGGCCAACTCCAGGCCTTCCACCACCTTCTCGCCAAGATCCGTTCACAGGCAGCAGTGCTTACTCCACCCAGACTGACATACAATACGACGGCAAGCCTTTTATACCTCATGACTCTTATATCAGGTAAAAATTTCTAATAATAAAAAAACAATCCAACAAACACAACTGCCTTGTCAAAAAACGAACAAAAAGGTAAAAAAATAAATTTGTCAATACTATCTAAACATTCTGTGGGACACTTTATAATCTAAGGGACCGTGGAACACTAGTCCCCCAACTGCTTCGTCCGACTCTTATACATAGACATAAGAACTAATACAACTTGTTTTTTACCTTCTAGTTCGTTTTTTGGCAAGACAATAATGTTGGCTTGATTATGCAAATTATTTATTTTTATTTTATATATTTTTGGAATGTGTATTGTAATAATTGAAGAAATATTTGAAAGGGGAGTCATACTGCCGACATGTTGAGTATTAAAAAAAATTGCCGGTTTCACTCAAGATGATGTAATGATTCTAACGATACTCTGTACATTCATATTTGTTCATGAATTTAAATTTTTGGTGGAATAAAAAAGTTCACATACTTGAATCCTGAAAGAAAACATAACACTCCTTCTTTGAGCAGTAGTGTAAAAAATTACTTGATTTCGTGATAATCATTTTCAACTCACGTTCATCAGGTAGATGCTTAGAAAGGTATTAATTAATTAGTATGTAGGTATAGTAGTAAAAAATAGGTATACAAATAAGGAGATGGTAAGGTGAAATTGTCGAATTTTGCTAGTAGAAAATGGGTTAGGGTTAGAGTTAGTGTTTTGACGTTCATAAGTGCCTTCTTAGGGCCTAAATTGAATAAAGATGATTTTGATTTTGAAAGAGAGGAGTGTGGAGATCCTTAAAGATAAACAGACAAGAGAAATATTGAAAAAAATATAGTTAATAATAAATAATGGAAAAAAGTAATGAAATTTAAAATTATCTGAAATAAAGATTATTATTACCATAAAATTAGAATTATAATAAACCCTTATTTTTAAGTTTGCCCAACTGCGAAAAAAGGAGGGTTATGTTTTTCGAGTGTATGTATGTATGTCTATTTCTTTGGCACGCTCTGTAACTTAAACAGCTTGATGGATTTTAGCTTACGAGGCGCCATTAGATTCGTCTTTATTGTGGGACTGACATAGGTTATATAATATTTAAATAGGACGTTTGGGCATTAAATAAAAATATTTTTTTTTACTCAAGCGGTTTTGCTGCACTCATTTTTCCATTTACTTATATACTTAATGCCCAAAATTAAATTTTTAACTATGAAATGTTTTTTTTCTTTTTTCAGGTTTGATCAAGCTAATTTAAAAGCGATACATGATAAACTGAAGGAATTTAATAGCAAGGTTGGAGACGGTCTCACCGCAATGACGGACAATGAATTAGAGAATATTGTTAAGTTAGGGGAAAAGGTGAGCAAGTATAAACTAAAGCAATAATGTAAATGCTTATTTTGGTAAAATATACTTTATATAACTTACACCCATATATACAGTGTGTTACACAACATTAAATGAAGCCTTTTTTTAACCGACTTCGAAAAAAGGAGGAGATTCTCAATTCATTTGAATTTTTTACGGATGTTCAGGCATAACTTCTTTGTTTTTGAACAGATTTAGATGATTCTTTTTTCGTTGGAAAGGGGATACCTCAAGGGTGGTTCAATTTTATTTTAATTGATATTGGATCTTCGTCTTCATAGATACACATAGGAACTCTGTTTTCTTCTTTGTTAAAAATCGTCTTATTTAAAAATATCTATAGGTTTCGCGTTTGGTCACAATCTAACCTGGTGTGAAGTGACATTGTACCCCAAGATTGCGGTAACACGCTAAATTTAGTGGGTGGCAGGCTTTCACTTTAAGTTTTTGGTGATAGATTTTCAACTTGATGGTGGTACCTAGGTAGATGATACCACCAGCTCCATCACAATGTTTTTCTCCAGTGAAAGCTCAGGCTTATTGCAGTGATTCGAACTCACTTTGACACATGTAGTGTCCAACATTCTATCACAAAGCCATCATTACTAGAAAACTTGTAGTGCTAATTGCTAGGAAAATTGTCAAATTGTAAAAGTATTGTAATATAATTTTGTCTTTCTTAAAATGAAAATCATTCGTCATATACAATTTAAAATGTTTTGTTACAGAATAGTTCTTTTAATGTTGAAACAATAACATCCCTGAAGAAGATGTTAGAATGGCCGAAAGGTATGACATGCAATTAATATTCATAAAAATCAACATTGTATGACAATATATAACTAAATTTATACAATATTTTTTTTTTTTAGAAATACTATTTCCAGTGTTGGACATAACAAGACTAGCTGTTAGGAATAAGGAAATTAATGGATTAATCTTTGACACAACATTTGGTCCAATGTTTGTCAAATTTCTACTAGAACTTATAACTCCAGGTGAGTATGTTGATTTACGGCCGGTTCCAATAACCTAACTATTTATAACTGCCAATTATAATAGCAACTAGTGGTATCTATCTGAGCATTTTTCAGCTTCAATAAACAAAGATAAAAAATTATAACTTTAATTTTAAACTACCTGCCAGAGGGTAAATTTTTTACCATAGACAGGTAAGTTCATAGAAAAAAAAGAAAAGCGTTTCAATACTGTCCTTACAAATAACTGTCAGTTGTTCAAATTAACTTTTGTTTATCGCCCGATTTTGGGAGATAATCAGTTCTTGTTGAAGGATTCTTGAATATTTTAATAAAAAGTAATGAATTTGTTTAGTGATGAAAGTGATATTGAAATGTATGGACTCGGAGTATTATATTTAATTTAGAT
Organism: Saturnia japonica; assembly: GCA_033032175.1. Taxonomy (NCBI): domain Eukaryota; kingdom Metazoa; phylum Arthropoda; class Insecta; order Lepidoptera; family Saturniidae; genus Saturnia; species Saturnia japonica. The sequence continues at coordinate 17,058,316 of CM065309.1, read as the reverse complement.
TCAAATGATGCAGAATTTGATAATCACAGTTTATATATTAAAATAAACATGAATTTTCAAATAGATTCAAATTAAATAAAACTATAGTAAATGATTTGCTAAAGACAATAACGCCAAATACTTATAAACAATACTAAAAGTAAAACACTAGATACTTAGAGAAATCACAAAGACCGGCAAACCAAGTCGACTTTTTACAACATTGGCCAAAGTCCAAACCGCAGATGACAAGACGGCAGAGTGTGCTCAAACAGTTTTTTGTTTTTTCTTATGTTTCGAATCGTGGACGTATTGCTAATTTGTAGAATTTCATCATATGATATGTGCAAACTGTGTTTTACAAATATTTATTTATGTTTATTATTCATTTTAAAATACATATTATTAAAACTTAAAAATAATAATCTTAGTAACTTAGTTACTTATTATGTTTATCCTAAATAGGACGTCAATTATTTTAAATGCAAAAACAAAATGTTTCAGAGGGACGCCCTAACTGGAGTTAGTAGTTTTTAACTATCCGTGTTCTTAGAATCTAACTTTGTGGGAATAGTGATATTGAAACACCAGTCATAGGTAGATTAAAAAATGCAAATTATCTCCGATAGCTACTAACATTTAACTATAGTTAGGCTATTGGAACCGGCCGTGTTAGTGTTTGAATAAACTGCTAATTTAAATTTAAAATATTTACTGAATAACCTAAGTAAATAATTGGTATAAAAAAAATATCTTTAAAAAATTATAATAATCAGCTGGAGAGACAAATTTTCAAGCTACAGAATTTCATTTTGAGTGTGGCATTATGTTGATTTTTTTAGAAGCAGGAAAAGGTGATGACACTGCACCCTATAATAACCACAATCTATCTCCAGTTGTAGCTTTTGTGGCAGCCTGTTTAAATGTCTTTTCATGTTATGTTTGAAGGACCCGATGTCATAATAGGGAGGGAACACACTGGCCAGTATACAGTTCCATAGCTTCACAGTACAGCAAAGATATGAGAGTGAACTTTTTTGTTTAGACAACAGTCCAAGCCGAGGTCCGGCCACTTTGGCACCCTTGCGCGCTTGTTGCCCACGCTTTCGCTGCTGAGTGCCTTAAGCGCTCGCCCCCAAGCCCGGTAAAGCTCTAAAAACCATCAGCGGCTCTGTTTTTGGATAGGGCCCCTCAGGCTACCAGGTTAGGTACCAGGTAAGGTTAGATCGAAAAAAAAAGCTTTTTTGTTAATACCGAGATGGAGGTTTCCGTAAATGTGTGGCTCCAACGCATCTAGAGTGGTTGTGTTATGGAAGGGAAAAAAGGAATTAGGTTCTTCTTTTTATTTAATGGCAACATGTCTATTACACAATTATGCCAATGTCACGTGTATAGAATATGTTTCTAACAGAGTCCAAACATAGCTTTTAACAAGATGGTAGCTCTCTCGTTCAATTAGTCCAGGAAATTTTTGTGGCAACTTGAAACTCATGCTTCTAGTTATCTATATAAATAAAATGATTGAGGTTTGTGCGCGTATCACACAAATACTACTGGATAGATTTTAAAAAATATTTTGTTTTACACCTTAGGTACTGGGTCCCTTATAAAAAAAAAAAATTATCATGATATCTTCATTCAATAAAACGGTATTAAAGTTTTAAGAAGCTACGATTTTTAAAACCACTACGCGTTTGCGATGTGTTTTCTTACCGTGGTGTTAATATAATCTTACCGTAGACGAAGTCGCGGCTATCAGTTATTTATAAACCATTTCTTTTGTGTACAAGAACCAAACTATATCACACAAAATGCCACCAATATTACATAACATATGGCTAAATAAAACGTAAGTTTATGAATTAAAATAAAAACCACGACATGGTAGGTCAAGATCCCGCCAAAAATTCTCGAAAAAGTTCTTCAGTACACTCACCATAATACAGACGGTAGAACAATTTTTTTTTTTTCAGATAATTTACCAGCTAATATAATGCTTGCCATGCGAGTTTTAGTGAACGCGTTTAATGACTTACCGGGTGAAATGCTAGTGTTGGCAGCCAGAGAGAGTGTTACACATTCACTCCTCAGTCTTAGACAGCTCAACAATAATGGACAGGTATGGACGATTCATTATAATATAGACAGTCACGTTATCAGCAAATAAGCAACCAGACAGCAGTAATCACAAATAAATATAAAATTAAAATGATTGAAAATAATCTTCCTAATATTATAATCATCATTGAATTATAATTTTTTTGGGAAATAATATTTATTTATATTTTTAAATTAATAATAAAAAGATCAAATATTTTAGAGAGTTCTTTTAGTTAAAAAGAGAGAAGAACTACAGAACGTTCTGGAAGCATTCAATGTCAATTCTGACAGAATATACTGTGATATACACCCACATCCCAGACATTTATTATATACTTATCAGTTAAAGACATCCTATAATTATTCTTTCGAATATTCCCTTATGAAATGATGGATATTGACAATCTTACTACACTGATTGCACAAAACCCACCAAGATATAGTGGAAAAAAATGGCTACATCAGTTTAATGATGAATCAATAACTCCAGGTTCAAGCAAGATTGTATGAATCAACAATTTTCTATCATTCACTACTGTTTTTTTTGTCAGTGACCTCTCATCCTATTATTTATATAATTATATATACATAAATCACGCCTCTCTTCCAATGGGGTAGGCAGAGAACGCATCCACCCACTTGCTACAATCCTGGCGTACATCTTTCGCTTCTTCAAGATTCATAAATATTTTCATGCATACTAGTCGGTTTAGAGTACTCTTGAGCTGACCTTTCTTCAGAACATGACCGATTTGATCGTGGAACGTTAATCTTTTCCAACGTTCCCATTCATATTCGCCATATAAATTTTGTGTAGTCAATCTTCTTTCATTCATTGACATGACAAGGTACCGTGGCTGTATCTGATAATAAGCACAGTACAATCGAAAAATAGTGGTGACCACCAAGAAATCAACAATACATCTCCAATCGCCTCAATCATGACGTAAATAGAAACTTGATATTCCGGTGTTGATTCCGAAAAAACAACCCGCATAAGCGAATCACTTTACGGCTTTTTCACCATATACATTGTAGTCGCGAACTATTACAGCCACAGCTAAATAAAATGTCCAATCATTTCAGATTGCGGCCACTTCGTTGTTACTGAATCTATCAGTCGCGTTGGCTCAGCAGCCAGACAGCGTTGATCTCGCCGAGTGCCTCATACATTTACTCAGCAGGATCACAGATAATGAAGCCTATTTTAGGTAAATTTTAATGTTTCTTTGTTTAGTGTTCACAAAATAACTATCTATAGAATATTGGGAGTGTACCTCAGAAGCCTCAACTGATGATCAATTTTCCTTTATTTAATGAGTGACTATGTTTGCTGCTAAAAGCTGTTATATGAATTACAACAAATATATGTTTTATTTATTCTGGTAGAAATGAGGTCACCGTAAAACCATTTGTATTTATTTTGATCAATTAGTGTAAAAGTGAAATCAGATATTTCATTAAATTAGATGCAGTTTTTCAACTATTAAACATTGTAACTTGTATTGACTAGTTGTTTCCACCTTTCTTACATTGGGTCGCAATACCATAGTTATCACTAGCGCGTCACCCACCTTGAACTCCCATACCCCAAAGAGCTCTTGAAAATCTACTCGCCGTAGGAACACAACGCTAGGTTATTTAATTGCGCTCTTCTGCAGGGTGGAGGGTACTCCACTAGTCATATGGCCCCAAGTAGATAGAAATCTCCAAACAAATTCCTCTGTACTCCCTACCTCTCTTAGGAAATATTAACATGTTATTAATTCTGTCGTTACAGAGGTCTAGTGGCGCTGGGCACTCTCCTAGCCGAATCTCCAAGCAAACTGCAAATACAAACTAAAATAGTTTCAAACACTCAACTCCACAACAGACTGAAGAAGGACAGCATCACAAATACATCGGACTCGAACTTAAGGAAGATAGCCGGCTGCTCCCAACAGATTATTAAGCTATTATGAACGATATAGTACAGAGTTATTTGGATAAGTCTGTTATTTATGTCACTTTTATTCTGGTTGTTTATATTCTCTGCTGCATATACTGAAATATAATTGTAAGACTGCCTTTCCTTGCTTATTTATATTGGTTGAGTGATTCGGCCGTTTATTATGGCAATATTAGAACATAAAAACATATATACTCATTTAAGCTTAAGAGTATTGTTCGAGGTAATATACTGTAGTATTAATAACTTGACACTGCTTTTCAGACCGGGATTTACGATTTTTCCGAACCGGGGCAAAAACTCAACATTTACGTCCTTGTCAAGCAGTATTTGAAATTTATAAATGCGACGGGAATACTCCCGTCAGAGTCATGGTATACGCGTTCAGAAATTAATTTAGGAGGTGAAAAATCAACTAATACTTCGTATCAACATCAAATAATAACATAGTTTCATATGCTAGGCATATAAGTTAAACAAGATTGGTGTCCCCTTGCGGCCCTTTTCAATAACCTATCTATCCGTTGTTTCACTTACTAAAGATAGACAAATATAACCTTTTGTCTTTACTTTTTTTTCAATAGCCTATCAATGGAGTTTTTCGTATCTACATAATATATATCCATATCCTATAGCTTGAATAGACAGGAGGGAAGCCAATATCTGTCTTGAGTTAAAGATAGTACTTATTACTAATATGGTCTAATCGGGGATAGTAAACTCAGATATGTTATTGAAAACAGTCATTAACTGACAGCCTGGGGAAGATATCCAAGTTTCTCCTACCTCATCCAGGACTGACAAATGTTAGTAACCATATAAGTATGAGTATCATCATTGCTTTTGATTTTGATTTCAGTTGTCATCAAATATAGGAACCGTAAATAAATGAAAAACCTGTTACATGCTTATGCTGTTATATACATAGTTATTCTATCTATTATTTCTCTAATTATAAATTATTGTTCCACACGACGCAACTTTTGCTTTCCGTTGTGTCATCGGCGTTTTAGTTACTATTTTTACCAGACTGCGAAAAAGCTGGGGTATGCTTTTCGAGCTTAAGTATGTATGTATATTTCTTTGGCGTGGCCACACTCTGTAAACTAAACGGCTCGATAGATTTTGGCACATGAGGTGTCGTTAGATTCGCCTTAGTTGTGGAAGTAACATAGGCTATATATTTAAATACAACATCTGGGAATCAAACAAAAAGAAAGTTTTTTTTTAGTTCATAATTTTGTTGCAGTCCGGTGTTTTGTTTCCTTTTTAATAATTTAGCTTGTTAAGTTACACACGATAACATCATATTACATCACGTCACACATCTTACACACTAGGTAAGATATGAAAGTGTTTCAAATTAAAATCTGTCCTATGCACCGAAATCATTCTTACTGAATATGAAGAATTTTCGATAAGTATTATTCATTGTAGCAACACTAAGGCTGCCTGTCTTCTCTCTGGCTTCGGTGCACAGGCAGCCTAAAGACACTTCCAATATTACTGAAAGCAGACTATCATTTTTATCATATTGTAGAATTAAAAATAAATCACCTTTGTGGAAAAAGCAAATTATTCTGAATAACACTTCTACATTTTATACTGAAACGAAGTAAAGATTTCGTAAGTTATCGTAAACCATGTTAAGATTCAAATATTGTAGGTAAAACTTTACATAACTTTGTAAATTAGCAAGTAATAAAACTTCAATTAATACAATATATTATTATTGTGTATTTTACACTGTCTAGATTAATACATTTGCCTCGTGAATGGAAGAATGATTTTTTTTTACATAACAATATTAAAAACTATTGTATAAAATATTAAAAAAAATCTTTATTCTGATCTAAATTTATCACATTTTCTTATATGTAGATTATATGAATAAGCTGACTTATATTAATTTATTGAACTATATCCATTGTACGATCGTAATGGATACACTCTATATAAAGTAGCAGAAAACCAGGACTTATTAACAAGCTCAGGTGCTGATTTAGAGTTGGTTTTTAGAGGGTCAAAGATTTCCAGTTTCTAGAAAATTTAAAAAATTAAAAAATTGACAGATACTTTTTATTTTTGTTTTCTATAAATGAGCCCATTTAATTTCAATACATAAATTAAATTCAATAACTTTGTTGGTTATAGACCTAATATCTCAAAAAATATTAAGGGAAGTATTTATTAAAGTTTTAATATGTGAAAAAATATATACATTTATTAAAAGGCAACAGATTCAATCATTTTGGATAATATAGAGTTCATATAACAATAAGTTAAAAATTTCACTCAATATTATATAACTAATAATATTTTGTTTTTAATAAAGATATCGTTATTTCGTACATAACTATCGATTATTTTTTTTCAAATTCAATTAATGATTTTTCATTACTATAGTATCTCAATATGAAATGGACAAGCTGAAGCTACAGTGAAGTGAAATGCTTTAGAAACGAATATAATAATTATAAAACAGTAGGTAAGTAATAAGTACTATGAATATATGAACAACAGATTATAAAACTGAGTAGAATCTTGAACATGATTCACAGCTTTTATCTTATTCAAATAAAGTGTCTTATACAAATCAAAGTAGGTTTAAAGAATAATCTGGTAATAAAAAATAGAATAATTTTATCTACAGATATTTAGAGTGAATATTTTACTATTAATTTTGTGTGAAGCTAATAGTAAAATATTCGCCATCGCCATCGGTACTATTGAATTTGTAAGGTTTTTTTTTTCAATTGCCAACTTATCGGTCAGACCTACTTTGCCGCTTTTAATTTTATATGACTCGAGTATGTATAAGTTTAATACAAAACATTTTTTTAAACAAATAAGACCAGGTATTTTCATCACCATCTCTAGAAACATCTATCAGGTACAAACGTACAATGTTTTATGGCAGTGTTTTCAAAACATCGTCTTTTGGGGAAAAGATTATTTTTTATCATTACATATTTGTAATCTAAAATGCGATTTTTATTCCCACAGAGTAAAAATGGTATTTCATGTGTTGCTAGCTTATTGTGTTTTTAAAATAGTATGTCACCAATCCGAACTAATTTTATAACTGTAGTAGATATAATTTCTATTGATGTTTTTCTGAAGAAAAAAAACGTTGAAACTTCCAAAGGTGAAGGCCGAATAAGGAAGCAAAAATCGCGTCTCTCGTGGACCAATCACAGCAATCTTTTTTTTTTGTTTTTTGTTCGTACACATTTTATAGATTCCTGAATTATGTAACGATAATAGTAAATTATCAGGTATGTTGATTAATACCGAATATTTAAATAAATGAATAAAAACTCTCAATTCGGTACTTGAAATCTTGATTAAAATAATTGGACCGTAAAGTATACGGTAGCACAACACTAAAAAATTAATGGGGCAACATTATTACCAAGTTTGACATCAGTGATTGTCAATTTGCACAAAATAGATTAAAAAATGTTGCATGATCAAAATTAATTGGCATATTTTTATGTACCTATTCAATGTGTTGTACGTGTTACATACAATCCTGCCAATAAAAATATCGCGTTGTTAGAATATTTTTCTAAAATTCAAGCAATACTTATGAGATGGTGGCCCATGGCCATAGTCAGTTACAGGCAGATCGGGAGGGAAACAGCTGCCTCCCTTAGCATTGTGTTACTAAACGCTCAGTCGGAGTGCACCCGAAAGGAAGTGTAAATAATTATGATAAGAATGTTTAAAAAAAAGAACATTAGTTTTCCCTTGTCAGACACCCTGGGCCAAAATTTTGGTTACGCCCATGCGATGGTTCCCTTGTTACAACTATTCAGAGTTTTTCTGGTAACTCAAAATGCATGTTTCTAGTTATTATTAATAATACACTGCACATGTGCACAATAACCAAACTACATCATGCAAAATTCTATCAATATATCAACATTGTTGGAAATTAAATATTATTTAATTTAAACAGTTGAAATCAGGCGCTTTGCGTTGTTTTGTACCCGTTAAAAGAATGTTAAGTGGTCCATAGCTTGAAAATTTTAAGAAACATCGCTGCTCTAGCGACTATATTATATTATGTATTGCAGATATATGAAGAAATACGACAAAAAAATCATTACTTTTTCTTCTTTAAATCTTCAAATCTCCTGTTCAGATCATCGAAATCTATCTCGTCAGGGCCGTTGGTGTTTGGTGGGTTATTGTTGGAAGTATTGGACTCGTTACTGTGAGGCACTGAAGGTAGGATGAGGTCTGAAGGCACTGACGGTAGTTCTGGCAGTTCGGGGAAGTGATTCGCGGGGGCAACTCGAGAACGCGGTTGGGGCGTCGGAACGTGCGCCGGCTGAAACAAGACATTATATTGAGTGTGTAGTAGTGTAGTTTGAAAGAGTCCTATTAGCATCAACAAGTTTTATAAAATAATATACGCTTATCGAGAGATTTTAAATGCGCTAATTTCTGAAACTACCAGTCAGATTAGAAAATTTCTTTGCTTTTTATAGCCTCTCTATTAAGGAAGATTTAAGTCTATATAACTGCATGCTACGGTCCTAAGGCCCACTGAAGCAGAGCTGTGCAAATTTGGAGCAATAGAATTGCCTGTCTAGATTTTGTTGCGATTCTATTGGTCGAAATTTGTACTGCTCCGGTCGCTCCGCTCCGCTTTAGTGGACGGGCAGCCTAAGGAGCGGAGTAGTAACCGTGAACGTAAAGCAATCAGGCAAGCTGTAGTGAAACAACGACAGGCAACATTAATCTGTCGCTAAGCACCTATAGGTGTGTTCGGGCCGCTGCACTTAAGAGCCAGTCTTCCACTAGGATTAGCGTGGTACCATCTTGAGCCCACATCGTCACTTAAGATCAGGTGAGATAGTGGCTAAACTTATAACGATTAAAAAAGGCTGGTACAGGTGCGTAGGCGGCAGCGCGGTGCTCAAGTAAATCAAACACGGGTGAAACTGTGGGGCATAGCTAGTGTTATTATAAAGAAGTAAAGTTTGTAAGGGGTAATTTCTGGAACTACTGATACGATTGCTCAATTTCACCGAAAATCAAAAATACTTTATTCAATTAAAACCCTAAGGCACTTATGAATATTAAAACTCTATTACCATTTCAGAAAACATTGCAGTCATTGAGAACAGCCAACAAGAAACTGGATAGAGTTTATAAAAAGAACTAACTGTAAATTAGCATTCTTTACATTATCATTTAATGTTATAGGCAGTTTTATACTGTAATTAAGCGAAACGATTTCTAGATTTTATTATAAAGGTATTAAATATTACTTATTAAAATTGGTAACAAATATGTAGTCCAATTAGCCGCTAAAAATATATTATTTCTTTACATATTTGAAATGAAGTGAAACACTCTGAATGTTTGTATAAACCTTTATTTTGGCATTCTAAATTCATCAAAATTCTCATAAGCTCACATGTGAGCCTCTTTAGATATTCAAGGTCAAGGTCACAAAAAACAGTGTTTTGGAAATAAATATCTTGCTTCATATGCTTAAAATGATATTTACATGTTCATAAAAGTTACAGACCATAAACAAATAAGTACTAAGCTACTTTATAAAAAAGCAAAAAAAAAGTATGTGGATCTCTACTCTATTCACATAGGCGATAAAATGTAAACAAACTAGTCTTACAACGAGAAAGAATGCCAACTTCAATGATTTAGAGGAGTTAACTGGTGTATCTTCGAAGTCGAGGGTCCTATACCAATTAAATTAAAATGGGAACAATCTTCAAGTATCCCCTTTCCAACGAAAAATGAATCATCTAAGTCTGTTCATAACCTAAGAATTAATGGATGAACATCCATGAAAATATACATATTTGAATTTAAGAATTTCCTTCTTTTTCTTGAAGTTGGTTACAAATATAAATGGATAACTAAAAATGATTATTACCATATCATGATGAATGCTGTCATAAGCGGGTGGTAAATTGCTCATTTCTTCCTGCAAAAAGAAATGACAAGTGCTGTAAAGCGTGTTTCTAATGCTTACCAAATCTCAACCATACCATATACAATGAAACTAAAATAAAAATTGATAACAACAAAGTACCTGAAGGAAGCTGTTGCTTAAATTCTTAGAGTCCAAATTAGGAGGCATTGGGTACACCATTGGAGGCTGACTCGGTCCGCCATACTGTGGAGGTGTAGCAATAAAACCTCCCACTTTGCCACCGGAGGGTGTCTGGCAATAAATAAATAAGTTAATGGTTTTCTTTTACAATAAAAAATATTTATAGAATACATGGGTGTGTAGTTCAAAAATTTATTCATATATCAATTGCTAACATGAAAAAAAAAATACAACCATTTTATATCTACGCTCTAGAGCATACATTGTCAAACTTATTTGGCCCACTGTTTATTTTGTAAAAAAAATTTTTCTACTAACCCCAAACTTTTTAACTTACTGTGTTGCGTCTCAATAATATGAAAATATAGTGTATAAGAATAAAGAGTGCAATTAATTAAAATATGTATACATATATTTATAGTAGTTATTTAGTTGTAATTTGAAATATTAATTCTGTAGAACTGAGGAATGATGTATAGGAACATCATGTTTAATCGCCATTATTAATCTGGCAGCTGAGTTTTTTAAGGTGCATTATCTTTCTTTTTGAAAAAGATGGTTTTAGAGTTACGAGATTTAATTCAATGAATACTTACAGTAGGATAGCTAAATGGTTGTACATTTGGAGGCGGCATAGGGGGTTGCATGGGATATCCTATAAAACCAGGCGGCATTGGAGGCCCATTGATATCAATCAACATAGCATCACGACCTGGCAACAAAAAAAAATTGAAGATAAATTACATAAAATTACTAAGAGCTAAGAAAACATTTGATGGTGCTAAAAATTTATGCACTAAAATCTATACAATTAATAAAATTGAATGTAATTTGTAATGTCAAAATAACAGTTTTTTTACTAAATGCATATGAAAGTATATATGATACCTATAACAAAAAGCGCATTTTTTTTATTTTTGTCTATCTGTTTGTCCCGGGTAATCTCCGAAACGGTTGGAAAGATTTTGACGTGACTTTCACTGGTAGATAGCTAATGATATAGGGAGTAACTTAGGCTACTTTTATTTTAGAAAAAAAATTAGGATTCTGCACAAATAAAATAACTGGTTATGGTGAATCAATTCGGGCACTTAAATGGCTTATGCTGAGTAAAGCATAAGAGATATAGCAAATTAATGTACTACATAATTATAGGCATAAAAAAGACCTACAAAAAAGTCTGGGAGAGTATATATCTATCTTCTAAGGAACACCCACATTAAGCATTTTTGTCTTTAAAACAGCCGGGAGCGGAGGAGCAAGATTCGCGCGGGCATTCTGTAGTCCACGTGAGCGAAGCCACGGACATCGCTAGTTTAAAATAAAATAAATAGTGAAAAATAAATGGTAGGAAAAGTATGTTCATTAAGATTAAAAACAAAAACAAAATAGTTATTATATTGAAGCAATGATGGCTCAGTGGTAGCTTGTACAGACACCTTGTCAATCTAAGTGAGATTGAATGTGTGCAATGATCCTAAGCTTTCAGCAGAAAAAAACATCATGATGAAACCATAGTATGGTGGTAAGACATTTTCAAAATGCCCAGCTGGCTAGCTATTACAGACAAGTTAAAAATCTGTTGTCAAGCACCTATGTTTTCCTAGAGCTGCAGTTGAGAGCCAACACTAAACCTTTATTGAATAAAAAATATTGTTTACTCAATAGTGGTTCATAAAAGCAACCAATAGAAATAAACTGTTAATATAATTACTCTTGACACAACTCATTTTCTGTGATTACGATGGTATTAATAATAAATATATAATTATCGTAAGTTTTAATATGGAACACATTCCTATTTGTATGTGGATTGTCCACAGATTTATTGTCATGAATTACCTTCTTCCTCTCTCATCACTTGTTCGTCAGGTGTGTACTCCACATTATAATTCTTAGCTATCTCGATAAGGTATCGCTCAACAAGTATTTTAGGTGGACTTTGAACTGACATCTTGTGTTTCAATTTCTCACTGATTGTATTAACATTTTCATTTCTACAAGCATCTGCATAAATTTTACCATATTTTGCTGTAAACAAGTCTGATATAATTTTGAGCTCCTGTAATTAATAAATTTAATTAACTGTATATGTCTTTTTTTTTGTTATTATGATGCAACAACAAAATTTACTTAGCACAAGAGTAAAAATTGAAATTTTAATAAACCCTGAACACAAGCAACCTATTAATTGAGACCATTCCAATAAGCCCAAATAGGATATCTCTGCTGTAAGTTGGTGGATTCCAAATGACACTGCAGTATCAAGTCAAGGTTATTCTAATATTATTGTAGTAACAGAACACAAAATTGACTCAATCAAACCTGTGGAAAATTTTCACATCTATTTATCAACTAGAAAAGAGCTGATAATCTTCAAACGGCTGAACAGATTTTCTTGAATCATAGCTAAGAACACGCTTGATCGCCTTATAAACAAAAAAAACTAGATCAAAATCGGTTCAGCCGTTTGTGAGCTATGATGCCACACAACACACAGATACACATGTTAAGCTTATAAACACCTTTTATGTCAGGAGTTAATAAAATAAAAACTTTTATACTTTGTTTCAAACTTTTTCTTGAAGCTTTGAACTTTTGAACTGTTGAACTTTTGTACTATAAAGTTGCAGAAGAACTTGCTTTTAAACTTTCATAGTATGTTCCAATCTTCAAAATAGGGTCTAACAAAATGGTGGCTCCCTTGTTCAAACTACCTCGGAAGTACTTTTGGTAACTCAAAATGCATGTTATATTCATAATCCATATGCACCATAACCAAACTACATCACACAAATTGCCACAAATATTACATAATATAGGGTCAAAGAACCACAACAATAAATAAAATTACAATAAAATCCACAACGCGGCAGTTCAACATCTCTCCAAAAACTATAATAAAGTTAGGTATATGATTGAGTATTTATTTATGTTATTTTTCATTTTACTTACTTGAACATCAGTATGCATTCTAGGGGCAACCCATATGAGACTAGATATAGCTTCCCCAAGGCCCTCATCCAACTCTTTCATTTGAGTGACAAGCCCAAATCTAGCTAGAACTAAATCACAGTACATCTCCACTATTTCCATAGCTTCAACCATATAGTCCTCTCTGAAGTAAATATATCAAGGGAATTAGTATACTGAGCTCTTAAAATGTTAACTTTTCTATATGTCACTATATCAAGCAGAGCAAGGGTATACTGTTTTATTTAATCATCTCAATCTTATGCAAACTTTAACTACTCTCTCTCTCTTCTCTCACCTTATCTTTTTATATTCTGACAAAAGTTTAATATATATTGTTGTAAGCACTAATGATTTCTTGTTCCAGTTTACTTATGGTATGTAGGCTATTAAAACTTTACACATTAGGATAATATAAGACTTTTATTTATATATTTAATTTACTAAATTATCAGTATTTAGAGTAAAATTGGAAACAATGTTCTCCATACTTCTATAAAATATTTACATGATGCGTCATAGCGTAATGGATTAGAATTACCAAACAAATTACTTCATTTACATATTTTCCAGTTAAATTAACTCTCACTTACCTAATAATATGTTCTACCCGTATTTTAGCCCGTTCACTTTTTCCTGCAGCTATATATTCAGCGATTTCCTTCCTCGCTTTTTGAGCCAATTCTGTTTTCTTCTTTTCTAATAATTTGAGCCTATTCACAGCCAATCTCAAATGTGTTTTGAGCTTGGTGTAGTTTGGGTTTGTTGAAAACATTTTGTGACACTCTTGTAATAATTACAATTTATTATTTTTAAAGTGATGAAATTAGGAGTAAATTGTTATGGTTTTCTGTTTTATGATTGCAAAATGAATCATTCTAGACATAGGTAACACTGCACTGCCTGCACGGCCGCGCAAATGCGCCAACTCAGCTTATTGCACCGGATGTGTTAAAGTCGAACAAGTTAGAATAGTACACTGAAGTAAACAGCATGTCGTCTCTCCAGCGTTCTTAAAATAATTACTTAAAGCCGCTCGGTACACAACACAGACTAGGGCTGCCCTCTGACTGTATTTCTTGGGTTATCTACATACGTATTTGATAATGCTATTAGTTTAGTTAAAGGTTTTTGAAGTGATAACTTCTTATGGGAAGGTAAACCACTTCGTAACGTAACGCGTTACGTCGCCATTAATGGTAGCATCATCATCATCATCATCATTTCAGCCGCAGGACGTCCACTGCTGAACATAGGCCTCCCCCATAGATCTCCAGAGCGACCGATCTTGTGCGGCCTGCACCCAACGGCTCCCAGCGACCTTTATTATGTGTTTTTCTAGGATTAAAATCATCAATTGGTAGGTAATCTTCAATATTAAAGCCAATTTAGGTATATTAGTTAGGTTTTTATTTCAACTTTCATAAAATTTGTACATCAACTCGACGGTCTCTGTCATGGCGTCATGTCGAGATTTTTCCTTTGTTATAAAGTAGCTATATTTACAGTAGCAATATAATCGACATCTATAATATAAAGAAGCATTAATGTATTATGAGTTTAAATTTGTTACAATCACCAACACAAATAAGTGAGAGTATAAAACGAACATTTGGTATCGCGCATGGGGTCAATGACGTCGTAAAAAACGTTCGATCGTAATATAGTGAATGTTTGGAGTCGATTTGTAAAATGTTCTTGTAATATCATTGTTTTTTGTAATTATGTTAGTAATCTTAATCTAAATCTAAAATATAAAGTTGGATTCGTAAAATAATGAGTAGAACTTACTCTAAAACCTAATGTTTAATCACAAATTTTTTCTCTTGATTTTCTTTGGTTATTTTTAATAATGAAACAATATACTTTTCATAGCTAAACTCATTGTGTGAGACATTATTATGAACCCAACTTTAAAATAAACCAAGCAAAAGATTACTGGCCGATACACAGTTCTCGTAATTCAAACAAACATCTGTTTGGGGGTTTTAGGCGGGATCTTGAAGTGACATGTTGTGGTTGTTATTTTTAATTCATTTACTTAGATTTTTGACCCTATATTATCTGGACTGGAGGCGTTTTGCGTGATATAGTTTGGTTTTTGTGCATAAGTGAAGTGGATTATAAATATAAGTTTAAAGCATTCATTCCGAGATCCCACAAAAACTTCCTAGAAACTTCTAACAAGGGAACCACCATCTTGTTAGGGTACTGAATCGTCATAACATATGACAATATAATTTAATCGATAATGGCAGTAATGGTCTTCATTAAAGAAGACCGGTTGGCAAGTTAGGAAGAATAAGAAGAAGAACATCTGCTTACTTCATGGCCGAAGGGTACAACAAGTGGCTCTTTTTTATGAATCCTTTGTGTAAAAGTTAGTGAAGCGAAGTGCGTTTATTTAATTTTATATTATTAATATATTATTTTTAATGATAATATTTTATTAACATTAAACATTCATTGTTAGCTTTTTAAATTATTGGAGTTTTTGTATGCAAGCATAGCAAATATTCTCTTATCCTATTTTTAGCTTAGATTTACAAAATAATGATAGACCTAATTGTATATATTATTTAATAATCAGTTAGTCCAACTCATAAAGAACACAACGATATAAGTTTTTATATATGCACCATAATAAAAATAACTGGTAAACCATTGAATTATTGAACTCGCGCAAATTTTACGCAAAACCGCCTACTCCCGTGCTAATTCGCGAATTTGGTAATATGGCGCTTCACTTCCGCAAAATATATTAAAATCTCATAATTTTTTCACCAAAATATATTATTTGCTAGAAGTTTTATAAGTCTTCATTTAAATTATTTCTACCTGGGTTTTATTTTTAGTTTCAAAAGTGATTGTGAGATAGTAACAAGGGAATGTAATTTAAAAAAAAAACGTTTTGCTTAAAGTTTAATAAATCAAAAATGCGTGTGTGGAGTTCGTTGCCTTGAACCAATAAGCGCACAACTATGATTGGGAATAGCCAATAGCATACGCGCTATAGATAACCGTCTACAGTGTAGAAAGGGTCGTGACGGAAACCTCTTATAATTCTTTATAAATCTTCTCTCGTATGAAGTGGTATCGGATGTATTGTGAATAAAAAGACGTCCACAATATTTTAATGTGTGCTAAATTAATAGCGCTTGTTTTATTCTTGTTTCTTACAAAGTTACAGTAGTTTGTAGTAACAATGTGGTTTCTTAATAACGTTCTTGACTGTAGTTTGCTTGTAGATTCGCTGCTTGCTGTTGCTGGTGTTGTGGTGTTTCTCGAACTGATCGTAGTACTGCCTTTTTTTTTTACCTTGCTGTTAGCCTTAGGGGCCCTATCCGAAAACAGAGCCGCTGCGGTTTTTACAACTTTACCGGGCTTGGGGGCGAGCGCTTAAGGCACTCAGCCGCGAAAGCGTGGGCAACCAGCGCGCAAGGGTGCCAAAGTGGCCGGACCTCGGCTTGAGCTGTTGCCGCGATTGCAATGAAGTCGCGATCTGTCTAATACCCTATCCGTAAAATCGAGCTAAACTAACATATACAGATATACATATTCCTTCCTCCTGGGAGGAAGGAAGGAACATGTATACGTGTATTTAGTGATCTGAAATATGTTCTACACTAACTAGTGCAAAAAAGAAAAAAAAAAAGGTTCCTTGCAGAACCTATGTACCTGTGAGGTGTGCACGTATGTATATATGTGTGTACGTGATGCTTGTATGTGGGTAGCTAAGTGTTGTACGTAAAGTGTCACTTGTATCGCGCGGGCGGCTGCCAGACTCAAGGGTTTCACCCCGAGGAACGGACCTAGGCTTGAGTTGCCGCGGGAGAGGGAGGTCGCGGCGGTGGGTGTGCGGGAGCGAAATTAGCCGCCCGTCCCCTGCGGAGGGAACGGTGGTTACGCGGGCGTGGGCGAAAACACGCTCTGTTTAGAGAGACGGTTGAGTAATATGCGATTGGTTTCTCGATTTCGTCATCGGGATCGATAAAGATGCTACGCGGTCGGCGCTGTAAGCGGGTGGCGTTTGGGACTGGAACGTAATTTGCGGCGGCTTTGATCAAAGGATTCACGTGATTTGACGCGGTGTCAAAGTAAGATCGTGAGAGGTATTTGATGTAAGACTCGATCGAGGGGAGTTTCATATCTCTATGAAGGTCTACCTGTCAAACGAACCAGGGGGCGTTATTGATTTTACGCAGTACTCGAGTTTGAAGGACTTGGAATTTGTGTATGTTCAATTTTGATATATGTGCGAATGCGGCGCAGCTATATGTCATAATCGGACGTATGTAGTACTGCCGCCCTCTCCGCTATATTTAACCTCGCCCTTTGCCTCGCAACCAGTCGTGCGATGGATTCCGTGCGGGGCGTCGCTCAGCCAATGAGCGCGCACGCCCTGTGTGCGCGCTCTCCGCAGAGCGAGGCTAACCGTGGGAAAGGGATGGCAGTACCATGAGTCACCATGCCAGATGTTCCGAGTCTGGCATGGTTCATCCTTACAACTAGTGAAATTTATACATTTAAACTTACAACTAGCTATATTCTTATTCTAATCGTTTTCAAATACACATATTCACACATAAACAGTTCATATTATTATATCTATTCCTAACACGTATTTATAAACCTTATTCCTAACACGTATTATTTCATTTATTTGTTCATTCTATACTATTAGACTATCATTATTCGCTTGCCCCGCTCGCTGTCCGCAACAGGATGTCTATATGTTTACTGCGTGTGTGGTAGGCAGCATTTCTTGAAAGACTAATAGCACTCTGATTATTACAGTAAAGGGTTATAGGTATACCTTTAAGTTCGGGTTGGAACTCGTCTGCCAGCTGTTTCAACCAAAGAGCTTCCTGAATGGCCGGTACTAGAGTTATATATTCAGCCTCACTTGTAGAAAGGGCTATGGTCTGCTGTTTCTTGGAATTCCAGCCTATTGCAGCATCCTGGAATAAAAATATATAACCTGTGCAAGATCTTCTATCTTCAATATAATTTGCCCAGTCTGAATCGCAATAGCCTGAAATGTTTTCATTAACATTTTTTTTATAAACCAGTTTCATATACATTGTAGCCTTTAGATACCTCATGACTCGCTTCAAAGCCACCCAATGTTCATTAGTAGGTTGACTATTGTACCTATTTAGAGAATTTACTACATAGGTAATGTTAGGTGAAGTCCCCTTTACGTTTTTTTACCTTTGTGAAGTCCCCTTTGATAAGTAAGTACAACATGCAGCCAATTATTTCTTGATATGGAATGTTCTTTAAAACTTCTAGCTGTCTTTCACCCTTCTTTAGTTTAACATTAACATCAGCAGGTGTCCACATCGGTTTACAATTGTTCATCCCGAATCACACGATTTGACACAAGTACCATTTTTATGTAAATAATTGATCGATAGAAATCTCATCTACATTTTCATCTTGTGAAATTCTAAAACCGATGCAATGTTTGGCTGTTCCTATATCCTTCATATAGAATTTTTTAACTTCCCTTTTATCATTTGTGAGGTTTTTTCATTATTAAAGAAATAAAATATATCATCTACATATACTGCTTTAAAAAGCATATCATAGTCATTTAAACCACTGTAGTAAATGCATGGATCTATGTTTGAACGAGTCATTCCAATATCCGTTGCGTCAGATAAGGTACAGGTGGGAGATTGGTTCACAATGTATGCGCGATCTACCAAGGTTCTATTAATTCTCTCACTAAGGCCATTCTGCTCGGGTGTGTATGGATTAGATGTCTGTTGCAGTATTCCATTTTTCTTCAAGTAGAACTCAAAATTATTATTTTTGTATTCGGTTCTATTATCGCTTCTCAGAATTTTTATTTTTGTATTTAACTCATTCTTTACTCTATTGTTAAATTCCACAAATTTTTCAAATACTTCACTCCATTCATATACTAGTCCAGAAAAATCATCAATAAATGTTACAAAATACTTTGCCCCTCCTATAGAAGTATGCTTCATTGGTCCACATACGTCACTGTGGATGAGCTCTAGCAAGTTCATTGCCCGGGAGCCTTCAGTGAGGAACGGTTTTCTCGTTTGCTTACCTTCAAGACATGTTACGCAGGTCGAGTTCTCTGTTCTTGGTAACAGCTTTACGCCTTCTATACAGTTAGGTATTATATTAAGATTTTTGAAATTTAAGCGACCCATACGCTGATGCCATAAATAAGTATCACCATCAGTCTTAGCCATCATGACTTGCATTTCTTGATTATTAGAAGTATTTAATAGATTTGATTTTTTCAGCTTTTGCAACTAACAATTTACTCGGGTTGTAAATTTTACAGCCATATTCATTAAACGTTACTCTGCATCCAGCTTTAATTATTTTGCTAACTGACAACAAATTTGTTTTTAATTATGGTACATACAAAACATTCCTGACCTGTATTGAATCGGTACTGCCATCTTTTGTAATTACCTTGATACCTACATTACTGCAGCATTCAACCTGTTTTGTTGTTAGCGATTACGTCACGGTGCATGGTCTTGTGTATAGATGCACCTGAGTCAACATGCCAAAAATTGGAGTAATTTGCTAAAGTTACCTCCAGCCATATTAAATATCATTCAATCTGTAAATAGCTAAAGAAAAATCACTCGCGAGCGCGGTAACTAAAAGTGAGGTTATACTCGCGACTTTATTTTTAACTTTTTTTAAACTGTTTGAAACACAGAGTTAAGCTTTCAATGGCAGACTTGGGGCGGCCCACAACCTGATGAAATAAAAGTTAAGACAGTGCACAATATTTGGACGAGAGAGTGCCAACAAATAAAAGACAACAGATATGCACATCAGGCGCATTGCTATTGCACTAAGCGCAGGCGTCCATACTCTCAACATCGCATACGAACCTGTACGACTACAACACACTTATTCCAAATGTGTAAGCGCATAGCGCACTTCAGCTCAGCGAGCTAGCTACTGTACAGTGCCTAACCACGCGGGCTGCAGCACCAACTCCAAATGTGTAAGCTATGCGCACTTCAGCGTAGCGATTTAGCTACTGTACCATGCCTGGCCACTTGGCTGTGCTGGTTGGCCAAGGAATTTTTTTCTGAAACTCGCTTGTCTCGCGTATAATTTTACTAAGCCATGCATGGCGCACAATTTGAGCTATTGAGTTGGCGCAAGGAATTTTTTTCTGAAATCTATATGTTCGTAGAATTTATAAAAAATACAGTAGCTTTTTCGAAATTATGTTGTAACATATATTTAAAATACCTTATAATCTTTTTATCTCAAACAAAATGTTGAAAAAATTTCATACTTATTGAACTCTCTGAATTACATACATACTTATAATATAACGCTTGATATAACGTCACGTAACGAAAACGTTTTGTCACTGTAGGTACTCAAAAATGTTTACTTTAAAAAACCGATAATATATTAACACATCGTTTTTTTTCAACCTATTATGTTAAGGATACAGATAATGTTAATAAATTTCGTAATAATTATTGCTAGTTTTGTTATCAAATGTTTATAATGAACTGCAAGTTTTTGAAATTTATGCTATTCAATGGTTTAATATTGAATTACAGTGTTTTTTGTTACTGTAATTATAATCCTACAGTAGGTGGGAAATTTATGCTGATTACAATGTATTTACTATATACCGTGTTTACGTTGTGTTTGACAACACTGTTACCTTCCTATTTGTTACTGTTAATTTGACATTAACAAAGCAACTCAGCAAAAATTTCTTGCGCCAATTCAATAACTCAAGCGCAACTTACTACGCATTGAGTTTACTGATATTTGCGCCATGCGAGTGGCGACACGTGACGCTGTCCCATACCCCGCTGCGCGGCGCGGCGTAGCGCAGTGTTACCCATGTCTAGTTTCACTACAAAATACAGACAGTTTTTTAATCATTTTTTATTTTTTTAAAGTATAGCTAGGGACGACTCGATATAGCTATTTCGGTCAATTTCTCAGTCAAGTATTGAATTAAAGTGTCAATACCTCATTCTATATTACTTAGCTCTGATACTTTTGAGTAGGTACTCAAATCATTTTTTTATTAATGGACCAAAGTAGCTTTTTTGTGACTACAAGAAAGGTTTTGCGCGAATGAACTTTTTTTAGCTATATTCTTGTAAAGGGCGAGGATGATATTGTGACCCCAAGTCATTCGATTTAATACCACTGATTTCATTCGAAAGATTTGATACCAATGAGTACTCAGTAGTATCGAATGTCCCTATGTAATAAAGGTGTTATATTAGGCTGATATTTTGATATTCCTCATAAGTAATATATTAGTTAACTCATATTAGGTTCCCGTAGGTACCTATTATCATATAATAGTCACCGATTCAATATTCGCTACCGACTTGAATCTAATATTGATATTAAGCGTATCTATTCTCTACTTAAAGATTTTGAGTATGGAATAAAAGATTGTTGTGAATATTTATCATTATTATGCATATGTTTACTATATAACGTAAATGAGAAAGTGATTACATTTTCTGTCGTATTAATAAACTAGCTGTGCCTGCGACTTCGTTCACGTGGACTACAGAATGCCCACGCGAAGTTTACTCCCCGCTCCCGGCTATTTTAAAGACAATAATGCTTAATGTAGGTGTTCCTTAGAAGATACACGTATACTCTCCTGGACTTTTTAGTAGGTCTTTTTATGCTTACAATTATTTAGTGCGTTAACTTGCTATATCTCTTAAAGGTTACTCAGCGTAAGCCATTTTATGCGCCCGAATGATTTACCATGACCAGTTATTTTTATGTATGCGGAACCCTAGTTCTTTTTCTAAAATAAAGGTAGCCTAAATCACTTCCTATAAAATCAGCTATCTACCAGTGAAAATCCCGTCAAAATCGTTCTAACCGTTTCGGAGATTACCCGGAACAAACAGACAGATAAGAATTTTTTAAATGGGTTTTTTGTTATAGGTATCATATATACTTTCATATGCATTTAGTAAAAAAAACTGTTATTTTGACATTACAAACAGACACTTCAACTTTATTATTTGTATAAATTACGGACTGTCGTTAACGTCAATATCTTTGGTAGGTATATTAAAATATATTAAAAAATGTCACTTTGTCATGTACTACAATTATAGATTTTTATATATGTCCATTAAACCGTCAATCGATTGATATTTTTGTTGATTCTAAACACAAAATAATAAGTATTTACATTTGAAATTCTCAAATATGTATTGATACGATAAATTGTATGCAATCGCAGCTAGTTAAAAGGAACTGAAGGAACCGCTAATATAATACGAAATATCAATAGATACCTACCACAAAAATTACAAATTAATCTATGAATCTAACTAATATCCGTATTAGCTAATACACTGATATTCGTTAAGAACGATGCCTAATATAGTGATTCTATAATACGAAATACCAACAGATACCTGATACAAAAATTACAAACTAATCTGTGAATCTAACTAATATCCGTATTAGCTAACACACTGATAATCATTAATAACGGTGCCTAATATCTTGTTCTTGTTCTCATTGCTTGCTTACTGTGCTACCAACTCATGCAGTTTTCATACGAAGCCCGACGTGTATTATGATGTCTTGACTCGCCGCACGGATCGTGAATCGCGTGCCTATTATTTGGTGACCTCAGAATACAGAACAAACCAGAAACCGCGAACGCACATAAAACTGAAGATACAAAAACCACTCTTAAATAGAGTGGTTTGACTTTGTTGCGATTAGTCACTCCTTTGTAAGTAGCGCGTCGTGACGTATTGTACAAGTGCCAATTTTAATTTTAAAATGCCGTCTTGTGTTGTTCCTAGATGTAAAAATGCTGCAGGGATCATAAAAAAACAGGATGGGATCACATTTCATCTGTAAGTAGCGCATTCTAAAGTATATTTATTTAATTGTTTAATTTATTTTACATTTAGAAAATTACGCGTCCATTTTTTAAGTGTTGCCATTTTATTTTCATCGAAAATTTTACCCATTTTTTTTTAATACTCATGTAGAATACTTACTATTTTTGTGTATATAGAATCTTTGTAATTTTAGTTTCCCTGCTGATGAAAATAGAAAATCGGACTGGATGAAAGTCATACAAAGAGCACGGCTAGATGAGTTTTGGAAACCATCAAGCCGGAGAGTACTTTGCTCAATTCACTTTGAAGCGCAATATTTTTATGATACAAAAGGTGGTTTGAAAAGACTGAGGAAAGCAGCTTATCCAACTAAGGTAGATATAGTCATAATAATTACTATATTTATATTGTATCCTCCTGGTGAAAATGTTTGTCATGTATTTTGAAGTAAGGTTTTGGTCCACACACTATATATATATATATATATATATATATATATATATATATATATATATATATATGCTCACGCCTGTAATCCCCGAAGGAGTATGCAAAGGTATAACAAGTATGCCCACTTTTCGTCGAGCTTATCCGTCCCTCATCGTGATAAGGGGCGAGCCTAAACCGGGCGCAAATTTCAGATTCCGGGCTAATGAAACTTCGGTGAATTAAATATATGAATAATACTAACGTTCTATTTCAGTATTTGGCCTTGACACCAGAATTTTCCGAGTTACACAATCGGACAATGTGCGTACCCACCTATGATAATAATGTTTAATTTTTTTTTATACTACTGAAAGGCAAACAAGGCTCTTAATCGATATACTTAGTTACAAGTAAACTAATGTAGTAAATAAACACTAGTAGTTACAGTAATAAATGTAAAATAAACTAAGTAAGGCCCATGGACATTTGCAAGCTCAGGCACAAAGTGATATTACTAATGCGTTTCCATCCGTGAGGACTGAAATGGCATGCCTTGTACGGCAGAAATATTCTGTATTTAATTAAATTTTTTGTTAATCTATTACATGATACAACAACATACAACTTAAGGCTTTTCATTTCAGGTTACACAACCACAATCTTCTGCGAGATCGAACTCAGAGATCGGTGATGTCAATATTTCTGATTTGGAATCTGTGTTTGATACGCCGAGAAAGGTCAAACTTAAATCTCAATTACGACGCAAACAATTATTTTGTGAACAACATGTTCGACGAATGAAAACATTACAACAAAAATACAACAGACTTGCCAAGAAGTACGAATCTTTAAAAAGTATATTAAAAAAATTAAAAAGCAATCCATGTAAATAAATAAATATTTTTTTAAAAATATCTTTTCTTTAGTGTTATAAGATTACCCCAAAAAGTGGGAAACCGCTCCCGAGCTAGCAACATTAAGCGTATGGGAAGTGGGGCAGGTGCGGGACGTACGTATCGTTTTGGACACAGTGCAGCGTATGTAATTATTCTTGAACGCGGCTTCTGGTTTGTTCTGTATTCTGAGTTGGTGACCTATTATTTTGTATTCGTTTATCATAATATATTAGTCCGTGGCGCGTATTATAATCCCTGTACCTATTACGAATATATTCGTTACACCTCTACTAAGTATAGCAGATCATACCCAGTGTTACTTACCACTTAGGGGCCATCTATAAATTACGTCACACGTTTAGGGGGCGGATGGGGGTCAACGAAGTGTGACATTGTGTGACAAGGGGAGAGGGTCCCAAATTTTGTGACATCACATTTTTTCAAACTATAATATTTTATATCTAAGTACATTAGAACTTCATTAAGTCGAAAACCTCCCAAACTCGAAAGAATGTGTTCCCTTCCATTCAAGCCCCAAAACCTCCGTTGCACTAAATCTCAACCGTCTAGTCAAAATAATCAGAGAAAAAATTAAATTGGACTTCTGTATCTCGAACATAGCAATGTTTTATTTAACAACTTTTACTAAACTTATTACCTACCTTTATAGTTCGAAGAAAAATAAGTCATGTTAGATATGATTAAGTTTTTGTCTTTCATTAAAGTGATTTTTTAAATGTTTTGTTAATTTTTATACCTTTGTTTGATTTCATGTAGATTTTATTGAAAAGTAATTTAAATGGAAATTAAAATAATTTCCGAACACTGCTGTTTTAATTTCATAAATTTCTAATTATAAAATTGCAAAATATGTGACATCACACTAGGTAGGGGGAGGGTCTCACAAATGTGCCAGCCAAAGTTGCCAGCTGTGACAAGGACGGGGGAGGGGTAAAAAAATCATGAAATTCGTGTGACGTAATTTATGGACGGCCCCTTACCAGTAACACTCCAAATATATAATTACAAATATTAATCGTGCCTATTATTTATCAAAATATGCATTATTTGATATATACCAGATATAAATAAGTTTGCGCTCGGCTATGATGTACAGCATACCTACACTCTGGGTTCACGGCTAGTATGGATATACTGGTTTATGGAGGGTAGATGTATAAAGACCTTTTCATAAAGTTCCATATGTAACTATGTTCAAGAAATATTATGTTCGCGGTACTAGGTACCTAATATTGCTACTTAACATGTTCGTACGATTAGATAGTTCAGAATTTAATCAGGTTCTCTTTCCTCGGTTATTATGGAAATCGGAGTATCAATTAAGAGATAGAATCAGACGTATCAGATATTAAAAAGCAGGACCACCGACGTTACTATAAAGCGGAGAGAGCGACCGCTCAATAGGTGTAAGAACCAGGGGGTGCCTCAGAGTTTAAAATAAATTAACTGTGTTTACGTTGTTTGATTGCAAGCTTGTGGCTAGTATGGAAATGACTTTATCTGTTGAATCCTTGAATATACTACTAAGACTGTATAACATATTAGTATATAATTATTAGGCCTATTATGGGGAAAGAAGAGAGACGTCATAATTGAATCTCGCTGCCATGCCATGTCAGCTGCTTCGTAAAACTTACCTCGGAGTCGCTTCGGTTCGAATTTCAAGTTGTGCTCAGGTCAAACATCTAATGCAGCCAGTCAGACTGGTTGTTGGACACAATATTGGCAGATAATAACGTGGCGATGCTTTGGTTCAACGTTGGTAGTGTGTAGTCGATTTCTTTTTTTTTTAATAGACATAATGGATCATTGCAAAGTTTCATGTTAAAACATAGATAGACTAAAAGCGGTTGATAGGGATCGCGACTACCATACACATAGTAATTAAATAAACATCTTCATAGTGGCTTTCTTTTGATTTATCGTGTTTCAGGATCACCCGAGGTATATCCAGCAATCAAGTGGAGTGGTATGGTGGGTTACGACCACTATTGTGACTTTCTTTTGTTTTATTTTTTTATATTTCTTTTCACGCCTGCCGGAAGTCCCGTGTCGACCAACTTTTTTTTATGGTCCGAATATTTATTTATTTCGGATTTAATTTATGGAGCCACTTTACAAACCCAAAGTAATACGAGGTATTTACTTAGAATGAGGTTAATATGAAATCAGCGATATCATTTGTTAAAAATGGTTAAATTAAAATATTAGGTATGAGTATCCAAATATTACGTTCTCAGACGAACGCTCTGATACCTGAAAGTCTAAAAGCATAGACTATCAAAGTTGGGAGGGAAATGACCTCGTTAGGACGATGGCCTTTTGGCGGGATCTTGAAGTGTCATGTTGTGGTTATCTTTAATTCATTTACTTAGGTTTTTGACCCTATATTATGTAATATTGTTGGCGTTTTGCGTGATATAGTTTGGGTTTTGTGCATAAGTGAGGTGGATTATAAATATAAGCTGAAAGCGTTCATTCCGAGATCACACAAAAACTTCGTAGAAAGTTATATATATATATATAGCCATATATAACTACACTACCGGCAATATGGCAAATTTGACCCTTTTTAAAAATGATTAAGTAGGTACCTACTTCATTTTATTTATACATTGTTTTCTTTATACCTATAAAATGTTACCTACGAAATAAAAAAGGATTAGCGATCTCAAATTTTAAATTGTGCAAGAAAACTGATGTTAAACCTTAATATGCCTAGGTCCCTTACCTAGTACGGATGTTTTCTTTGTTATGAAAATCAACCTTACAGGACACATTAAAATATTCCATTTTACTAATTTCACGGAATTCCATTACCCATCAAATATATTATCTACTGTATCAAGTACCTAAGCATACCTTTATGAAATACATTTTGTAATGTAAACCAATATCGTAAAGATTGAGATTTTTTTTGGACGCGCAAATCTCGTGAACTCGTTCAGCTCATTTTCTAGCCTATTTATTGAGGAAGGGCCGACCCTGAGAAGTAATCATAAGCGTCAAGTAATCTGGGAAGCTGTAGGCAATTAAGGCGAGTGAGAATACGATATGCAACATGGGTGCGTTGGCGTCGTGGCCTGGTGGAGAATTGGTCGAATAAATTTAACATTGGTGAAACCGTAGAGCACTACTAGTTTTTAATTTAATTAACAAGTTACGAAGTTACTATTTAGGATCACATGCGTGTTAGGAGTGATAAGTATTATTTTGTGTTAGGTAAGTATAATAAACTAGGATACATACCACACGAAAATTTAAAAAACTGGCTCACCATATAAAAGTTAACATTTTATTTAAATTCTTATATTTGAATATTTTAAGTACAGTGTACAGGTACACTAAAGTCATTGACTACTAAGAAACATTTCATGACAAAAATAAACAATTTTACTTAACAATATTTTGTACACATAACCTTTATTTACCTAGATATCATCAATAACATATTAATAAAAATATTTCCTTCTTTTTGACAATATTTTGAAACCAATATTTCCGTAACCAAATAACATATATACCTAGGTTGTTCCGAAAATTGATAGCCACAGAATAATTAATATTTACAATCCCTTTTTTCTAAAAAAAAAACTATTGAATTGATAGCTAATTTCAACAAAAATCTCTTTGGTGAAAATCATTGACCACCTGTGTCATTTAAAAAAAAAATTGTTTTAAGATTATACAGCTATAATCCTCTCACGAAACAAAAATCCACGCAAAGGATGTTTGAAGTTCATGGTCGGAGCGTTAATTAAAATAGTAGCGGTTTTTTTTTTGACGCAGTAGAACAGTAGCATTAATTCCGCAAGAAGATCGTGGAACAGTTAAGTAGGTACCTACTAGTGAATGATATTGCGAAGTTCGTCTGACTCAAGCTTTCAGGGAGTTGATTAGCAAGGATACGGTGTCCGTAGCACTATTTTTCACCAAGATAATGCGCCCGTTTACAAAGTCGCTAAAACCATGGAATATTTGAATACTTCGAAGTACTCCGGAATACTCCATACAGCTCAGATTTATCTCCACGCGATTTTTATTTCCTTACGGTAAGAAAATGCTTCGTGATCGAAAATGTAGAAGAGACCGTCTAAGAATTTCGGCGGTTATTTTTCGACCACCCGCAACATACATTTTTTCAATTTTTCGAAAGCCGGTTCACCCGTATTCTAAATGCACTGGGGTCGGAGGGGAATTTTTTGAAAAGCTATAACTATTTATTATTCATATTCTAACTATTTTTCATTTCACTATTTTTGGAACAGCCTATGTACACACATATACTTACATGCGGATAATCGATACTACTATACATAGAAGAAATGCATTGTTATTGATATAAATAGAATAAAATAATATTATGCTTTGCAACTTATATGTTTTTGTTTTTTTTACATAAGTAAATGAGTCTTTGATAAACAACTATTTGTGCTCAAGTCTTGTAAAGTAGAAACTTCTAACAAGCCATTTATATAACAATGTACTATGTTGGCAAGTGTAATAGATTGATAAACGTTAACACCGTTTCACCTATCACCATAAAAATTGGTAAGTAGATGTGTTTTCTTTCGGAAGTTTTTATGCTATCTATGAACACTATGGTTAAGTTGTTGACTATTGGAAAGGGCAGAACATTTGCACGCGCACCTCGCCGGCTACAGTCCTGTTTATATTACAAATGTGAAAATTTGAATCCTTGCTATGCAATCACGCAAAAACGGCTGAACGGATTTGAATGAAATTTTGCACACAGTATACAATAATTTATCCCGGTAACCGAGATTGCCTAATGACAATGACTGTTATCAATTCGCTCTTCGATATCGCCGCGAACGAAGTCGCGGGTACGGCTAGTAGTAGGTACCTACATAATCTAAAATTTTAAGTGTTTAGATTCTAAAACAGTCCCAATAGAACGTTCTATTGTTATCCCGGTATCAATCGTATTTTTTCCCTTATTGGATGCAATAACTTCTACTGATACAAGACATCGCAAGTTATCTTCAAACCTAACACCTTGTATATGTTACATAAATAGTTAAATAGTATCTTAATGATTACCTACCTAAATGTATAGTATATAAATAAGTACGTTATGCAGCGAACGGATATCCCAGTATCAAATTACATTCTTCATTGGATATTAGTTTTATATGTAGGTATATTATAGGTACGACAAAATCACCTGTTTCATCTCTACTCTATAGTAACTTTAAATAATAAAAAAATACATATAATAAATTACTAGTAGGTATTAAGGTTTTATTTTTGTTCAGATTTTAATGAACTTTTTAAAAGATTTACTAAAAATTGCAACTACATTGTACATTTGTAACAATCAACATTTTTCACATAAGTGTTATAAAATATCGAGATGGCAAAAACACTGCATGAACGTAACCGAACTAAGTTCTTTATCACATTACTTACCTAAATAAGGAAATTTTTGTCATGTGATTCCAGTGTCAATACTTTTAACGATTGTGTACACATTACCTAGTATCTAAATAAGTTCATCACGTTTTGTCATGAAAAAGTTTAAACTTACGTCATACATATAAATACCAAGTTTATTGTAGAAAACAATAACCGTAGGTAGGAAGGTACATATAAAAAAAAATTACAACACGCAACTTTTCTCCCTTGGCTACAGAGGTCGTACTTAGTACGAGAGCAGATTTATGATCTATTTCAAATGTGAAAACTGTACCTAATAGACAAAAAAACGATCTTACATCTAAAACTATATACTAAGGGCAGAGCTCCCTTTCCATAAGAGAAACTCTTGACGGAACCTAAAATGTCGACTTCGTCGTTTACAAAGAGCAAGAGGAGCTAATATTGGTATTTTAAACAGAAAATATTTTACAGTATTTTTAAATTTAAACATTTTCAAAAACGCTTCGCTAGATTCGCCGTAAAACGTTTGATTTCCTTTACCCAATAAAAGTTAACATTGGAATAAATATATATCAAACCGATGTCCATTTAGGCTAATCTCGGCATGTGGCCAATTCATGTACATTTACTTATGTAAATTTTTACGAAAATATCATTAGGAAACTTGAGCACTTCAGAAATGTTTCTAATGGCTAATAAATCGGTTTGGTAGCGAGGTGATTAGGCCAGTTGTGGGATTTTTACCTACAGGCTGGTATTAATTTTATATCTAAAAGTTTCAAAACAATTTCAGTTTATTGGCGTTTTGGTTCAATTCTTACAAAGTTACAGCTGCTTATAAATGAAAATTCAGTCTGTTCCTACAATTCAGATATCATGTAAGAAAATATTATATAATCTTATAAATTATAATAAAAGCTCTATATGCTAAAAATATTTTTAGTTGTTTACTTATGCATATAACCGAAACGAAACATAAAATCTAGAAAAAAGCTGTACATGAAGCTAAGCTCTTTATAGATCTTATACTATCGAATGTGAATTATTTATGCGATAATTATTGTCATTAACAATGATTCCTTTATCTTGAACATATAAATCACAATTAATATTATAAAGGTTCAAAAATGCATGTAAAGGCTATTAGTAATACTTTGAATTGGCTGCCATTAAAATAATTATTTTAAGTACTTATATAAACATAATACTGATACATTGTGCAAAAATACTTCAAAAATTAATTTCATTGTAACTATAAGTAACTTAGCTAAAGATATACATTCAGTCATTGTCACATAATAAATTATTCGTAACACTAGTTTTTTGTATGTTTTGAGAATTATCATAATCGTCATGCAGGACAACAGTTGTAGCACTAACACTAGACGGACTTTGAGAGTGTGTAAAATTTGTACGATTACTATCAGCTAAGTGTTCGAGTTCATGGCTCTCCAAATTTGGCACTCCTGAACATATTGAACTTACGCGAGACACAGATTTTCTTTCTTCAGGTTGCGACTCCTTTGATGAACTACGTCCAACAATATGGAGCAATGAACAAAGAAAAAAAGTGGCATACGTCCAGCTTATAGTCATAATTAAAGCTAAAAAAATTCCTATTTGAGAGTATGGGAGGAGATTCGATCGTAGAAGGAATATTCCTGCAAATCCTGAAGTAAGAGCTGCAGCTGCCGTAGGTCCTGAGGACGCAGACAATGCGTACCTAACTCTGGCAGACTTAGTGCCACTTGCGTTAGTGTAACTCAAAGCATAGTGAAGGCTAAAATCAACTGCTAAACCAGCTGAAGTGGATATAGCAACACTCTCTAAAATATTCAATTTCCAATCATTTAATACCAAAATGGCTATAGTAACTGTAGATGAAAATATCATGGCTGTTAATGCACATATACTTACTATAAAACTTAATGTAGCTGGTATCAACACTACAAAACCTAAAGATGCAGATAATACCAAAGCAACTACAGTTCCACTTGCTAGGGTTCTTTGGAGATCATAAAATTGAAAATCAGATATAAACCACCCATTACTCATGCCTTGTGGAGCTGACTTCAACTCTTCTTGTGTCCAATTTTCCACATGAGTAAAAAAATTATTTATTGCAGTATATGACATTGAATATGGAACAACACTTTCAAACTCTACAACAATTGCTGATACAGTTGGTGGTCTAGCACTCCTAAGAAATTTTGGGCCAGCTACTCCAGGCATGAAAAGTTCCCTGGGTGTTTGATACAATGATTCCATAGCCTTTATTATACAAAGCTCAAAGACTTCCTTCTTGTAAGGAAAATAAGAAGATTCACAACAAGGAGTTCTATTTATTTTGTCAATGTTGTCAATACAGCGTCTGCTCATAAACATTTTAAAACTTTCAATAAAACAGTTTGGGAGTAAGGGGCCCAGAATTTGCTGATAAAAAGGTTGAGCCTTAATTCTGGCACAAAAACCCAACAACCACAATTGAGATTTTGGATCTGATATAGAAAAGTGTTCATCAAAAACAATATGTCCTTTTGATGAAGGATCCATGTGATTGCCATTGTCAATGGCCTTCACTCCCCAAATCCATCTGAGAGGCATTTTTCCTCCAATAGTATCCCTGCTAAATCTCTCAAATAAGAACCTATCTTTATACTTTAGATCATACTGTTCAAAAGGGTGGGATGTTTGAAAGAGTTGAAATTCTTTAGACTCTGGCAATTGGAGTCCTGGCAAATAGAAAACTATCACAATACTACCCATTCCAATAGCACCCAACACTATAACTAACACAATGTGCAACTTTGTAACACATGTAATAATAAATCTGTTTAATAAAACTGTGATAAACTCCCACATTTCATTAATACTTTTATGCATCACATCTAACAATTTTCTATTATTTGTACATATCTTTACATCTATAATAAATACTGACACAGGCAGCCAAAAAATTATAAGAATAAAATTGACTAATACTGCAGTACCTGCAAAAATACTAAAACAATTTATTGCCGGAATGTAGCTCACATAAGAAGCAAAAAATGCAACTGCAGTGGTCAGTGTTGTTATAAACATTGCAACAATAGAATGTTTCATAGTTTCCTCTAAAATTTGTCCCAGTATAGTCTCACCTGCACTTGATAAATTTTTAATATCTGACAAACCATTGTCTTCATTCACTACATTATCCTTTACTAACTGTTTGCTGACCATTTTCCAGACTTTTACATAGAGAAATGCATCATCAGCACCAATCCCTATTACAACAACTATTACTAGTAAATTCATAAAAGGAAAAAATTCTAACTTGAAAACATAAATATATATAAAATATGCTACACCCAGAGAATATGTTATAGCTGTAAATAACAAAAAAGTGAGGATCAATGATCTAGTGTAGATCCATACACCAAGAAATACAAAAACCCCACCCATTCCTATCAACCAAGTATCTTGTATTATCCACAAATCAAAAAGAGCATTTTTTAACCCAAAATCAATTGCAGGTACAACAAGTGTGTCAAAATTTAAATCAGCACTCTGTAACTTCTTGTAATAAGGAAGCACTGTACTGCTACTTGGTAAAGGTAAGAAAAGCATTACATTACTCACAAAAGTTTGAGATAAATTTGTTGGTGAAAATGCATCTGAATCAATAAGATAGAAGAGTAAATTATAGATTGCATCATGCTGTGAACAATATTTTGGCACTTTACAACGATCTAGATCACATGATGCCATTAATGTAAAGTTATGGAAATATCCAGCACATTTTTTTAATAATATTATAACTTTGTTGACATCTGCCGGTTTTAAATTCTCACATGAATTCTTATTAGATAATAAAGCTATGTAATTTGGGACACTCCATAATGGACAGCAAACTTCCTCAGTGTCAGATCTTTGGCACATATCATAGTATTTTGATTCGTCCAATTCGACTAAGTAAGATTGTAGACTACACATTTTTTGTATATTTTCAAATGATAATAGAGATGTTTTATCAGAGGTTGTTATAACTAAGTGAGCATACTGTGATATTGGTGGCCCACAAGTACCTGATGCATAGTTAAGGTGGATAGGCTTCTTAGGGTTACGCTGCATTTCTTTCAGTGTTATCCACTGTTTTCTTGTGTGATTCTTTAGGAAAGCTACATTTTCATCTTCATATGTGACATTTATCCCAAAACCCCAGTGAACATGATCATTAGTTGTATTTGATTCTGGTGTATCAAACAAATTTTTCTGAATACTTGTGGTATCATTCATAAACTTCTTCTTTTTGTTGCCTTTGTTTTTTGGTCGCCTATGTCCCGATCTTGGTCTATCTGGACGAATCCTATTTTGATAAGATTGATTCATACGAATTTGGTCTTCTATTTCTTTTGGGTTCACAGCGAGCTGTCGAGAAGGTCTGGTTTCATCGATGAGATTTTCCCAAGCAATAAATCGATGCGCTAGTGTTGTACCGCGTGTTTCAAAACCCACAATGGGATCGGAAAATGTTGGCAGTTCGTGGCATATGAGTGGGATAACTGTAAGAATGGTTGAAATAACACTCACTATAAACAAAACGAGGTAGGAATGCCGGACAATAAACTTGGCATAAGCAGCCAACATTTTTGTGCACTGGTTGTAAAAGCTTCATAATAACTTGGAGATTACAATTACTCCATGTTCTTGTAATAATATACCACATATCAAAACACTGGGGTTAATTCCAATTCATGTAACAGAGATCAGTTTACATTTTCAATTTTTTTTTACCAAAAACGAAAAATTAAAAATTTCCCTGCATTCTATGTCAAATGAATTTGACACAGTGTTGCCAGTGGCCGATTACGAAAAGTTACCAAGGACTGCTCAAAAAGTAACATTTTCATCACAAAAGTAATGCATTCTCACTATTGTCGTAAACCGCAATTTTATCTTTATTTATCCTTCATCTTACCTGTACTTCAATAAATAGTTTAATATTGAACAACATCAACAAAATTATTTAAGGAAATTACTTTGTCTATACTCAGTATATACTTATTCACATAGATTTATTTGAGTCGTATAGAATCAAAGGCGGCAAAGAAGGTAGGTGTCAGAAATGAGATAAATATAGTCACACAGAAAATTCAAATGCGAACCGGCTTCTTGAATACTATACAATCGATGGTCAAAAACCTGCTGAATCCAAAAGTGGCTATGGGATCAAATACGGCAATCGGCCAAACTTCGCGACCATAAACGTCAATGTTTCGCTTTAAACCAACCAGAAGTGCCTACCGTGTCACGTTTCAATACGGCGGATCATGATCTGCTCCTACAAGTTTGTAAGAAGTTTTTATTGCATTATAAGTGTACTATAAATATATTAAAGATTATTTTGACAATGGAGCATAACCCAACACCGATGTCAAATAACACTGCAAGAAAAAGAAGCAGAAATCCCGAGACGTGGAAGAAAAATGTGATGAAAAAAGAAATGTAAGTACAGCGCTTTTACTACACTAGGGTCGCATCCTAGTAGTATTGTCTTGTTTTCCTAATAAAAAGTTAAAGTTGCTAAATAAATATTTTTATATTTCTAATGATATACCATTTATGGAATTTATTAAATTTGAATAGATATTAAATTTAATTATTTAATTTAGTTTTTTTTCTATTCAGTTTATTATTAATTTGTGTACAGCGAGTATGGGTATTCACATTATAATTTTATCACTGTCAATCTAAAGTTCATCTATATTCTATAATAATACCTGTGACCTTTCCGTTGTTTTAATTTATATCAATAAATAATACATACGGATAGTTAACCTCAATTATATTGGAGCACTTGAAAAAGTATATAAGCACAATTTTTTTCTCTAATATTCACAAATAGTAAGTAATATCAATCAAAATATTCAATTTAAATCACTACTGAATATAATTTATTAGCACATATATAATTCGCACTTGTATGAAACTAAAACACGTGATGGGAATGTATAAACTAGAAACATGTTGATAAATATTATAAATATGAAAACAGTGATCAGAGGTGACGAGCGTACCAACATGCGCGACTAATATCGAGGTACAATTTCTATTTTGTTGGTAGCTTTTTTTTCGAGACTTAATGAGCGGTTAAGCAGACAATCTTCATACTGTTAATTTTGTGTCACAGATGCGCGCGCATCTTAAAATTTCACTCTCATCATTTTTTCATAACGCGCCTAAAGAAGTATAACTTCAAAAAGAATACCTATCTGTCAATTTTTTTTATATATCTTCGGTATAACAAAGCATAGAGTAGCATTTGTGATGCAAAAGTTTCATCACACTGGAGAATTGGGGACTGAATACCGTGGAGGAGATCGCAAAGCAGTGAAGTATGAACACTAAAAACAATCTATACACAACTTTATAGCTAAGCTAAAATGCATAGAATCTCACTACTGCTGCCAATCCAAGACAGCTGAATGGAAATATTTGCCCTTTGAACTGAATATAACCGAACTATATAGGAAAGTGATAATGCTCTCCCAGTAATGAAGAAATCGTATTTTCGCCGGATTTTCAATACTTGTTACAATATAGGATTTGAAAACCCAAAAACGGACTTGTGTTCCACATGTCTAGAACTAACAGAAAAAATCAAAATAGAATCTGATTGTAAATAAAAGTGTGCTTATGGTTCAGAAGCGTGTACATATACTAAGAGCAAAAGCTTTTTTCCAAAAATTAAGAGATACACAAGAACATATAAAGATTATTTCTTTTAACTGCCAAAAAACCTTCCCCTTCCAAAACTACCTGACCATTCTACGTATTACAGTCATCTGTTTTATTATTACAACCTCACAATGGTAGAGGGAACTTCTAAAGTTCCTATGTCACCACGCAATGATTTTGCATACCATTGCACTGAAAACGAACACCAAAAGGATTCAAAACTAATTGAATCTGCTTTATACCACATAATTCTACTGATAAAACTGGAATCTCAAGCATTCGTTTGTTTGCTGATGGCTGTGGTAGCCAAAATAAAAATTGCATAGTTTTAGGGACCTGCTGTAAATGGTTGTTGGAAAGCACTGACATTAAATCAATTGAATTGGTACTTCCAGTTACAGAGCATTCATTTATGCCCGTTGATCGCCAGTTTGGTGTGATATCAAGTCCGGTGAAGCTGTAAAAGCTGCAGCGGCTCTGTTTTTGGATAGGGCCCCTAAGGCTAACAGTGTAGTCAGTTCAAAAAAAAAAATTAGATTCCAAACTTGCCTACTTTACCGTTTTGGATCCTCACTATTTTATGAAGATTAGAGTTGTCAATTAAAAAAAATCGTGACCTTAATTTTTATCACAAAATTTACTATAAAAGAATCTAATTACTCACTGCAGTTATATGTGTGGTCAAATATCAATAATTGTTAAAAGTATACATACTTAAATCTTATCAATAATTTGTACAAAAATGGTACTTGGAAAATAATACTCAGAATAGGGCACAGTTTCTAAAATAAGCGCGGACCCGAAGCGGAGCCGGCCGCCTATTATACAATGTGCTACGTCAATCTATACAGAGCGGGACCGCGCACCGAGGGCGCGAACGCGACGGAAACGATTCCCTCGTACTCTGTATATAACCGACGGCGGATAACACGCTACGGTAACCAGCTGTCTGGAAACCAGTGCGTGCGAGCCCCTCCTCACTACGTGCGACCAACCCTGTTCACACCCGAAACTACTAGGCGTGAAGAGGGCGAAACACAAGGACACACACCAGTGAGGTGCCTGCTGGTAGGCGCGGCGATGACGAGCACGGAGCGGAATGGACTGGGTCGCTGGCGGGTTGAACTTAGTGAAGATGCGAAGAAATGACACACAGGCACCACAATAAAATTTGCTGTATTCTTCAAGACAATACACTTTGTTAATACAATCTTCTGGGTACGGTTACTTCCATTTCTTGAGTCTTGACTTGAGTATTGATTCTTCAATTTTGGTACCCGTGTGCGCTCGTTTGCCCCGGCAAAGCCTTTTATAAGGTTTGCCGGAAGCGAGACGGACGATCGTCTCTATCCGTACGCTCTTACCAAACTTGGGTGTGGTCCGTTAACCGCGGTAATGCGCAGTGGTTGCAATATTGCTGTCTCTGTCTATTATTATTATTACTTGTATACAGAATACAATAAATTGTTAATATCTCTAATTACAGTTATTCAATTACAATAAAAACTATTTCACATCAATGTAGACACAAATACCTATTCAAAAACACTAACTTTAACATTATAGGTTAATAAACACGGGAGATATAAAGCATTAAACATTGCAACCTTAAAACGTCTTGCGACTCGTTACATATGCACTATTTGAGCTTACAAACATTATAAAACACATACAGAAGGCTATTTTACTTATATAACACAAAACATTACGTATAACTTCTACAAAATATGAATTATTGACAATATATGATTTTAGTACTTTAAGTGATTATTTTTATTAAGATTACGCACATTTTCATGACTTATATATTGTTCTTACATACCTACACGCTATAGTAACATATTCAAAACATTAGAAACATTTAATTATTGATCGTTTGTGCAAATTATTCATCCTTACAACTTATATTTACAAATGTTATTCTTATATCATTACGCTTAGGCTTATGCGTCGCTAACAGTTTCCGTAGTTTCCTCCTGGGAGGAAGGAGGGGACCATGCGTATGTGTATTTAGTAATCGGAATGGTTTTTCTACACTAACTAGCGCATTAGTCTAACTAGCGCAAAAAAAGAAAAAAAAGGTCCCTTACAGAACCTATGTACCTGTGTGGTGTGAACGTGTGTGTGTTCATACGTGTGTAATATTGTATGTGAGTAGCTAAGTGTTGCACGTATAGTGTCACTTGTATCGCGCGGGCGGGTGCCTGACCCAAGGGCTTCACACCGAGGAACGGACCTAGGCTTGGGTTGCCGCTAGAGAGGGTGGACGTGACGGGTGTGTGGGAGCGAAGGTGACCACCC
Source organism: Saturnia japonica (assembly GCA_033032175.1). Lineage (NCBI taxonomy): Eukaryota > Metazoa > Arthropoda > Insecta > Lepidoptera > Saturniidae > Saturnia > Saturnia japonica. The sequence continues at coordinate 17,019,565 of CM065309.1, read as the reverse complement.
GTCCTCTGCGGAGAGAACGGTGGTTACGCAGGCGTGGGCGGTGGCACTCTTTGTTTGGAGAGGCGGTGGAATAGAACGCGTTTGCTGTTTCTATTTGGTCGAGTGGGTCAGTGAAGATATTACGCGGCCGGTGTTTACTCCGGCAGGCATTGGGATCGGGAACATATGAAGCTGCCCCTTTGATTAAGGGATTCGCATGGTTCGACGAGGTGTCGAAATAAGAGTGAGAAAGGTGTTTAGCATAAGCATGTATCGAAGGAAGGTCCATATCTCTATGGAGATCTTCCATACGAACATACCAAGGGGCGCCGGTAAGGCGGTGAAGAAAACTATTCTGGATGGTTTGTAAACGATCCCAATTATATCTTGGCATATGTGCGAACACAACGCAGCTATATGTCATAATCGGTCGGATACACATCTTGCAGAGCGCAAGCTTGTGTCTCGTAGACATTTCGCTTGCAGCACATAACAGAGGATGCACTCGGGCAAGGGTCCAGGCGTCCCTTTTCCTAACCAGAGTGATGTGGCGTATAAAGGAGAGTCTACTATGTAGGGTTACACCTAGATATTTGGTCTCCTTTACCCAGGAGATCGGATTACCGAAGAGTTCAAGGGGATGATCCTTGAGTTTTTTCGGTATCTGTGAGGCGGTTTGGTCGAAGAGCACCGCTGCGCTCTTCGTGGGGTTGATGGCTATTCGCCAGTCGTTAAACCACTCCCCGAGAGTGGTCACGGCTCTTTGGATTCTACATTTGAGGTTGATCTTTTGCCTTTGAGAGGAATATATGACTGGTTTGGCATCTAAGCTTAACTTAGGTTTATATTCGGAAATTTCCAATACTAAAACCAAAGTCGGTAATGTAGCTAATTTAACGTGATTTTGCACTCCTATATTTATATTTTTCTTAATTTTGTTGACCTACGGTGTTTTAAATGTCTCCAATGCTAATATTAAAATATTCAACATAAATGTCTATTTGAATTATACACAATTGAAGTTTATTCTTTTTTTTTTAAATTGCTTAAACAGTACTACTTGATTTGATACTACATTAGTTCATAAACAAAAGTAAGTAGTTTTTGTACTAAACTAATTAAACATACAAGTAAAAACTTAAGATTCAGATTGTCTTTATTTTAATGGATGGATATATTTTTGTATAGTGTAAATATTCTACAGGGGCGACTGCTACTCATATGTTTTATATAACTTTCTCATTTTTATATGAAATAAAAAAATATCTTCGCGACAGTGCCGTTAAAAAGTTTTCAATAAATCTTAAACTTGTCTGTGTTCCGTTTTACCTATTTTTATAATTGCTATTTTTTGTTGTAAATTATTATATTCCACTACAAAAAGTAAAGCAAAAGTAACATTTTGAGTTGTGTAATACACGAGTAACGCAACAGGGTCAAAATTAACGCAAATGTTACAAAAGTAACGCTCTGGCAACGCTGATTTGAAGTTTTAATTTAAGTACTTTTTTAATAAACTGTCGCCTGTCACTGCTGTCAGATGGAATGGATGCAGATGATAATTTTATGATAATCTCATTACCACAGAAAAAATAAACTTGTGTTTCTGAATCATAGGTTATAATTCAAAATTGGCAGTATGGATCAATTCCTTCGCCTGTCCTATTGTACGAATATTACCACTACTACTACTACGCATACGTTATAATATTACATACATCTGAAGCATAATCATGTACCTACATTTTCTGATAGTTTCACCCAGAGAGTTTCACCTTTCGTCTTTGAAGACTATTAAAAAGATTAAAAATAACGTAGGTACTTAATTTAATTACATGAAATCAAAGGTTGATTGCCATAAAATTTATCAAACATGTTTTTGTCTAAAAACATATTCCAAAGAATAATGAAAATAAAAATGAAATAATAAAGATCAATCAATCTAAGAGGACTACATCAATACCAATCAATCATCATCAGTCATGCTCATGTGCTCATAAGTTCAACCAATTCATGATTTTAAGTATAAAAACATCTGACTTGGTTGCAAGGTCTTCTTCAAGTCCGGTGAAGCTGTAAAAGCCGCAGCGGCTCTGTTTTAGGATAGGGCCCCTAAGGCTAAAAGTGAAGTCAGTTAAAAAAAAAAAAAAAATTGCAAGGTCTTAAATACCTTTGCTTTTTCACGAAGAAAGGGAAGAACTATACCAAAAAAAGTCTATGCAGAGTTTTTTGGCGGGATCTTTAAGTGATATGATGAGGTTTTTATTTTTAATTCATTAACTTAGGTTTTTTGTCCCTATATTAAGTAATATTGGTGGTATTTTGCGTAATATAGTTTGGTTCATAAACATTTGTAAGTATCAAAACCTTCTTAGTCACAGTTTACAGGATACTATACAACGATACTACCTCTCTCATTTATTATTAATTTATTATCTACTGTTGGGTACGCGTCACTTCCCCTCTGCGTGAGGGAGGGGGGGGGGGGGTGTGACGTTTCCCCGGTTTGGACGGGCGTTTTGTTGCGCCGGATGCCCGTCTCGTAGATACCGTACGGATGCCAGTGGGCGGCGTGATGTTAGTGGTGAGGGGGTCCGGGGGGTGCAATAATGCACGACCGCTTGAGGTGCCGGGTCTTCAATGAAAGTCGATATCTTGTTGATTGTTCGCAGGACGACCAAAGCTTTCTTCTTGTAGTTACTCGTTGCTTGCACTTGTAGACTCGTTGAATTGCACCGTGCCCAATACGGCCCTTCTTCAAGCTTAAGTGGTTCGAGCAATGACCGTAAAGAGAGCCCCGTTTTATTCCGTGTTTATTTCGTGTTTTAACTTTACTTTTCGCTTTGGTTGCCCTGTTAAACTCTTTATATTTCTCTCATTATATATCTTATGTACACATGTTATATATCAAAATGTTCCTCTTTGAATTACCTATTCATTACATATTCACTTATAATATACATTACGTATACATTCCGTACATAAGCCAAAAACAATGTAATTTACGGGCGACATCACTATTTTCTGCTCGTAAAATCTCTATAACATTCGATATACTTACTCTATTGGCTTACTCTATATGTTAATCTATTCTATATTACTTATATTTTCACATATGTGACACACAATACATAATCGTTTATATACATCTTAACAAACAACATGCAACTTGTAATGTAGCGTATTCGCTTACATTTTTCTATAATATTGTCAGTATTAACCTATTTTATTGTAACTCATAGTATGTAACACGTAAATATAATAATAACACATAATACCCTAACCTAAGACACGAAAAACGACTGTTCTGTCGCCAACATCTACTCTTTTTGGTCGCACTGTTGTAAGTAGGTAGGTAGCTACACAAAAATGTTTAATAATTAGGTTAAAAAGGTAATGAAATCCTTGTCATGTTAGTTTGAAGAGATCATAATATTGTTATTATTATGCAAATAAAAACCTTTGTTTCTTTATACTTAATATCGAAAAAGAAAATCTTGCAACTTTATAATAAATAATAAAAATAAACTTTGGTCACAAGGGGTTTACTTGGGAATTTTTTGTGTTAGCAACATTCTTGTTGTCTCTGACATCTTGTGATCACAAGACCTCTACGTTTTGAGTTTTCTTGTCAAGGCAAAAATTGGGCGAAAAAAGGCCGTCCCTTTCGGGATAAGCGGGTAAATCAGCTCCAATTTTCACAACACATATCTCAAGATGAGATACTTCCTAAGTTACCTGTTCGTGCTGTTGGTGGGCCTCGCCATTCCTATATTTTCGTTGTACTACTTGCTGAACGGAAAGGGTGAGCAGATAAGCTTCGGATGGTTCCTTGAAAATACGTCCCCTTATATGTGGGGGACGTTAGGAATCGCCTTCTCCGTCGCGTTTTCCGTGGTGGGAGCCGCCATGGGTATCCACACAACTGGCGTAAGCATAGTCGGAGGTGGTGTCAAGGCACCGAGGATTAAAACCAAGAACTTGATTTCTGTCATCTTCTGTGAGGCCGTCGCCATCTACGGGCTGATCACTGCCATCGTCCTGTCTGGTATGCTGGAAAAGTACACAGAGCCATTAACTGATGTGGCTATTAAACAACAGAACTGGATGGCTGGATATGTCATGTTCGGTGCTGGACTTGCTGTGGGATTGGTTAATTTGTTCTGTGGCATAGCTGTCGGCATTGTTGGCTCTGGTGCAGCCTTAGCTGATGCTGCGAATGCTGCATTGTTTGTGAAAATCCTTATCGTTGAGATCTTCGGGTCAGCTATTGGTTTGTTTGGCCTCATTGTAGGCATTTACATGACATCAAAAGTCAAAATGGGCAACCAGTAACTCAAGGATATATTAAATACTTGTAATTAAGTGTAAGTAATTTTTCACCTATTTTTGAAATTCATGAAAAATATAGTTGAATATAAAATTGAGAATTTATGAGTTTAGTGATACAATTAATAATTAAAGTTGGACTTTATATAACCCTTTTATGTTTAGTTTGTTTTGTATAACTCACTCAGAGATCAGATGTATGAGAAACAAAATTACCTATTTTCATTCTAATGTCTTACATCAATTTGTGTATTTCAATGATTTAGATTAATTTTAGGAATACTATAATATTTGTAATGCATTCAAGATAATTGTAGAGATAACAAATATCTACATATTCCTTTTTAAAGCTTACATTACAATGCACAAGTAAACTTTTATTTTGTGATTTTTATGGAATAAATGTTTTTTACCATTTTTCCCAATTAGAATACTGTAAAATGGAAAATAGTCATGAGTATTTGTAACCATAGATATTTTGTAGAAGAGTGATGTCATTTTCAGAAATGATTTATTAACAGGAGGTAATAATAAAAAGGCTCACACTCAATTTAATCATACTAAGACTAAGTAAGGTAAAAATTTATAAACGAGATACAGATTAAAATGGGTTTATGTTTAATATTTTTTATTTACTATTTAATTTTTAGTTATCTAGTAATCATGATGAACTAGTTAAATTAAAGTTCTGTAAATAATGTCAAAAAAACTGAATACACTAAAATAAAAAAACAATCTTACTAGTAAATTAATTATGATAATTATTTTTCACAAATAGCATTCATAAACATAATTATGGCAATTTTTATTGCTTATGTTTGTTTTCATATAAAATTCCACTATGAATAGTTAGTCTATGCAAGCTGTGTTCATTATAAAAAATTATGTAAGACTTGATGGTCACCTGCTTCACTCAGTGTCCACTTAACTATATAGCAATAATTTATTTAAAAAATATGATGTCCTGTTGAACAATATAATTGAAGTTTATTAATAGAATTTTTAATAGCATTCTTTCACTTTTATAATATTTATTTAATTAGGTTATAAAACCTTTCCAATAGGTCTAGCACCAAATGTACTTAAAAAAATAATTGTATATAAGTTTCAGCATTATAGCCACAATTTCACCTGATATTAAGTAACAATATGACCCAAGATGGTAACACGCTAAGTCTAGAGAGAGGACAAGCTCTCAACTGTAGCTGCCGTTACACACCTATAGAGATTAGAGGTGCTAGGTGACAGATTTTAATATCACATTTAAATATCCTGATGTTAGATGAAGGCCTCTTACAAAATCTTTGTTTTAATTACAATACCAACCCAGGATGTTTATTGCAATCTTCCCAATAACATATCCTTTACCAAGTCTGAATATGTTGACAAGTCAAAAATGCATACTTTCAGGCCACAGCCATTAATGCCAGTATGCTAAGGTCTACTTAAAAAAAAATCTCAAGTGAAGTGTATCATAAATAAGTATCAATTATTCATCTTATAAATTTATGCAACCCAGAATCTTATTTTCAATAATTTTGAAATTTGATATAAATTGACTTATCTAAATATCCATGCTTGGTACAATTTATATATACTTCTTTTCTTGATTAGAAGTCAATACAACAAGAAAATTTATTGAATACACAGATTTCCTTCTGTTTTTTTCTACATAATTTTGTGTGTGAACTTATGTAATTTATTTTTTTGGTTTCCAGTATAATCTGCTCTGGACGTCCCCAGCCTTGACCTTGATATAACGCTAACGAAATTTAAAAAGTCCAGTGCTGAAGTATACATCTATATAATATAGCAGGAATAAGTTTCAACTTCTCGATATTACAAACTGAGAAAATTGTATATTCTGATACTTGGTGATTTTTCTGTTGCTATGTAAATTTTCTTATATCACATTATGTTAATATCTGATCTTAGCACTTTAAAATAATATTCTGTTGCTACCTGTGGGTATGAATTCCTACATTTTGACTGTATTAAGTTCACAAATAATAAACATTTTATGATGTAATAATAGTTTCTGCAAGGAATTATATAAACATTTTTCTTATTTCGTTAATCAATATTGATTGATCAACTATTGCATATTGTGCTAAGTTTTCAGATATTAAAGGTTTGAATCAATTGGAGTGTTTTTGATGACTTTATAACAAATAGAGTTTCTGTCGTATTACCATATTTATAGCAGTATCCTAATATTTAATTGACTAGATGCAAGATTGTAAAATGAGTACATAATATGGTGGTAGGGCTTTTTATAATGCCCGTCTGGCTAGCTACCACCCTTATGTTGAAAATCTGTTGCCAAACACCAATAGGTGTTTTCCGGTAGCTGCACTTGAGAGCCAGTCTTCCACTAGGCTGAGCATGCTACCATCTTGGGCTACATCATCACAAGATCAGATGAGATTGTGGCAATAACACTAAACATATAATGAAAGTAAAAGTTGCAACATGTTCATAAATAAGGCTCACAACATAATGCCTGGGCGATACAATGTTGTATCCAGTCATTTTTGTTAAAGGCTTAAACATTCCATAAACCTTAATTCAAGTTTTGTTAAAGCTTTGATTGGTTTGAGTCACTTTCTGTTTTTTTGATTGATATATTTTGTATATACATTTAAAATTGAGTTTTTCTGTGTAGAATAATCATGTAATTTTTATATATGAAACCTGTATTCTAAGAGGTAACACCAATTATGATTCGTTGGCGTACATATTAGGCTTAGAAGCGTGGGTACCCGTTTGTTCCGTGCCCAACCCAGGATGTTGGATTACCAACTCAAAATTGGGCTTTGGCTTCGTCGGCCAATGCTTTTCAGGGAGACCAGGCCTAGACCTAGATACGCCAATGTTGTGATACCCTTGGTTGTTACATAAATTATGAATTATTTTTCTACATGGAAAACATTGTTGTCATTGCAAAAAATCTACAATTTTTTTATTATTATAATATGGAAAAAAACATTATTTGTAAATATTAGTTTGCTTCCCTGTACTAATTTATTGTAAATTCACCCCCTTATACTATAAACTTAACTATAGGTGTTGAAGTGAATGCCATAGGTGGTTTGAATATAATTCGATAAATCGAGATCATTAATCGATATTGGCTTTTACGTAAAATGGCGAATGAGTAAAAACGCGCTATGTTCAAATAAATATGGAACAAAATGAAAAAGAAAGTATTATATCAGTGTTAAGTACCTACAGTTTACTGATGTAATTCTAAGTTATATGTACTTTATTTGTGCAAATGTAGATATTGTATGTTGATGAATAAATAGATAAAAGTTAGAATTGTATATTTTATTTTACTACTAGCTGTGCCCGTGGCTTCGCTCACGTGGACTACAGAATGCCCGCGTGAATCTTGCTACCTCACTCCCGGCTATTTTAAAGACAAAAATGCTTATTGTGAGTGTTTCCTTAGAAGATAGATATGCTCCCGGACTTTTTTGTAGGTATTTTCAATGTCTACAATTATGTAGTAAATTTATTTGATATATCTCTTATAGTTGACTCAGCATAAGCCGTTTAAGCGCCCGAATTGATTCACCATGACCAGTTTTTTTATTTGTGCGGAACCCTAATTCTTTTTCTAAAATAAAAGTAGCCTAAGTTACTCCCTATATCATGAGATAGCTATCTATCACTGAAAGTCCCTTCAAAATCGGTCCAATCGTTTCGGAGATTACCCGGAACAAACAAACGGACAAAAATTTTAAAAATGGGCTTTTTGTTATAGGTGTATAATACTTTCATATGCATTTAGTAAAACACTTATTTTGACATTACAAATAGACACTTCAATTTTATTAATTGTATAGATTATTTACGTTTATGTTCATATACGGCCAGTGGGGAAAGGAAAAATCTACGTCTTCATTGCAAACATACATAACTCTAACAAGATGTCGGTTTGGCGGTTCACTTACTGTAGAAAGCTAAAATGCATGTTTCTTTGTCTACAGTTGCAGATCTCACGTACAAAACAGTACGTAACGTAAGTAACAACTTTTTGGGTGTACCTACTTCTTTTTTGGATTTAAATATATGTGGAGACTTAAGATTAATGATTAGTTACTACCACTGCGCTCTGACCGCAGCGGAAACCATTAATCGTGAACAGTACCTAATAGGTATATATATGGTTTTTGACTGACCATTTCGCGTTTACACTGTAGTATCTAATGACAGCGGCGGTATTCACGATTGTTGTAAAGCTAAGAAATCCAGAAACAAGAAATGTAGTTTCATTTATGTACCTAGGGGCCATATTTACGTAAGGATGATTTTGGCGATTTTTGTCCCCCCTTCCTCCTTTTTTTTAAAGGTAATTTAGGTTTACCGTTATTGCTATTAGATAAAGATTACCATTAAGTACCTATATTATTATTAGACACCATTAAGTACCTATATTATTATTAACACCATTAAGTACCTATATTATTATTAGACAACTACTAGTCTTTGGATATCTTTATTATAATTAAAAGTAAGTGTAAGGTAGTAAGTCTTTTTAAGTAAGATAGTAAGACAAAAAGTTTAGAACTATAGAAAGTACACGACAGTGGGGGAAAAGCCGCCATTTTTTGAACAACATGGAATCCAGAGATACATAAATAGCAATTGCAAACTACACGCCATTTTCCCCAAGTCCGGTGAAGCTGCAAAAGCCCTCTGAGGCTCCAGGGCCCCAAGGCTAACAGTATTAGTCAGTCAGAAAAAAACCACGCCATTTTTCAAGTTATGTTAGTAATGTTAGTTTGAGAAAAATAATATGCTATTGTGACTGGATATATATTATTGAATAAAAATATTTTTTTATCATTCAATGCTATTGTCGCTTTATAAGAAAATAATCATTATGTTTTTATTTTCCAAATAATTAAATTAAGCATAATATACGCGGGAAGAATATAATATAATTATTATTAACATTTAAAATTGATAAAAATGAACACTTAAATTTTAATAAACAATAAAAAAATAAGAAAAAAGATGCAAATCGAAGTGTACATTATACTTCAATATCTGGGCGACTAAGCTGTGCTCGGTGTCTTACAAACAAAAAAAGAAAAACACCTATCTAGGTAAACTTGGAATGTAAAACATTATCTAAATGCAAAGTTTCATCGAAATCATTGGAGTCGTTTCCGAGAAACCAATTACATATACTTATATACTATAAGAATTGCTCACATAATATAATATATAGAGTGAAGAAAACATTCGGAATCCGAAATAGGAGTGAGGAGTATTTATCGAAATAGGTAAAAATAATAGGTATTTAAAAGTAACAGTTTGGAACAGTTATCCTCAAAATCTGTTACTAAATATTAGTTACAATCTGTTCCACATACTAATGTGGCGTATTTAACGGAACAGATAAAAAAGAAACGGGTATTTGTGAGTAACAGCTTGGAATTGTTACCTCTAAAACGAACGGGCTGTTTTTACGTGCCTGTTCCAAAGAGTGTTACTGTTTCAATTGGGAACATGCTTTTCTGTATTCTAACGAAAATATGTTTATCATTAATGATTTTATATTGATTGGTGGATTGATTGATTGTTATACGTTATAATAATACGGTAGGCCGGTAGTGCATACGATTTCGAGTTGCGGATCTATACTTTTATTAATCTGAGGTTACAAGTGTTACTACATGTAATACTTATCCCTATTAAAGCGTAACAGGCTGTTATTTTGAAACAGGTAACTAGAACTGTTATTTCTCTGGAACAGGAACAGTAGTAACAGGTATCGTATTTTACCTGCTGTAGCTCACCCTTATTCGAAATGGAACTAGATTTCTAATATTAAACTTCGACTTTCAAAATATTTCGTAAGTATGGCTTTCGTTTCCCCCCGGCCCTCAGGATCCTTACGTAATTAATGAATGTACGCTACCTACAAAATGTACGCTGTCCATACGACTGCATAAAATCTTCGAGTAGATTTTTCTAGTTAACAAGTTAAAATATTAAAAAGGAACCACTGCAAAAAGAAAACACGAGAAAAAAATCCTTTCTATTTTTGGTATTTAAGTATTTGATTCCCAGATGTCGCGTCGTACTTAAATATATTAGATAGCTTATTGATATCACTCCCACAATTAAGATGAATGAAATAATACATTGTATGCTAAAATCCATCAAGCCGTTTAGGCTACAGAGCGTGCCAAAGAAATAGACATACATACATACGTTCGAAAAACATAGCCCACCTTTTTCGCAATCGGGTAATATTAAAAGGGATGTGGAATTGAAACATTTAGCATTATAGCAATATATTTTATTTCATAGAGAAACAATCGAGATGTTCTTTATCGCTGTCATACGTGTTTCATAAAAAGTCATACATATCACAAAATGGAATGTAAGTTAGTTAATTTACGTATTCAAAAGCATCGTGCAAAATTATACAAAGTAGGTAATTTTTAATTTTATAATCAATTTACAAAGTTGGTACATTTGAAATCTGAGTGAAAGTAAATAGAAAGTGATTAAAAAGCATTGAAATATCTTGCACATAGTACTACGTTAATAGTAAAATTTCATAATTTCTGTAATTATGAACATATTGTATTTGATGAAAAGTTTAATAGTCTAGATAATCTAGAATAACAATGCTAATCTAAAGAAGGTTGTTAGTAAATCTCGCTTTGGTTGTACCTACAATTTGTATACAAAATAAATTAAAACTTTATTAATATTTTACATACACAGAACTATTAAAATAAGTATGGCAATCTGATACTAATGAATATCTAAATAAAGCTTTTCTTTTCTTAATATTTTAACTACTAATAATGTCATTTTAATTACTATAAAGTGTAAAAATCTATTTATTTACAAAATAGGTGGACTCTTCGTGTTAAAACGCTCAAAACACACAACACTCTATGTACACATAAGATCGAAATGATTTCATCAAAATATGTACCTACTACTAATATTTAATAACTTAATATATCGGATTTATTATACAGATAACGCAAATTCTAGCAAGAATTTACATATGTCTAGCATTTTATTACTTTATACATAATTATTTTTATTACGATAAAACTAATTCGCAAAGAAAACTAAAGATTTTCAAAGTATGTACCTACATAGGTACTTATTTCTTTTATAGCCTTTGACATAAGTAATATTATTATATTACCGGTGATTCATGAAGTATCCGATACGTAGGTTAAGTTAAACTGAGCATATGTACCACTCGCACACACAATGCATTTTTATCTAAATAATACAGTTTTTAACAAGGGTGCTCAAACTTAGAGCGTCGGCGATCTATCACAAAATATTTAGCTAGCAAGTGATCGTCTGCCAACTTATTACTTCTTTTTTCTTTTGTATAATGGCAAAACACAATGTATATACAATTTTTTAGCTACAATAATATCTCATTTTGATTAAGTCACTAAAATATACTAAATTAGTTAAACACCGCAAAACTTTTAAGGTACTTATTTTTTACTTAACGGAATAATTTCGACTTGAAAAGCTCTTCCGATCGACCGTTTGGCTAACCATGGTCTATACATATTTTGCATACAGTATTATATGAAAATAACCTTTTTTGTGTTAATTATGTTCTTTTGTTACGGCATTTTACGAAAGATAGTTTACGTTTCAAAAACATTCTATCGGATTCTAGGTACCTACTTGTAATCTGTAAATAGTGTTCAGTGGTGAATAAGACCCACATTCTATCTACCTATATCTAATTATACAAATTCTTCTTTATTTTATAATGCTACATATGCAAATTTCTATTTGCAATACAAATATTTCGGTTTAAGGTCATAAACTATTAGGGCTTTATTTACATGACTTTGGATATTATCTTATAACTAGATAGTAAGTAACTATTTATTCCTTTTAACCTAAATAACTTTTAAGAGTTTTACTTCAATGTTGCCCTTCCACAAAAATTACTAATCAATTCCAATAATATTAATATTATATATGCACAAGTATTACAAATACGTTACAATTTAGATAGGTTTAATTATGTACCGAATTGCATGTCGACTTTAGTAGATAGTACAACTTATTATACCGACTTATTGTTTTATCTACTTCTTACAAATAGAGCATGTGTGACAATTCAGGTAGGCACCTAATTGGGTAACACTTAACTACCTATACGGCTGTACCTACTACATATCCATGAGTGCAAATGCTATAAATTTAGAACGTCTGAAAAAATATATAAGCACGTAAGTACATCATTTTAATTCTCATCTAAAATTAACACTTTATTATATGTACCCTACTAAAAAGTGTTATCACTGAGATTTTTTTTTTACTTTCCCAGCTGTTTATCTAAACGACGAAATATTGTATAGATAAATAATTGTCATATTTTCATTTTCACTGTATTAAAAAGAGCGTACCTAATTCAAAGCAAACGAAACAAATTTTATTAAACTTATTTTCTAAGAGCCGGTTTTTGGATGAAAAGATAACTCAAAGAATCATTTTCAAATTATGACAGATTTTTCATACATTATCCGTCAAAATTATTCCTCTAATAAAATTGTACGATTAAAAAATCGGCCATAAATTGAGATATTAAATTTAATGATTTAATGTACCAATAAATAAATTAATACATATATTATGTGAAAATTTTACTATTTCACATGATTATCACTTAATCTAAACCCGAGATATTGAGTATTAAATTTAATCTTAACCTGACAACTTGATTGCCCGAATTTTTTAATTCCTTGCGTCATTCATACTTGCACATTGCACATTAATGCCATATTTGTTTCAATTGTTGACTTAAAGTATGACATAAGATTATAATAAAAGATTACTAAATACAACTAAAATTCCACTATGATTCAATGAGAAAAAATCGATTAAATAAATACTTACACAATAATATATACTATGGCAGTGGGTACCGATTGTGTTGCAGTCTTTACAGCAATTAAAACTAAATATTCAATACATATTCTAAGTAACACTAATAATTAATAGACAAAATAAATTGAGATTCATTGGAAATCTTGTACTATGATAATGTGTTTTTACACCCTCGTCTCAGCGTCGTCTTCAGTAGTAGATTTCCTGAAAATAAATTATGGAAAAACATACATATTATATACCTACTTGTATTATATTATAAGCATAAATTTATGTATTGAGAGTTTATCAGTTTGTCTAAATCGATAGGTACTGTAATCTTATCAATTATGTAAGTGGTACCTCCTCACCATCAATCATTTACTGAATTTACTCTATATAAATTGATTAGACCTTTTTTATTTAATGCTAGCTATGTTTGCGGCTCCGTTTGCGTTAACTGCAGAACTATTGTTCGTGAAGTTATCATGACCATTTTTTTTGGATGAAGACTAAGTATCGAACACATAAAAAAGATTAAAATCTATATAGTAGTTTTTGCGCGATGCGCGCACAGCGGGGAACCTCAATAATTTTATTTATAAAGATCATTTTTATTGACTATGCATATCGTTGTCTTACTTCCTCAAAGTGTTGTCTATTTTTTAATAAGTATTACACAATGCCTTTGGCAACTTTATTTCTCTTTATGTTTGTATATTATTATTATTTATTTTTATTATGATTTAGTTCCAAATTCTCAAACAGTAGTGCCTAAAATGTAGTACAATAAACCCTTAAAGATTGTTTTAACTTGCAAGTTATTTTTAAATTAAAGAAGGAAGGATGACGGATATAGGAGCAGAGGAAAGTCAAAGAAGATATAGATAGATTGTTTGAGGATTGATGAGTTTTTAAAATAAATCAGTGGGTGACAGAGGAGTGTGGAAAAGGAAAATGTTTTGTTAGCGTGGGTCATAGACTCATGAGCAAGAAAAATCGAACAACATTTTTATTTTCCCAAACTAATAATGAGCAGCCAAAAATGATAGAGATCCTAGATTGAACATTAAGTTAAAGGTGATTTATTGCATACATAATCTTACCATTTAATAGACGCTTAATGCAGATATGGTATTTTAGGGCCCGATATATTAGATTAACATACCAACAAAGATTAAAGATTTGGTATTTTATTTTTAAGCATTATTCTGATAGTAGGTATAGGGGAGGGGTTTTCTAAGGATTAAGCGCAGATTTGTAAATCTATGGGTTTAAGTAAGTAAGGTTTCAAAATTATTTTCTCTATTGAAACATTGGTTATGATCTTGATAACCATGCGTTTGATAAGTCATTCTCAAAAACAGTGACTTTTTTTTTCTTGGAACCGATATTTTGTAAACATTACTTACTCAGTTCTAATGGAATAAGATGGTTTGTGACCGTAATGTTTCAAAAATAGACAGTTCAAACAGTAATAGAATCAATATTATACTGTAAATTTACTAATTTTATTAAATCACTATTTTACATCTGACCACATTTTTATTGTAAAAAAATCCAATTTTTTTTCTTATGGAGACGTTTTATGTAACGACTTATGTAAAGGATTTTATATGCATGGATGTACAATAAGTTAAAATATTAGCTTTTTAGGCCCGATTTTTTAATTGTGAATTATCTTTATTTGGGGAATAATTTAGACGGTTGACAGATAATGTATGGAATACCTATCAAAATTAAAAAAAAATATATTTATCAAATAAAGTTCCTCTGTTGATTGAAAAATCGGCCTTAATCTAAAATAAGGCATTGACGTTATCGAATCATCGATGTTGAGCTTGAAAACATCGATATTGTAAAAATATCGATGTTATAAAGATAAATATGGATGTTATATTTCGAAATAAATATATCGGACTTCGATGCCTATTTTACTATTTCAACATCGATATTTTTCTAATATCACCCATCCCTAATCTAAAATACATGAAAATTATATTTTACCTCGTCCCTACGATGGTTGAAGATGAATGCGCCCGGCAACACCACCAGTTAGCAAAGCAAAAGATGATTACAATGAATTTTTCTCATACAACCGCCACCATCTATTAACAATTTATTATTTATTACAACCCAACTACTTCGGAGGAGAATCACAACCCAACTATTGTATCTTTAGACGCCAATGATATTCAGGTCTTAACTGAAACTTTTAAACTGTTGTTTTTGGATACATCGCACTTAAAGTAGTTATATTTCAAAATGAAAATAGATTTCTTCCCAAATTAATCATTTTTCTATCAACAGCCCAGTGAATACAAGACCTATATTTGACATAACCCCCACGTTCATATGTGTAAAATGTATGTAAATATAGTGCATAATAAGATGTCAACCTAACATGTATAACACCTACAACACAACTTAGATGTAGCATCGTTAAAATTCGTTAAATAGATGACTTCCCAACAGAGTGCGACTTAAAAAAAAAACAATCATTATTACTGTTTTAGGCGAGTCAAACGATTCATCGCTGTCTGATGATGATAAGTCAGTTAAGTTTATAATATTTGTCTGTTCTAACTTCATGTCCGCGTGATTGACTACTTTCCCATGCGGGTACGCCAATAGATTCGATTTTCTCTATTAATAGTTTTTTGATTTTCGTTAGATTTATCATTCATCGATACATTTCCAGCAATAACGTGGCATTTCACTCGGGACCAAATATTCTCGGTTGGGTTTAAATCCTGGTGATAAGGGGTAATTATTTGGTCAATTATGTGATCTGGTTTGTGTCCTTTAATGATTTCATACAATTCTGGCTTCAGCAGACTGGATGCAAAGGGTATTGTTTCAGATGTAAGCCATGATTGCATGGTTGCTTTTAGAGAGTAGGCATTCGGTGCATTGTCCATCAGTGGGTTATGGTAAGAAGTGTTGTCTACGACCATAACAGAAATAGGTTGCAGATTTTGTAAGAGATGTTGTTTTAACCATTTTTCATAATTTTCATTATTCATCTTGTGGTGATAAATCACCAGTACTTTGAGAAGATTTATTAACTAACAGAGCGCCAGGTACAAAACCTCTTGAACCGCCAGCGTGAACAGTTATTAATCTTTCACCTTTTGATATCGGTTTTTCAAGGTTTTCTTAGAATTTATCCATCCAACTACTTTTTTCTTTCTATGTGTCTTCACTTTTAAACTTTTATATCATCTGTCGGAGATACTTAATCCGCTGAATTCTTACTTCATCTTTCTCGGCCAGTACCAACAGATCTATTATTTTTCTATTTCCTTGAATTTGAAACCCAGTTCGTGCAATATTCTTCGCAACGTTTCTCGACTGCACGTGAAGTTTATGTCTCCCTTTAATTTGTTTAACAATGATTTTTCAGTAACATGAAAGTCATACATCTTCCTTCTAATGACATTATAATTGTAATCGTCTAAATTTGCTCGATTTTCTATCTTTTTTGTAGACTTTTTAGGCGAACTTAATTTGCATGATCGGAGCTACGAGTTGAACTAGTCGAAGCCGAGGCATTGCTACTAGCAGAGCCACCATTTGAACTAGTTGAAGTCGAGGCATTGTCATGTTGTTTAAAAATAGCACTTATTGTTTTACATTAAACACCAGTTGCCTGTGATTTTTCCTAAAAATCCATTTTTAGACTCCATGGCCTCTCGACTCATAAATTGATAAACATTAAAAAGTATTTCACGAATTTCACTATTATACGGCTTATCTCGTTTGAACGAAGTCATAATGAAATTAAAAAAGAAATACTAACAAAAAAAAATTCAATCCCATTAAATTGTAATGCAGTGTACGGACTGGTTGACTCGTGTGAACCGTTAACTCGCAACGCTGTCTCGGGTCGAGGACCAATTATCGTATTTTCGTATAATTTGGAAATTTGCTATTGCACGAGGGCATGCAATTGTATTACCTGAGAGCGAATAGCGTTGAATGGAGTGATGATGAGCGATTTCTATTTGTTGTGTAAATCGGTTGTGGTCGGTTTTACCAATTTTGCTGATTCTACAATCTAAGTTGTGTTGTAACACGTTCACTTAGAGTTGAATCAAAAGGCTTAACAGATTAGTTTAGTACAGTATTTAAAATCTATATTAAATTATCGAATATTAAGTATTTTAAATTATTATACCAAGTTGTTTTGCGTGCATATGCATGCAGTATGTTACATTGAATAATATATTTTTATGTGTAACATGATAACTTACTCGCTAGTTTCTCCCATACTTGCAAGAGGTGCTCCCATTTGTTGTTGAGTTTCACCTGTAAAATTATAAATTTAATACAACAACAGTTCAAAATTTAGATATTTATTTTAATAGGTATACGTTTATTATTTAGATTTAAAGAGACAATTTCAAATAAGTATACATATATTTTATAATCGCTAGATAAACTGTAGATACTGTAATAATTTGCATAAAGAGGTCTGCAGGGGATACTTTAAGATCTCATCAGAGTAAATGCAAATTACTTTAACATGATAGCTATTCTAGACTATATATGCTATTTCACGCGACGAGCTAAAAGTAAAATAAAATAAGAAATCTAGTAAAGTTAAAAATATTACATATTACTTAATGATTCATCACATGGTTCACGACATGATATCACTTGGCAAAATAATATAATATTTTTTTAAATAAATTGAGAGCATATAATTGAACGTCTTAAGGCTTTCATGGTATATTAATATGTGTAATAAACAAAAAAGAACTAATAATAGCTAATAACCAACGTATCATTCTAGTTACAGGATCAGAAAAAAATTCAACATGCAAAAAATAAAAAAAATACCTTATTGTATTACACACATATTGAGAACTAAGTAAGTACGATAGAGCTATTAAAATATTCGCTGTAATAATAGTATTTTTTTATAGATAAATTACGAACATAGATTAATACTTGATTTCCGTCCTGCTTCAACTAGATGCCGTCGGCGTACTATAAAAGAGACAATCAAAACTACGCCGATTCGGCATACCCGAGTCAGTATAATTACCGACAATACCGTTCGTCACTTTAGCAGACTTTTTTTCAAATAGTCACTAAACACTACGATGTTAAGTTATCGTATTCTAGGAACTTTTAACGCGGTATCTAGTTACAGCGGAGTGGAAACCAATCATTACTCTATGAGTACTAAATAATTAAGTGTAAAATTTAATAGATACCAGCGGCGAAGTGTGTATATAATAAAATCTCCATGTCAGGCTGCTTGTCCACTGAAATGGAGCGGAGCTGTGCAAGTTCGACCGCTTCACTTCAGTGGACAGGCAGCTTAAGGGTACAAGGATCGAGCAAATTAAAATTTTCTGGATAGTAGAACTATTCTGGAAGGTACTCGAATTCTACAAGTCCTCGCCACTGCTATAGAGAAGCATTAATTACCTGCGCGAACCATCTCATTACGGGTCTGTGGTGATTGATTGATGCCACGCAAGTTAACGTGATCTTCTTCAGCTACAAGCAAGGCAAAATAAAATGTCAAAAGCATTTCAAAATCAAAGCTTAGATAATAAAAATATAGCAAAATACGTGTGCTTATATTATATTATCAAGTTTATTGGTTTAAATAAATATATATTTACAAGTAACCATATACAAGGTGTCCAGAAAGGGTATCGGGTATTTGTTTTCGCGCCATATTTGAAACGGGGCGTCTTAAGGGTGCGGGGAGGGGTTCGTGGCGTCCGCCATTTTGTGGAGTTTTAGTCACAATGGAACAGTACTCGGGGACGCATCGCGCATTTTGCGTACGAGCGTATTATCGTAATGGTGATTCAATAGTGACTGCTCAACGTCTCTATCGTGCGAAATATCGTACACGCCACGCGCCAAGTGACGATAGCATTAGGAAATGGATCAGGATGTTCGAGAATACAGGCGCGACAATTAAAATTCAAAACTCTGGTCGTCCTCGTTCAGTTCGCGATGAAGGAACAATTGAAGAACTTGAGGCGTCGGTTCGTCAAAATCCGTCTTTATCCATCCGAAAGCGAAGCCAAACTTTGAACATCAAAAAATCGTCTTTACATTCGATTTTAAAGAAAGACTTCCATCTAAAAGCCTATAAAATTCAATTGGTTCAAGAATTGAAGGATACGGACTAAGCTAATCGACTGAATTTTGCGAACGAAATGCTGCAGCGATTTAACAACTTTAACAACATACTGTTCAGTGTCGAAGCAAATTTTCACCTGAATGGTCATGTTAATAAGCAGAATTGTCGGTACTGGGCAGTGGAGAATCCGAGACGAAAGCATGAACGACCCCTGCATAGCCCAAAGGTCGTTGTTTGGGCCGCTATGTCTGCTAAAGGCATAATTGGTCCTTATTTTCATGAAGATCAACGAGACCGAGCAATTAATGTGAATAGTGACCGTTATTGCGATATGTTGCGAAATTTTTTGGTCCCAGAGTTGCAGGAGTTTGCAGGTTTCAACTCAAGAACGTGGTTCCAGCAAGATGGGGCCACTTGCCATACCTCAAATGACTCAATGGAAGTTGTTAACGAATTATTCCCTAATAAAGTCATTTCGCGAAGGGGTAACATCAACTGGCCTCCCAGAAGCCCCGACCTTAACCCGCTTAACTATTTTGCTTGGGGATACCTTAAAAGTAAGGTTTATCAAAACAATCCGACGAATCTAACCCAGTTAAAGCAAAACATCAGGTCAGAAATGGCAGCAATATCGATAGCTATGTGTCAACGTGTTATCGCCAATCTTCGTTTCCGTTTAGAAGAGTGCCAGCAACGTAACGGTCATCATTTGGATAACATCATCTTTTCCAAATAATTCTCCCATTCATATGCTAATAATAAACAATAAACTTTTTTATTGCATACAAATAATTTTTGTTTCGTTGAACTTACAAATACCCGATACCCTTTCTGGACACCTTGTAGAAGCGTCAATACAAAACATACCTACATTGTTAAGATATTTGACGTCACAATATATTTTGTTTTTGTATCATTCAAACTGAAAAGATTTTTTTTATTATTACGGTCACTGGAAATACGTCCTTTTTTCTTAATGTTTTTCTATTCGTCAAACATCGCTCTAATAAGATGGTGTCTCCCTTGTAAGAAATGTCCAGGGAAGAAATGAATGTGAAAATGTCCAGGGTGTCTTTGTGGCATCTCAAAAAGCATGTTTCTAGTTACTATTTATAATCCATTTCACTTAAGTACAATAAACAAACGATATCTTGAAAAATTGCCAATCATAAGACACTTTATAAGACACATTATAATATCAAATAATACTAATTAAAGAAATAAACAGTATAATTAAATGCAGGTGTGGTGGATGAAATATAAGCGTCAACAAATGATTATAAATAAATAATATATATATAAATATTCAACAACAAAACCACTCAAAAATACAACAAAATTAAATTACTAATTAAAAATAACCATCGGTTATCTTGATTTCGACCCAGTAAACACGTGACCTTAGTTTGACATCACGTTCAGGTCTCATGTATTAATATTTTTACATAAATTTTACGGATATTATGGGTGGGTGATGTCAAATATAGGTCTTAATATGTTCATTGGAGCTTTATGAACTGTATTCAATTAAGCCCACTTATATTATACTTACGAAATTTAATCTAGAGAAAGATACAACGTTTAAGACCATTTCATGTATTATCAAGATTACATCCGAAATATTTGTTTTAAATAAACATAATACATAATATACAGTAAGTATATAGTACTATTTTATAAAAAGTAAGTACTTGTATCTTTTATCGAACCAGTAAAAATCATATGACACTGTACCTGTGTAGGGGAACAGATATTTATCATGCGGATGATGTTTATCCGAACCCTCGGACATCCTGTCGTTGTAATCTCCGTAATGACCTTCCATTTTCCTATGATAATCATTCTTCAGCATTGTCGCTATGCCGGAATCTCTGAAATCACGAGCCGGGTAACCGTCGTGATCTCGAGTCGATACGCCGGAATCCCGAAAATCACGTGATCCGTAAACGTTCGGTTCAGTGTTCATATACTTTGTCGGGCTGAAGCCATAGTCGGATGTTCTTGAAGCTAAATACGTTTTAGAGCCGTATGGATTCCCCGGCAATCTGTACGCTGTAGGGGATATTGGATAGTTGGAGTCATATTGCATTTGTTTCTCTCCCTCATTCGGCATAACCCCGTAAATCAATTCCTCTTCCATACCGTATCTGCAAAAAAATCACATATAGACATTGTGAATGGACGCGGATCTAAAACAGGAATATCCTTTTATTGGCCCCTAGGTCACGATCCCCAAACCTAAATATGATTTTCAATTATCGTAGAAAATACCATTTCTTCTTTATATTTCATCATGACGTGTTCGATGAATTTATGTTTCCGAATATAATAATTATTATACCTATTAATATTTGTGAAGAGCGCTGGGTCGTAGCTCGGATTTATAATTTAGGGAGTATTTTAATATTTTTACTCTAACCTTGTGAATGTATATTTATAAATTACTATCTGTGCCCGCGGTTTCGCTCGCGGGGACTTCAGAATGCTGTCGATCATGCTCACAAGGAAATATTGCTACCCCAACTCCCGGTTAATTATGTTCCCTTTGACTTCTTTTTAAGACCTACAATTTGTGTACAACGTTACTTTGATATACTACGTATCTCTTATGGTTTATAAGTGTAAGCCATTTAAGCGTCCCAAATCGTCGTTTTTCCGAATTGATTTTTATTGACGCGGAATCCTAATTCTTTTTCTAAAATAAAATAAGCTAAGTCACTCCATATAACATCAGCTATCTGCCAGTGAAAGTCCCGACAAAATTGGTCCGACCGTTTCGGAGGTAATCCGGAATAATCAGACATACAGAATTTTTAAATATTGTTTTTAATATTATAAGTACCGTATATACTTTCATATGCATTTATTTAGTAAAAAGCTGTTATTTTGACATTAAAAACAGACACTTCAATTTTATTTATTTTTATAGATTTTCATTATGGTGTAGCTCAAAAGTTCTGTGTAGTCTGTCTGCATATTAACATGTACCTACCATGTAACAACCTATACTACGGCCCTGGAGAGACACGAAAGCGTTCTGCCCGCCCGATGGTAAGCGGTTACCGTAGTCTATGGACGCTTGTAAGGTCATAGATATTACTAACTCGTTGCCGATTTTGAACTCGCCTTTCCCAAGAAGCCCCGGAAATCCTACTTACTGTAGGAGCATAACACAAGGTTATTTGGCTGCGATATTCTGTAGGGTGTCTTTAGAGATTCCATCTATTTGGGCCGGACACGAAATATGTAGAATTATCAGGATATTCAAGTTTTAATCTATACGAAAAGGTAAAAGATTACAGTACGATTTTTATGTCCATAGAATCAAATGACATTTAATGTTTGGCTAGTTTATTGTATTTTTAAAATAGTGATGTTACCAATAGGAACTAGGTAATCGTACAACTGTACAAGTAAATATACCTATTGAGAAGTTTTTCTGAAGAAACAAAGCCTCCAAATGTGATGACTGAATAAGGGAGACAAATTCACGTCTCTCGTGGCTCAACCGTAGCGTTCTTTTTCTTATTGTAATTTGTTCGTCATATACCTATACATTTTATAATTTCCTGAATTATGTACCTACTGGTAATAGTAAATTATCGATAATATTGTATAACACAATATATTACAATTAATAAATAAAAACCCTCAATCCAGATTTTAAATCTTGTGGTAGCACAACACTACAAAAATAAATGTGGCAACATTATTTTCAAGTTTGACATTAGTGATTGTCAATTTACTCCGTGGGAATAAAAACCGCATTATAGTTACCTATTATCGAGAGGTAGTCTAGAAGCATCGACGCTCGCGACGTAGGTATCGTGTACATTCTCCAGTATGGACGGCTTCAGCCTGTGACGGCTCAGCTGGTACACATCGGAAGTGAGGTCCGGGTTGGGTAGCGGGTTCGGCGAAGGTGTTGCGATACTAGCATTCAGACCTTCGTTATCAGATCCCGTCTCTTGCGACCAGCGACCTATATCTGGCCGATTTGCTTCTGTAAAATATAACTTGTTAAGGTCATGTACGCACGTCCTTTTAGCCAAACTTCGTGTTATTTCTCTAATCTACAAACATAGCTCGATGGACCTCTTGTTAGAACTCTGCAGAGTGTTTTGTGGCTATTGAAAAGGCATGCTTCTAGTTATTATCTGAGAAGCTGACAAATAAAAGCGGATTTGTCAAATTAACTCTTTTTTACAGGAAAGGAATAGAACTAAATGAAGCAGATGGAGACTGGAGTTCTACAAAGTTTATAAGAATACTAATGGATATTTGGATTTAATATTTGGATTAGCAAAATACACCGTTGTTTTAATTGACAA
The DNA here is from genome assembly GCA_033032175.1 of Saturnia japonica. Classification (NCBI taxonomy): domain Eukaryota; kingdom Metazoa; phylum Arthropoda; class Insecta; order Lepidoptera; family Saturniidae; genus Saturnia; species Saturnia japonica. Next base: position 16,995,919 of record CM065309.1, on the reverse strand, counting down.
GTTTAGTCCGGATTTGTTGGCAAAGTTTGGGCAAATTCGGTTGTAATTAAAAAGTTGATGGACATCTCCGATTTTGAAAGAAAAAACCATTAAACGATGTTTTAAAATAATCTATTATTACATTTTATAATCCGCTTGTCCACAATAAATAAATTATATCGCATAAAATGAGATCAACATAATGTCAAAATGAAATAATGCAAGTTTATTAATTAAAATGCAAACCACCCTAGGACAGATTGAGATTCCCACAAAAACTCTATTTGAGCGTATGAATTCAAAATGTTTCTCATGATTTAGATATCATTGTATTAATAATATTAAAATACAAATTACTTTGACTAAGTTACGCTAAATGATTAAAACCAATATCAATACTATATCTGCTGTTTTCACCTTGACATAAATCAACAACTTTTTCGGAATTCGTGTATATTTACTTATTACACTTTAATTAAAAGCACTGTTGATTAACAGTGAAGAAAAATATCACGAGGAAACCTTGAAAAACATTCTCGTTATATGTGCTACTGTAGAAGAAAAATACAGAACTATCAATGTCTTAATTTGTCAAAACTTCGTCGATTGGTATACCTAATGATTAGGCCCATCCCTTCCTTCAGGACGAGAGTTGTGCTTTGCCCAGCAGAGAAATTAACAGAATGGTATTATATATGAATAATTTATATACATATTTAAACTTTACAATAAAAATATCGTTCCTGTTTCAAAAAGCCTAGTCTCCTGAACAACATTTATTAAGATTTTGCTGTTAATGTTTTTTTTTATTACGTTGAATACGAAAATCTCCATTTATTTAGTATCTACATACTTGGTAACCATATTGCAATCACGGGCCATATAACTGAGGTATACCCGCAAGAGATATACCGGCATGACCCGCAAGACTGCAAGATCATGATCGATGAACACTTATGTCACCAAGGAAGTATGATTGTGATAAAATGCTCAGCTTATAAAGAATAAAAAACGCACCGTCTCTTATATGCGACGGCCACCTTGGTGAAATGCCTAGCGGAGCGCCTTCTGTTATATTCGGTAAATAGCTGCCACCGCTACCGCTCGTTCCTCGCTCTCCTAAAATACGTAAAACAATTATAATAGCATGGCAAAGTGTCTATACACTCTATACTGTATATTAGAGATCAGGAGTGCTCGTGTCGGCGATCTATCACAAAATATTTTAGCTAGCAAGTGATCGATTACCTACCTACAACTTCCTTTTCTTTTTGAAACAATGTTTATTAAATTTGGGATCATTAATTTTGAGATGAATATATAAATATTATGTATAATAATACCTCATTTTGCATAATATGTGGCTTAAATATAGTTAGCCCCCGCAAAACTTTAAAGGTATTTTATACTTTTCAAAAATTCCAGTCACAATCGACTGTTTGGCTACCCCTTTATACCTGATCTAAAAACAGACAACAAACAAACAATCTAAAAAACAACTAAAACGAGAGTTCAGCAATTAATCGCCGGTCATTGCTGTCATCTCGGCCTGCAAGCCTCTCGGCAGCTGGATAATATGCTGGCAATCCAAGAGAGAGTCACTGTGACGATTTATCACCATATGCATAGAGGTCGTGGTACCAGGTCAGGTGTAGATACTCTACCACACCAATGATGATTACTGGACATACACCGGTTATTTCCGGAACGCGACACGGCTAAGAGTGCTGCTATGGCGGGTGTTCCACCTGGTGTATGGTGATCGTGACCCAGGCGGGTATAGATACTCTACCACCTCCATAATTACGGTATATAAAACGGTTGATTCCGAAGCGCGACACGGCTAAGATGCCATTATGGCGGGTGTTACACCCGGTGTATGGTTGTTGTGACTCAGTAGGGTACAGATACGCTACCTCCTCAATGATTACAGGTTATACATCGGTTGATTCTTGAACGCGGCACGGTTAAGAGTGTCACTATGACGGGTGTTACACCTGGTGTACCGTTGTTGTAACTCAGTCGAGTATAGATACGCCACCACCTCAATAATTACTGGATATACACTGGTTGATTCCGCAGCTGATTGCAGGGGGTTCGCAATATGGTTTACGTTGTGGCAACGAACTAGCTAGCACATGCTTGATGGTGCGTAGTCAGATGACTTTAATAATTTATTAGGCTAATAGACAGGAATAATATTTGGAGCTCTCAGGAAAAGCTGAGAAATTCTCTTGTACCTCTCGTAATAATTTTCAAAAGTGAGGGTGGGTTTTCAAACCTGGACATAATAAAAACTATTTATTTAGATATATAAAAAAACTCATTTGTTTTAGGGCAATAAGTACCTTTTTCAGAAAGGTTCGCCGACTTCTATGAAATTTAATAAGGGTACTTGGTGTTATAAATATGTGAAACTATGTTTTATCTAATATGAAAAGGAATCATAAAATTGATAGAGAGTATGTTTCTCAAAATAAATATTATTAATTATATCCATGTAATTTATAGTTGTACTCACTACTGGCTGAAGGCGGGTGACTGGAGCGTCTCGTTGTGGTCTCGTCGTCGTCGGACGAGTGGCTCGAAGCGAGCTCGAGACTGCGCGCGCTTCCTTCACTATCGCTGTCAGTCGCTTCTGTCGCTTCCTCCGTCTCGCCTCGAGGCTCGGCCTCCTTGCGACGTCGACGACTTTCATCTGCAAAAATATTTTTTTTTAAGTTATACTTTTTGGTGCCTTTAGTAGAGGGTAAAATTTAAAGTAACAAGTGCATCACGTGACGGAAGTCCGAAATAATGAAGTTAAGTACATAATTTTAAAAAAAGAGTACATTATTATCATTGATCATTGATGGCTAACTTCACCACGTTGTTAGAACGCGGGATACATTTTTTGAAGTTATTTTTGTTTTGTTACCAAAGAAGTATAACTTCTTATATATTCTTACTTTATCTTACTTATCATATGATATGCTTATCTACACACATTTCTTTTTTAATTCCTATAAGGTTTGGCATTATGACCACAATCTCGGACGATGAAGTCCAAGATGGCGACACTATAAGCCTAGTGAAGAATTCAAGCGCAGTTGCCGAAACACACTATAGTTGCTTTGCAACAGATTTTGTTGGCGGCAGCTAGCCAGGCGGGCGTTAGATAATAGTTTACCACCATGCTATACTTTCATCACGAAGTTTTCCTTTACCATAAAGCTCAGGCTTATTGTATGAATTGGAACCCACATCGATTGACGCGATGTCCATATACGCTATGACTGAGCCATAATTGCATAAACGGGCTTGTAGTCCTTACTTTTCGAATGATGAGAATTCATCGACAACGAAGCTGCCATTCTGAAAGGGCCTTGGTAGCCGGATATTCACCAATGCACGCAGTATAAATATTAGAAGCAAAGGATAGGCAATTAAATATCATACGGATATATGGAATATAGAAGGGAGTCTAATGCACTATGAAAATAATGAACATTAGTGTATCTTTTCACTATGTATGCACACAGATGTTGATTAGTTTAAAATTTACCATCTTTTCTAGTATGTAGCGAAGAATCGAATCCTCTCAAATAAGCTGGCATGTCGCTGGCGCTTGTATTGTAGTTGGAAGTCGATGTACTGGTGTGACGTAGTTGCCCATCACTTCGACTAAACACATAACATATATTATTATCGAATAATTTATGTTTTTTTTTAATATGCCTACATATTTTTTTTACTATACAATTACAAAATAGTGTTTCAAAACAAAAGGAGTTATTTTATTTCAATAAGTTTCATCGTACACGTTTAGAACATTATAAAGCAGGCCGACATGACGGCTGCGACTGGCGATCTCTCAATGGTCGCAGTTGTTTTTGGATTTTACTGTGGTCACCATCAGTTTGCCGTGCTACTATCAAAAAACTCGATTGTCAAGTTGGATACCTAACGATTGTGAATAATTAATACGTATATCACAAAAACTTTACGACATTACTTATTTTAAAAAAATCAAGTAAAATATAGTATACATAGGCAGGTACCAACTAATTTAGAAACAATTGTTATTTAATATATTCTAATTATTAATTGAATACTAGTCTAATTATTTGTAAGCATACCTGTAAGGGCTAGAACTAGTTTTTGTGGTGGACCTTGATGTAGTAGATGAAGCTGATATTCCAATATTTCGCACTTGACGACCCGTTTCTGTGCTACTGTGATACGCCAGCGAAGACCTGCATAAAATATAAATAAAATTAACTCAATTACTTACCAAAAGAAATATGTAGAATTTAATCCAATATTTAACTGAATTTTCAATCACTTTTTAACATTTTATATTAAATCTTTAAATATGAAGAGAGTTATGATATCAAGACTTCATATTACATGAGTTTGTCAACTAATATATCCACACTTATATAAGAGAGGTTATATCTACATATTTTCGTAAAAAATAAATTTTATTTTTCATTTATTCTGATCAAAGGACATATGAAAGGTAACTGTCGCGTTGCGCTCGTGCGAGTGAATGGAAACAGAATGGAAGATACCTACTTACGGTGAAAAGAACCAATCTATATCTTATAAAGTGTTTTGCTTTATTATTTTGTATTAAACACGTTATATTATATCATGCCGTCTTGTCCTATAATAAATATTAACCGCCAGTTTAATGACAAGTAAAAAATGGCTAGTTAATGTGGAGTTCGGACAGAAATATTTTGTATGGAATGGACATTTCTTATCCTGATGTACTACAATTTCATACAAACAAATTTTTTTTAGAACGTAATCAAGATTCCCGTTGTGCCTAAAAATCTTATATACAATTGTGATATTAGGTAGCTTTGTGTGTAACTATTATCAATTAGTAGTACACTTTTATAATAAAATGTCAGGGTTTTTTTTTTTTAACTGACTACACTGTTAGCCTTAGGGGGCCCTATCCAAAAACAGAGCCGCTGCGGCTTTTACAGCTTCACCGGACTTGGGAGCGAGCGCTTAGGGCACTCAGCCGCGAAAGTTTGTGACGACCTGCACGAGAGTGCCAGAGCGAATGCGAAAAGGTCACGATCTATCTAATTCCCTAATCCTAAGAAAATTCGAACTAACTAACATATACTCGTATGCACGTTCCCCTCCTCCTACCAAATGTCAGGGACAGCAAAGAGTACTAAAATAGTTGATTGATCCAGAAAGGTACCTGAAGTATAGAGATTGATTTACCTGTTGACTTGTGAAAGGTTATGAGCACTGCTGCTAATTATAATTGATGTGTCAGCCAAGGGAACTTTCTTTCCGAGACATCTTAGTACAGTTCTGTAAATACAATATGTAATTGTTACAGATATCAATGTATATATCACTGGATATCAATATGTATATAGCTGCCGTAGAGGGAGAATTAGATAACTAACAAAATCAGATTTGCGAGAAAATGCTGATTGGAGTAATTTATTTCAACAAAAGCGGCAGTAAGTTTTTACGTAGAATAAAATTTAGGTAGATACTGTTCGTGTTTTGCATGTTATACAGTGATATTTTTATTATGTTTTGAGTCTGTTACTTAGACCTCAGCGGTTTTCATTTATGAGAAAAATTCTAAAAAGAAGAAGAATCCAATTTTTCCGTTTGTGACAGTTTTGAATTGCTTTATTGTTTAGAATACTTTTGAGACTAACTAAGATATCAGAGCATAGGTATGATCAAAAGACACATCGTACAGTAGACTTTATGCCAAAGCAACAAAGTCAATTTCGATATAGGTGCAGTTATCTAGTTCTCCCTTTACGGTAATGGTAACGTTTATTATCGTTTACCTTTTCAAGTTATCTCTAACGCGTATATTGAAGGCGATGTAGCCTAGCGTAGCTGCGATAGCGTGAAGGGCAACAGCGGCTGATAGAACTGCACTCAACACGTTTCTTCTGTCACCAGATTCACTGCCCAAGATCAGTGCGCTCGCCCACGACACGCATAGAAGCGGCAGACAGATTATGCTCACGGCCAACAACATTCTAAATAAGTTATAAAAATAATTATGGCAACTTTTAAAACTAAATGTGACGTTATTCTAAGATATTGATTGTATTAAAAACTTGTGCATTATCATCTTTCTCGAACTGAACCTATGTTAATGATGTTGTTCGGTACTATTTCAGTAGGCTGTTTGGCTTGCGTGAAGGTATCGCTACTTAGGTACTGTAATACTGTACTGTTATTAATCAACTTTTTTGTTTTTATACTGGCTAGATGACACTTTAAATTTAAATTGTGAATTGGTTTTTAAAAAAGAAAAATAAATCTTGTTCGTGATTATTTAACTTTATATTTCCACTGAATAATTCATTGACTAAACTAAGACTGCGTTTTTTAATCCCACGGAGTGAAATGACATTTCATCTGTTGCAGGTTTATTGTATTTTTAAATAATGATGTTACCAATCAGTAAGTACTAATTGTAAACCCGTACGAGATATTTTACCTTTTGGTAAATTTTCTTCAACAAACATAGAACTCTTCATATGTGAAGTCCGAATGGGACACAAATTCGCATCTCTCGTGGGTCATTCAAAGCGTTTTTTTTATGTTTTGCAGTTGTTCGTCATATATAAACTTTTTTTAGTATTTCAAACCGGCAGTAGTGTTTAGGGCCTAAATTGAATAAAGATTTTTTTTATTTTTAATTTTCCTAAATTATGCAACGATAGTAGTAAATGATCGGGTATGTTGAATGACACAAAATAAAAATAATAAATAAAAACCATCAATTCAGTATTGAAAATCTTACGATTCAAATAACTGTACCGTAAAATATACGGTAGCACAACACTACGAAAGTAAATGTGATAATATTATTTTTAAGTTTAACATTAGTGATTGTCAATTCATTCCGGGGGAATAAAAAATGCAGTATAGTATTATAAATGTATTGATTTCAGTTTTTATAAATGTATTGATTTCAGTTTCTATCAATAATTATTAATTTCGAAGTTTCATATAAGATAGGCGTCCTACGACGGATCACTTCTTTTTTAATTCTTGGAATACGTAGTTTTTACAATACACCGCATAAAAAAATATAGGAAAAAAACCATAAAGTATGTATTTATTAAGTTGCATTATATTTATAATTACTAACCTGAGATTTCCAAACCCGGTAATATGGTCTCTGACAGTAAACGCAGCCCTGGTCGCTCCTGCGAGGAAGACGAACGCTGATGCGGCGTACACACCGGCCGGTATCACTACCCACCACACGACTGGTTCGTGACAACTCACCCAGCAACTACCGAAGATAATATAAAGTCCCTATTATCAATGTGCAGGTAGCAATATACATTTCACTACTTACTAATGTAGTTTTAAGGGGCATCAAATTTCAAATCTCTCAAACGCTCAAGCTAGCGAAAATCATATATCCCAGTTAATATATAACCTATTTTACATATTACATATACCTATCATGTATTTAAAATTTATGTAAATATGATCCTAATGGTGTGAATGTGATGTCAAATGTGTGTTGATTTCAAACTAATGTTAGATTTTCCCTCGCATGCTGCATACCTTGTTAATAATCCAGTTCTACCGAGAAAAGGATGCTCTGGATTGATTGGACTACAATTACTGGATACACAGAGAAACATCTAGAAACAAATTTTAACATGTTTTTGACCACAACTTTGCCTGGTGTTTAATGATGATTCTTACGGAAATAGTAATCACAATTTGTTTTCAACATTTGATTTTCACGTATTTCTACCCACTTGATATAAATTTCCAGTAATCAGCTGTCACAAATGGACACCAAATTAATACCAAATATTGGGGAGCAAACTTTTTAGGGGTTTTCCGGATAATCGTAAAGCCATCTTTCGAATTAAGTTATGATACATACTTAAAATAAACATTTGACATAATATCATGTAATGTAATCTTTCTTATGATGAACATACTGTAGTTTGGATGATTAGTAACTCACAAGAGCGCGTTGCCATACTGGTGCTGATGGTGGGAGGCAGCTAGGGCTAGCGCGATGGCGGGCGCGGCGTACGCGGTGGCGAGGTGAGCGCACACACCGCCGTGGTTGACGTCACGAACTTCGCGTACCAACCGGCGCACTTGCCATGCGTCGCTTGCACACCAAGCGACCGCACACACCCACCAATAGTGCAGTCCCATCGCGACCAGCTTGCATGCGAACTATAAAACACATTGTAGAATGTACTGTACTGTACCTTGATATACTTAATAACATGACCTTAATTTGACATCAGACACAGATCATAACATATATATTATGTCACATAAATTGATCAAATTAAGGTATTGTATTTAAGTTTGCAGTACTTTACAAAATAAGTTTTATATACTAATTTTCAAGTGATGTTGTAGTCGGAATTGTACACGATAAGCGTAGATAGTGAATTGGGTCTCAACTGCAGCTGCCTTAATACACCGAAACGACAATTAGATAAAGGCTGCCTCTCAGTGGTCAGCTTCAGTGGAAGCAGAGCGGAGCGGAACTGTGGAAATTTAGACCAATAGAAATGCGTGAAAATTTAAACATACAATACCATTTGTCAAAATTTTCTAGAGATGCAATTCTATTGGTCGAAATTTTCACAGCTCCGCTTCAGTGGTCAGGCAACCTAAAGGTGTCCCATTGCTATGCAAATCCCTCTTCCCAATTTGTTACCGATTTCAAAGGTCGAGAAATCTACAGTTACACATTTAATGATACTAGAAGAATATTTCTCAAGGGTTCAGGTTTCCTCGCAATGTTTTCCTTCACCGTCAGACGATAGTGATACTAATTTAAATAGGTATCTACGTATACACGACTTCTGAAAAATTCGTAGATACATGTCGGTGCTCGACCCTGCGGACATCGGATCGATAATCAACCGGTGTAAATGATACTAGAAGAATATTTCTCAAGGGTTCAGGTTTCCTCGCAATGTTTTCCTTCACCGTCAGACGATAGTGATACTAATTTAAATAGGTATCTACGTATACACGACTTCTGAAAAATTCGTAGATACATGTCGGTGCTCGACCCTGCGGACATCGGATCGATAATCAACCGGTGTAAACCACTCTACCACCAAGACTTCCCAAGTTTATTATCTATGACCAATAATTTCGATTCAACACACCGAAATGATAGCTACAGCCTATCGCCGATAGATTATCGATTTGAGTGTTGTAGCTAGCCAGGATAGGTTTAGATAATGCAACGTATAAAGTTTTATTATTCTATAATTAAATTCATTTTTAGAAATGTTGCATGCTCCAATGAGCATGTGTTAACATATAATTACGTGGGTTTGAATCTTATAATGAGACTGAGCTATCGTGGAGGGAAATATTGTGATAAATCCCTAGTACCTATGGCGGAAGTCTAGTGTTAAGTGTGAATTACGATCTGGACAGGTTTGTACCACTTACCTCATTTTGTACTAAAGATGACCTCGCCTTCAGTGCTATAAAGTATAACAACTCGGCCATGAATATGCTGAATATGAGGTGTTTATGTATCGAATTGGAAACTGTAGCGGCTCCGCCCCGAATGAGACAGAGAGCGGTCCAAGTGATAAGTAAGAGCGGGAGGGAGATACTGAACGCAGTGTATGACGTCACAGATTCTAATAGTGAAGGCTCAGGTATAAACTGTAAAAGAATATATTCAGTATGTTAGTACATTTCACTTGTGGCACACTGAATAATTAACTTTTATTATGAAAAAGATATTGACATATACAAAGTTATTATTTAAAATGTATTACGTATGTATTGTAATAGTTTTCTTTATTTATTTATTTATAATGGATTGGCAACAGTAAAACAGTAAAAAAAACTATAAGATGTTAGCACAATAGAGCGAGTTTAATACCAACTGTTATTCTAACAAAAGGGCTTTGTATTAACTCCCACTAGCAGGTTGTTCGTTTTCTTAAAAAAACACGAAGTCTAACGATAATTCCGATAGTTGTTATGGCGAGTCAGCATTACTTAAGTTGTGGGAACTGAAAGGGTTCTGTTTCCTTGTAACGGCATAATTAAATATAATTATTATTATTAAGTATATTCTAATACTATGTATAGTCAACCATAATATGCGATAGTTAAATAAAAACATTAAACAAACAGTGCACTCAATTCATAATTTACACGGAAAATTTATATATGCACAATAGTGATGTGACAACACCTTGCATACACCCTTTTCGTGCATTAACTCCTATATTTGCTCAGTAATGTGCAATGAAGAATTAAATGAATAAATATAACATTTTAAACAGGAATTTATTTACAGGATTTCTATTTGCGAAATGTTGTACAATTCACGGAGGGAAAGTTCGCTTTTATCGACCTAAAAAAAATTAAGTTTTACCTCAACATCAACCTCGTCAACTAGCACAGCGAAGGTTGACATATGGTTACACGTGCAATTGACAAGAAGCGGTTCGTTGGAGTACGGTGACCAATCATAGTCGATTTCGGTGTGACATCCAATTCGTGACCATTCGCCGGAACTGAAATACGATTAATTCCTAAATACCAGAAATTGTGTTCCACTGCATCGCGAACACTATAACATCAAGGGGCCCTAGCCAAGATGCTTTTCTACAATCCTCTTAATCTCAATTGACAAGGCTCTCAGATGTAACACCCGTCATGGTGTCACGTTTAGGGTTGTCGCTTTCTGAGATTAGCTGGTATATATCTAGTAATCAAGCGAGATGGTAGGTATCTGTACTGGACTTGGTCGCGACCAGCTTACACATTGTGATAAATCTGTCACAGTGACTATAACAGCCGGTGATGGATTGCGAAACTCTTAGTGATCGTCGTCGTTTTTGGATTGTACTATGCTTACCATTAGATAAAAAAACCCAACCACAAAAAAAAAAACCTAATAGAATATTGTACAGCGTTGAAAAATTATAAGGCTGCCTGTCCATTGGAGCGGAGCTGTGCAAATTTGGAACAAAAGAATTGCAAAAAATCTAGTGATGCAATTGTATTGGTCGAAATTTGCTAGAAATGCAATTTTGTTGGTTAAAATTAACACAGCTCTACTCTGCTTCAGTGGATAGGCCAACTTAGGTGACTATTATACATACACATTATAAATACAATTGATGGCTTTATTTAAAGCAATCAAAATACATCTTGATGAACATAATTATGAAGCTGTTCGAAAGTGGTTTCGAGTACAGTGTAAATTCTTTATAACGTTATCCTTTATAACGATAAACTCCCTATAACGTTGAAGTGAGCCCACCTTGGTTGGTTTGCGTTAAAACCCACATATTGAAACACTCTTTATAGCGATACGCCATTCTCTATTACGAAGAAATGTGTTCATATTTTTAGACAGTAAATATTTATTATCGATATTATTGTTTATTATCAGGTAACAAAAGACTTTGAAGCTCCGAAAAATCCGAGGTCGGTCTAGCTTTTGTTATCCTTAATTGCCTTGAACACGTGCAGTATGACGCATTGTTTTCTCGGAAGTGATGGTCTTTGACCAAGCATACTGGGTACCTATCGTATTATCAGTCGTAAACCTACTTTGAAATTGTTAACATGGCCAGTAAACGGAAAGCGATTAGTGTTGACGAAAAAGTTTGTGTGATACGTGCGATTGAAAAGGGAGAAAATAAAAGTGACGTTGGAAGGCATTTTGAATTAAGTCATTCCACTGTTGCTACCATTTAGAAAAACCAAAAAACAATTCTACAGGCGGCGCTGGAAGGAAACTCTTCTAAAAAATTAAGAAAGCCAAAATTCGAAGACTTAGATCAGGCAATGTTGTCGTGGTTTAACAATCAGCGCCAGAATAATGTACCTACCCATCTCGGGGCCAGTTGTAAAAGCTAAGGCTGAAAATTTGCCAACCAACTTGGCATAATTGACTTTAAAGCATCTGAAGGTTGGCTCGGAAAATTTAAGCACCGTCACCAAATTACGTACGGTAAAATGAACGGAGAGGCGCGGGATGTCGATATGAATGTGACTAACAATTGGATTAGTACAGTGTGACCTAAATTAAAGATGAAGTACTCACCAGAAGACATTTTTAATGCAGATGAAAGGCCTTTTTTTCAAGTTGACTCCCGACAAAACTTTAAAATTCTAAGGGGAAAATTGTGTTGGAGGAAAACTGTCTAAAGAGAGTATTACAGTTCTAGTGGCTGCCAATATGAGTGGCACAGAAAAAAGAAAGCTCTTAGTTATAGGCAAATCGAAAAACCCTCGGTGTTTCAAGAACATAAAACAGTTGCCAGTTACGTACAAAGCAAACAAGTCAGCTTGGATGACATCGCAGATTTTTGAAGAGGAAGTGAGAAAATGGGATGCTGAATTAAAATCACGGAAAATCTTGTTTCTAGTAGACAATTGTCCTGCTCACCCAATCATATCTAACCTTCGAAACATAGAGTTAGCATTTTTCCCAGCTAATACAACCAGTATTTTACAACCAATGGATCAGAGTGTAATTAAAAGCCTAAAGGCCACTATAAACGGAAAATATTGATGGATATGATCGAAACTGACGGCAAGGTCTCGATCAACATGCTACAAGCAGTGAACTTCTTATCAAAAGCCTGGCAAGAGGTAACAGCAGCCACTATCCAACATTCTTTTCGACAAGCTGGATTATGTAGTAGTCAAGAAACGAACCAATTTGACAGTGAAGACAATCTACCACTGAGTGAATGGATAAGCCAGTTCAACATACCAAACAATTTTAACGAAGATCTACAATCGTACGAAAATATAGATGAGGATGTAGCCACAACTGGTACACTTACAGATGAACAAATTGTTGATTTAGTGTCAAAAAGTCAGGAAAAACCCGATAATTAAGATGAAGAAGATGATCAAGTGGACAAAGCCGAATCACCATCAACAATTCAACAAGTCCTAGATGCTGCTAAGTTGGTAGATTTTTTTTTTGTTGTTTAATCAAGACGATTCCACCACATATCTAGATATGAATAGAATACATAAAATAATACAAAACAAGTACTGGCATAGCAAAAAACGTCAGACAAAGTTATCAGACTATATGTGTAAACAATAATTTATAAGCATTTATTATCTAAGACATACATATTAAAAATTCTTGTTAATTTGGTTGTTTTTTTTGTTCACTCCATATAACGACAAAAAATGCTCAGTCCCTTGAGTTTCGTTATAAAGAGTTTACACTGTATTTGCAATATTTTAAATTACGCGGAAACTATCTTACCCTTTTGAAGTAGACCAATGAACACATTGCGGATTTGTTCTCGATCCAAACGTATCCCTCTCAATGTCTAGCCACATTTGCAATCTAATAGGTTTCTTCAATCGTATTCCACCCAAACTTTTGTACGTCAACTTCTTCGCTACGTTCTCTTTCGTCGTGTTACCGTCTTTGTTCTTTATATCACTGGGTTCCATTACCAAAGCCATAACTTTCGGTCCATCTTGTTCTAGCCTCTCTGCTACATATGTCGAATCGTTCTCTTGGAAGTTCTCGTTCGGATACAGTGATTTATCAAGCTTTTTGAACGCCGGTTGAATGAGTATCGGTCCATGGTCGCGAGACGTGTCATCGTCGGTTGGTTGTGACCAAGTTTTAGTTGGACTACTCATCTGATTTGAGGATTTCTGGTGGTTACCTCTATTTGCATATGGGATTCCTACAAGTAAACACTTGGTTTAGACTAAAAGTTTTTTCAAAGATATTTTGGAAATATTTTCATAAATTATATCAATAGGCTTCTTGGAGCAGTGTTGATGATAAGTAGCTCAACTATTAAATGTGGGCTTTTGTGTGATTGTCATGTTTTTTAGTAGGGTGTAGTTTTGTTTTTAATTTAAAAAATCAGTGTTGTTTATTTTATACATATATTTGTATATAAAAATGAATGAACGTATGTTCACGCTCCATACGTTTGCGCATCGTTCGACCAATCGATTTTAGATTTTCGCACAGTAGTCAGTACTTGCGTGAAAGTTTTAATAAAATTAATCTATACTAATATTATACCGCTAAAGAGTTTGTTTGGTTGGAACTACTGGTTCGAATGGAAAAATTATTTAAGTGTTAGATAGCCCATTTATTTAGGAAGGCTATAGGTTATATAACATCACGCTACGATCAATAGGAGCGGAGCATCAATGAAAAATGTTCCAAAAACGGGGATAATTTATTCCTTTTGAATGCTTCCATTGCGTGCGCTGCGTAAATGGTTCGTAGATAAAGTAAATAAAGTTTCAATTCCTTTAGAATTGTATTATAGGTGCCTACGACCCACTCTCTCTTTCTTATGTGAAGCAGACGAAGTTGCGCGGGTCAGTTAGTGTAATTCATATTATGTATTTTCGGTGTTTTGAGTTTAGTGTTCAGGTCTGAACCCCAAGAAGGATCTATGATAAGTATCATTACACTCTTCTAGGGACTAAGAAATTCTACAAAATATGGCAATAAAAAATAAACAAATACAGCTCAATTTTAATTGATATATACAAGATACATAATATCTTTGGAATATGAAGAGCATTTTCACAAAAACCAAGTCGCGAGTATTTATTTAAAAGTAAATATCTAGATACCTTCTGAATCTTCCATATTACTCTCAAGTGAGATATCGTCGTTGTTTTCGTTTGCTTCTTTGATCCATACATGCTCCGGTACGTATAAGGCGACTTGAAGTATCGGTGATCCAACGGTAATGTTGACACCCCATCTCTGGGTGACAGACTCGTCCATTCTGAGAGGCATAAGCTGGGATGTATTCCGCGAGTACTGAAGGTAAGCGAACACAGCTCGAGACTCGTAGTTTGAGTCGACGTTATCTGTAAAAATAAAATAAGCCCTGAAATTAATATTTTGGTGATATTAAATAGACATCACGAAACAATGCTCTTTAATTGTGACGCTTTGTATTTATTAAAAAATTAAAATATGCATTAATTAAACGATGCCTGACACATTTTGAATATACTTAAAAAGAGAGTTTCACATTAAAAAAAAACAATATCACACTTTATTGTAACTGGCATTTATTTCTACAAGTTTTACTTATAGATAGATAGCTTATCAATTGAGAACTGACTTAAGCTTTTGGTGTACCAAATTTCATAAAGTCGGTCAAATGGTTTTGAGTTAAATCCGAAAATATCGACATAATTCGAAATAATTATTATATTCCTAATCAGAGTGGCTTTTATACTAGATGTCTAATATAAAATTTGGATAAAAATATATGTACTAAAGTCAGCAGATTTATTATTAATATAAATATATTAAGTCAATAAAATTAGAAATATTTTATAATTTACCTTGCAGATTATTATTAGTTATGCCAAGCAAATCTAACGGTAGAAGCACTCTCGTATATTTATCAAACTTGCTTTTATTTTTCAGGTAATTATTGTATTTGGGAAATGACACGGTCGGACTGGACTGTTTTTTTTTATTCGCTTTCCCATTACCATAGTAACCAAGTGCTTGTATGGGCGAGTGTATGAAGGACGATGTATCGGGCAGTATGACACGCTCCGTCGTGTACGACTCGATGTTGTATCGATTTAGCTGTGATGGTTCGAAACCGTATATGGATTCGGATGTCACTACGTCCACACCGATAACTAGAACAAAACATTTTTATGTGAAATATCTAATACGGTGGGGTTTATTGGACCCAACGTTGGTGGGTGTTGGCGTTGTTTTAATAGTCAGATTGTTAAAACATGGATAGATTAAAAGCGTTTGCTAAGGATCCTGACCACCATACACATAGTAATAAAATAAACATCTTTCACAGCGACTTATTTATTAAAGCGTTAACAAAAAGCGTTACGTTTTTCTGCGCAACGTATCTTGCAGGCCTTTCACTTTGAAATCATGTATGTGTATACACATACCTACATCTGAGAGTACAGTACAGTACAGATACAGGTACAGTCAAACAAGCAATCACCTTTTTGTCTATTGCATATTCAAAGACAATCGTAACTTATGGAGTAAGCTTCGGTAAGGCTGTGGAGCTAATTTACACACAACCTTCTTTTTTAAATATTCACTATAGTATAGAGGATGTTTCACATATGCCAGGCTTCCCGTGACGGCCAACTTTTTTTGTTTTTTATATTCACAAATTCCATATGGTAAATAAAGTCCAGAACAGCGACAAAGATGGGCCCGCTGACAGATGCCCATCGACAGTCAATAGAAGTAAGGTATTGTGACGATTTTTTACTATGTCTATGGTGGACACATTCCAATGTAGCTAGAGTAGAGTACTCACCACGTTCTTACGATTTCCACAGTTAAAAATTAGCAGTGGTTTTCCGGTGCGGATGAGACTAGTTTCGAATCTATATTTTTATCTCTCAGTTTAGGTATTGGCAGATATATGAGTAGGTATCTGGTATAGGTATAGCTTAAATATTGCAAAGAATGATAGGTGTAAAAATAACTTGTTGAGCCTTGGCTCTCGTATAAAATTTACCACTCAAAAAAGATTTTACATTTATCTTATATTCTTCTTAAAAAAATTACTGGCAAATTTAATTTTACCAATGATAATATATACCTTTTTACGTATAATATCATTGAGTTTTAACTATTTGCCTATTGTTCGTCATTATCGACTAACATTATATTAGCTTTAAACTATTTCCATTTCTTTATTTTCTCGATGACAGTTCTAATTTGATAGTTGTAGTGTTGTGACCAAATAAGTAATGATATCGATCGCATATATTTATTATATTTTGAACATAGACAAATACAACAAAACCATTCAAATATAAGATGTTAGATTTATTTAAAAATGCATGCTCGGAAGTAACAGCCGAAAACTGGGAAAAAATTGTGAGAAGAACCCAAAACATTATAGCGTCGGATTGGGAAATTCATGTAGCATTCGATAATTTACAAGTACAGGAACTTATAATAAATGTTGGGGAGAGCTCATCGGTGACAGTGACGATTCATCAAATTTTGATTAAAATAAATAAATAAAGTACCTACCTATACCTACTTATTTTACAACAGCTTCGAAAATTTTGAAGAAGTTGGCATTATCAATCAAGAATCAATATGTGTAACATCTTGTAATGAAATATAATATTAGTTAATAAATTTGTACAAAAGTATCCGGCAGTAGTTTAGTTTCTTACATTTTGTAAAAAAATATCGGGTCTGTTATCGTGTTACGTTTATCGATTTAGCTCCATCCCTATCAGTTTCTCCGACTCTGGTAAATTCTTGTACGTTTGTAAACTTCATATTTCTATAAAATAATGCATACATAATGTAAAAAAGACGCTCGTTCAAGTTTTCATAGGGGCTGTCATCAAGAAAATAAAGAAATGGAAATGGTATAGATGACACAAAAAAATAGTTTGAGAAAAAATATAAGTACATGGATTATTACTTAGTCATACCTAAATCACTAGTGACTATTTCAAAAGGGCTCGTATATGTGTCATGTTGGCTCTCCGCTAATATGCCAATGTATTTATCAAACTTCTCCAAAAGCAACTCGACGCCTTTTCCCGTCATCTCTCGTATTCGATGCCACTCTTGCTCGTATTTTATGTTTAGAACTATATTTGCTGACTTAATTAAATTCTGTAATAAATATAATACAAGTAAATATTACGTATAATTTTTTATTAAATTATACATCTGTATATATTTTATAGTCTTATTATACAAAGCCCGATGAAGCTGTAAAAGCTGATTGAGGCTTCAGAGCCCTTATGACTAACAGTCCAATATTGACATTTTTGATATCGCAAGAATGAAGGAGTGAATGCATCACCTCAATTTGACATCACACAACGATCGTTGAACGCATAGCGACAAAATTTGGCATAGAGCTAGCCTGGGATCCGGAGAAGAACATAATACGAAAAACACGCAGAGAAAAGCGTAGGAAAGCTAAGTATTTAATGAAATGAGAATCAATAATAAAATCTGAATTATCTCTAAAACAAGGATAGATAATGAACAGAATTAATTGTAGTGCAACGGACAGTTTTGCTACTTACTCGAACATAATCCTTGTCTTGACTATGCGTTAGGTTCAATCCAGCTTGCTTTAATTCATAATCTATTAATTCTAATAATATCTTCTCTACGATGAGTATGTCAGCACCGTACAGGTGAGCCGTGTTGACGCAAGCGGTTGTAAGGTCAGCGGCCAAACGTACCCCAACAAATGTGTTTACAGCTAACTCTCCAGTTTCTATCTTTTGTAACTGCAAATAAGGTTTAATTTTTAATGTCAAATGTTTTATACAGAACCCTGTACAAAAAAACATACATATTTATTTATTTCAAACAAACGCAGATTTAAATAGACTGTGTTACTAGGTAATTTCGTTTTATATCACATCATCACTGTCTTCGGACTTGCCTCCCTAGGATTTACCATTCCAATATAATTTTACCTATTTTACCTTTACTTAATTGCCTATTTTACCCTTACCTAATTGACTATTTTATCATTACCTATGTGTTTATTTTAACTTTATCTAATTTACTACTTTACCTTTACCTTGGAGCCTATTTTACTTTTAGATTAATCCTCATTTTAATCCTCATTTCTTACAAGATTGATGTACAAGTTATAAAAAAATATAGCTATATCTATAACAACACAATTAATAAGATCGTCAGCCTTAATTAAAGCAAAATTAAAACGTTATATAATAATAAGTATCGAAATACAATTTATGTATCTAATTTTGTTTACCTGTTTTTTCAATTGATAAAACGTGACTGTAGTACAATTAAACATGTTCGGTTCCTGCCAGGGTACTACTTGAGTTTCATCGCACATCCTACTTGCCTTACCATTTGTTCCTGTTCGTCAAAGATATATATTAGCAATTATAATTTAAAATTTACCGATTGCTTTATCGGTTACGTAATCAAATATAAAAATATTAACACAAACTCGATAAATTTAATTTCATCTCAGTCATTAAATGTTCTCAATAGACGTACATAATAAGTATTTAATACAGTTTACCTGAAGGACAATCGGCAATTGCTTCTATACCAAATTTAGTTTGCGGCCACCAAACACCGTGTGCAAAAGAACGTGGACATCCATCGTATACCACTGTAAGTGTAGAAAGAAAATTATGATTATATTACACTTCAACCATAAGTAAAAAGCTTTTTCTACTTTTAACATGAATACTTCTTAACTTCATTCTTTTAGCCATGATGTAGGTACAAAGTTGTTATGTTTTTCTATTTGTCTTATCACTTTATCTAATGTATAACGATACATTTTATGAAGAGGTAGAGTTTATAATTATATTTGTAGGAAGTAATTTATGGTACTATTGATTAGATTCTAAAAATTCTTTCACTTATAGGAAGCTACATTATCCCTGATGTTACATTATTATTGAGTTTTATATTATAAAAAACGCGTAGGAATTTGCTATTTAATATATTTCAGTGATGAAACGATTATCACTTAGTGATTACGATTACAATTATTGCACTTAATTGTCGCCGACTACGATTTCGAACATATCTCCTTTTTAATAAAACATATTATTATAGCATTTAAAAAGTATGTTACATTAACAAAAGGAATAAATTCCTTTGAAAATAAAAGTCATACATAATTGCTTGATAATCGTCGATTACTATTCATCGTATTTGTTTCATTACCAATTTAAAACCAATAAAGGTAAAAGGATATCTTTTCGATTTTAAATAATAATTATTTTATTACATCTTAATTATCAGCCTTCAACCCATATTTTGCTTGCTTCTGTAACAAACCGTTTTCAGCGGTTTTCTTTATTTAATAACTCAATCTAGCCGAAGAGTGTCCTTAGATCTGCTAAGATGTCTATTGTTTCTATAAAAAATATATTAAACTAAAGTAAATATTACTATAAACAAGGTTTACCTTCGCAGCCTGTATTGGGTGCTACCTCCGCGTAGAGGTTAGCGCAAGAGTCACACGCTCTACCGATAACACCACTCCTGCAATAGCACTGGCCTGATACCGCTTCACAGGAACTGTTCAGAGAACCCGCAGCGTAGCACTGGCATGGAAGACAATCATCCGAACCTTCCGGCTTGTAATAGTTTTCCTGATAATTTAATAACATTTAAAGCAACGATGGCTCAGTTGGTAACGTGTACGAACTCCGCGTCGATGGACGAAAATTCGAATCTCTGCAACGAGCCTGAGCTTTCGATGATGATGAAATGATGATGATCGTGATAAACCATAGAATGGTGGTAGGGCTTTTTCTAATGCCCGCCTGGCTAGCTACCACCCACAAGTTGAAAGAGTTGAGAGAGATGCAGATTT
Organism: Saturnia japonica; assembly: GCA_033032175.1. Taxonomy (NCBI): domain Eukaryota; kingdom Metazoa; phylum Arthropoda; class Insecta; order Lepidoptera; family Saturniidae; genus Saturnia; species Saturnia japonica. The sequence continues at coordinate 16,975,565 of CM065309.1, read as the reverse complement.
CCACTCGGCTTAGCGTGCTACCATCTTAGGCCACATTGTTACTTAAGACTATGTGAGATTGTGCCCATAACGTTAAATCTATAACGATAACATTTATCATCTATAGTCGTAGTGGTCGAGTGTTTAAGACCTGCGGAATGCCAGTTTGATGTATGCAAGTCCAAGCACCGGCATGTAAAAACGATTTTTTTTTGAGTTTGCGTACCTACATTTACTACTTTAAATTTAATAATAATATTAATTACAATGACGCAATTTCACACGAAGCCATTTAATTCCAAACTAAGATATACCTACCTATATATTTAACACCCAGACTCACAACTGACAGTTATGCTAATCGCAGAAACGCCAATCATTTATGCAGTAAATTGGTAACAGTATCAGCTGACAATGAAGAAAAATATCGTGACGAAACCTGAACGCTTGATGAATATTATTGATAACTGTGGATTTCTCTGCGTTTGAATTCGCAATATGTCGTCGACTGGGGGCAGTGATAAATCCTGTGCCTTTCCTTGTGAAAAGGCCTCAATGCACAACAGTGGGTAACATAAAGGCTGGTATTATTATTATCTATACTGCTATTATTATTTTCATAAAATTTTGTATTGTAATGAACGCGGAGATTGTTGCAGGAGGTGGTTGCTTATATTTCATATGTAGGTACACAAGGAAGGTAAATAACATACAAGTTGTTTATCTCTAAATAATGAAGACCACAAACAAACACGAATTTTTTTTTGGTGAAATGAAATAAATATGTATCTAAGTAAGCAAGTAATAAGATCGATTTGTATTTAGTTTTACATTAACTCATGTAATACAATAATAAGGGAATTTATGACTATTTACCCTAATTAATACGTCAACATAAAATCTCATATATTATGTAGATAAAACACACATTTATTGTATTATTACTAAATACTGCTAAATATTTGACCACATAAACCTGTTTAGGATGCAAATCATCAACTTGTTTCAATTGTATTATAGTTTGAACTTTTATAAAATCTTATATCTAATATGTATTTTCAACTTGATGAAGAATGAAATAAACCCAGAATTAATTGATTCCTACGTTACCACTCAAATATTTTTATGGTTTATAATTTTCACCTTTAAAACAAATTAAAATATTAATAACAAAATATGATAACTCACCTTGCAATAACATTCGCCAGTGTTTTTATGACAGTGGGGGTGGTAGCCCCGCGCGAGGCTACAGTCACAGGGGCCGCAGCCACCCGCGCCCCACCATCCGCCCGGGCACTCCTCTCTGACATCTTCCACGCAACCCCAAGCTGGAAGCAATCACGAATACCTTCATTTGATGTTCTCATATTGATTTTCTTTATGCAATCAATCATTAATCGCCGGTTGTCACTGTCATGCTGACCTGCAAGCCCCTCAGCAGCTTGATCCTGAAACGGGATAAACCAAAAGAGAGTCATTGCGAACGTCATAATGGTCGGTCCCTCTTCCATCATCGGCCGACAAGAGGCACGGCGAAGCGTCATCGATATATGATTGATTTGTCCACCAGTGCGTAAGAAGCGTTTTGCTAGCACATTTATAATGCGCACCGCTAAAGAGTGGAACTCTTTGCCGGAGTTTGTATTTTCCGATAATCACTAACTGGGTATCTTCATGTCACATATGAATCCACCTTCTAGGCAAGCGTGCAAACTGGCAGTAGTCAAACCCAAGCCTATTATAGTTTTAAAAAAACGTGTGCTTAAGAACACACGATAGAAGTGAAAACTTCATCAAGTCTAGATGTCAATAAATAAATAAATAATACGAAATACGATTAGTCGACTCGAAACGAATTTACCCGAATGAGCTAAATGTTGTAATAATCTACCCCCGCCTTTGATTCCTGCAAGCGATACGCCTAAGAGTACCACTATAGTAAATGTTACATTTAGTGTATGATGATCGCGATTCAGTAGCACACAATTGCCTTGTTGTACCTAGCAAAGCAGTGTGTTGACGGTACCGCAGACTTACCCGTATGGATATATCCGTCGTCGCAGGTACAGGAGTAGCCTTTAGGAGTGTTTTTGACACTACAGTGGGCCTGTTCCCCGCAAGGGTGCAGCTCGCAAGCGGGCGCGCACTGCGGGCCAACACGCCCTAAGTCGCACTCGCAAACAGTACTGTCCCAAGACGATACGCACTTGCTCTGAACGTAGACAATATTTTCGTTTTATAGATCGTTCAGTTAAATTTATAATACTATAAAATAATAATTGTCTGGATTATTTAGCTCGACAAGTAACAATAAATATCTAGACGACAAAGCTTAGCTCAATGTTTCATAAAATAAAACACTATACTTGTAAAGTAAAACATTATCTAAACACTAAATTTTATCTAAAGTATTACAGCCATTTCTGGGATTATTCGCTTTTTTCATTGGATACATGGGTTGTGCTAAAACAAGAAATGTTTGTTATGCTAATTTTATATTTAAGATATACCTAAGTACCAAGGAAAATTAACAAAGTAAGTAAAATTCTGTAGCTAACGCGTGCGGAGCTAGTATTTGAATATACATTTTAGTTAACACTTACATATGGTGGACAGATAGAAAGCATACAATCTGCTCTTGATTCACAGCCATCTCTTACGTTTTCTCTTACTGTAGGTCTATTGAGCAATGATTGAGCTGTGCCAACCCTTACGTCCTGTAATTTTTTAATTTTCATTTGAAAAATATCTTTTACATAAATAAAAGGTAGATTCCAAAAACTTACTTGTATGCATCCCTCAAAATATCCCACTTCTGAAGCCAATAAACCCGCCGTACTATCTGGTCCGCCAATCAGAATCTTGCCAATGTATTGCCCTTGGATCTTATTGGCTAACATCGGTAATAGTGCTGTGCGTAAACCGTAATCAATAATTACTGATATATCGGTGCCGATCCATTTGATCTCTATTCGATGCCAGTTGCCATCAGTTAGTGTTGTAGTTGGTAAGTACATTGATTCGCCGTTATATGAATAATGCAGAAGTCCTGATTTGAGCTGAAAATTTAATGAATAATATTATAGATACTTCCAGGACATAGTCGATGGTCAAAATACATATATTTCGTTAAGATAAAGTTTTCATTTTTCGGTTTTTGTATAAAATAAGCTTTCTCTTATGAAAAGAAAGACAACGCTGAAGTGAAATTTGATTGTCTAAAAATTATAAATATGTTTCCAAAGAATAATGAGTAATTTCAATGTATTGACTAAAAGATTATCGTTAAAATTGTATAAAGTATCATCTCAATCAATAGAATAAAAAAGTGAAACGTAAATTATTTGAACCGATACTATTTTTAAGGGATAGAAAAAAGATCTACACGTCCAACTGTAAGTAAAATATAAAAAAAAAAAATTTAGATAATGGATTAAAAAAAACTTCAGTACTTACACTAATTAGTATTGTACTATTTTGACCGACTTGTATAGACATGAGGAAGGCATCGTTTTGTCGAGTTCGAATCGACAGTGCATTGAGCCACGGCAGTTGTATCGGACGAAGAAGAGGATTAAACGACAGCATACCGTCACGACTAAATCGCCACGGGCTTCCTGTCGCTGTAAGAAAAGTCAATTTTGTAAACGACCAGCAAAGTTGTAGTACTAGAAATAAACACAAAATATTCATTCTGTGTTTTAGGCTGAAATCTATAGAGCGTACTCAGTCTAAGCTCAGTGATAGTTTAGCTCAAACTTAGCTAAGAAATTACTCGGCGCATTCTTAGCTTTCGAATTTATAGTCAAAATAGGCTAAGCTTAAGTTTGTGAAGTGTCAATTAACGTTTCGATACCGCATCTGGACTGTTAAATTTCTTTATCTCAAACAAATAAATTAATCACGAATTATGTATAGAAAATGAAAAAGCTATTTAAAATAGAATTTCAATTATGTAATTGTATAATATTCAACTTGCTTTAAAGTAAAAATGACAGATTATTCGTAGATAAAATAAAAAGCTTAAAGTTTCAAACCAATATCGAGAAACAACTGCAAACAACAGGAATAAAAAACGTGTACGTAATAAAAACAGTCATTTCTATGTAGTAGACAATAAGAATCAAGAAATATCTACAGATAATTTAAAAAGTGTATAAAATACTGTTAGGTCACTATTATGCTATACTATTTTTTTAGTCGTATAATATCCAAGTTTTTCGTAAGTCGTCGAATTCGACGACTAGAACTTTACTCAGGCAGAGCTGAGCTAATGCTAATCTTGCCACCATACATTTGAATTTCGGAACTTAGGGCTTATCTCAGCCCTAAGTCTGACCAATTTTAACAAACCAAAAAGTTTTCAAGTAATGGTTTTTGGTTCTATATATATTTTACCGATATGCCGGATAATAAGTTCAAGGATCATGTCAGGCAAGTTTTACTGTCATATATAAAATTATAGGGTTGATCATTGGTGAACGAAAAGAAATACAATTATTAACTGTAAACATTACATATAGGTACTGAAAAAAACAAAACCAGTTTTCCGAACCGGTAGTAATGTTTTCTTCGTTCACAAATGCCTGCGTAGGGCTTAAATTGCATAATTTTGATTTTAATTTTGAAATATGTTAGATGTTATATTTCAATATAAATTAAAATCTTAAGTATGTAGGTATAAACTGTGTAATAAATACTTACAGTCAGCACAATCTTTACCCGTGTATCCTTCGGTACAGTCGCAAAGATAAGTGTCCCACAAATCGCGGCATTCCGCGCCATTGTAACAAGGTGCTGAATTACATTGCGATCGTTTTTCCGGGCACCCAGCCAATGTGCCGTTATCGGCTACATAACTGACAATAAAATCGACACGTTTAGGTACCTACATCATTCTCTAACTCTCTATAGATTTTTATGCCTTTGAAGTTACTATAAAGAAGTTCCTTAAAACATGTTTTCAGTATAATAGCGGTTTATAATATCATGACGAATGTATACTAAACAAACAATTTGAAAATATATATTTTTAAAATTATAAATTAAACATTCTGCTACACATTACGCGATTAACTTCAGAAATAAAATACCAGTGGCTAGTATTGTAATATACGAAGTAAAATTACAGTTTTTAAAAATGCCACTAAATATATAACTAGATGTGCCTGCGGCTTTGCTCGCGTGAGTTACAGAATCATTGTATATGAAGATATCGTGATAATTTTTCTTTTTGATAAGGACCAAGTATAAAAAAGCCAGTAGCTTTTGCGTGATCCGCACACAACAGCCAACATAAATCATTTCATTTATATGTAAGAGAAAGATTACAACATTTATGAGTTCAATTTAAAAACTGAAAAAAAGACTACTGTGAGGAGATATACAAGTTGTAGTATTATTACAATTGAAATAAAGCTATGTTTAAAAATTTGTAAACAATTTATCTTACTTATTGAGGTCAACAAATTTGTGGTCGACATAGAAGTCCGATATACAACCAATAAAATCTTTGTTCTTAACTTGAAAACTGCTCGGGATGTTCGGTAGACCTCCAATTTGTAAAGGTCCCGTCAAATCTAGAAATCTGAAATGTAAATTACTAATAACATATTTATCAGAGCTATTTTCGCAAAACATTATATTAAAAAAAAACTGTATAATGGTTTCATGTCATAGCTAAAATATAATTATTATAGAATAATTACCTATGACAAGTTTCTGTAGGTATATCGCAGCGTGGAGGAAGAACTTTTCTTGTGAAATTAGCACATGCATACTTCAAACCAAACTCTGCAGCTCCGGCCAATGAAAGGGCTTTATCGCAGTCATCTAGTATCATTGTCACAGTCTGGGAACAGAGAATTATTATGTTTTTAAAATATAAACTCCAAAATTTGTTATAAAGATACTAAACGGAATTTATTCTAGTTTTTAGCCCTTTTCAAAAAAGAGTGAGGTTGTGTAACGAATATACCTTTATATATATTTAAGGATATTCAGCCATAACTTCTTTGTTCAGGAACCAATTTGGTTGATTCTTTTTATGTTCGATAGGGAATAGCTCAGGGTGGTCACATTTAAATTGTTTTGGCATTGGTCCTTGAACTTCGAAGATACACCAAAAAACTGTTTAAAGTCATTGAAGTCAGTTTTCTTTTTTGTTAAAAATTATCTCGTCAAAATTTTAATACAATTTTCTACATAACATTTCTGCTATTTTCGCTCGGCAATAGAATTAGGTACAATGTAAACATACCGAAAGTGGTGGAAAGGTAATTACACTTTTTAATAGCACTAAACTATAAAGCAAAATATATTATAGTATAAAAATAATAATATCATCCTGTAAGTTTCCCACTATTGAGTAAAGGGTCTCTTCCCAAGAAAAGGTACAGGTTTAATCACTTCGCCAGCCTACGACGAATTGGCGATTTAAAATACCGAGAAATCACAAATCTATAATTACTTACAAGAACATTTCTCATGGCATTCCAGATATCCCCACGATGTTTTCCTTCACCGGCTGCCGATAGTGTTACCAATTTGAATTAGTGAATGTACCTCCGCATATTTAAAAAAAATGCAAACCTGCGGACATCGAATCGATATGCCTGAGATCTAAACCACTCGACAACCCCGACTTTTTTATGCATCTTTCAATCGACTTTACGCACAAATGCTTTAGTTGTAGTGAAGTATAAATAAAATTATCTAAAATCGTGTTCCGTTAGCGTGTTCCCTTTTTTCTATGATAATACTAAAAACTTGGAACAGACATTCATTTTACGAGATCGGCAAACGTCGACAGCTATTTAAAAACTTATCTCTTAGCGATGACCATTGTTTTTTTTTAACAATAAAAGGCTTACAAGTTACAACTGTTATTTAGTGGTTTTTGTTTTTATTCATAAATTTGTGTTGTTGGACCCTATATTGTGTATATAGGGTGGCATTTTGCATAATGAAGTTTGGTTAACGTGTACAAGTCAAATGTTTATACCACGTTTTAACATAGACCATGAATTCTGAGATGCCACAATAACTCGCCCGAAAGTTCTAATTGTATGAGAGTGCCACCATTTTGTTAGAAGAAATCACTTGATAATGGGAGTAATGGTCTTCAATTAAGAGAACTAGTAGCCAAGTTAAGAAGAAGAAGAACAAATAAAAAAAGAGGAAAATATTTAAAAAAAATTAAACAAGTATATTTACTCTATTGAAATACTCGACTTCAACGGTATGCCACATGCCGTCTCCCAAGTTCCCTTCCACGGTTACTTCGGTCTTTGTCCCTCCCAAAGAAAAGCTGAATCTTAATCCGCTGCCTCCGCCTTTACCAGCGCCGGAGCCAATCAGTTCGAGAGCGAGGAAGTCGTGTCGTTCGTTGTATCGTCCATTGTATAAGAGAAGCCCCGAAGTGGTTTGCGTTGCGAACCTAAAGAATTATAACACTTATAATACATTTTAAATAGAGGTGATTATTAATGATTTACATAATGAGCCTTTGATGTATTATCCAGAGGTGGGCGATTATGAATGATGACTGGTACCTAGTAAAAACGAAGAGTGGATAGCTAAAAAAAGGTCGCGCAGTCGTACACAAAATTCTTTACAAGAACGCATAAAGCAATTAGCTAAAAAAAAGGCCGTTCGGTCATAGTAATTACTAGTGGTACATCGATTATGAATGATCACTCATCATCGAACTTCTAATATTAGTAATAACTAATGGCTATAATCAAGATATCTCGAGATATCTTCATAATCAAATGATTACATTAGTATATCTCATAATCGCCCACCGCTAATTTTAAACAGAGCCGAGCCGTACCGGTATATAAGGGATGAACAACACCAGGGCGACAATCTAGGGTTACCAAAAATAGTCCGTACGTCCGTCCCGCGCGATCCACGGAAACCGCGTTAAAGACGAAAAATTCGTTTTCGGCCCTTCCGGTCGAACAAGACTCGCCCGCGAATCCGGATCCATCTCCGGAGATGGATACCGAGAACGACGGCTTCACCGTCGTGGCGTCGCGTAAGCGAACGGCGCGTAGCAGTCCGACTGCTCAACCGGCGCCTAAGGTAATAGCTAAGGCAGTAGTCAGGGGCGCCGCCGCCCCCGCGTCCTCCCAGCTCCCCGCGCCCGCCGGCGGGAAAAAAGAGCGTACCCCACCTCCAATCATAATCCGGGACAAGGCAGCCTGGATGGGAGTCTGCAATGAGATGCGCAGACTCAAACTCGACTACCACAAGGCTAAAAACATAGTCAACGGGATTTCTATTTCGGTGAGTTCTTCGGAAACTCACCGTAAACTAACCACCCTCCTCCGGCAGAAAGGTCTGCAATTTTATACGTATTCGCTCGCGGAGGAGCGCGTCCTCCGAGTGGTCATCCGCCGCATTCCGGTGGAGCTCGACCCGTCGGAGGTGTGCTCCTCGCTCAAGGAGCAAAGTTATCCCATCCGGGAAGTACACCGGATGTACACTAAAGATAAGCGGCCACTACAAATGGTAGTGGCCATATTGGACCTTTCCCCCGAGGGAAAGGCCATCTTCCAGCTAGAGACGGTGTGCGGGCTCTCCGGGATTAACGTGGAGCCCCCACACAAAAACCACCAGCCTGCGCAGTGCCACAACTGCCAGCTGTACGGGCACGCTGCCCGTAACTGTCATTCTCGTCCGCGGTGCGTAAAGTGCCGAGAGGACCACCCCACACGGGAGTGCACGCGCGAGCGTGACTCCGTCGTCCCCCCGAGCTGCGTGTTATGCGGGGAGGAGGAGCATCCCGCGAATTATCGCGGTTGCCCCAAGGCCCCGCGTACCACGCGGCCACGCACGCAGAGGCAGGCGGCCCCCCGGGCGGTGCCCCCCACCTCAGCCATCAAAGCGCAACCCCCGCTGGCGTCAGGGGAATTTCCCGCGCTGCCGGTCCCGCGCCAGTCCCCGGCCACCGCCGGCCTCTCCGCACCCCGCGCGGTGCAACCGCAACCCGTACGTTCATCGCAGAACGCATGGGGCCCCCGTCGCCCCAATCCACAGCCCCTTATGGCTATGGATATTCCCGCGCCCCGCGCGCCTGCGCCCCGCGCGCCCGCTAACGCTGTCGTTAATAGTAACGACTTAATGATACTGCTCCTTCGCGAGCACGATATCCGCGAGCTCATTGACTACAATGACCATCTGGAGCGCTTCGGTCTCATCAAGACCGCTTGCGCGTTCCCCCGCCTCTCAGAGACACTACAACGTCTCGACCGTGAGGCGTGTAATAATAACTTAGGGCCTTTCAATGGCAAAGTTTAAACCGAAAGCGTTAAATCTTTCGTTTTTTAACGCACGGAACCTATATCCGCAGCGTGATCTCGTCGCGACCTTTCTTAAAGATCACCAAGTAGATGTTCTTTTAGTGCAGGAGACGCTCTTAAAGCGTGCTAAACGTGATCCAAAAATCGCGAACTACAATATTGTAAGAAATGACCGGGCCGGCCGCGGGGGCGGCACTCTCATTTATTACAAACGATCGTTATATTGTACGCCGGTAGATCCTCCGATACTTACCAATATGGAAGTATCCGTGTGTAGACTAGGAATGACCGACCACCCGTCCATAACGTTAGTCTCAGTTTATCTCTCGCCGAGGAAAGAGCCTCTCAGGTCTGACCTAGAAAAGCTACTTTCGCTCGGTGAATCGGTCATTATAGCGGGTGACCTCAATTGTGGACACACTTCGTTTGGCAATTGGAGAGACTCCAGTAATGGGGTTAAACTCGAAGAGCTAACGAACGTGCTAAACTTTGATGTCATAGCGCCACCCACTCCCACCCACTTTCAAGACAACTGTATGCCGACAGTGCTTGATGTAGCTCTCATTAAAGGTATCGCGCTTCGGTTACGACTCATTTGGGTCGTACACGAGCTCGACTCCGACCACCGTCCGGTCATCATGCAGCTAGGTCAACCAGACGACTCTAGCCCTCCTTCGGTCCAAGTGGTTGACTATGCCAAGCTAAAACATTATCTTGCGGACAGGCCGTCCTCGTCCAGCTTAGATAGGATCCCGGACGTATTGGGGTCCGTTGCGGACGTAGATCTCGCGATCGATTCCCTGGTCGACCACCTGCAGGCCGGCATTGGAGAGGCTTCGAGAGAGGTCGAAGAGGCGAGCGATCGCCGCTTCGTACTCCCTGCCGACGTGCGGGCGTTGTTGACGGAAAAGAACGCGGCGACTCGTGCGCACGACCACTATCCGACCGAGGAAAACCGCGCACGTTTACGCGCACTTCAAAGATCGGTTAGAGCCCGTATATTAGAACTCAGAAGTCACAGATGGGACGCCCTCGTCGAAGGGCTAAGGCCGTCGCATCTGGCTTACTGGAAATTAGCTCACAGCCTCAAAATAGAGGCTTCTTATCTTATGCCCCCCCTCGAGAGGGGTCTCGGTATACCGCTCGCCTTCGATAGCAGCGACAAGGCGGAGTGCCTCGCCACTTGTTTGGAGAGCCAGTGCTCTCCGAACAGTGTCGATGCAAATACCGACCGGGTCGAGGGTATCGATGGATGCGTGCGGGAGCTGGATAAGCTCCCCGCGACAGACTCCCTGTCCCCAGTCACGTCTGAGGAGGTTCTTTCCATTATAAAAAGCCTTAAGCTTAGAAAAGCACCAGGTCCCGACGGGATCAGGAATGAAGTACTTAGACTTCTTCCCGATCGCCTCATAGCTCTTTTGGTCTGCATCTTCAATGTAGCCATAGCCCACTGCCATTTTCCAGCCGCCTGGAAAAAGGCCATAGTCATAGGTATCCGTAAGCCCGGCAAGAGCGCGTCGCTTCCCGACAGCTATCGCCCGATCAGTCTCCTAAATACTTTAGGGAAAATGTACGAGCGGATCCTTCTGAACCGTCTCAAGTCAGTAATAGAGGAGAAAGACCTCTATCCGCCTGAGCAATTCGGTTTCCGTGCTAGATATTCTTGCACTCATCAAGTGCACCGCCTCACGGAGCACGTTGCATTTAATTTTGCTGAATTATATAAACCCCGCCGTACACTTGCGGTCTTTTTCGACGTTGCCAAGGCCTTCGATAAGGTCTGGCACGAGGGATTGATCTACAAGTTGTATCACTTTGAAGTCCCCGATAGGCTAATTAAAATAATTCGCGACTATCTAACAGATCGCACCTTTCGCTATAGAGTGGAAGGTGAATTGTCCACGCCCCGTCCAATACGCTCAGGCGTTCCCCAAGGTTCGATCCTGGCTCCTAGCCTATTTAACCTGTACGTCAGTGACCTACCTCGACTCCCGGAGGTCGAGGTAGGGCTATACGCTGACGATACAGTCTTATATGCCTCAGATAGGAATAGATCCCACCTCAGACACAAAGTCCAACGCTCCGTGACCACTCTCGGGAAGTGGTTTAACGAGTGGCGTATAGCCGTTAATCCCTCGAAGAGCGCCGCGATGCTCTTCGATGCGGATTCGTCACAGATACCGTGGAAGCTTAAACCTGTTAAGCTCTACGATAATCCGATTCCGTATGTAAGAGAGACCAAATATCTAGGGGTAACCCTAGATAGTAGGCTCTCTTTTAGACCCCACATCCGTAAGGTTAGGAACAGGGCCGCGTGGGTCCTGGGCCGGTTGCATCCTCTGTTGTGTTCGGTGAGTAAAATGTCCACGCGACATAAGCTCACGCTCTACAAGACGTGTATTCGACCAATTTTGACATACAGTTGCGCCGTGTTCGCACATATGTCCGAGTCGAGTTTCAAACGGTTACAATCGATACAGAATAGGTTCCTCTATCGTCTCACCGGGGCCCCGTGGTATGTTCGAAGCGTAGATCTCCATAGAGATATGGAGCTTCCTTCGATACATGCCTACGTTAAACAGCTCTCCCGTTCGTATTTCGACACCGCGTCGAACCACGCGAATCCGTTAATAAAAACAGCCGCCACTTATGTTCCGGCACCCACGGACATCCGGTGGAAACGCCGGCCGCGCAATATTTTTATTGATCCCGACGATCACATCGAAAATTCGAATAAATATTACACATCCGTCTCTCCAAACAGAGCGTGCCAGCGCCCATGCCCGCGTAACCACCGTTCTCTCCGCAGAGGGCGGGCGGTCAATTTCGCTCCAGCACACCCGTCACGTCCACCCTCTCTAGCGGTAACCCAAGCCTAGGTCCGTTCCTCGGTGTGAAACCCTTGGGTCAGGCAACCGCCCGCGCGATACAAGTGACACTGTACGTGCATCACTTAGCTACCTACATACAACACTACACACGTATGAACATACACACGTGCACACCACACAGGTACATAGGTTCTGTGAGGGACCTTTTTTTTTCTTTTTTTACGCTAGTTAGTTAGCGCTAGTTAGTGTAGAAACATTCCGATTACTGAATACACATACGCACGGTTCCTTCCTTCCTCCCAGGAGGAAGGGAACGTGCCTATGTGTATATTTAGTTAGCTCGAATCGTAGGTGTAGGGATTCGAATAGATCGCGACCTATTTGCGAACGCGACGACCGCCCGAGCCGAGGTCCGGCCACTTTGGCACCCTCGTGCGAGTCGTCCACAAAACTTTCGCGGCTGAGTGCCCTCTGCGCTCGCCCCCAAGTCCGGTGAAGCTGTAGAAGCCGCAGCGGCTTCAGGGTCCCTAAGGCTAACAGTGTAGTCAGTTCTAAAAAAAAAACTGTTATGCTATACTACTTTTTAGTCGTATAATACCCAAGTTCTCAATAAGTCGTCGAATTCGATGACTTGAACTTTACTCAGGCAGAGCTGAGCTAATGCTAAGGTTTCAACTATAAATTTCAATTTAGGAACTTAATGCTGAGCTAAGACTGAGTACGCTCTATAGATTTCAACCTTAGAAAACATGAAATCGAGATAACCAAACACTTTCAATCATTTTATTGTGTCTTGTTTGATTTGAAAAATTATCCTTGTATATGATAGCCAGATTCACGAGGAATAGTATAAGTTATCTTATATTAGGCTACAACTGTCAGCTAGCCTTAAATATTGATTTTTGTTAAGTGAGTCGGAAGTGAAGGCCCTCCCGAACTGTATCCGCGTGCGCTGTCGTAATGGTTAACGATATGTAAATACAATGTTATATAAAAATATTGGTCCTTAGTATTATATAATATCGAAATTTAAATTAACTTGTAAAACTTACTTCATCTTCAGATGTAACCGGTGTCGTCGCTTCAGGCCAGGGAATGTAAGGAACGAAGAAGTAGGGAAACTCCTAGCCTTCAGTTCGCACATCGATGTGGTATAAGCAGCGTCAATGGAACACCCTTGACATAATATACCGCCTTCCCGACGAGCCACACACTGGGAACCACTTCGACATATCGTACCATCACCGTTTATATCGCATGTAGCCTTCGTTAATATAGTCTCACAGTTTACTCCTAGAAATCGAAAAGTTATAATAAAGTATTAAAATAAAAGTATGTATGTATATGTACATTAATTGGCAGCCCCCCTTCCCCAAGGAGCTATGGAAACCCTCATAACTCTGGAACACGACATAAGGTTATTTGGCTGCGATCTTCTGTAGGGTGGAGGTACTCCACCAGTCGGACGTTGGACTATTTTCATAATCAATTATGATTAACAATATTTTTTGAAAAAACACACATGAAAGGGTTAATATATACATTAAAAATGTTTACCAGTAAAGCTAGCAGAACAAACGCAGCTGTAGCCGCCTTCCCTTCGAAGACAAGTGCCGTTGTTGAGACAAGGCGACGAATAACACAGATCCACTTCAGTGTCACACATGTAATGCTCTCTCGAACCTACAACAATATGATACAAATATGAGGAACTGACTCTCAAGTGTCTATAAAAGATTTTAAACTTGAGGGTGGTGTCATGCTTTGAATTTATTACGATGTTTTCCTTCACCGAAAGTTCAGGCTAATTTAAGGATTCGAACTCACGTCCATCGAGCCATCATTTTATAACATACATACATGATGCCTCTCTCCTAAGAGACTAAGTCCATCCCCTTGCTACGGATCCTGGCATACATCTTGCCCTTCTTCAACATTCATTAATCTTTTCACGCACGCTCGTCGATTTAGAGTACAGTACTCTTGACCTGTATTTTCTTCAGAACGTCCCCGACTTGATCGAGGAACGTTCGTCTAGGACTTCCTCTTCCAACATTCCCATTCGCACTCCCCTTACAAATTTGTTTATTCATTCTCTTTTATTCATCCTCTCTACATGTCCAAAACATCTAAGTATCCCTTTCTCAATCCGTGTGACTATATCGTTTTATTAAACCGTCGCGTCGTTTTATAACGCTTCGATATTTATAGAATTATTGTTGTATATGAATGTATGTTGTACCTGAATGTATATTCAGAGAGGTATTATTTCCAGATTTCTTTATTATGTAATTGCAATCTTACTTACCCGTAAATCCTTGGGGGCATTTACATGTAAACGTGGTGACTGGGTATATAGGTCTGAAGAGCACCGAGTCACTGTTGATAAAACCTGACGCGTTTCCGAATTTGAGCACTGTGAGGCACTCCTCGTAGTTCAGACAAGGCTCATGGACGCAAACGTTGTCGTCAAATGGTAGCACCTAAATAAATATCGTGCGATATTAATTTACAATAAATACTTTTATTATTAATTTTTAGGATGCTTTCGGAGATATAGCCATCAATATCAACCAAACGCCTAGTGTGTTTTACTATATGTTAATTATTTGATCCACACATTCTACACAGAAATCCAAGATCAAAGCGTGAATGCCAATATATAGTCAACAACTCTTTATGCGATGGTCCTAAAATATTTCAACCAATAATAATGATTAAATAAAAACATACACAATTCAATCTAAAAATATACTCGTAACATCAATAGTTGGGTAACAAAAATAACTATTATCTACTTTAGTGACCTTAGATTAATAATTGGAACGCAGCGGAGACTTTAGTCTTTAAGTAACTAAGTCACTGGGGTTTTTGGCGGGATCCTGAAGTGACACGTTGTGGTTTTTATTTTTAATTCATTAACTTAGGTTTTTGACCCTATATTATGTAATATTGGTAGCCTTTTGCGTGACATAGTTTGGTTTTTGTGCTTAAGTGAAGTGGATTATAAATATAAGGTGAAAGCATTCATTCTGAGGTCCCACAAAATCTTCCTAGAAAGTTCTAACAAGGGAGCCACCATCTTGTTAGGATACTGAATCGACATAACTGTCATAACACATGACACTATAATTCACTCGATAATGGCAGTGATGGTCTTCATTAAAAAGGACCAGTTGCCATGTTAGGAAGAAAAAGAAGAAGAACTAAGTCACTAAGAAACTAATTATAAAGGACTTATTCCTGAAATCTGTGATTTAGGACATGTACCTATTTACAGAAAATAAAAAATAATTGTAGCACAAATAGATGAAAAGAATTAGAAATGAAAGAGCTTCTATTGAAATTAACTTCGTCAAGTTTATGTCATAATCAATCATATATCATTAAAGTTTATGATATCTTACTTAAAAGTGCTCATTGTAAGTAAATCATTTTAATTACAATGCCATCACTATTATAATCTTTCATGAACATAATGGTAATAATAAATTAACTGCGATTTTTAGCAATTATATATAGCAGTTATTGTACAAGGATATAATATCAATTGAAAAGAATATAGCTAAATATAATATTATATACAAAACTGTATTCTATTGTATTAAGTGAAGCTGCGGCGAGAAACTAGCCATGTTCATACATATTTTAAAAGCAATTAAGTACTACAACAGCAAGTTTTTCTTCAAATATTAATGTTGTTGATATAATATGAGGCAAACGACACTCATAGGCTTTTTTACTCACGCTTCTCATTGACATCTAAAAGAACAAATAAACTTTTTTTAGTAGTTCCTTTAGCAAAAGTTGATAACTTCTACAAACAAATATTAATATAAATATCTGTTCAAGTATTTCTATGGATGTTTTTGTAAAATCTCATCAATTTATAAAATCGAATTTTATAATATACATTTCATTTTTTTATTGCCCTTTGTGTTTATTCTACTATGATTTCGATTATTATATTATCATAATTGTAAAAGTCACAAATAAGTCGGATTTTCAATGATTAGACCTAGATAATAATGGTTCCAATACACACATATAATTCACATACAATCAATTTTATAATTTACCTGTACTGTCGCAAGCCTAGCTAAAGTAGTTCTATGCAGGTACACTCGCTCACGCAAGTGCGTCGGCGAATAGTACTGTGAAGTATCGCCCGCGACGCCAATCTCCGCATCCGGCCGTCGAGCGGAGAACGACACGTTCAGAATGTTGCCAGTTACGTCAGTGTCGTCCTGACATATTAAATATACTTTTATTCTAAATGTATCGAAAACTTTAGGATAAAACTGTAATGATGTAGTAAGCTAATTTTTTATATGAAACATGTAACGCCGCGTTTGGACGGGAGAAAAAAATGCGTTATAATGTGACGACCCTACGTGCTATTCGGCCAGCATCCCGTCTGCCCGACTCTTTTTGACTCAGTGCTGGTGTAAGGCTGGGTCACGACCATTATGCATGTGGTGAAAAGTCTGTCATAATTACTTGCTTTTGTGTGTCGCGTTTCGAAATCAACCTGTGCATATTAAGTTAAATTTTTGCAAGCTGGCATGACATCGGTGAACGTCAATGAATTACGATCTCTCGGTAACCGCCGTTGTGTTTGATTTGTACTGTGCTTACCACCAGGGACAGTACCGTCAATTTGTCGTGCCTTAGGGGCCCTAGAGCCTCTGATGGCTATTACAGCTTCACCGGACTTGGGGGCGAGCACTTAGGGCACTCAGCCGCGAAAGTTTTAGACAATTCGCGCACAAGGGTGCCAAAGTGGCCGGACCTCGGCTCGGGCGGTTGTCGCGATTGCAAATAAGTCGCGATCTGACTAATTCCCTATTCGTAAATTGGAGCTAACAAATATATATATATATATATACTTCCCAGGAGGAAGGAAGGAAACATGCGTATGTGTATTTAGTGATCGTAAAGTTTTTCTACACTAACTAACGCAAAAAAAGAAAAAAGTTTCCTCACAGAACCCATGTACCTGTGAGGTGTGCACGTATGTAATATATGTGTGTGATGTTTGTATGTGGGTAGCTAAGTGTTGCACGTATAGTGTCACTTGTATCGCGCGGGCGGCTGCCAGTCCCAAGGGCTTCACACCGAGGAACGGACCAAGGCTTGGGTTGCCGCTAATGAGGGCGGACGTGGCGGGTGTGCGGGAGCGAAGTTGACCGCCTGTCCTCTGCGGAGAGAACGGTGGTTACACGGGCGTGGGCGGTGGCACGCTCGGTTTGTAGAGACGGTGGTGGAGTAGTACGCGATAGCTTTCTCGACCTTATGGTTGGGGTCGGTAAAAATATTTCGCGGTCGGCGATTTCTCCGTGAGGCGGTAGGAGTAGGGACATAAGTAGCGGCTGCTTTAATTAACGTGTAGGCGTGATTCGATGCGGTATCGAAGTAAGATCGCGACAGGAATCTTACGTAAGAGTGAATCGACGGAAGATCCATATCTCTATGAAGATCTTGCGTTCGTATGTATGAAAGGGCACCGGTAAGACAGTAGAGAAACCTATTCTGAATAGTTTGTAACCGTTTGAAATTAGTTTTTGACATATGTGCGAACGCGGGGCAACTATATGTCATTATCGGGCGGATACACGTCTTGTATAGCGTAAGCTTGTGTCTCGTGGACATTTTGCTTGCCGAGCATATCAGAGAATGCAAGCGGCTCAGGACCCAGGAGGCCTTGTTCCGGACTATACAATATGTGGTTTAAAAGGGAGCCTACTATCTAGGGTGACGCCTAGATATTTGGTCTCTTTGACCCAGGGAATCAAATTACCGAAGAGCATCGCGGCGCTCTTGGAAGGATTAATGACTATTCGCCAGTCGGTAAACCACTTCCCGAAAGTGTTCACCGCGCGTTGGATGGCACATCTGAGATCGCGTCTTTTCCTGTTGGAGGCATATATGACTGTATCGTCAGCGTATAGACCCACCTGGACCTCGGGTAAACCGGGTAGGTCACTGACGTACAGATTGAAAAGGCTAGGAGCCAGGATGGAACCTTGGGGAACGCCTGAGCGTATGGGGTGGGGTCCCAACTCTACATTATAACGCCTTTTTATCTATCATACACACTCACACACACACAGACTCACACCCAACTTTACGTGTGCGTTAGTGTATCAGGTTATTCGTCAGTATCAGTGAGTCTACGTGAATTTACTGGATATTTTTCATGGTTCTTATAATAATGTCCTTTTCTGAGTATTGTCTGTTGCATTTTTAATATATACATTCTATGGACTCTATGAAAGAAGGTATTATATTATTGAATTATGTACCTGTACACTGAATAAATAGATGTTTTCCTTAGGACAAGGGATGATGGCGGCCAGACCGTCTATAAAGAATCCTAGTAAAGGCGACAGAAACTGTTCGGCGGTCATATCATTCAAGCGCACAGTAATGGAGTTAAATAACATTTCCTCGGATATCAAACGAACGGATAGTTGCATCATAGCTTTTACTTCATTTACACCATCTGTGAAATTTTTGTTATTAATTTCTTAGTTATAGTATTATTTGTTATCTCATCGAATGAAGTAGTGTAATAATATTCATTTATAGCATTGCTTTCATACTTTCTTTTTCTAAAACCATGGTATTTTTGTCTATAGAATCAGCACAGTCAATTCTAGTAATTCAGAAGAATTTTTGATTTGATTCAGGAATTCGTCTAAAGTAATTCTATTTATATCATAGCGTGAACGAGTCCAATGGTAAAAGTTGCATAGTCCAAACAGAAAACCGAAACCAGAGATCTATAACGGTTTTTAAACTATTACAAAATATTTCATATAATTACACAGAATCCGAGTTAGATATAACATATTAGATAGGTATTTATTTTATTTAACTTAGGCCTTAAGAATGCACTTATGAATGTAACATTACTGCCGGTTCGGAAAACATCTCTCATCGAGAAGAATTAGCAAGAAACTCGATTGGGGTGGGGTTATCAACATTTTTTAAAATTGTTTTTACAGTATTTTTATTGTTTACAATTATTATCGGTTTAATGGATTTACAGAGAGAGAATCACTTCCAGACATCACTGTCACTCACATAATGATACACCCTTTATGATTATTCCACTCTTTAGTGACTTGATTACAACTTAACTAACATATTATAATTTTACTTAATCAAAATAGTTAAGAAAATGTTACTTTTTCATTTGGCATATATTGTATGTAGATTGAATTCATGACGCTTCAAAAAACCTTTTCTTTTAAATGCGCTATAATGCTAGTTTCACTTATGTTACATAATATCTTAATATTTTTTGGTTATAACCTGTAACAGATATTTCCATAGTTGCCAACTTTGGAACGTTTGTATTGAGCTGCGGTGAAAGTGTCATCGAACCAGTGGTCTCGTTCAGAAGCACGAGGTTAGCGTTGTTACCAGATAGTATACGATATTTCAACTGAAATAAAAGCATTTTACTTCTTACCCATTGGTTATGGCTAATCATACGTAACATATTTACCATACATGAGAGAAAATGTCAAAACATAATTATCCAGATTTACCGATTGAATCCTAAATAAAGTAAAAAAGCTTCGAAGTAAGTACTAAAACGACGATTTGTACTATATTAATTTCAGTAGTTATATGATTTCTTATTATTGTTATATGTCTAGCCGCAGCTATTATTAATGAAAAATTCTGAAATTATTGAAAAGCTAATTTAATACAAAAAGTGAATAATTTTTTTCTATTCAACCAATCTGTTAGACATACTTACATTTTGCCAACTGCGTAATATAAGGTTCTAATGATAGAGTAACTACAGTGACTTAAACCAATTTAGAAATAACATTTTTAGGCTGCCTATTATGAAAAGAGAAGATAGCATATAATTTTTATAAACACTTACTTTGTCCGTAACATCAGCGTCGTAGGCGGGAACACGCCCAAACGGGCCAACAGGGAAGCAGTCTTTGTAATTATTGAAAATAATCTGGAAGTCTTTCATCATTGGTGCATTGTCGTTAACGTCCGTCACAAGAATTTCAATCCTGACATCGTTCCAGAGAGGCGGACTCGCGGCCCTGATGATCAGTTCGTATTTCTTTCGAGGACTTTCGTAATCGAGGTCTACTAAAGTCACGAGTTCCGCTTTGTCTGACCCTTGACGAGTTTCGAGTGAGAAGCTGTTGGAGTCGTCACCACCTGGTTCAAAATAAATCAAATTTTTAAAATATTATTACTGTCATCTTCAATTAGGTTTTCTATATGAATAGTCGTTTTGATTTTTTTATGTTATGAAGTAGCAGATATTTATGCAGTACACCCGATGTTAAGTATCTAGACACTGTAACTATTTACAATTCGTCTCGAAAGGACTATAGGGCACGGCAATTGCGCCAGACTACATCGTAACCACCATAGACAAGGTGTGACATCCACTATAATGGATTGCTGATCTTTTGGTGGTTGCCGGTGTTTTTATACTGTTCTATGCTTAACATCAGGTACACTGTAGTCAATTTGTCGTGGTACTGTAAAAAAGTCTTTAAGGGTGCTTTTCCTGAGTAATGAGTTGGAACGCCTCGTGTGTCGGTGTATGTTGCCAACCTTACCCTCTTGAGGGGAACACAACAGCGCGAGATATGCTGCTTTGCGACGTGAATAGGTGTGAAGATGGTACTTCCGCTGTCTACCTTATATAGGTTCTAAGTACCATGTATACTTTCTAAGTAAGAGAAAAATCTAGGTCGATAGCTAAAATTCCCTTAAACAGTTATACATACTGAGGCTATGTACAAAGTAATTTTTTTATATAGAACATTAAATCCCTAAAATTAACTAAATTTATTCCTTATTATATTATATATTATTCCTGTATTCATTATATATGTAATTACCTTTAATAGAGTAGTGGACAACAGCGTTTGGACCTTCGTCAGGATCATGTGCATATATTTCTCCAATTGTAGTACCTATTGGACTGTTCTCTGATATGTAGAAAGTGAGACAGTCGCTTTCGAAAACTGGAGGTGAGTCATTAATATCTTCCACTTTTATATGGACAATTACCTGAAATAAATCAAACATAACCATAAACCTATTTGTTGTCTCGGCTTAATACACTCATATATAACCAAAATTATAACATATATGGTGATGTAAATCGGGCAAGTACTTTCAGTCAAATTAACCGTATAAACAGATTTTGTTTCTAATATAAATTTAGATAACACTCATGATTATAGATGAGAAGCAGGTTTATATCAAGGAGACGAACTGAAACTGTCAAAGTTTTTTCAATTTATTTTGACTTTATTGAGAATCACAAGATATTAAAAATTCTATGACGTGTATATGTCACACTTGACATTGGCAAAATAGCCTACATAGGTAGAAAGGCGAAATAAAAAAATACCGTCAAAGCGCGAGTCGAATCGATACACAATCGGTTCCATTCCACCATAAAAGATATTTATATTGTGTATTTCAAAAATATCTACATGTTTTGTAGTTTACAAACATTACATTACATCTAATTATTTGTAGTTTTACTATTGAGTTTGCACGATAATCACACTAAATTTGAAACTTGTATAGATTAAACTATTTCGATAATATAGCAAAAAATAAATTATCTGGTATGGTAACCGCCACTTTTATTACTATTAAGATATTCAATATAATCCGCCGTGAAAACGCTAACCGGCTAGATTGCGGTTCAAAAGATACAGGTTTTAAAAGTCAGGGCAGGCGTAACAATACGGTTCCTTTTTTGGAAAAAGAACCCTAAAGAAGTTGGTTGAGAGGCTTACATTAGTTTGATATGACTATCGATGTCGACAGTAATTATTATCGATAATATTACAACAATAACAATAACGACTTTACTTACAGTTGAACTTTGAGCTGGAGTTCCGCCATCAATAGCCAGTGCTTTGAGGTCGTACGTCGCGACTGACTCCCGGTCCAATGCCTTGTTCGTTCTTACCACTCCAGACGCTGGGTCTATTACGAAGGAACCTTCCTCCCGATCTTTAGTGTCTAACTCATAATGAACTCGTCCGTTGAGACCCACATCAGCGTCTGTGGCGCTGACTTGAGTCACTGAGGTGCCTTTACCCAAAAACAATCTTATTAATAGGAAAATAAATATTTTTTATAACAAATTTAGTAATAAATTTAGTATTTAGTATTAAGTAATAGCCCTGTTATATCACTTGGCCATAGGCGACGGTAACCATTTACGTCAGATCAGGTTACAACAGATGGGCTGCCAGCCTGTTTGCTGCCGTTGAGCATAAAAAAAATTTACTTTTCCACAGAAACAAAGTAAAGATAAAAGTCCAATTATAAAGTAAGTGGTAGTCAAATTTTACCACCGCGATATCAAGTAGTTCCAGGCTATAAACACAAAAAAGTAAGCATCATAGTCACATATTATAAGTAAAAAGGCGTAAAGAAGTTATGTGCGCTCCATAATTGGCACGTTAAAACTATGCTAGTTAGCAAACCCAGACTACACGACTGAAAACAAAGGTATACTTGTCTCATTTTCGCTGCCGATATTAAATACATGCTTTCCTACTTCCTCATGTAAACAAATGATAAGTATGTGTGCAGTAGTGTGCCATTTGCCTTGTAAAAATATAATGAAGGTAACCTATACCTTTTTACTTATAATATCATTGATCATAGCCCCCATACCATCGTATTGAAATTCCTATCGAAAGACCGAGTTTGCATATTAACTTTCGGTGAAACAGCCATCATCGTCATCATCTCAGCCAAATTACATCCATTGCTGAACATAGGCCAATAATGGCCACAATGAGCAGCCCTACGCTGTTTGCATCCAGCTTGTTCCTGCAACTTTTACCAGGTCGTCGGACCACTTTGTGGTGCGTCTGCCCATGCTGCGCTTTCCGGTACGTAGCCGCCACTCGAGAACTCTCGGCCCCATCGGCCAACCGTCTTACTAGCAATGTGCTCCGCCCACTGCCACTTAAGTCTAGCTATTATTAGAGCTATTTCAGTTACATTAGTTCTTATGCGGATCTCCTCAACTCATTTTATTAATTCCTCATCATTACATTAAACATGCTATGTATGCTGTGGAACTTTATTGTTAATAGTTATAGTATAAGGGATAAAGTATGTCTGTAGTTTTTTATATTTAATTTGATTAATAGTTTTATTTACTGTAGAAATTTATGTATTTTTTTGGTGGCGTACACCAACTAAAAGCCCCAAAAAAGAGATTTTTTTTTTTTCTTTTTTGCTAAACACAAATCTCTGTCCTTTGATATCTACACTTTCAAGTCTATTTTTTAGATAGTTACCGCTTTTTTGCTATATAATCATCATTTTCAACGACTGTGGTCAAACCATAGATATAGATGTATATATATAATCCATGGGTCAAACTATAGTATGAATTTTGGCGGGATCTGTAACTGTCATGTAGTGGTTTTTATGTAAATTCATAAACTTATGATATATTGTCATATCATAAGTAATGTTGGCGGCATTTTACGTGATGTAGTTATGTCATTAAGTACAAGTGAAGTGGATTGTAAATAATAACTAGGAGCATGCATTTTAAGTTGCCACAAGAACTCTCTGGAAAGTTTGAACAAGGCAGTCGCCATCTTGTTAGATCTATGTTTGAAGACAAGAATGATTAAAAGTGAAATATTCTATAATATTGAAGTTAGCAGAGTTTGAATCATCCACAGTGAATGAACACAAGTTCACATCCAATAAAAATAGAAGAAACTATAGTAGGTACTTATTATATCTACAAAAATAACAATGAAATGCTGTTCGTTGGCAAGCGCATTACTTGAGAACGACTATAGCGATTTGGCTAATTCTTTTTTTATATATTAGTAATAGTCCGAACAAGGTTTTTATAGAAAGAAAAATTTGATAAGTTACCCAGAAATTTCAAAATTTTTAGAAAAAGTGAACTTGCTTTTTTCTATTAGATTTTTTTGTATGAACTCAAGACCATAACTTACACGACTAGAACGACGGATATGCGTAATCATTATTTAAAGATCTAGATAGATGACGCTGTAGTTGAGTTATTGACTATAGGAAGAAATTTCCGGAGCCAGCTAGTAAGACAATAAAAATAAAAGTATAACATTTTTAATGTTCGATATTATTACCAACTAAGGCGTCCTCCATGATGGTAGCAGTGTAAAGATGTTGTTTAAACACTGGTTCGTTGTCGTTCACGTCTACAACTGAGATCTCAACGTCTGTGGTGTCGGATAGCGCAGGTACACCTCCATCACGGGCTGTAACCGTTAGTAAATAACCTGGAAACAAAAATATATTATGCAGTAGGCAGTTACCGCCATCTAATATCTAATACTATATACATAATATGTATTTAGAGTGGCCCAAAAAAAAAAAAAACTATTATTTCTTTATTTTACTTTTCACATGAAAATATGTTAAACTGAATACGTTTTAAGAATTTTTACCTAAATCAACTCGTACATTAATGCAACACTTTAGATCTTGCAACACTTTTATTTTATATAATGTACTTCGTTGTTGGCAATCATTCTTTTATTACAATTACAACGGTTGTGCGCACGTAAGTTTAATAAATAAGTCAATAATATTACCTACGTTTGTCTAGATTATTACATCGGTTTCCTACACCACTCTACCTGTTACAATCATCTACAAATATTTTTTGTTCTTTTGTTTTCTTAATTAATTTCCTACAAGTAGCACCGACTCACCACTCATAGTCTCTCTGTCGAGCAGTTTATTGGTGGTGATGGCTCCAGTTTGAGGGTTGATATGGAACTGCTGATCATGGTGCGCGACTGCCTCGTTCGATATCTCAGAGCTGAGGCTGTATGTGATTTGAGCGTTGATACCCACATCACTGTCGGTTGCTGACACCACCAGAACCGTGGTACCGACTGGAGCATCTTCAAATACCTGCATGAAGTAGAGTTTATATGAAATTACGCATTGCATTTACTTTGTTTCAGTTAAAGTTAAATACAAATATCTTATCTATATTAATAAATATGTAGTTCTGTCTGTACAACAATAACAATTTAATATTTTTCCAAAATTTCCCTTTAGGCATACTATAATATGAACAATACTCTAATCACGAATATGCCGTTAAAGTAAATTTTTCTCTGTCTGTTTATATGTCCGGATATAACTCAAAAACGGTTTGACCGTTTTTTATGAAATTTTGTACACAGAAAGTATAAATCATTTCATGAATGATGGGCTATGTGAATTTCCAATAACATTTTTAGGTATCGTAAAAAAAAGAAAAAATAAATAAAATAAATTCCATTAATTCATAACAGATTTTGATGAAATTTTGTACACGGGAAGTATAAGTAAAATATAACAATTGTCAAAAAAATTTACAACAAATCAAATTTTCATCAATACTCAACGGATTTCAGTGGACGGGAAGCATACATCATACCATAATTGAACTTGTACACTGAAAATTGTACACGGGAAATACATGCCATTCCTCAATTGAAATGGTATACGAATTGTCAACAATATGAGTAAAAATAAAATTATGGGATGTAAATATCTACTGCGTAGTATCAAACGCATGCGGAGCCGCGGGCACACCGCTAGTAGGTAATAAATGTTTAGTGGACAAAGTGTAATATAATAAAAGCTACGTTTAAAACTTACGGAAGCGGTGTAAGGCGCATTCTCAAATACTGGAGCGTAGTTGTTTGCGTCAGTGATGTTTATATGAACCATCGCAGTGTCCGACCTCCCACCGGAGTCCGTCGCCGTGACTGTCAGTACGTAGCGACGCTCCTGCTTGAAGTCAAGCGGCTGGGCAACGGTGATCAAACCTCGACCGTTTTGAGATGTGATGGAGAAACGACCGCGTGTATTCCCGCCTGTTATCTCGTAGTGAAGCCTGGAATTAAAACCGATCAATCAAAATCACTTTAGTAAACATTACAATCGTTTAGTGATAATTTATTAAAGAGGGCTGGCAAGAAAAATAGTGATAACTCTTGTAGTATTTTTAACCCTCGACGCAAAAATAGGGGCGTTATAAGTTTAGCGTGTGTATATGTGTGACGACAGTCTGTAACATCGTAACTTCCAAATGGCTGAACCGTTTTTGATCTACTTTGTTTTTGTTTGAAAGGTGACTTGATTGGGTGTGTTAATTAGCTATGATTAAAAAAAATCTATTTAGCCATTTGAAGATTATCAGCTCTTTTCTAGCTGATAAATGGACGTCCGCATCTTTCACAAGTCTAAATTAATAATAATGTGTCCGATGACTTTCATATGCAACTGCCAAAATATTTACATTTTTCGATAGCAGTGACAGATTTTCAGTTTGAAGGTGGGAGCTACCCAGCCGGGCATTAGAAAAAGCTCTATTACTTTTAACACGATTATTTCTTACACCAAAAGCTTAGGCTTATTGTGAGGTTCGAATGTAAGCCGATGGATTTGATCAAACTATTAAGCCATTATCGCTAAGAAGCTTAACTTAAACGTTTTTGGTATATTACCTGTTATCCTCATCGGCATCAGAGGCAGTAAGTGTAACGACGGGAGTCCCAGGCGGTTCGTCTTCAGCTAATTCTACTTCGTATTGCGCTGGAGAGAAGACAGGATCGTTGTCATTCACATCCTGGATGACTACCACGACGGATGCTGTAGCTGAACGAGCCGGTGTACCGCCGTCCGTTGCTGTCACCTTTAAAAAGAGCCTTATGTTGAGTTGTTTGAATTATAGAAGATAGAGACTAAGAGAACCATCTCTTTTGTATGAAAAAGCGTCAAGTGGGTAAATTTTAAAGTTATTAAAATAAGCCAATAGTTATTATTTTTTAATTTACACACACTTTAATAACTTTTCACTTCACAAACTTTTTCCATTACCTATTGTTCAATCATCTTTTAAGTTTGACAACAGTAAAATTATATAATCACGAAAAAGTATCATTCCTTCTTGCTACACTAGCGCCATTTTGGATGGCTTTTGAATTGTAGTTTGAAGTTTTTGAGAGGTATGAAAAATATCTATATGAGAAATGTGGATGGACTACCGAAGACGCAGAACAAATGCTCAGTTTTTGTTCTACTAATTATCAACCTAACGTTCTAAGTTTTTCTCGCCATTTTCCCAGCCTACTCTGGACCTTAGTAGCATTTTCTTTTGCAACTTGTTCCCCATATAAGATGGTTCTCTTTACCTCCACCCCCTCACAGGTACATAAGTTCTGTAAGGAAACTTTTTTTGCGCTAGTTAGTCAAGGAAGAGGGAACATGCATATGAGTATATGTTAGTTAGCTCGAATTTGTAGGAGTAGGGAATTAGCCAGATCGCAACCTATTCGCATGCGCGACGACCGCCCGAGCCGAGGTTCGGCCACTCTGGCACCCTCGTGCGAGTTGTCCAAAACTTTCGTGGCTGAGTGCCCCCTGCGCTCGCCCCCAAGTTCGGTGAAGCTGTAAAAGCCGCAGCAGCTTCAGGGCCCCTAAGGCTAACAGTATAGTCAGTTCTAAAAAAAAAACCTCCACCCCCCATAGTTTGAATAAAAAAAAAATCCCTTTCAAAGAGTACTTTATTTTATCTACAAATTCTATAATGTCATATGTCATAATATGAAATGTGGCAAAAAAAGTTTTTTTTTACTAATTACAGAAATCAGTAATGAACGAAACTGTAACAGATTAATAAAAATAAATTCTTCTGATCAAAAGCTTTAAAATTAAATTTATTTATAAGGATAGAAGGTAAGGCCAAACTTTAAATATTACATTTTGGGTCTAACTAAAAATCAAAGTAAGCCCTAAGTGTCGGTTACGGTTCAGCAATGGGCTTAGTAAGTATGTAAAGTCCGAGTAAAAACTTTAGGTCTATGCTCAAGTCCCACCAGTCTGAATTCATTACCAATCAACTAATCAAGAAAATACGTTTCTTCGTGATTCCCTCTTACCAGCAGTTGATATTTCGGCTGCGTCTCTCTGTCCAATTGTCCAGATGTGTACACCCAACCGGAGCGAGGGTCGATGGTGATGGGCAGCTCACTATTACCGGCATACTCCTTATCAGTCAGTGTGTAAGTCAGTTCTGCGTTTACACCTTCGTCCGCATCGTAAGCTTGTACCTTTTGGAAGAATAATATTTATAGACTAGATACTAACAGCAAACTCGTTCGTGCTGGAAATGTACACTTTCCAAATACTTATAATTCAAAACTCAGCTAATATCATATACTAATTTGTTAGTTCCAGAAATTAGCACGTTGAAACAACCATAAACAAAGAATCTCTTGAGCTATATAATATTTATTATAGTATACATAATGTTGTAAATTAGACTTACTCTGACAATACTGTATCCAACTGGAACATTTTCGCTAACTGTCTCTTGAAATAATGAGGTGTAAAATCTCGGAGCGTTATCGTTTACATCCTTCACGTTTACCAGAAGTTGAGTCGTGTTAGAGCGAGATGGACTACCTCCGTCTGGAATTGAAACATTTAGTTAAAAAAATTATAATGCATTATTTCAATTTATGTATGTGTAACTATCGAAAGGTGATAGACGCTTGGCGACAGAAATTAACATTCAGGTGGTGGCTAATCATTTTTTTCATCGTGACACGGCAAACGTGACTTTTGATGGTAAGCACATTGCAATCCAATAACATCGGCGACTACCGTGGGATCTATAATCCATCATCAGTCGTCCCTGTTATACCGGCTTGCTCAAATGTCTCTTCACGTTGTGCTTGAAGAACTCCAGTCTCCGTGTTATAGGTAGGAGGGAGTTCACTAGCCGGGAGACAGTTCCACAGCTTCACAGAACGGCAAAGATATCGAAGATAACTTTTTGTACGTGCCGAAATAACAACAGGCTATAAATTCAACACCATGTTTATAATTACCTACTAATAAAATCAGAATAATTGTAAAATTCGATCCCACTACATCGATACCTACGCCAACGGTCTGAAGTAGTTTTACAATTATACAGCAAATACCAAGACCATATAAAAAGATTAAGTAAGCGAAGTTGTATAACGAAATGTTTCTAGTAACAAACCTTGAGCTCTAATAACAAGTCGATAACTCCTGACTTGTTCGTAATCCAGAGGCTTGACCAGAGACACGTCCCCGCTCAGGCTGTCGATAGAAAACTGCATCTGGGTATTCCCACCGATAATAGCGTATCTTATTGCCGCGTTAGGACCGACATCTGCATCTGTTGCTCTACACAAAAAGAGTTATGGATGTGATTATAAGATTTTTAATATAATTATATTATGTCTATATAACTATATGAATATAAAAATGCACTGATTCATGAAAGAAACTTGCTTATCTAAACTGAAATAGCCAAATGTGATTAAACAGAAAATTTGATCTGGTTGCGAAAATACAACCCCAACCTATAGAATTTTATTAATGCAACTCGACCACTAAATAATATTCAGCAAGAAGATAAAAATGAACT
The DNA here is from genome assembly GCA_033032175.1 of Saturnia japonica. Taxonomy (NCBI): domain Eukaryota; kingdom Metazoa; phylum Arthropoda; class Insecta; order Lepidoptera; family Saturniidae; genus Saturnia; species Saturnia japonica. The sequence goes on along the minus strand of CM065309.1, from coordinate 16,945,935 downwards.
TATAAGTGAGAAACGAATAAATCCAAGAATCATCAATATATTAATACGTGAAGCATTAACTTTCGACACCTTTTTATGCGTATTGCGTGCACGGAAGACTGTGAGATTTGGCATGGTTAAAGTTTATATGGAGAAGGAGTGCAGAAAGCTAAAATTTATCTATAATATCTGTTACTAATATATTAAATTAAATAAATTAATACTGCGATTCCTAACTCGAAGTGTCATTGAACTTAAACCCCCCCCAAAATTTTGACATTGTCACTCAATGAAAAGTGACAGCAAAGGATATAATATTCATTGTTTAGGTTCATACTGCAAATGTCAAATAGAAAATAGTCTATGATTAAAAAGTCGCTGGTTGAATTTCGATCATTGGGTGACCGCTACTACTTATAATTACGCATTTAATTATACAATACTAACATAAAATAATAGTCGATGGAATTTTTTCAGAATTTTATCCTTACCTCCATGTCGTGTTAAAAGGTTTGTTAAAAGCATTCTTATCCGCTTGTGAAGAACTGTTATTATCTACTTGAAAATGTATAAACTCTATTGTGTGTAAGTGAAGTATAAATTAACCTTTCGATGTATTAGAATTGAGATCGGTTCAATTGCAAAAATATTATAAAGAAAGTATGTATGTTCGCGGGGAAAAATAAATTACAACTTTTAAATTATTTTAAAATTAAGTTGTCAAAATATTCAAAATTTAAACAATTTAAAAATTATTATTATTATATTTTAAGACATTGTGGAAATCTAAGGATTAATTTTTTTATAAAAATTATGTTTGTTATCTTAAACTTCCTACACAACCATTAATTATCATCTATTCTCAATCTAAAATCAAATTATCAAGTTCATAAGGTTAGATTTTTACAAAAAGATGAAACACAACTTCATTTTAAAAGAAATATCTAAAAATATATTATGACGTCATAAACAGAGAAATTATTAATGAACAAAAGACTTTTTACACCTATTTCATAACCTTAGAGTTGTAATGAAAATAAAAAATCTTTTTTAAATAGAAGCCTTTAATAGAAAAATCCCTAGATTTTCCAGATCATAAACCCAACTGTTTTAGCTCTGTGTAGGTTTGAATGAGTCAAAAACCTACATAAAATTAGAAACTTCACATCGAAACTAAACATTCACTTACTTGATCCTTGCGATGACAGGGTTATCTGTTACACTAATGTCCTCATCTACAGTGACTGTGTAAGTTTTCTCACTGAACTGCGGGTAATTATCGTTGTCATCCAAAATATTCACATGGACAGTTGCACTGTAATAAAGGTTATAATCAATCATTAGCTAAAGTGATTTAACATGTCGTTACAAAAAGAGCAAATCAAAGTATGATAAAGACGTAGAAGAACCTATAAATCCATAACGTAACTTCAGGTGTGATTGCTCAGGATTCTAGCCATTTCGAGGTGTAATGGGGTGTCGAATTACATCTTCTGCTCTAAGACGCTCAAGCAAACCTCACCTGCACGTGGTGAACCCTGCTGAGCAACGAACGAGGAAATGGCGATAGTGGCGGTAGTGTTTTTTTCCCCGACTGGGTCGAAAGTCGAAAGCCCGTCATAGTGACTTGTTTTTACGTGTCGCGTTTCGAGATAAGCCTATCCATATCCAGTTAAATGAATGCGGGTCGGCATGACAGCGGCAGCCGTCGATGGTTTACGATCTCTCGGTAGTCACCGTTGTTTTATAATTGTTCCGTGCTTACCGTACCGTCGATTTACCGTGCTATTATAAAAATAATATATATAAAGAGACTGGTGAATCCGGTGAGAAGATAAATTTTAGAAAATAAAATTGAAATTTCGCAAGTAGTGAAAAAACATCTGGGGAATCGAGCTTTACGCTGAGATAAGTCATTTCAGTCAGAGGAACGCCTTTTCCCAATATTCGCAATACAATGCTATGTCGTCCCTATTATGTATATGTAATTATATTCCGATTTGAACTCACGTAGTTGATAATCTATCTGATACTGGGCTGGCCTGGTCCATTGCCTTCACAATCACAGTGTATCGGGACACTTTCTCCCGGTCTAACGGTGATCTGGTCAGTAATGCTCCACTTCTTCCGTCTATTCGAAATACATCTGACGATTCATACTGTTCAGCTTCCGTATTTAATGAGTCATTTTCATCAGGGTGTAAGCTATCCGCAGTTACTGATTCTATAAAATATTCCACCTAAAAAATTAAACAAATTTCTTAGTAAATTATATTATAAAAAAGATAAATCAAAATAAAAAATAAAAACTTTATTTAATTTAGGTCCTAAGAAGTAAGAAGAAGAAGAACGTCAAATACTACTGCCATATAGTGTGATTATGTAAAAGATGTGTGATTTGTAAGGTGGTAAGAAACAATCTCGCCATAATGTCACACTTAGGTATGTCGCGTTCCAGGATCAACCGGTATATTTCCAGTATCAAACGGGGTGGTAGGGATCTGTACTTGACTGGGTGCGACCACCATGCATATAATCATAAACTCTTCATATAGCGATGAACTCTTCACAGTGACTTTTTAATTTGTCGTGTTTCGGCATCAGCCAGTATATTCAGTATTTCCAGCTGCCCAGATGCTTTGAGGCCCATGACAACATCGAAAAGCGATGGATTGTAGATCTCTCGAAAGCCGTTATTATTTTAAATTTTACTGTTTTTACTATCAGGCACAGTGCCGTCACTTTGCAATGCAACAAAAAAATATAAAAAAAAAAAAAACTGGAAAGTTCCAATTTTTACAATATTCTTGAGCATTTGCTGCATCTTTTTATAATACTTACTACATATATATCAAACCAATCTGATATTAAAAAAAATTAAATCGGCTTCAAAATGAATTAACTGAAAATTATGAAATAATATTTTATACACGAAATCAACAGTACGTACGATCCAAATTAAAGGACTAAAATATTTTTTGAGGTCGGTGCCAGTATATATTTAAAATGGTCACAATCCAACTAATGGTTTCAGAGAAATACGTGGCACCTATAAAAATTTGTAAATTTGTTCGGAAGTCCTAATAGATTATCATAATTACGTGAATAATATGAATATGTTGGAGATCCAAGAATATTACTTACACACGTGTCGATTTGATAACCTCCTTTTTTTGAAATCTGTTATTAAAAGGGAATTTCGGTTGTTTTTTTTATAATGCAAATATGTGAAAAATAAAAAACAATATTACAAAGACATTTCCCAATAGGGAAATTTTTACGCACTGGATGTGACTGATTTTGAACCCTATATAGTTTTTCTTGCAAATATGAAAAATAAAGCCAAATTTTGTAAATCATATTCTTTACTTTCAACTTGTGTTTTGTAATTTACTGCAATACTGCAGAAATCGCCTAATATGAATAAAATTACGTACTTCGGCATTTTTTCCAATATCTTGATCAGTAGCCTTTAAAGTTAGCACATTTGTTCCTTGACTAGCACCTTCCCTAACTGAAGCTTCGTACTGCTGCATTTCAAATACTGGAGAATGGTCATTACAATCTAAAACATTGATCTGGAAGAAAATTTATATGAGAAATTTCTGATCGAAATATACATTCATCTCATTTATTGGAAATTTTATCATTACTGAAGACAAAATTCATTTTTCATTTATTGCTCTATGATTTATTCTTATAATTCTAAATAAATTTATAGAAACAATCATTCCCAAAGCATAATAAAGATTAAATGGAATATTCTATTGTATCAAATATGACGCAAACCTTTCAAAGGTCAGTCAGGAATCAAAAGAAGGCCTTAGAATAATGGGACAATAACAAGTTAATAGTGTATGATTACAAAAGCTTATCAATATGAAATGGGGTTGTATTATAACGGTCCTACGGTAACTTGAGGATATTTTGTTACTTGTTCTATTGTGTTGTTTAATTATTGTGTATAATAATAAAAGTAGGATTAATCATTAAATTTATTTCTTAAAAAAGCTCTTTTTATTCTTGACGAGAATAGTTTAGGTAATACTACTGATCCATGGTTTGCTTTTGTATTAAAATCATTTTCTATTACTAGTAATCTGCAACGCCATAATTGAAATAGTAAACTCCGTTGGAATTGAACATGTATTTAAGTAAATTACTTGTATACAAATAAAATATCTTGATAACTCAACTACGTGGAAGACTTATTGTAATATAATACCTGAAGTGTTGTTGTTCCACTTCTAGGAGGAAATGTATCATCCTGGGCGACAACTCTGAAATAATGCACGTCCAAACGTTCTCTATCAAGTTTAGCCTGGGTGGTGACCGTGCCTGACCTGGTGTCGACTGCAAACATACCTGCAGAGCGAGAGTCAAGGAGACTTGACATCGAGTATGTGACTGGACTATTTTCTGGATCCCTAAAAAAAACATTCGAAATTATTCATTTGATATGTCCTCACTTTCTTCAGTGCAGAATTTCATGATTTTCCTGTAATTTACTTTCTGGCTTAAATGAATATGATAATAAAATAGATACCTACCTTAGTGAATTATTACTTCGCTAAAATAATTCTAGAGACCAATCTTAAGATAATTAATTTAAAAGAGGTAGGCACAGTAAAATTTATTTGAAGATTTCTCTCTACTTTGGGCAGCCCAACTCGTTAAATACAGGTCCGCCTTACAAAAGATCGCAGCCAAATAACCCTGTGTTGTGTTACTGTGGTGAGTAGGGTTTCAAGAGCTCCTTGGGATAGGGGGAATCAAGGTCGGCAAACGCACTAGTGATGCCTATGGTATTACAAGCGTCCATAAGCTACGGTATCCACTTACCATTAGGCGGGCAGTATGCTTGTTTGCCACCTTTGTAGTATAAAAAATTATACAATAAATCATATAAATTTCTTAAATTTAAACTATCAAACAAATACCACTTACGGTTTTGAATATCTAACTTTGGATCGTTTCGCTGGGATCGCATACGGAACCGTGCCTAGTAATAAGTAGTTAGAAGTTATAAAATTTAATATAATATGTAATGCTAATAATATTATAATTATATAAGTAAAGCTAATTTTCGAAGTAACATAAATATAACTGGCGGTAAAATATTATTTTACAATAAATTTTTCGATAATAGAAACTTGTGGACGTACGTGATAAATCTTGCAATACGACGATCAGTTCGACAACACAGTTATGCTAAAGAAAACTGCATTTTATCAATTTTTATTATTATAAGAAATATTTATTATGAGTGTCGCAAAAAATTCTGTTGTACATTGTAAGTATGCGGGTAACGATCGACAGTAAAAAACACTATCATCTGTGTAAATTGAACTGACTTGTTACTGGGCGTACTCCGCTATTCATAACAATAGAACTGGTAAAGATAAAATAAGATTTGTAAGACAGCAAACGAGCTAAAAGTCAATTAAGATATATTGTTTATTAGGTCTACTGGACATTGTGGGCTTTCGTCTGTACCTTGCAGATTTCTCTATATTAATAAATCTGCAAATTTGTCTGGACTTGTAATTTTTTTTCCAAATTTTGTGATAGTCTGATTGTGATTCTATAGGCAAATGATCTCGATTATGACATTTTTAGAATTTTTTTTGTTTACCTGTTTGTATGTCTGGACTTAAATGAAAAATTGGTTTATGGAAATATCATTCGAATATTAGCAATAGGCAATATCATTTATACCAAATTTTATGATTATCTGTAAATAAAGGGAGTATATGGAAATGCGCAGTTATGTTATGATGGACAGGAGAAGTCACACTCAGAGACAAGGCGCGCAACGAACATATTAGAGGGAGCTTCAAAGTTGCAGAAATAGTGGATAAAGTAGAAAAGTCCAAACTGAGATGGTACGGTCAAGTACTCCGATGAACAGATGACCATGTCGTGAAAAAGTGTTTTTCCATGGCAATAAAAACTAAGAGAAGAAGAGAAACTCAAACGATATTGATGACGAAGTTACAGAAGGACATAGGGTGATGCGACTTACGGAAGGTCAAGCACAAGACCAAAATAAATGGCGTCGCATGATTGGGAAAGCCGACCCCGCGTAACGGAAACATATACTCTATATGTCATAGAACAATTGGTAGGATAAAAGAAGTATCAAGAATACTTTCAGAAAATGATTTCATTTCATAATCATCATAAATTATGAGATGAAAATAATAACTGTGTAATAAATGCTTCCGGAGCCGCGGGCCCATCTACTTATTTAAATATAATACAAGAACTCCTTTTATTTATTCAATATTAAAGCTACTTTTTATGATATTTATCGCATTAGAGCTCACATCTGGAGATCATTTTAGTGATGTATTCTTGAACACATTTCATAAAACTACGAATGTAACCTACATTATTTCATTAATTATATTTTAATTTTATACGTTTCATAATTTTATAATATTACACTAAACACAAAAAAAAAATTACCACAGATTACATTTTCTCTAATCTGTGTAAATTACCATAAAAAATAATTTTCCTGGGACCTCGTAATTGGCTCAGAAATAGCTGTCATTTAAATTAATTTAAATAATCTCACTCACCTTGCTCGAACTGTAGTAACTATTACTCCTGGAGGTTGTTCTTCAGCTACAGAAGCCACGTATAAAGCCTGTTCAAAATACGGTGACTGGTTTCGTAATTCTCTTTTTACTCTTCTGGCAATATCTGTATCGTTTAACTCCTGATGATGGTACACGATCTTTAGTCTATGATCAGAATCAATGATGTTAGTCTTATCACAGTTGAATGTGAATAAAACTGAAACTTTCCACATCGGTTCTTGTATGCAGACGTCGTCACTAGCGACAAGATCACCTTGACTAGTCTCTATCATAAATCGAGGATCGCTTACATCCAAGAATTGAACTTTACACATCCGTTGAACCGTCCGAGGCAAGAAAGCCGTTAAAGAATTCACGAACTGCGATCTTTTGAGGCAAATCCCTTGCCATCGATCCGTTGTTGGTATTGCGAAGCTCGCGTATGTTTCCGAAATCCATTGTTTAGCTTCAGCTATTTTTACATCTATAGCCATGTCAAACGGTAATAAACTGTGAGATCGTTTTTCCCTACTTTTATTACTAACTACATAATCTTCGAATATAGCATTTGACCACGGATATGCCGTGGAAAGCACATTATATTGACTAGAGAATACTTCTTCATCTTCCAATAGCCTCCAGTCTATACTCTCTTTATATACCACTTCTCTTTTATCTCTTATTATCTCATCTTCATATTGTAAGGCGGCATCGTTCTGATCATAGACTCTATCGAAATCTATATCATATAAATCCGAGCGACGTCTACTGCAGTCTTCTCCTGAAACGAGGATTCTGATTGGTAGACTGTAGTAGTCTATGTCGCGTATACGTTCCGAAGTGGAGTCTACGTAGAAAGTGAAAAGGTTTGGATACAGCACACCATCGCATCGTAGTCGTTTCCTTAGCGTGACGAGACCGCTTGTTCTGTTGACTCTTAAGATATGATGAACGAAGTTTGCAGTGCGATGGACATCTATTGTGTAAGTGCGTTCGGAGCCAAGTTTGTAAACAGCTGCATCTAGTACGACATGTCCTGGAGGTGCAGTGTCCGGGATGATGATCAAGTATGCTTGGGTAGCCGCCAGGGATAACGCGGCGACCACCGCGTGGACCCATATCCCTGCCATTGCTTTTAAGTTTTCACCTTGAACGTCGCCGCCGCGACCACCAGCCGCTCGCTGAATCCATCTAGAAAAAATAATATAAATAAATAAGAAATCCTAAAAAGAAGAAGAAATCCTGAGAAAAAGCTAAATTTTTAAAAAGGAAATAAAATCCCGACCGACTTCAACAAAAACACTTGACTGTAAAATATATTTTTGCTTTTTATTTTATTCCAAGACGTCGTATCTCGTATGCTAAAATCCATCAAGCCGTTTAGCCTACAGAGCGTGCCAAAGAAATATACATACACGTTCGAAAAACATAACCCTCCTTTTCGCAGTCGGGTAAATATACAGTCAAAGAGAAATTAGATGAAGATATAGTCTTTATTTCATCAAAAACATAAATGTGAAATGAGAGCCAAGTTCAATATTCAATAATATATATGCAGTCCTGAAATATATTTATAACAACTTAAAATGTCATTTCTTCTTATAACTTAAGATAATATATTGAAATGATAAGAATTTAATAGTTTCTGATTTATTCCTTTGGAATCACCTAATTACCTATCTGGACGCCAAATTTGAACTTTCTAGGTCACCTGGAACTGGGTTAGAGTTATGATCGGTCGGTCAGTGATTAAAATGACGATTTTTGGACGTTAATATCTAAATAACTGTTTGAGGTGTATTTATGAAATTTACAACACCTATGTATCTCGCAAGTCTCAATATATGAGCCAAATTTGACATGTTTATGTGAAATAGTTTTTGAGTTATGAGGGGTTAAAAGTGGCTCCAAATGGTTCGTGTAATAATACAAACGGTACCGCTTGCCATTCTGTTAGCTTGAACTTGGCTTGATACGCTACCGTGTGTCTAGATATACTAGTAACTCATAAAAAAAAAATTTATAGTTTAAAGTGACGCGGACGGAACTATGCCTGATAATAAGTAAAATCCAAAAATATTGCAGACCACCGCTTTAATGCCGCCATAAGTAAATAGAAAATGCATCGTCTGATTCCGAAACGCGATGCATACAAGTGAATTATTAAGTCGTGCTTTTCACCATATGCATTGTGGTCACGACCAGGTCGGGCTGTGCATCATTTTGCAGTTTATTACCCAACATGGTGCACCACTTGAAGGTAAGGTTGAACTGGATGTTTTAAGTCTTTATTATTTTAACATATCCATACGAACGAAGTTACGGGTAAGTGCTAGTAATGTAATAAAATGAATTCCAAATCCTTATGCAGTATTGTAATAAATGTAATTAATAAGGAATGGAAAATATTTTAAAATTATCAATTAAAATATTTTTAATTATATTTATAAAAGTCATTAATTTTATTAGAAACTTAAATAATTGTAAAATAGCTTTTCGTACGTCAGAGGCGTTTGGAAAAATTTCATTTATTATGTTTTTCTGCTTTGTTACGTTCATGATAACGAGATCGAATGAAAATATGAGTTTCTGTTAAATGGATTACATGTTATTAACCTGCTATTGAATGTTAAAGTAAAGGTGTAACTTATGGGCTAAATTTTTCATTATGCTTTAAGCCTTTAACCTTTAAGTTATTATAATAAATTATCCAACGAATATTCTTAAGATTTTTGATAGATCTGAAATGTATAGTTAGTCTTTGGAGACACATAATACATATATTTCACACTGAGCGGACTGAAAAATATATATAGTAGAAAAAATTGTTAAAAACAAATTAAATACAACATAAGAAATAAGATTCCAATATTCTGTGAAATATATTAAATTACAGCTTTAATGCGGGAACGAGACCTGATCCTAAATATGAACAACAATGTAGCTAAATAAATTGTATCCTAAATAAATAGGATTAATTTCCGCTGAATACAACAGTTGAATCAAATAATATGGAAATATTACATACTTAGGGACAATACCTATTTGAACACAATCAACTGTGATGCCCTTCATTTAAATTTGATATACTTGCCGGCTACGGTAAAAGGAGGGCGATTAAAGGACATACATAATTAACAGAACCATTGTGTGGTTAATTGATGAACAAATTCCGTGATTTCAAATTTTCATTGTGTGAGTTAGGCGTCTATTTCACACCTGGACCTAACGTGAGAATACTGATGTTAAATAATTAAAATATTATGATTGAATACTGCATATTGGCATTATGAAATACATTAACACTTGTGAATCTCTAAGGCATAACAATTTTTTTACCAAAAATATGCGGTTTGCTTTTGTACACTGTTATTTAATGTAACTTATTTACAAACATTTCAATCACATGCGAAAGTAAATAACGATCTTATTCTTGTAATTATATTTATTATGAGACTCTTTACCTCAAACATAATAACTCATTTTATATAACACTAGCAAACCCAGCCACGCGTTGACGTGCCGTTAAAAAGAGTAGACTGTCGGTAAGAAATTTAAAAAAAGTTGGTAAGTATACCTACATATTAAAATATCAGACAAATTAATTACAGAGCATAAAATAAATAAATTTTTATAAAAACTTATTTCCATAAAGAAGCTCGCTGTTACTAATAAATACCCGAATACGTTTACAGAAATCTCAGGCACTCAGAAGTTCCGCCCTTCATCTTTTCACAAAAATAAAACTACTTGAACGGAACTCATTTACCTAAAAGCTTACTATGTAGTTTTTACGACTACTTTTATATAAATTACCTACCTTCTTACCGTTTGTTTTCTTTGAAGGTAAGCTATAGTCTCGGAAAACAACGTTTGAGTATTCAACCGTGTGAAATAGGTTCTATAGACTATACGATAGACTAAGTTAGGTATGTATTTGTATCGATTAGGGTAACACCACTTTCGTGACTTGGGACAGTTTAATTTGATTTTTCTTGTATCTTATTTTTTAGAAGGACAGAGCCCGGACCGATTGTAGGTAAAATAGAATCTAAAAATACCAAATACTCTGAAAGAAATATATACGACGACAAACACTATTTCTTTTTAACCATATATTTAGAAATACTTTAATGTGATATAAATATTGTCATCTTGAACTGTTTTAAGCAGCAGTAATGGTAATTTTATTAGTTCCAAATAAACAACATTACGTATAATGTATACATCTATAACTTTTTTAGTAATAAGAAAAAATTCGCAGCACTTTCTTCATAGGTTCATAGGATAAGTAGGGCCACTTATCAAGCCTTAACTAAACCAAATACAAATATTGATCATCCTTAGCGTTAGTTGAACTGAGAATTTTGAGGTTTCAGTATAATATTGTAACTGCTAGTTCAAAAAATATTCCATAATATGTTAGTGATACTGATTGTTGGCGACAGAACAGTCATTATCGTGTTTCTTGTTAGGTTAATATGTGATATTATTGTGTTTACGTGTTATATACTATGTGTTACGATAAAATAGATTGATACAGACAATATTATAGAGAAATGTAAGCGAATACGCTACATTACAAGTTGCATGTTATATATTAAGATGTATATAAACGATTATGTATTGTGTGTCACATATGTGATAATATGACTAATATAGAATAGATTAACGCATAGAGTAAGTATATCGAATATTATAGAGACTTTACGGACGGAAAATAGTGATGCCGTCCGTAAATTACATTGTTTTTGGCTTATATACAGAATATATACGTAATGTATATTATAAGTGAATATGTAATAGATAGGTAATACAGAGAGGAACATTTTGATATATGACATGTGTATATAAGATATACAATGAGAGAAATATAAAGAGATTAACAGGGCAACCAAAGCGAAAACTAAAGTTAAAACACGGAACAAAACGGGGCTCTCTATACGGTCATTCCTCGAACTACTTAAGCTCGAAGAGGGGCCGTATTGGGCACGGTGCAAATTCAACGAGTCTACAAGTACAAGTAACAAGTAACAACGAGAAGAAAGCTTTGGTCGTCCTGCGAACAGTCAACAACAAGATTACGACTTTCATTGAAGACCCGGCACCTCAAGCGGTCGTGCATTATTGCACCCCCCGGACCCCCTCACTACCAACATCACGCAACCCACTGGCATCCGTACGGTATCTACGAGACGGGCATCCGGCGCAACAAAACGCCCGTCCGCACCGGGGAAACGTCACCCCCCCCCCCTTCCCTCACGCAGAGGGGAAGTGACGCGTACCCAACATTGATATAACATGTTATTTTTGATTTTGATATTTCACAATTTGGCATACATAGGTACCCACTACCTCCATAATAAAATTTAACACAGACTCTGAAGTGTAAAAGAATTGCACCATTTTACATGTCGCTAATCTAATAATAAAATGTTGTTTAATCGTTTTAAACATCGGTCTAATAAATGTGTATATAGAATACTTTTTTATCAATCAGTGAAGCCAGTGGGCAACAGCTAATCCCTACACCTTTATAAACCTAAATTATTGTATAGTAAAAAAAAAATTACTTTCCTGGATTCCAATACATAATAAAATATTGTGATCACCGTAGTGCTAATGGTGCTATTAATTAAACCTGTCAGGAATCGATCCGGATCCCATTCCGTGCAGTTTCCCGGTCATTTCATTACGTCACATAGATATACGAATGCGTAGATATGTTTTTTTTTTTTACTTTTTTGCTTTTGTATATTCTTATGGATTGTACAGTAACGGTGAACATTTTTTAACTTATACTTCTTTTGGTTTTTAAATTATTATTATGGCTTCTGCCAATGTCGGCAATTTTGCCACGGTTAAGTGAGGCAAATAATATAATTAGTTGAGAGCTGCGTACGCCTCCATGTGACGGAAGTACAACATGATGAAGTTTGTCATTAAAAGTTAATAATTGTGAATTTTATTTATGTAAAATACATGTAATATTTAAATTGTAATATCTATTATTTATGTGAAATTTAATAAAATTAAAATCATATTTATTTATACAATGTAAAATAATTTTGACGTGACAACGTCTTATAAATTGGTTTGCCGGGTGACACTTCAAGAAACTGCGTTACGCTCCGCTCACGTTATGCGCTCACAATGAGAGCGAGTGAGAGGCACGCGTCCCTTCCACTCGGGCATGGTTAGCCCGCCTAAGAGCGAGAGAGACAGACATAAAGTCGTTGTCACGTAAAACTTTCGCCCGTATACCGACTTTACAGGCAACCAATTTTTTTTTTTACACAGTAAAAAAGTCAAGAAAATGAATTTACATTACGAGTATTTATATAATTGACGACTAACTTCATCGTTTTTGGCACGCTAGTTAAACATTTTAAAGTTATTTTTCTTTGAAAAGAAGTATAACTTTTAATATTTCTTAATTATATTACCTTTTCAAGTAATTAATTTTATATTTATCGATTATATACATATTATATATTAACTATTTAACTAATAATATTCACGAAAAGGCAATAAAAACAGTAACTTTAAACAAGGTCTAAACATCAATCCATTAAATCGCTTTTGTTATCTTGTTTTCCTAATATATTATAAAAGAGGTTACACTAATTAAATTTAAAGTAATTAATTATTCCGCGTTCACGACATAATGTAGCCACGGAGGCTTTAAAGGGAACATTTATTTTATTAAATCTACCCCTATAAGCGTTTCGAACGAACTGTGTATATCATGTAAATCATAATATTATATTATTATATTCAAAATTACCTGCATTTGTTAATTAATATCTTGAGGCCTTGCAATCTCACATCACGTAAACGTGACGTCAAGTTTTCATTCAAAAGTTATATTATATTTTATTTATTTATTTTAGGAAAACCAACAATTTTAGAAGTCGCCGTGGCCGAATAATTTCGCTCAATAGAAAATCGAATAAATGTACATAGGATCGTATCACAGTACCTATGTACCAACGTATTTTTTAAATTCGCCTACATTTAAGAGGGGTTAGAGTATAAAGAAATGTCTTTGGAGAATTCTATCCACTTTAAGCAGTCCGACTGGTAGAATACCTCCACCTTAAGAAAGATCACAGCCAAATAACATTGAAGTGTGATCATGCTGTTAGTAGCGTTTCCAGAGCTCCTTGAGTGATGGGGTTTAAAATCGGCAACGCACTAGTGATACCTATAGCATTACAAGCGTCCATAGGCTACGGTAGCCGCTTACCATCAGGAAGGCAGGAAGGCAGTATGCTTGTTTGCCACCTTAGTTGTATACAAAATACAAATTTAAATTTGTAGCACTATCGGCTGACGGCGAAGCAAAATATCTACGCTTGAGAAATGTTCTTGTAATATTACCGTGTGTGGGAAAACTACGCAACTGTGGATTTCTCGGCGTTTGAAATCGCCAAGAGTTGTGGACTGGCGTGATTAAACCCCTGCCTTCCTTCGGGAAGAGGTCTCTTTGCCCAGCAATGTGGCGCTTATATGCTAGTACTATTTTTATTTTCTGTACAAAAGAAAGAAGTAAAGATTGTATATTTGTAGATGGTAATCTCTGAAAATAGTACTGATTCGGTTTTCAAAATTACTTCACTGGATAGAACGAACATCCCTGAATGATATAGACTACACTTTTAGAGCTATTCTATTTGTAGGGTACATATCTTATTAATTAGATCATTAAACGTGCATTTATTTGGTGATAGTTAAAATCCATACCCCAAAGAAAATAAGAACAAAATTCAATAGGGTACAAAAGATCAACTAATGTTAATCACAGTTCATAAATAATTGAAGAAATATTTTAAAATCGAGTAATGTTGTTTTTTTTAAACCTGAAAGAACAGCTTAACCGAACCCTGGTAGGTGTAGCTGGTGTTTCCAGCTCAGTATATATTACGTAATAAGCTATAATGTCCTACATACCTACTGCTTTTATTGTGCCATAAAATGCGGAGTCATAAAACAATCATAAAGGTCTTCGATTTTCGTATAAGGAGCATTGAACACCGACTACTGAATATAATATAAATAACATAATTATCAGCCTTAACAATGAATGAGTCGAATGAAGTATAAATACTATAATAATATTTATATATAAATAATAATATTTAGTATAAACACTAAATACTAGTACCTATTTTGAGCAGCGGTATTTTTAAAGTAGGTTTCGTGGAAAATTCATCACGGTTTCGCGAATCAGATGCTTTTGTCGTTGCATCGTTGAATTGTATTACCTGTTAAATAATTCCACTATTCCAAATATTGTTTTGGAATAGGTACCGCAATAATTGTAATGAAGTTTTTTAAATTTATTTCAAATTGTTGTCTTTCATTTGTTATAATTTAACTTTATCAACTTAATTCACTCCTCTCGCTTTTATTTTAATTGGTATTGGACCTTTGACTTCGAAGATTCACCAGGGAACTTTTTAAATCATTGAAGTTAGTTTTCTTTTTGTTAAAAATGGTATATTCCTATGGTATATTTATTACCTTTTATTACCCACTCAATATTCATTCCTCTTCATTAAGTATTCATCTGTAACAAAAAATACGAAAACAAGTTAGCTTAAAAATTACAGTTGTTGAATTATTTTACTAAAGTCGAAATCTCTTGTACACAATTGAGGCATTCGAGACTGTTATACACTGGCGTTAGAATCGTGACGTTAAAAAAAAGACTAAACTACACAATGCGAGCAATTATGGCTCTGTGGTAACGTGTACGGTCACGGAGCGCGGCGTCGATCGACGCGAGTTCGAATCCCTATAATGAACCTGGGCTTTCAGTGAAGGAAAACATCGTGATGAAACTAAAGCATGGTGGTAGGTCATTTGCCCTTGAATTTTGCAATTGCATTATCCTATGCCCTCAAGTTGAAAATCTGTCGGCAAACTTCTATAGGTATGTTCTAAGTACCAACAGCTGCACTTAAAGAGGCAGTTCCCCCATTAGGTCTAGGTTTGTTGCCATCTCGAGCCACATAGTCATTTAATATCCAGTGAGATTGTAACTAAACGCTAAAACCTATATGTATAAGGAATAAAAAAAAACAGACAAAGAGTTGTAAACGCACATAGCTGATTAATGCAAATAGTGTTTTAAATTATATCGTGAAAATTTACATTTCACCGTTGACCTAAGAAGTAAAGTCTTTAAACTTAAAAACCGTCTTTAAAAATAAATTGAAACTACCGATTCTATAAACCACAGTACACATGATAGAATTTTTTTAACTCTTTATATGTAATGTGGATTAAATAAGGAATAAACTTTAACAAAAATAAATGTTTTAATGCAGCGTTCTCACACCGCGTTTCTGTATCTCGTGTAAAACCGTCTTTTAACATTACCGACGAAGAAAATTATCGGAAAATTAAACAAAAGACTGGTAATTTTGACAAATGAACTGCTCGGTCATGTCAGAGAAATGTCTGGAGCAAAGCGCTTTAATGAACCTTTATTATAAAAGCTTTGTTATTATGTTATTCAGTTCATTTGCTGAGATAACGAAATATTAGACGTTAATTTAAAGAAAGAATTCATACGTTTTTTTTATTTTTATTTCTGTGTTATAGACGAATGAAAAACATGTTCCACCTATTCGTACAATAATCGATTAAAATGCGGCTGACTCCATTATTGATCTTAAGTAATTTAATATTAGATATAGGATGTTTCTAATTGTGCTAGCTTTATATATAAACGCTAGCTGTATCCCATGGTGTCAATCGTGTATATCATTGTGCTCACTCCCGTACTTGTCTCTAGCTTGCCAGATTGCATGAAATTTATGGTTACTGCTCTGCCTCTTAGGTTCATAGTATGAAGTTATATAGCTTATAACCTTCCTCGATAAATAGGCTTTGAAAAGAAAACCAAATTTTTCAACTCTGATTGGTAGTTCCAGCGATTAGTGCGCTAAATCTGTTCAGATTTAAAATATTAACATATAAAAAATAATAATATATACACTGGAAAGTACGTTTTAGATAACACTTCTGTACCATTATCTAGGTAATTCGCTGGCATTTACATGTTATAGATAAAATTAATTTTTACTTGTATACGAGAGGCGATCAAGTATTATGTAAGCAAACTTTCAATGATTTTATACCTCCACCTCTTACATACATACTGCTTACACATAAAAATTGTGAATCCCAAACGATAAGAGGTAAGAATTTTTTATTAAACACTAACAATTTGAATTTTTTTTTTTTAATTTCACGTGTCATTTTTCGGAACACTAATTTATCTCTAATAAAAAAATACAAAAAGAAATTCCGCATAAGATAATAAAAATAGTATTATTAATTTTAATTATAAATATTGTTTTCAAAACATTTTACGTAAAATTTATAGTATTCCCTCCGCTCTCTTTGTCAGCAAGAGTAAAAATATGGAACTAACCCATACTTACCTAATAATTTTTTTCGCCCCATATACATAAAGAATTAGACATGGTAAGCGAAAACTTATTTAAATAAATAATGCGATTGAGAGTTCCCGTTTTGCGCGCATCACGCAAAAACTACGGAATGGATTTTGACCAATTTTTATTTGATTTTACTCCATATATACTTGATCTTTATCAAAAAGAAAAATAATCACGATATCTTCATTCAATAAGGGGTTATTAAAGTTTTAATAAAGTACGATTTTTGTAAGCATTACGCGTTCTTGTCGTCCAGGCAAGCGGAGCCGTGGGCACAGCTAGTAGTAAATATAAATGCGGATAATTAACTAGGAATTGATAAGCCAGTGAGTGAAAGAACGTGCCTGACACGAAGCTAGAGGTGAGTGGGCACTCGTGTCGGGCGAGTCTCGAGCGCCCGTAGGTAGTTGTTTAGGAAATGATAATACGGTTGTGTGGTCTGTCTCAGCACATTCTACAAAGGGTTTCTGTTTTTTTTTTTAATTTACTTATTAGGTTTTGAAATAAGGTAACATTTATTTGCAATTTAATATTTTACTAATACGCTTCTTCTACTTGCTAATACTATGAAGCTCAAGAGATTGTTTTATTTATTTGTTTGTTTGAACTTAGTAATTTCTGGAACTACCTGTCAGATTTTGAATTTTATAGCTTATTTATTGAGGTATATTATAGGCTATATAACTTCACGCTACGATCCTAAGCAATGAAGCAGAAACCATGAACGTAAAGTAAACTTGCAAGCTGTACGCAAGTACGAGAAGTGAGAACAACGATAGGCTACATGGACGTGTTGATAGCAGCGCGATAGAGCATTGGTCAAATAAATTGAATATGGATGAAACCGAGGGCCACGACTAGTTCAATGCGTTGTTAAATCGGAAGATTTTCCTGCGACTATCTATTTAACTGTTAATAAACGAAACCAAATCGGCTGCTAGAAAATAATTTCTGTTTATATTCAAATAATGGAATATTTAAGGATTTCTGAGCACAACAGCGCAATAATATAGTATCATCTAAAATTCATATTAAATTTTTAATTTAAGTGTAAAGAGAAACGTTGCAATTTTAAGTTCACCGTTACGCAAGTATTAACATAGAAATTCGACTTCCATATACCTTTATCAGCTTCGTATCTGTCACCGCTGAATCGGAATGTGCGGGGGTGGGGGGGGGGTGGGGGGGGGGGGAATGCGGATCGAGCTAATCTGCATGCCGAGTGTGCGTCATGCGCCGCTCTGTTTCAGGACAAACGATTTCATTTCATCGTTGAATTACCCTCGACCTCTTTATGTAGACGGAGAAGCGTTTTATTGAACTAGATATTACGTGTACCTACGTAGCGAACAAAGAATCGAAATATGTATAGTCGACAATTGCAATTCTGTGGCTGTTTTCAAATATACATCCAAATCTGTGGAAAAAGTATTGGTTTGTGCATTTAACAAAAAAATAATGTACTGATTAAGGCCGATAAATAGTGTGTGTAGTGTACTAGGCAAAAACAAATTCAAAACAGAAGTCAATAGGCAGATTTAAGTAACAACTTGGCTTGGCGGTATACGGAAATGTGTTTTAAGTCATGTCGTTGCCAATACCATAGTCTTTGAAGATTACTTATTATGAGTTAGGTACGTTGTTAACATGATGTAGACAGCTGCGATGGAGCTATTACACGAGTTAAAGTTAATCAGTAAGTTATGGAATGAACTATGTTAGGTTACTCTGAGAGATAAAATTCGAAATCAAAGTGTATATATACGTCAGAGAGCCAAATTATATGGCATAGCTCAAAATGTAAGTAAACTAAAGTGTCAGTAGGCCAGTCACACAGCCACCAGACAGAGATAGAAGAGTAGAAGAGTTCTTGAGTGGAGACATCTTGGCAAACATGGGAAGCCCTCAAACCAGATGGAGCGACGACTTGCAGAAGGCTGCTGGAAGTGACAGGCAAACCTTGGGCGAAACCTATGTTCAGCAGTGGACTCATAGGGCTGATGGTGAATAGTGTATACCTACTAGTTCTAAAGCAAATTGTAGCAATCACTTTAAAGTAAAATCTGTATTTTATTATTATTTGACTATTTTACAAAGACAGCGTATTATTTGAAGGCCGTCTTTCCATCGGAAGAAACTTATGATAGTAAAATGAAAAAGCTTAGTTTAAAATGGCTTTCTGAAACGACTTGCACAGCTGCAACACAAAGAATACGAGTTGTAAGATAGAAAAATTCACTATAATGCTAAACGGGTATTCAGGAAAGTTCCTGAATACCATTTCAATTTTAAAATGTTTAAGAATATCTAAATAACTAACCGTGCTCCACGGTTTCATCTATGTTAATTTTTAACGACAAACACCGTGCAACGTCACCAACTTACCCGTGTTGCCTATCATAAATGTTCTCACTTTCCGCAAGTACAAACTTCCATTATCCCCTAAACAATGTAACCAAATAACATACTATAAAGGACAAAATAAAATTGTCTTTATGATGAAGTAAGTAACTTTTGTTCGTAAGGATTAATATTTCATGCCTAAAAATAATGGTCATGAAATCTATAAACCACTTTTTAATATTTTACAAATTTTTGTCACAAAATACCTTATTGTGGCTTATATATAAGAGATAGGTATATGCTATGGCAGATTTTTTTAGATATACTAAGGGCCAATATTTTTGTAGAACATTATATTTACGCATCATTAACCATTAAATCAGCGCACGCGGATAAAGCAGTTTGGGAACACTTTCACTTCCGACTTATTTAACAAAAAGCTATCATATATTAAAAAAAATCAGATCCAACTGGTAGTCCCAGAGATTAGCTTGTTTAAATAAACAAACAAAAAAAAATTCAGCTTTTATTATATTAGTATATGTTAAGTATAGATACACCACAGTTTGCCAGTCATGTCACGCACGCAGACGTAGGTATTGCGTGCGGTGATCGAGGTCTGCGATTTGGGGATTTAAATCCACTCACGAATCCCCTTGATGAATAGGGACCTTTTGCTGGTAACACAATTTTTTACCTATATTGTAAAACCCATCTACAAAAAGAGATAGGTAATTAAATAAATTGTTTTCTATCATTTACATAAAATGTGTAACTAAAAGATTAGATTTTTAAAATTATTTTTAGGATTTTAGCGTTTGGCCACAATCTCACCTAAGTGACGATATGGCCCGAGATAGAAGCATGCTAAGCATAGTGGAGGACTAGCTTTGTAGTGCAGCTTTCTGAACATACTTATAGACTTCGGGATAGATTTTCAACATGGCAAACATAGGACACCCTCAACCCATATAGAACAACGACTTGCGGAAGGCTGCTGGAAGCGACAGGTTGCAGAAAGTCGGAGCTCAGGTTCATTGTAGGGATTCGAACTCAGTCTATCGACACGCTACCATTGCTTTAATTGAGAGGGTTTCTTAAGGATTATTAAACACACCCATTTAATTAGGAGTGGCAGAAAATTTTAACCTTCTCAGTCGTCGATGACACGCCGGCCTCGTTAAATGCTTCTTCACGCCTCGTGAACCTGCGGAGGCATCACTGCCAAACATATTTTTGGCACAAAGCAGGAGTGCTCGTGCTGCAGTCTTCCCCTCTGAAGGGTGTGAATGGCAACGCACAATGGTTTACCAGGACTTCGTTAAGTTTTTGAGTTTCGTTTTACATAGTTATATGCTGCA
Organism: Saturnia japonica; assembly: GCA_033032175.1. Classification (NCBI taxonomy): domain Eukaryota; kingdom Metazoa; phylum Arthropoda; class Insecta; order Lepidoptera; family Saturniidae; genus Saturnia; species Saturnia japonica. Next base: position 16,925,193 of record CM065309.1, on the reverse strand, counting down.
GTGGCTACTTAACATGAAATTAACAGACTTGAGTTTAATTACAATAATACAGGCTTCGTGGCGCAGTTGCAGTAAGCCCTACTATTGAGCCACGAGAGGTCGCGGTTTCGATCCCCATACATGATTGCCTTTGTATGATAAGCATAATTGTCAGCTGCTTTAAATATCTACGAGTATGTATGTACGAGTATATCAACTGTTTAGATACCATTAAACAATCTATGCATTGACCGTGTATGAAAGAAAAGTTGACAGCGCGCCTGTTATCATGAAAAAATTAATGAATTAGTCATTTTGAGTTATTTTTATTAGTACGTAGCGGTTCGATTATATACTAGAAACGAAAAATCCACTCAACACAATTTTTACTACACATTATTGATTAAAGTTGCATTTATAATGATAAAGAGAAATTGCTTAGTTTTAGATTTATAATAACAAACATATACACACATCAAAAAAGGTTAAGCAACATGCGTGATATTACAAATTTTTCCATTTATATTAATTAATTTCTAAATATTTACTCAAACAAAGTGCGTAGGTAAGTCAACTTTTTTGTTATTGATGACATACTGGCTGGATGTATTATAAAAAAAAAAAAAAATTGATTATGTTTTGTTTTTTCATAAAATTCAAATGACTGCGAATTTGTTTGAATTTAAGTGCGTTTAAATTGCTACGTTTAGTCTTGATTTTATAATTTTACCAACCATTTAAATAAAGTTAGCGACAAAATTGAATTGTTAGATATTCTTTACGTCATGAAGCGACGTCATTTGATGGCAGATGAAATGCAAAGAGCTGTAGGGATGTTGCAAGCGGGAAGTAATCAATTTCAGGTATCTCGACATTTTGGCATTCATAGAAGTGTTATTTGTCGTCTTTGGCAGCGCTACAATAATACAGGAGAACCCGCTGAACAGCACCCAGGCCGTAAAAAGAGTGCAACCACTCGGCAAGACAGGTACATACAACTGACTGCAAGACGCCAGCCGATGTTAACCGCTCGAGAGATAAGTTTGAGGCTACAATGTGTTGATGTAAGTACTCAAACTGTGCGAAATCGACTGCATGAGTAAGGACTACAAGCTCGACGCTCAATCAGGTGCCCACCGATACGTCACGGGAATCGCGCTCGTCGATAAGAATAGTGTAGAGAACGCATAACATGGACCCAGGAACAATGGGATAAAATTATGTTTTCCGATGAGTCGCGATTCGGGTTTAAGCCTGATACAAGAAGGGTGCGAGTGTATCGTCGGCCCGGAAATATTGAAAGGCTCAGGTGCGTTCAGGAAGTTCATCCATACAGCGGCTCAACAGTTATGTTATGGGCGGGTATTATGAAGAACAGGCGAACTGAGCTCGTTTTTGTTAATGGAAACATGAATGCTGAAAATTACATTGAGGATATTCTCAAACCTTATGTCTACCCATTTGCACAAACCTTTGGCTCCGATTTTAGGTTAATGCATGACAATGCGCGTTCACATACAGCTCGGCGAACCAGTGAATACTTTGCAACGGAGAACATCCGGGTATTGCCCTGGCCAGCACAATCGCCAGATTTCAACCCCATCGAGCACGCATGGGACATGCTCCAGAGACGTGTTTTGAAGGACTTGGACGGAGCGACAACAACCCAACAGCTGAAGGATTTGCTACAATTCCATTGGGAGTGAATACCGCAAGATGACATAAACAATCTCATTAATTCAATGAATAATCGTTGCCGACAAGTTCTGAATAGCAGAGGAGCCCATACTTTGTATTAAATTGTTCTATTCTTTCACAATAAATACATTTTCTTTAGAAATTTCATTTTGTAAGAAAAAAGTTTAGTTTCTTATGTATCTTAGTTTCTACAGTATATTCTAATATTGTTCATTTCTGTTATTAAAAGAACTTATAAAGACAACAGCTGTTATTTTTACATCATAGAACCCTAAAGATATTATTTTAAAAATAAAATACAACGTTATAATGTGAAGAACCATCCTAAAATTTAAATTTGTACATGTTGCTTAGACTTTTTTGATGAGTGTATATTGTATGGATAATTTAATATACAAAATGAAAAATATGTTTATAGCAAGGGTAAAACTTGTAGCGTCTCTACACGCAAGGACAAAAACAGAACTAATTATTCCGGCACCGGAGGCAGCTAATGTGTTTATTACAACAAGAGTTTCATTCTACATAATGTACTCGTATGTAATAGGAAAAGTTTTAGTAAAAACTAGCTTTAGGAGTCATACTTACGTATTTATTGTAATTGACTTTTATTTTAATGACATATTATTTAACAATGTACATATAATACCTAAAACTAAAAAGTAAAAAAAATTTGGACCCCTTTTTAAGTGTATTGCGTGCACGGAAGTTTGTTCATACTGCAAATGTCAAACAAAAAATTGTCTATGATTAAAAAGTCGCTGGTCGAATTTCGATCATTGGGCGAACGCTAGTTATTTTAATTTCATTAAAATGATTTAAAATCTACCATTGATGGTTAACTCCATATCTCACCTTCATTACATAATTAATCCCTGCGCAACTCTCAATTCTATCTTCTACTAAATGAGCCAAAATAAATATACATAACTTCAAAAAATGTTTCAAAATGACGTAAAATTCCTTCAACTCAAATTTACCTATTGTAACTCCATTACAATTAAATCTAGATGTTTCTCAGTAAAAACCGATTAGATCTCGTGAGTAAGTAATAATACCTCCACAGTAAAACCTTTTGCGTGTAGTATACTAAAACCATTAGTAACTGCATCAATATAACTGTGAAGCGGACATTATTACTTTTAAAAGACGCCGCGCTGCCATGCTCTAATGAGTTAAGCATTCCGTGACTATTTTTATAAGCAATTTCACTTTCAATTCACACATACCGTATAACTCACGGTACAACACATTGATAATAAGTCTCGTATCTATACTATTATTATAAACAGGTGAAGTATGTATGTTTGTGAGAGGTAATCTCCGGAACGATTAATCTGATTTTGAAAACTCTTTCCTATAAGTTATTTTTACATTATCCCTGAGCGTTAAAGGCTACATTTAAAGTTATAATTCTTTTGGCGCGTTTAGTAAAGAATGTAATTAAGAGCTGCGCGTTGTTACGGAAGTGTGACATGACGAAGTTACAATTTTTCAGATTTTTAATCAATTTATAACAATGTTTATTTAAACAAAACTACATTATTTTTAAACAATTTAAAAAAAAGTCAGTATGATGAATTCATGTTATTATCATTGACAGCTAACTTCATGATGCTGATGGCAGCTGGGATAAAATATTTGGAGTTAGAAATTTTTGCTTTGTTACGTCAAAAAAGTATAAGTAATTAAATGCCCCACGTCATAATAAACAAACACATTTTTATTGTTACTCTATTATATATATATATATATATATATATATAATAATAATATATATATATTATTGTAATTTTCACGATCAAAATCTAGACAAAAAGGAAAGTCGACTTTATTTTAGAAATTTTTTTTATATATTCAAATTTGAACGTGTATATAATACCTCTGTAAAATATACGATTCTTTTTTAAATTTCATATTTATAGTATCCAAGATCATATAACGGTTTACCATTGTATAAATTTTGTCATTTAATGAGTAGAATAAATTAATATATTTTGATTTAATTAACAGGTTATTTCTGTATGGTTATCATATCATTAGTGTGTAAATTATTGGAATATTAGTAATTTCATTAAAACTGTTGTTAAGACAAAGCACTCTGCACTATCGACCACTGTCCGGGTCGGTGGCCTATGATTGTGGACTGTGGTGACTCCAAACTACGCTGCGCGCCGCGCCGTTTACGGTGAATTTAAAATTCAATCGATTGTTTTAATGTCTGCAACGGTCTTTAGCTTCGCATTATTATTATACTTTGTAACAAATGTGCTTGTTTAATGTTGAAATTTTTGATATATTTTTTTAAATTTTTGATCGTATGATAAGTTAACGTATCACTGCAATAAAAAGTGATGTCAAATGATGACGTGATTATTGACTGTAACAAGTTATAATGCTGCTTCCGAAACACTCCTACAACTTGATAGTTAACAAATTGATCTCTAAGTTTATTAAATAATACAACATTAAATAGTTTCGTTACTACGTTTTATTTCATTCAATAATGGCCGTTTTCAATATCCTATCTATCCGTTGTTTCAGTAACTAAATTTATCCTTTTGTACTTAATTTCGTTTGAATAACCTATTTATGGATATTATTTCGTATCTACATATATTCGTATTGGATTGGATAGATAAGTGGGAAGCCGATATCTCTTTTAAGTTAAATATAGTTATTACTTAGTACAAATGAATGTACTAATCGGGAAAGTGATCTCAGATATGTTTTTGAAAACGGTCGTTAGTCACCTTAGCTCCGATAAAGTAACACCTGAAGAATTTTGTATTTATTTTTTACTAGCTGTGCCCGTGGCTTCGCTCACATGGACTACAGAATGCCCGCGCGAATCTTGCTCCCCCGCTCCCGGATATTTCAAAGACATAAATGCTTATTGTGGGTGTTCCATAGTTTAATGCCTACAATTATGTAGTACATTAATTTGCTATATCTCTTATAGTTTACTCAGCATAAGCCATTTAAGCACCCGATTTGATTCACCATGACCGGTTTTTTATTTATTTGTACGGAACCTTAATTCTTTTTCTAAAATAAAAGTAGCCTAAGTTACTCCCTATATCATCAGCTATCTATCAGTGAAAGTCCCGTCAAAATCGGTCCAGCCGTTTCGGAGATTACCCGGAACAAACAGACAGACAGACAGACAGCCAGACAGACAGACAAAATTTTGAAAATGGGCTTTTTGTTATATGTGTCGTATATACTTTCATATGTATTTAGTAAAAAACTGTTATTTTGACATTACAAAGAGACACTTCAATTTTATTAATTGTATAGATTAAACTACTTACTTTTATTAAGAAACCAGGACATGACGTTATACGAAAGTAATAATAAGTAGGTAAGTAGAATTAATGTAACATCTACTCACTTATCTTATATTTGTCGGAGGAGCAAATCTATTTTAAAATATCGGGCCTAGTTTTCGAGTAAGAATACATCTGATTACATGGTTTGTTGAGGTTGGTCTTGGTAATCAAAATTGCTTTCAAAAGTGCGACATTTAGCTGTGTTTTTCACTTGTCCGTATTTTATTCATTTCGGAAAAATCTCTTTCGATAGGTAGTTACATTACTTTCAGACAGACGTAAAACTAAAATGATTAGCATGAAATTGTTTGTTTTTATTAATAGATGAACAACCGTCAAAATCAAAACCTTTATACATACTTATTTTATGTTAATTAATATGTCGTTTGATTTGTTTGCGAAAGCGGGACATATTTTCTTTCGCTTGGGAGCGAAACTGTCTGAAAGCGGAACGTACCGTCCCGCCCATACATACACCGCGATATTTTTGCGATAATTATAATATAAAATTAAATAGGATCAAATAAATGAAGGAACGTAACAAATCCAACAAACATATTTCTTGCGTGTAAAGCTTTTAAAAATTTAATAAAATATATAAGTTTATTTTTTGCTATATAAAGCGTCGTTACTCGTAATAATATATTCAATATGTAATATATTCTCTGAGATAGCCAAACAATATAATACACGTATTATAAAGTTCAATAGATCGTTTGTATGCTTGAACGCGATAAACTCTTGAACTAATAGTCAGATTCCAATAATTATTTAAACATTTTGTTGCCTATTTATTGAAGAAGGTTATAGGCTATATCACTAAACGGTACGATCCTAAGAAGCAGAGTAGTAACCATAAACGTCAAGCAATCTGGCAAACTTTACGGGAAGTGAGAACAACGATAGGCTATACGTTGGGGGAGGAGCGAGGCGCGGCGCGGTGGAGAGTTGGTGAAATAAATTTAACACGAGCGAAACCGTAGGACACAGCTAGTTATTTTGTAATATTAATTTCCTTTTAACATAAAACAAAATTCTAACGATAAGTAAGTGAGAATTTATGTAATATATTGTAGTAAATAAACTTGATAATTACGACAGACAACACGTGCTATTATTAAACAAACAAGAACGTGAATCAGATGCAAACAGAACACTATAAATTCATCAAAACGTATTGTAATTCGATGAATTGCGTCATCAACTGCAAATAATAGATCATAGAGCAGAAAGAACCGTAATTTTATTATTTGGTTTCGCAGGCGGATGTTAAACGAAATTCACCGATTTCCAGTTCGAAACTTGAGTGTATGCGAATTCCTTGCATATAATTATGTTAATCACGAATATAGTTTTGATGTAATGTGATTGAACCTTTGTAACACAAATGAATATTAGAAATAGTTTTTAGAAGAGAATCTGGTTGTTGTTAGCCATCCATATACATGAGAACTTATAGATGTTAATTTTAGTAATAAATTAGTATTCTGGTAATGCTTTCTAAAGTTGGATTTCGTTTACTTGAGTATTGCTTGCAAGTGGTATTTAAAAAGTGCGAGTAAACTTTATTTTTTAAATAAATTTTAATATTTTTTGTAGTTAAATTAACTTATTTGTAATGTTTGTTCTAAATATACATGTATTATAAATAAATACCACTGAATTTTAAAATGACTGCGCGTATATGTTACACGCATTTTTTTAAATTGTTTTGGGTCCATGTATAATATTTGTTTGTAAAATAATTATTACTTAAATAACAATTATTATTAATACTATTGAATTATATAAAAATAAATAGAAACAAATTTGACTACAGATTTTACTGGACGTCCTGTCCGTTCGAAAAAAAAGGAAAACCGCACTGTACCTTTTGTTTCTATAAAACTGTTAACAGATAATTTACAAGCAAACAATGTTGTTAGGTCCACAGAGATTCTTGCTGGTTCTTCGCCATGGACTTATCAGGCCAAAATTATATATAATGATGATTTTTAATTTTTATAAATTATACTACAATCATATTATAAAATTACTTCAAGCATCAACGTTGAGTAAATTGATTAACATTCTTTCTCCCTATCAAACATCATCAGGTGAATGACCAGGTGTCTTGGCCGATACTACAAGCATCGCTTTTCTGAGGTCACGGCCTTAATGGCTAAGGTGCTAAGCAGTAGAATAACTGTTTACTTGTTACTTTAACTTTTCCAGTTCTCCGAAACTATCTCCCTCTATTACGACATTGTGAAAAGCAAACATATTGAACACGTTATGGTGTACAACCGGCAATGGAAGTGGCCGTAAATTTCTGCACCGTGTTTCAATGGCATAAGGAGAACACGCTAGGGAAAGTTTGTTGCAGACTGTATGTAGTAATTATTGGGTGATTGAATATTGTTTTTACATTTAATATAGTTAGAAAAAGTTTTTTATTAGAGAATAATGATATGAAACTTGATATCATACATACATTTCATAATAAAACGAAAACTTTCAATTACCGTCATCGTTAGACGAATTTATAGGTCACTTATACATACTTTCATACAACGAATATGAAATCGAGTCTTATTTACATAAGTATTAAATGAAATAACTTAAAATTGTATGTAAAAATATGTAATATACATGATAAATATTCAATTAATATCGAAAATATTTAAGAGATTAAAATATGTAAACATTATACATAACTTTTGCAAAATATCTATTATTTCACGAAACAATTTCCACATCACAAATTCTTGTTTACAGAAAATTACTATAGTCAAATAATTTCCTCATAAAAAGTTATAATATTTATTTTATTATTAGTAACACCAATAATTGACTTTATTACCTGCAAAGGTACGGGAATACAATCAAAACTTTTGGTACGGTCGACGAAACCGCAGAGTAACTTTGTTGCGGAGTATTTCCCGAGTTACGAGCCGGTTAATAATTCCTTTTGATCATTATAAAGGTAAACGAAAACATTTGACGGATTAGACACGTGCCATTTATTAATTTGTTCCTTTGAATGGTAAAATTTTACTTTTGCTATACATATTAGATACTTATATATTACTAACAGTGCCCCACGGTTTCACCCGTATTAATTTTATCCGACAATAATCGCGCCGACAACGCACCCGTGTTGTCTATTATAATTGTTCTTCCCGCAAGTAAAAATTATTTTAATTTTTCATTATCTCCTAAACTATATGTCCAAATAGCATACTCTAAAGAGAAAATTTAACTTCATAAAATTGTCTTTATGATGAAGTAACTTTTGTTTGTAAAGTTTAATATGCCATGTATAAAAATAATGCTTATTATACCCTACGTATAAGAGATAGGCATATGCTATCGCTGATTTTTTTAGATATACTAAGGACCACAATTATTGTGGAACAATGTATTTCCGTATCATTAACGGTTACGCCAGCACACGCGGTTAAACAGTTCGAGAGGGCCTCGACTTCCGACATACGTAACAAAAATCAATATTTAAGGCTACCTGAGAGTTGTAGCCTAATCTTAAAGAGCCTATACTAATCCTCAAGAGTCTCGGTATCATACCGAACGACTGATAGTTCCAGAGATTACCGTGTTTAAACAAACAAAGAAAACTTTTCCGCTTTTTTTATTAGTATAGACTTGTTTTATTAGTCTCTGGTATAGATAACATTTCATGCAAAATAGCAACATGTTCACTTCCTTTTATTTTATTATTATTAATAATAATTTTCCATACGATATTGTATTGCTATACAATAATTTATTCTTTTATTTTATAGTAAATGTAGCAGGCGCCTGTAATAGATTATAATGTCTGAATTAGATTAATATACTTATCTATTAATATATGTAAATAATGTGTGACATGCGTACGGATGGCGCTGGCTTTATTAAATAAATAAATTTATTTCAATTAACAAATGAACCAGTAAACAAATTTAACTACTATAAAATAAAAGAAAAACGTATGGTGTAGTCAATAGGCAAAGTCTTTCATATACAGTGTAAACTCTTTATAACGAAACTCAAGGGACTGAGCATTTTTTGTCGTTATAGAGAGTTATTGTTATATGGAGAGAACAAAAAAAAAAATTTAACAAGAATTTTTAAAATGTATGTCTTAGATAATAAATTCTTATAAATTATTGTTTACACATATAGTCTGATAACTTTGTCTGACGTTTTTTGCTATGCCAGTACTTGTTTTGTATTATTTTATGTATTCTATTCATATCTTCTTCTATCAAACTTTTTCGTCAACACTAATCGCTTTCCGTTTACTGGCCATGTTAACAGTTTCAAAGTAGGTTTACGACTTGATAATACGATAGGTACCCAGTATGCTTGGTCGAAGACCATCACTTCCGAAAACAATGCGTCATACTGCACGTGTTCAAGGCAATTAAGGATAACAAAAGCTAGACTGACCTCGATGTATTCGAGCTTCAATAGTTTTTTTTTACTTGATAAGTGATAACATAACACTAAACAATAATACCGATAATAAATATTTACTGTCTAAAAATATGAACACATTTCTTCGTAATAGAGAATGGCGTATCGCTATAAAGAGTGTTTCAATATGTGGGTTTTAACGCAAACCAACCAACTTGGGCTCACTTCAACGTTATAGGGAGTGTATCGTTATAAAGGATAACGTTATAAAGAGTTTACACTGTATTAGCTTTCAAAAAAGGTTCAGCTTTGGAGAAGGATTTCTGAATTTAGATCTCTTGGTCGCCTTTGTGTTTGGACTGTGTTGTCCTTACCATCAAAGACAGTACTGTCAATGTGGCGAGCTATTATACACATATATAAAATATGTTATTGACAATTCATATAGTCCATTTATTTTACTTCCCGTGTACAAAATTTCATCAAAATCTTTTACTACTATTTTTTAACGATGCCTGAATGTATTGTTTACTATTCTTATAGCTTATCAAAAATAGAATGACGTATGCTTCCCGTCTACAAAATTAGTTTAGAAACGGTTGAGAATTTAATTTTTTTGTGATATCTAAAAGTAATAATGAAAATTGTTAGAGCCCACTAATTATGGAATAAGTTATACTTCCCGTGTACAAAATTTCACAAGAATCGGTCAAGCCGTTTTTGAGTTAAATCCGGACACACAAACTGACAGACAGATGACAATATTTTTAAGTCCATATTCGTGATCAATATCCTAAAAATGCATGATTATTGGGAAATTTGGAAAAAAATATTAAATGTGCATACATGACTTACAGCACTAATAAATATATAGGTCTATAATTAGTGATTTCTATATATTTATTAACTTTTTTTAAATTATAGTATACATAACACCCAGGACCTCCTAGGTTTCCAAACATTTGACGGTCGAGTTTCACCCCCAAACGGATGGCACCCAACTTCTCCCCCTATTATGACCACTGTTAACGCCGGTTAATTTGAAAATACATTATATACAACGAAAGATACATATATAAAATTACTTACATGAATAACAAATAACAAATACGTATTAAGACTTTAAACATTATGAATACTGTTAAGTTACACTAATTATCGCTTTATACTGCTTCTGATTAAGTACATACTTTTATGTATTTGATAAATAAAACCTTAATTAATCGTCATAAGAGTGAATATTTATTACAACAACAGTTGGAAGAAATTCCAAACCAAGTACGGGCTGCTGGTCCGAATACCGTTATCGTAACTTAGTCCAGCCTTGAAGACTACCTGTAGAACAGGCTTATCAAAGGCAAAAACATTACGCTGTTTCACGGTCTTTACTATGTATGTAATGTGACATTGATTTTTTTTTGTTTATTTGCTATATATTGATTATTTTTACACATTAATATGACCAGTTCAACGTGCGAAAATATAGACTTCAATAAGTTCAAGATGAATAATACATATATTTATGGTTGAGCTTCATTAGTTAAATTTCATCCTAATCTTATTTAACAGAAGTGTCTACGTTCCACAGACGGAAAGAGTACAGTAAAAATGTAACAAATATTGATAGATATGAACGAACATTTGAAGTTCCACGTGAACTAGAAAAAGGAATATGCGTGAGTGTGTGTGAATGAGGGTGTTTGTATGTATGTGTGTTAATTATATAATTTTATTATACAACTAACGGTGTGTCGCGGCTCTGCACGCGTTTGTTACCCAGTAATTATTTTCATCCCGTAATTTTATTTTTACTCATATAAATGACAATTTATATGATCTATAATGGCATTGAATAAAGACATTTATGCTCATATTTGTGACAAGTGTCCTTTAACGAGCTTGGAATAAAAAATTACATGAACAGACAGAACTACAGATTTGTTAATATAGATACCGATTTGACGACTCTAGCGACTAAACAGCGGTTAATCGTCAAATCATAATTATCTTAATTTAACACTTGCATAACATAATGCATGTACAATTATTGGGTTAAATAAAAATATTATAAAGGTACTAAAGGTAAAATGCGGCCCAAAAATCGCGCAACATTTGATCTGGTTCAGATAAATTGTTATTCCGCGGAAAAACGACACCATTATTATTACATTTTTAGAGTACCAATTTTATTCCAAAGATCTATTTCGTGAATGAAAGGACTTGATACAACCTCTCGAGTTATTTAATCAAAGGAATTTGTCTCTTTACATATAGGTACTGAATGAGACAAGATCAGATACATTTTTGCATGTGAAATTTGTTAATGGAGTTGATGCGTTAATGTTCACACAATAAAGTTTGTTTTTAAGTGTAAATGACGTGATTTAATACAGAAATTCATGTAGAAAGAAACACAAGCTGTGTATTAAGCGAGAGAGCTTCGTTATCTCGACGCAGACACACGTCTGAATAGCCCTCATTCGACGCGAGAAGCTTTTGAGTATTACCTCCTCTTAATTAAGAACGGCTGGGGGTAGTTTGCCGCGTACAATGGATTAGGCATCCTGGTTATTTTGAGGGGATGTTATTGTCTAGATCGCTTTTACGTTTCCACCTGAAAAACGCGGGGAAAATGACTTTGTCTGTATGTTTTTCATATTCATATTTTAACGTTGATTTCGCAGTCATATAGTATACGAGTCAGCGTTGAGGTTGAAAAATTCTACTTTCAGGAAATGTATTTTTTTTAAGAATTAGCAAATATTATTCAAATTATTATTGTTTAAATTCACATAAAAATTCTTTATTTTAAATAGGATAATTTTAATATTAATTAAGGTTTGAAATATAAAGACATGATTACAATAACAATAATGATTAAAGGATTTCTTACAAACATATATTTGAATTACGCTTTTGTTTTGATCACATGTTGTTGGTAAAAGTTTGTCAGAGAGGAGAATAAGAGTAAGTAAGTAATATTTTATAACTTACTCATTATTTCAAGCCGCGTTAAACTACTTAGCTCCATATGATCTCAGTGTATAGTTTATAGTCTACAACTTTCTTCAATAAATGGGCGTGCTTACGCAAAAATAATTTTTCAAGTAGGACTGGTAGTTCCTGTGATTAACGCGTTCTAATATACAAATCTAGAGCTTTGTAATATAAGTATAGAATTAAATTAAAAGTTGTATTATACCGGAATTGTTATGTTATGTTATTAAACAAAACAGACTAAAGAGTACATAACGACTTTCATTATGTAAGTAAGCCGTCGTTGTGTTATGATAATTATTTAATTAAAGCAATGCCGTTATGAAACGAAGATATAATATTTATAAATTCAATATTGAAAAAAATATGAGTCGTTCCAAAATCGCCTGTAATACCTTGATTTAATCACATTTTTATAAGCGTTTATTTAACTTGCCCTGTTACTACGAGTGAAATCATACAAATGAATTTAAAAAAAGTTATTTCCAACCGATTGAGCTGAAATTTTTCATACACGTATAGTTTTCATGACACTGCATGGTTAGTCTAGTGACGTCATTCTAAATTCAATATGACAGTCCAGTTATTGTTCATGTGTACCCCCATGCCATGGGTATCTAATAAAAAGAGTTTGCTGAGAAAAATACGAAAATAAATGAATATAGATTTTTTTATATCAATATAAATTTCTTGAGCGTTACGAGCTTTTAAAATGATTGTAATATTACATAAAAGTACATTTTAAGTTTTTGAAACCTTAGCATGTTGGTGGAGCCTTTTCTAATGCCCGCCTAGGCTAGCTACCACCCTCAAGTTGAAAGTCTGTCTCCAAACATCAATAGGTGTTTTCCGGCAGCTGCACTTGAAAGCAAGTCTTTCACTAGGCGTAGCGCGCTACCATCTTGGGTCACATCGTCACTTAAGATAAGGTGGTTGATTGGGTGCAGAACGTTAAACCTATAACGAAAAGTAGTGTGTGTGTGTGTGTGTGTGTGTGTAAGAAAAGTGTTCAGTATAGGTAAATGTTGAGAGCGAAGCACTGAGTCGGAGAAAGACGTCCGCAGATCGCAGATGGACTTTTGTAGACGATCAGACGCAACACTCGGCCGAATAGCACGTTGTGACTTCCCATAAGAACGCTTTTACTCCGGTCCAAACGCGCCAATAGATTTTTCGCATCCAACGAGTGTCGTGTTATTTATGAAAACGTTTGAAAAAGGAGCGCCCTGTTCATACACCTACATTCGAGACATAAATTCAACACAAGGGTTTTGTCTTATAACAAATATTGCGGCGTATTACGTTCATATTGATTCATAGATGCTTATATTTTAAAACTGGCTGTGTGGTCGCGGCTTCCGTACGCCTTTTGGTTCGCAGTCATTATTTTGATCCTGTAATTTTATTTTTACTCATATTATTGACAATTCTATGAATTGACAGACTATTATGTAGTCAAAATTTCATAAAAATCAGTCAAGCTGTTTTTGAGTTAATTCCGGATATACAAACAGTCAGACAAACAAAATTACACGTACAGACAGATCTACAGATTTATTAATATATAATATAAGTAGTATTTGAATTAGTTTTACATATTTTTGAAATATGAGAAGCTTCGCTCGATCCTTAAGCCTGAATATTCGATGAAGGAAAATATTGTTATAAGCCATAGAACAATAATAGATGAACATTTTTTGTTACTTCATGGTTCTTTACTACCTACAGTTTTTACCTTAAGTATAAATAAGGCTATTAAAATATACAGAACGCAAATAATATTTAATTCTTCATATCAGTGACTATGCAAATTGAGTTTCACATGACATTAAACATTTCTCCAATTTGTTTGTTGAAGCTTTTGTTCTTCAGTGAACACGAAGGAGAAATTATAAATTGAAATACTGAGGAAATTAAATTTGAAATATTAACTGTTTTTGTCTTCTTATACCTTTGCTGATAAAATAAATAGTCCGAGTGTTAAATGTCTATAGGTATAATATGTATAGTATATCAGCTGTTTATTTAGTTACCATAATCCAAGCTTAAATCAAAAAAGCTTGCTTTTAAGCAAAAATGTATACAATTGTGTCTATTAATAACCTAATACCTAGGTACCTACCTAATACCTACCGACTGGCACTCGATTATTATAAATACAAAGACATTGGACTTTTAAAACCTTGATAACCGCCTTTAAAATAAATCTGCCACTCTTCGATCCGCAATGATTGGACAAATTACATGCCCGCATCGCGTAGCAAATTAACCAAGACCCCTCCATCCACCATATCACACTAGTATATCCTGTGACAATAGAGAAGCGAGGGAGATCGATGGTTCGTGGTGGCAACACAGATTGCTCGTATTCACCAACGGACAATACATTCAATAGGATAATGTACACAATGGGTGAAATGCGCAAAGTGCCTTTGACGGAGGATTTCTGTTTTCAGTTAGAGATAAAAGGATTCGTTATTGTTACCTAACATTATATTGGAATGAAATTCTATTTTGAATCAGTACTTTTTATATAATTTTGCTTTTTTCTATAATAGTTATAAAATAAAGTAAAAATAAAACAATATTAGTTTGAAAAAAGGTGTATGTACGTAAGTAAATAGTTATACTTGTATGGCGTAACAATTGAAAACAAAAATATCTCCCGAAATGTTATCCTCTGTGTCAAATACATGATGAAGTTAGCCGTCAATGTGAATATAATAAATAATGTGAATTCATTTTACTGACTTGTTTATAATTGTGTAACAATCATTCAAAGTTGTTTAAATTAACGTGAAATTATTTTTACGCAATGAAAAGAAAATTAAAGTGAGTTAAATAAATTCACATTATTATCATCATTGATGGCTAAATTCATCATGTTTTACTTCCGTCACGTAATGCGCGCGCACCTCTAAATTTTATCCTTGACTAAACGCGTCAAAAGAAGTATAACTATAATAACATTTTTCTATTAAATTGGTCATTGCGTAATTTAGACGAAAAAGCTCGGTGACAAAAAGTACGTACACTCTTTCGAAAACAGAAATCGTACGTAATATTGTAAAATAAAACTTAGAAAACATATTTTGTTGAACACTTGCTAGATTGGTATTTTATTACTTCGAGTTTTGTTTTCTTTTGTTGTTTCAGATTAAATCTTCGTTTCAAAACTTTGTAACTTACTTAACGATAAGGTCGTGGAAAACGACTTACAGCCCGTTAAAACGTACTTGAATATGATTCAGAAAATATCAATTATTACATTTCATACGTTTATATTTTGTTTATATCTGCACAATGAAATTCAAAACATTCAACAGAAAAATATTATTATTATTTTTAATTAAATTAATGCCTAACTTGTTCCAGCACTTTGGCAGAACTTTGTTCGGATGAAGACAAGGTGTTGTATGTCCTAGTAGTGCTATCTCATCAGCGACTCTCCTCACTCCTAAATTGATCCTAGAAAGGATAGGGCACAATAGGATTTATATATTTAATGGAACAAAGGTCCCTAAAACAAAACGAAAAAAAGGATACCTAATAAGCTATACTATAAATTTTATTACTTTACAAATGTGTTGAAATGTATCGTTTTTTGAGTTTCCGAAGTCAACCCTTGCATAGTTTCACTATATCCGTCTATTTGTCCGCGGCTTAAGTTAAAGATTCTTAGTACTAGAAAGCTGTAATGTCATATGGATATCCATATTAACCACGGCGGGGATGATTTTTTTTGTCATCTATCCCATGGTTTAGGCCGTAGGGTGTCGCTGGATAGGTCGTTCAAAACTATTGCGGGTGTGTGGAATCCTTTTTCTATTCAGGGATCTGTTTGTGAAATATTACATTTTAAACTGCCAGCTAAATGTTTTTTTTTGTGTATGTGAAAAAAATCACTGCAGTAGTACATATTACGACGTTAAAAGAAAAACTATCACAGTTAATTATGTTTTACAAGTTAACGAGAAATAGTCACCCAAAGTTATAAAATCTACTTGGAGAATTAATTAATGTAGCACAAATTCCATAGAAAATTACTTAAAGCCCACTTCTAAGTCTTCGTATTGTGACCGGCAACTACGGAATCCTATACTGTGCGTGACTCGACACGAACTTGGTAATTATTTTAGTATTAATTTTCTTAGGTTTGGTCAAATAAAAATCTATTGAAACTCGTGCTACAATCTCAGTTTAATGACAAGTGTTTTTGGAGTTTATTAGAATTCGATTTTCATGTAAGGAGCGGGGTATATTGGAGTTTACTCCTTAGAATCGTTTTTCATATAAAGAGCTCGGTATAGAAATTTTATGAGGTGTGAAATTTATAAAAGTGTTATTGTGGAGTTTACTGCTTAAGAATCGTTTTTCATATAAAGGCTCGGTATAGAAATTTTATGAGGTGTGAAATTTATAAAAGCGTTATTGTGGAGTTTACTCCTTAAGAATCGATTTTCATATAAGGAGCACGGTATAGAAATTATATGGGATGTAAAATTGACAAAAGCGTTATTGTGGAGTTTACTCCTTAAGAATCGATTTTCATATAAGGAGCACGGTATAGAAAATTTATGGGATGTAAAATTGATAAAAGCGTTATTGTGGAGTTTACTCCTTAAGAATCGATTGTCATATAAGGAGTACGGTATAGAAATTATATGGGATGTAAAATTGATACAAGCGTTATTGTGGAGTTTACTCCTTAAGAATTGATTTTCATATAAGGAGCACGGTATAGAATTTTTATGGGGTGTGAAATTTATAAAAGCGTTATTGTGGAGTTTACTCCTTAAGAATCGATTTTCATATAAGGAGCACGGTATAGAAATTTTATGGGGTGTGAAATTTATAAAAGCGTTATTGTGGAGTTTACTCCTTAAGAATCGATTTTCATATAAGGAGCACGGTATAGAAATTTTATGGGATGTAAAATTGATAAAAGCGTTATTGTGGAGTTTACTCCTTAAGAATCGATTTTCATATAAGGAGCACGGTATAGAAAATTTATGGGATGTAAAATTGATAAAAGCGTTATTGTGGTGTTTACTCCTTAAGAATTGATTTTCATATAAGGAGCACGGTATATAAATTTTATGGGATGTAAAGTTGATAAAAGCGTTATTGTGGAGTTTACTCCTAAAGAATCGATTTTCATATAAGGAGCACGGTATATAAATTTTATGGGATGTAAAATTGATAAAAGCGTTATTGTGGAGTTTACTCCTTAAGAATCGATTTTCATATAAGGAGCACGGTATATAAATTTTATGGGGTGTGAAATTTATAAAAGCGTTATTGTGGAGTTTACTCCTTAAGAATCGATTTTCATATAAGGAGCACGGTATAGAAATTATATGGGGTGTGAAATTTATAAAAGCGTTATTGTGGAGTTTACTCCTTAAGAATCGTTTTTCATATAAAGAGCTCGGTATAGAAATTTTATGAGGTGTGAAATTTATA
This sequence comes from Saturnia japonica, assembly GCA_033032175.1. NCBI lineage: Eukaryota > Metazoa > Arthropoda > Insecta > Lepidoptera > Saturniidae > Saturnia > Saturnia japonica. Next base: position 16,907,323 of record CM065309.1, on the reverse strand, counting down.
AAAGCGTTATTGTGGAGTTTACTCCTTAAGAATCGATTTTCATATAAGGAACACGGTATATAAATTTTATGGGATGTAAAATTGATAAAAGCGTTATTGTGGAGTTTATTCCTTAAGAATTGATTTTCATATAAGGAGCACGGTATAGAAATTTTATGGGATGTAAAATTGATAAAAGCGTTATTGTGGAGTTTACTCCTTAAGAATCGATTTTCATATAAGGAACACGGTATATAAATTTTATGGGATGTAAAATTGATAAAAGCGTTATTGTGGAGTTTATTCCTTAAGAATTGATTTGCATATAAGGAGCACGGTATAGAAATTTTATGGGATGTAAAATTGATAAAAGCGTTATTGTGGAGTTTACTCCTTAAGAATCGATTTTCATATAAGGAGCACGGTATAAAAGTTTTATGAGGTGTAAAATTTATAAATAGCGTTAGCAAAAAGTGTTACGTTTTATTCTGCGCGACGTGCGACTTACCTTCCACACATGTCACTTTGAAATCATATTTGTGTATACATACATCATCTTGCGTTATATCTATATAAATCATTAACCACTCAGTCAGTTAGTGAGTGAGTGCGAGAGGTAGAGAGAGCGAGTGCTTGCATATTCGAAGACAATCGTACTTAAGGATTAAACTCCAGTTATGCGTCGGAGCTTACTACATACACTACTGTTTTTTATAGTTTAAAAAAATTCTTATATCATTGCTTTTTGTACAGTAATGAATGTAATAAGCTTATAGGAGGTACCTGAAGCATCGATAAATTGTAATCATGTGTTTAAAAGATAATAAATATGAAATTCTAGTGAAAATTTTTGATGTATAAAGAATCGTTATGGTGTCAATAAATAAATTCTTATAACAATGTAATAAAGTTTTTGTTTTAGTAAAATATAGAGTGAAAGCGAAACAAGTAATACAATATACTTGATTAAAGCGAGTGAAATTTGGAATAGACTTTTATTGTATAAATTAAATTAATTTATGTTCAATACATTATATTGTAATATTTTAAAATCTCTTGCCTATGATTTCACAATAACTGCTACGTATTCATTTCAATTATTAATCTTATATAATACAAAAAAAAAACAAAAGTAAATCATATATGGGTTTATCACTATGTGTATTGTGGTCGAAATCCCAACCACCCCGCTATATTACTGCATTTCGGAACATGACAAACCAAAAGAAAATCATAGATATTACTGTTTGTATGGTATTATCAATATATGCCAATATGAATCCAACACATTAACCGTCCTAATAAAACTTCAAAAATAATTAAAATCATACCTTATTGTACCGGCCTACGGGAAGGTTTTTTGAAAAACGTGAAACCCCTTTTATTCCTTTTTTACCAAAAGCATAAATATGAATAGGTTCTTTATACAAACTTTCACCCAATTTTATTTTCAGCCTAAGTGAAATAACACAATGAAATAATTCACTTGTAGCAAAACTGTATAATCCAGATAATTTACAATAGGTACCTATATCGCCACGGGAACATCGGGATAAAAAGTAGCTTAAGTGTTAATTCAGAGTGTCAGCTACCTACATAACAAATTTCATCAAAATTGGTCCAGCCGTTTGAGCGTGAGGAAGTAACTAACATATAAACACACTCACAAACTTTCGAGTAGGATGAACACCTTTGGTTTTTATATAAAACGCCGAGCAAAGGAATATCACAGAAATTCTTCGTCGAAAGTGCTTTAGCAGTCAAGATTGGGTTCACGTCTTTACAAGAGGGAAAGCATACTACAAATACACTTCATATTAAAAGGGGTGGAAACAAGGGTTTCTTCAGAAAGCTAACATTTGTCTGTCTTGAGTGTACACGAATTTGGTTGTTGGTTTTGTTATTAAAAGAAGAATCTTTTAGCGTTTATTCCTGACGTGATTCATTAGAAGACAATATGAGAGTTTAGAATAATTAATATAAAAGTATTTTCATATATAAACCAAATTAGATTATAAAAGTAAATTAAAACATTAATTTGATTTCAATTAATCAAAACCGTTGAGGAGTTATGAAAATTTATTATGAAATACCATCGTTACATTTTGTATAGAGCTTTATAAAATATTATTACTTTATCAAAAGGTTTACATTTAAAATGTTGTAATGGAAATATGTACCTAATAACAACAAGAATGAATATATTTTACTAAATAATAATCTACCAAAGTAAAGAACAAAATTATTTATTTACCAAATTAGCTAACAAGATATATATTTTTTTTTTTAAATGTTGGTATATGTTTAAAAACTCAAAATAAATTAACAAATATTTCTAAATAAAATAATTCATAGTATTTATATGAATTCAAAGATCCTGTAATATCTAATGCTCTATCCTGGTTAAGCTATAAAACTTGAATGTACACATAATTACAGGAAAATGTTGTTAAAAGGTTCTTAACTTTCGAACTGTATTTAATTAATTCAGTAATTACATCGTTAGGACAGACATATAGTGTAAATTAGTTATACCGGCTTGTGTAATCAACGTGTGCTTTTCTAGTGTGGAGTTTTTCCACCTTTACTTTCGCTTTTAATTTGCGCAAATCAGTTTGACACAAAAAAATTAAAAGGTTTTAAGAGCTATTTTGGAGAAACAATTTTTGAACATCACTTACATATATGAGTAAAACTGAGTCGCTTAACATTATATGGGCACTACCTTTACTACTTCCTGCCATCGCTTTCCATCGATAAAATGTAGTACTTCAGAAATAATAACTTTACACTAAATTCATTACTTTATAAATTAGCCGTGCGCGCGGCTTCGCAAGCGTGGACAACAGAAGAACGCGTAATGCATATAAAAATCGTACTTTCTTAATCTTAAAACTTGAATAACTTTTTTTTAAATTATCGTGATATTTTATTTTTTTGATAGGGATCAAGTATCTATGGAGTAAGTTTTCGCGTCGTTAAACTTCAATCGTTTTGATATTCCAAAATATGGTTAGACATACCTAATATAATTATCTAAAACTAATTATATATTAGTTAATTATAAAGTAAGTAGTTAAAGATAATTTTGTTATTAATCAAAAAATTTATAACTGTATTTTATTTTATAAATTTATATTAATCGTATTTCATAGACTATATGGCATGAATTATAAAGACCTTATTATTATTTATATTAAGTAATTAAAATGTTTAATATGATTAGATGGCACTATCAGTATTATTTCCGATTGAAATAATAACTTTCTATATTTAAATTTATTATAGGCGGAAATGACTTAGGTACAGAAATGTCGAATTATTGTGACTCTCTCTATAAATATTGTATGAAAGATCTCTTTCGCTACTAATGTAACGATTCCCTGACAGTAGCGTCGCCATAACATTATTTAATATGTACACGTAAGCCATGACTTTAACTATTAAAGTATATACAAATTATAGTAAGTAATATATAGTATAATATTATAAAAGTATATACAACTCTCCATACGTATGTGTGCGCGTATCGGTGAATATAGTTCGAATTTCTTAATAAAGTTAGTTCACTTCTCGCACTGGACACACTGTTTTGTACCACGATGTTTATCCTTGTTTTTTTTTCTATCTGACTACGTTTTTAGTCGCAAGGCCCTGAAGCCTCAGAAGGCTTTGACAGATTCACCGGGTTTGAAATTATTGTTGTTAATCTACACCGGTAACCACAGAAACCTGTAGTCGAAGGAAGTGAGACCGACGGTTTCTATTAACAAAATGCACATTAATACGGCTTCTGTCAAGGCAGAAAAAATGCATTAAAATAACTAATAATAAAGCACAAAGATATTTTAGTTCTTTGCGCTTTTCCCTGGAACTACCAGTAACATTTCAGAAATTATTATCAAAAATCAAAATCAAAATAATCTTTATTCAATTTAGGCCCTAAAAAGGCACTTATGAATGTCAAAACACTACTGCCGGTTCGGAAAATATCCCAGACATCGAGAAGAACCGGTAAGAAACTCGATCGGGTTTATCTCTTTTTTTTGTTAACTGTACAAATGTTACAAATATAACAGGTACAATAATAATATATTAGTGGATGCACAGAGAGGGAGTCACTTCCAGACATCACTATCATTCACATAATGATCCACCCTATAATAACCTTTTGACAGTAAAACCCGCTTGACATGGTCCTTGAACTTGTTGTCAGGTAAATCAGTAATGTGCTTCGGGATCTTGTTATAGAACCTAACACTATTACCTAAAAAACTTTTATTAGTCTTACTAAGTCTAAAACACGGTACGACTAATTTATCTTTATTTCTAGTATTTACATTGTGCTGATCTTTGACAAAATCCAGCTTGTCTAAGTTTTTACGGACATACATTAAGTTATCAAAGATGTATTGGGAGGGCAAAGTTAAAATACTAAATTCCTGGAACTTGTTCTTTAGTGATTCGCGGATTAGTATTCAGAAGTAACCATAAACATCAACCAATATTGCAATCTGTAGGCAAGTAGTTATTATATGTATAAAACAGCCATATACGTACAATTCAAATTTAAGGTGGCTGAATCCGCGGGGCGCAACTAATATTAGAAGAAAAAGAATTTAACGTATTTTCGTTTTATAAATTAACTCTTTGTAAGAACGAATCTAATCAAACATTCAGAAAAAATGTAAGGTAGCTAAAGCCAACAAATTCGTAATGAAACTGAAAAATATAAGAAAGAACAATAAGAAATAGCAGTACCTATATATAAGGAATATGAAATGGAAATTATAGATTATATAAGAAAGCAAATGTAAAATTTTAGTAAAACATTCTAATGTTCAGAAAGCATGAATATCTTTTTCATAAATTTATTAACTAGCAATTTTTGTACAGAAATGAGATTTTATTGAAATTAGGAACCATTGGTTAAAATGTTAGATTACCTTTTATTACAATATTAATAAAAAAGAATCAATCTTTTTATAAATTACAATATTAAAACTGAAAACAATGTTTTTATTATATTTTCTGATCCCAGTACTGAATAACACGAATAACCAAGAGTATTGCTATAAACAGGATTTAGTGGGATGCGGAATGATATAAGTGTCCATTACCGGGGTCACTTGACAAATTGGAAGGGAGGATTTTCCTTTGAACGTTATCTATTACCAGTCTGCTTGAGTTATTTCAACGAAAACACAAATTACAAATGTTGCTCGAGTTTAAAAAGAAAATGAATAAATACCGTTTTATTTCATTGAGATTTTTAAACTTGACTTATTGGTTTTATTAAACAAAGTATGTAAAGGCAGGTTAAAGTTACAAATGATGTTTATTCGAAAAAGAAAAGTAGCTACTATAAAAAAGTAGACTGTAATTAATAATAACTAATTATTTCAAATAGAAAATCACTCATAATTCGGCGTCAGGCTAAATTTAAATATCATGTCATCAAAAATATCTATATCTTTAAAATAACCAGGAGCGGATCATGATTCGCGCGTGTACCCGATCGATGGCTTTCTGTAGTCCACGCGAACGTAGCCGCGGGCACAGCTAGTTCATAATAAATATGGGGACATAATTTTACAATAAGCGTCTTTAATTCCAAACTAAGGAATTTATGGTAACTAAACAGCTGACATACCTACATAAGTTATACATATATATTTAACAGCCAGACACACAACTGATAATTAACCCATCAGACAAAAATCAGTCATATGCGGGGATCGAACCTGCGACCTCTAAGCGTTATAGTAGAGCTACCTTACTACTGTATCAGAAAGCCTATCTATTTTTTTACAATGCTTAAATAAAAAAGCTACAATACAAAGTTTAAAAGTTACGGATAAGTCTATATATAATCTTTGCATAATATAATCAAACGCATGACACATCTTATTTTCGTACTTGTACGTCCCTTGAAATAAAATTGAATCTTGATAAAACGCTGAACGCCGAATACGATTCTATTACGAAGTGTCTAAGTATAAAGAGGTCGCGATTAAATATGTATTGTATTGTTGTTATCTGCCGTTGTTGATATAAACTCAGGCTTAAGAAAACAAAAGTACTTAATAATAAAACTGATTCCTACAATATTTTCAACAGCACAAGACGTATACAATTCCACGACATGTAACAAGAATATGTTAACCTTATTGTCTTGTCATTAATTAAAATAACTTAAGTCTGTCTGCTTTAACTTATGTCATTAGGCTAATTAAAATGAGATAAATATATATATATTTTTAATGTAAACTTATATAGGCTCGTTGGGCGATTTTTGGGGAGTTCGCGTTACCGACTTCGATATGCTAATGTTAACAGTATATAACAATATGTAGCTATAAGTATTATGTATTGAATTGATTTTTATATTATACATTGGTACCTTTTTACTTGGAAGTTCAAAGTCAGTAGATTTAGTAGTAATAGTGCCGACATCTTGTTAAAGCGTTGCTTTAACTCTGAAGATTAGAGTAACATATTTATAAACCAGGGTCAACATTGGCGGATGATGACGCTGATTTTAATTATTTAATTCAAAAATTTAGAAAAATGTATTGATCCCTATGAATTTACTACATTTGTAGTAACTTATTTCGTTTAGTATTCAAATATTAAATTTTAATAATTTTGGACACGTATTTAGGATAAAAAAATCAAAATTGTACATGAAGATACCCTTTATATCACAACAATAAAATTCCAATATATTTTATTAGATTTAGATTAAATTCCAATTTGTCAGTGGTAAGTTGTATTTTAAAAACAACAATTGAGCCGTCTTTTCGGCCTGAAGTCTGTTTCTAAATAACTTGTAAATTATCCCAACACTGCTGAATAGCGTTCGCTAGGAACATTTGCCAGTGGTGTTTCCAAAAATCTTTGAGCCATCTGTCTGTCTTATATCCATTGATTTTCCACGAACCAAGTGGTTTTTTTACACAGTAAGCTTTTCTTCTTCTCAATATTTTTTGTGCTTTTTTAGCACAATGTAAATTAACTTTCACCATTGATTCTTACTGAACTGTGTTTTACTTTTAAATACAAAAACTAAAGGTCATAGAAGCTATGATTGATCAAAAGTGGCAAAGTGCTGCTGTAAAGCAGATGGTCCATTGCCATTGTCGAGAGTTGAACATCAGCATTCAATATCAGCATCGATTAGTGCGGATGCTGATGCTGATATTCGCAACAACCCTGGTACAAACACACATTACCATTAAATAAGAAGATAGAGATATTTAAAATTAACATACTTTGCCTAAGTCTTAATCACTTGTACCACACATTTACATAAAAGGTATCATTTGTATAAAGATAGCTGACGGAGGATTCCGGATTGGGTCTCGCTGGAAATAATGCGTTGCCTTCAAGAAACCTAATGTGCTCAAAGCTCAGTCATAAAAATAACTATTTACATCGATCTAGAATACTCTACAATTCGCATCACAAAGAATTGGCATTTATTTACTTAGGTAACAAAATAATGCATATGTATATTTTCCGTTCCAGGTTATTTCTGTGAAGTAGAAATCATGTCGGCTTCAATACAAACAAAATATGAAAATTATGCCTTTAAAACTGTCCTATTCCTAATATACTAGTGTATATTCTGTAATTTTAGAATCTTTTACGAGTCCTCTTGAATACAGCAACTACTAAAGATTATTGTCGAATTGTGTTGGTAAAATTTTGCGATCCGAAGAGTTTCGAGTAAAAATTGATTATATTTCATAACAAACTTTCTAAATTTAAGCAGTGTAGAGTCACGGCGTACTTTAAAACTTCAAGTACAAATTAAGAGGTTATTAAAATAAAAAAAATTAATGGCAGGTATTACTGTGAATTTTAAAACCATGTACTCAGGCTATTTCATTTTGATATACCCTATGTAAATTGATTTTATTTCAAAAAGCGCACGTACACCGCATCGATCTACGTGAGTTCGAATTCCTCCAATGTGCCTGAGCGCTCGGTGAAGGAAGTCATCGTGATGAAGCAATAGCAAGTTGGGAGATCATTTTCCAATGCCCGCCTGGCTAGTTACCAACCTCGAACTGAAAATTTGTCGCCAATCAAGTATAATAATAAATAGTATTACAATTTGGTCCACGTCGTCACTTAACATCACGTGAGAATGTAACTGTAAAAACCTATAAAAAATAAAAACAAATGAATTTGCTTGCCATTTAGGCAAAATTAAAGAGAAAGCCTACGTACATAGTTTATATAGGGTTAGAATTCAAGAGTAACTTGCGTGTGTAAAGCCATTAAACATTTTGTAAAAATTGCGAACGGGACTCACGTGAAATGTTTGACGAACATATGATTTACAACTTAAAATCGTGTGAAGTAGTGGTGAATGTTGATTGTTAATATTCTTGGGACTGATTTGTAGAGCAGTCTGCCCTAATAAAAGGTATCGAGACCGGTTGCATTTGTATTTACCTGCACGTACCGCCCCGCGTCGAGCCGGCACCGCTGGACTTTTTTATCTGTAAATATCTCATGAACAAGTTCTTATGATAGCTTATTTGGATTGCGTTTGGACGTGAGCTAGTTACGGTTCGAACAGATGGTTATAAACAGATTATAGTATCTCTTTTGAATGTGGTTGGAGTTGATAATTTGTTGACAAAAAAGCAATACATAATATATAAATTATATTATTTAGTGGAGTGGTAGGGATCGCGACCACCATACACGGTGATAAACCCATCTATGTTTTCTTTTTTGAATTGTCGTATCCTGAGATCAATCGATGTATATCCAATAATATGTAGACGAAGCTGAAAAGTTTTTTGTTTGATTGTTTGTATGATTTTTTAAACGCCCTAATCTCTCGAGCTATCACATTTTGATTAGAACAAATAAAAGCTTTCGCTTAACTCTATGTAGTGTATAAAGTTAGTACTGTGTTTTATACCTGGTATACGGGATACGGATACGGGATTGAACCTTACTTTTAACTCTACGATATAATTGTTACTTTAAAAAACAATGTTTTATTACTACTCTGTGGTAAAGCGAAACATCATAACCGCAAAGATGTTTTACATTAACCGAGGTTTCGTAAGTACTACTTATTTTCTGATAAACATTTTTCAATACATAGAGAGCTCAAAGGATGGTTTTTTGTTTGTCACTTTGAACGAGCTAATCTCCGGAACTACCAGTCAGAATCGAAGCAATGATGGCTTTCAGTGAAGGAAAACACCGTGATGAAACTATAACTTAGGTGGTAGAGGGCTTTAAGCTTTAAATTAGACTATAAGGTACCCGCCTTGCTACCAACCACCCTCAAGATAAAAATCTGTCGCCAAGTACCAATAGGTGGGTTCCGGCAGCTGCATTTGAGAGCCAGTCTTTCCACTGAACTTAGCGTGATACCATCTTGGGTCACATCGTCACTTAAGTTCAAGTGATATTGTAGCCACAACGTTAAACCTATAACAATAAAATAATATTGAATTTTTCTTTTGGAAGGTTTATAGGATATGTAAGTTCACGCTAAGGAGTGAAACAGTACCTAAGCATGAAGATCAACTAATCTGAAAAGCTGTTGATAAGTACGGGAAGCAAGAACAACGATAGGTTCCGTTAGAACCACCACTAGTATAAAATAAACTTTCAACGTTTCTTACAAACGTGCTCCATCAGGAGAAAAGAATTAGGTACAACGCAGGTAATCTAGAATATTATAGCGTATTAGAAACCCCAGTTTGTTCGTAATTTCATCTGTAAAGCATACATATACTCAAAACTCCATCCTTTATAAGTGTTACTACACAATAATATACAATAAGCTTTTCAATGATTTTGACATTTTCCATCTAAGTGAATGTAGTTTCTCAAGTCGGTCTCTAAAAGGTTAGTTCCAGGAGTAATTACAGGAAACCTAAAACACGCATCCATACATTAACACACACACACACACACATTACTTAATAAACATCTTTTTAAATAAACTCATACACACTATCGATATCGTTAGGTATAAGTATAAAATGTAGTTTATGTACTCATTCTTAATTGGTACTTTAGAATTATATTCTAATTATTTTACAATTTTTAAAATGTGCTGTGAAGTTTGTATATCTTAAATAAATAAATTATTAGTAACAAATAATACAATTAACGTCCTTTATCTATATGGACTAACCTCGCATAGGAATTATTTAAAAATTTAAGCAATAGTTGGAACGAAGATCGTAGTGGGAGTAATGTAGAATCTAATTTTTATTATAATATGAATACCTTATGAGATATAGAAGACAGACTTGATGGTGTTAATTTGGGAGCTTTAGTTTAAATGGAGTTCAAACCTTAGTAGCAGGCCACAGTTTTGCAGACAATTAAACCTTAAGATGTTGATTAAAGTCTTTTTTTACGTTCAGACTAAGAGAAAACACTAGAAGATATTACTTCTTTGGAAGCCATTAAAATTATTTTTACTTCGTTTACTTTTTCTTTAGACGCGTTTTAATGGGTTTCTAGATAAAAATATTTAAAGAAATTCTTTACACATAAACATTGGATTTTTTTTATTTTGGAAGGCATAATAGTCCACAGACCTCTGGCCAAATGATACTGAGGTCGAATTTTTCATATTGTAGTTGTGGATAATAATACCACATAAGTAAATCATTCACCATAGAAATTGCTATAACCAATAACTATAAAAAAAAAGTGTACAAAAATTAATTTGCATAATTTTCATGAATAACATACTCGTAGATCCATTATAAGCAATTCAATTTGAAAGTAATAACAACAGACTAACAATATTCAATATATAAATCAAGTCAAGGACACAAATATATAAATCGTATAAGTTACTTTGATGTTCAAAAATCTTCAATTTATTCAAAGTAAGAACTTGCATTCTTCGACAAATATGACCTGTGCATAAAAATCATTCTACTAACTGCGTCGAGTCAACATCACTGGATATATTGGAAAATAAATAATGATATTATAAAAAGTATTTATATAATAAGTCATAACCGATGCGATCCATCAACGAATCATGCAATTATGATGTAATCGTGTAATAGTCCATCAAACTCTGCATTGTCCGGCCAATAGCATCGATTACCAAAGATAAATTATACCAGATAGTTCAGTTGACTATATATTGCGATTTTTATTCCCACGGAGTATATTGACAATCACTAACGTCAAACTTGAAAATAATATTTCCACATTTTTTTTTCTAGTGTTGTGCTACCGTATATTTTAAAGTACAATTATTTGAGTCGCAAGATTTTAAATACTGAATTGAAAGTGTTTATATATTAATTGAAATATTTTGTGATATTTAACATACTCGATCGTTTACTATTATCATTATATAATTCAATATCATTAATATTATGATATATATATATTAAGATGAAAACTGCTAAAAAAACTTACAAAAAGAACGCTTTGTTTGGCTCTCGAGAGACGCGAATTTGTTTTCCTTATTCGCATTTGAAGGGTACAATGTTTTATTAAAAAAACTTAAGAATAGGTATGTAATTATTAGTTTTGCAATTAGTACCGATTGGTGACATTACTATTTTACAAAAACAATAAACTAACACTAAATGAAATTAATGTCAAAGAACGCACCTTGGTAATTATATAAATACATATTAAAATGTATATATTAGGATGGCCCAAAAATGTTTGGTTTTACTTCTCACAGGAAAATATGTTACTTTAACACGTTTTAAGAATGCTCAATAAAAGCAATTTTTAACCATCTTGAGATTTTTTTAAATCTTGAGCAACCATTACAAATTTTTAATATAGTTAATTTTTGGTGAGCATTTTTAAAACGTGTAAAAATAACATAATATTTTCATTTCAGAAGTAGAAATAAATGTTTTTTTTTGAGCCACCCAAAAAATGCAATTGCTGTTTATAAATTTGGTTCCAAGTCCAAACTAATGTAGACAAGGTCGAAGTAAATATTAAATTTATTTCAAACCTTGGATCAGTATAAAAAATATAGTTGGTGGTGTGTTTGTAAAATACGAAACCGTCATCTTTTGTATCTTTTTATCAGTCATGTGGATTGTAGGTTGTAAGATTTGGAATTTGGGATTGACCAAACAAGGATATTATTATTCACTGTTCAGTTTATTCATTGTTTATACATTACATATACAATTGCCTGCAGTGAATTAGCTTATTTCACTTGTTTGTGGCATTTTTCGCATAAAAATATTATAAACTTTATATTCACAGCAGTAAGGCTACAATGACGCATAAAGGTACATTCAGTCTAAGATTGAGAGTTTAGCGTATCATTTTGAAACCGACCATAAAATCAATTCCATATCGTGCCATTTTAATATCGTGGTTCACGTTCGTTTCAATGAACGACGCTATATAAGCTACCTAAATTGTAAAGACCGTTTGTGTATATTAAAGCTTTTATTTTTGTCTTTAAAAATAAGTTGTGAATATTCTAAGATATTATATTATACAAGCAGTGTGCCCGCGGCTGCACACTATAGTAGTTTACTACAAAGAAATTATTTTCGTCTAATGATTTTTTAAAGTGAATGATTGACGATGACATATTAATATGTATATATAAGTACTTTCCATATACAAAATTTCACAAACATTGGTTGAGTATTTTTTTTTCAATTCCTAAATTTTTATTCATAGCCTATCGATTAAGCAATGACAATGTTTCTTATGTACAAGATGTCATTTAAACTGTTCAAACTATTTTTGATTCAAACCCGTACATACAAACAGACAGATGACAAAAAAAAAGTAATATTCGTGATCAGTTATCTTTATAATAGATGTTTATCGGAAAAAAAAAAACGTATATACAGACAGACCTACAGATGTATTAATAAAATAGATACTAGTAGATGATAGTTATAAAACAAAGATATTATATTGCAATGCAAATCTTTTCTTAAAACAATAGTAAAGAAAGCAGATCAAAAAATAGACACAAATTTTGGGTATTTTGTGATTCAACCAATCTGTATTTTACGGAGCTAAATTTAATAAATTCATGCCATTGTAAGTATCATTAGGCGAGTTTACTCTAATATAGTCTGCAGTGATGCCAAGCCTAGCGTAGATCCAATATTATACCAGAAGGCTTTATACCCATTTGCAACAGTTGCCAACAAGATTGTCACTTCTAATTGAGACATGACGTTTGATTAGTTCTATAAGCTGATTTGTTTGCTGTTTATAGATTTGAATTGTCGTTGGTATTCGTATCAAGATTGTGAGTAATTCAGGATCCAGTATTAGCTTTGTCTGAACTACAAAAATATACGCATCTCTTTCTGTTCTATACGTTTTGTTTATTATTCCCCTTTTTACTAATTCGGTAGAATGTTGTTCAATTTAGAGTGTCGTGTAGTCATGTGAAATCGATGATGTTTTAATTTTATTTATATATCTCTTTTTAATACTTAAAGAATATTCTCATATTTTATTTATACATAAATAAATCATGCCTCGTTCCCTACAGGGTAGGCAGAGACCACGTCCTTTCACTTGCTACTATCTTGGCATACATCTTTCGCTTTTTCAACATTCACCAATCTTTTCAGCTTCAGAACGTCACCGATTCGATCAAGGCACGTTCCTCTAGCCTTCCTCTTCTCAAGTTCCCATTCACATTCGCCTTATAAATTCAAAATATTTTTTTTATTCATCCTCTCTACATGTCCAAACCATATACGTATCCCTTAATCAACCCGTATGACTATATCTTCTTTCACAACACAAACTTCTCTTATCACACTATTTCTTATCCTCTCACTCAGTTTCAATATTATTTATTTACTAACTTATTTCAAGAAAATCGTTTATGTTGAAATTAATTTAATTGAATAAATTTATATTGATATTAAATCCTAATAACAAAGCTAAAGAGATTGGCTGTTCAAACACGATAATGTCTGGAACTTACTCCACGCTACAACCATATGGAGCGAAGCAGTAACCATGAATTTCAAGCACGGGATGTGAGAACAACGATAGCCTACACGAGTGCGTTAGCGGCGCGGCGGTGAGGTGAAGATTTGATCGAATAATTTTAACACGGGTGAAACCGTGGCTCACAGCTACTTAATAAAACATCTCAATATATGGGTAAAATATTTATTTTTATTTTTCATAGGCAAATAGTAATTAATTTTATGAGCATCGTTACTGTTTTCTTTCATTACTGTCACATATACGAGGATAAGTTCATAAACCTTTAACGAGCTTAGCGCAAGCTGTAATAGTCGAATAACTGGCATCAGTTGAGCCGGTTTCACTGTAACTCTTCATTATCAGAACAATTCACAGAATTCGTTTCATACATTTTTTATCTTGACGCTTGAGGAGCAAACTTAATGAGGAACTCTTTACTTTTTTTGTATGGATCCTTTTATAGTCGGAAATAAATGTTTATTGTGATTATTTACTCGGAAGCCGGAAATAGAATTTCAAGGGAGACTAATAATACTTATTATCCAATGCACGGTTTCCTAATATTTTTATTATGATTTCCTTAGTGCTTTGATGATCCTTTAAATAGGTAGGTATTATTATTGCTGGGTAGCTGGTAGAACGCCTGTTGGCTGGTAGGACACGTTAATTGTGTAAGACGGGATCGCGACTACCATATACCAGGTATAAAAACGAAACGGTTGTATACTTTGGACATCCATAAGTGCCGTCTTAGGGTCTAAATTGAATAAATTATTTTTGGCTTCATTTTATTTTATTCACTTGTATATTCTAGTTAACCGTAGTTATACTCGTAGTTAGTTGAAGCTTTTGTAATCATTTTAATTTATCAGTTTAATGTACATCATTACATAGGTGCATAGTTTTAACAGTGTGCAATATTTATGTTTATTAATAAATTCTTAATCGGTTAATCTTTATGTTACTAATTTATTATTTCATATTTTTAATTGATGGTAAAATACAATACTCACTTAAAATTGTTTACGGAATACTATATGTTAGAATTACCAGAAAATATTGTTTAAATGTTTATGTGAACATTACAACTTAAAACAAGGTTGTAGCTTAATTTAACTTTAGTATATTATCTTCGATCATAAAATAAAAACTTGCATAGTTTTGCAATAATCGTATATCTATATCTTCCTTTACACAGTACAAACAAATGTCCGGTATGTCACAGCGTCGCAACACTCGCAGCGGACTAAAGGCATCCCTTTCCAATTACTCACGTTACGTGCCTACACCATTGGGGATCCATTAATAGTTTATGGTTCTACCGTTCTACGTCGCGCCGGCTTCTCCTGGGTATTAGATAGCTCTCAGGAAATATCTAGGTACACATTTATGATAGTTGAAGAAACCAATAAAATCTAAATCTAAAATACTTTAATCAGTTTAAGCTTACAATCAAAACACTTCCACCGGTTCGAAAAACATCTCAGTCGTCGAGATGAGCCGACAAGAAACTCGATCGAAAAACTTTTTTTTAAAATAGTCGCATAAACAAAACAATTTAAAGTTAAGGCCTGTAAAAGTCTAAGATACCCTTCTACCACCATGTAAACAAACGTATTTTATATCATTATAAATTTAAATAAAGGTGACTTATTATAAGTCCTGGAGAAATCTATAAGGCTGTCTATCGACTGAAGCGGACCGGAGCGGAGCTGTGGAAATGTTTACCAATAGAAATGCATAAATATCTACAGATTCAATTCTATTGGTCAAAATTTTCACAGCTCCGCTTCATTAGACAGGCAACCTAATTGTATGACATATGAAGCTAAATATGTAATTTTTTAAATACAGTTTCACGACATAGTAACGGCACTGTGCTAGATGGTAAACACAGACAATCCAATAACAACGGTGACCACCGAGAGATCGGAAATATGTCAACGGTCGTCATTATTATATCAATATGGAAGTCTTTCAGCAGCTGGATATACACTGGCCAATCTGGAAACCCGATAAACCAAAGCAGAGTCACTGTGACAGGTTTATCTCCACGTACATGGTGGTCGCGACCCAGTCGGATACAGATCCCTACCAACCCGCTTGAGTACTGGATATATACCGGTTGATCCTGGAACGCGACATGTCTAAGCGTGCCAATAAAGCGAGTGTTACACACCTCTGGTGTATGGTGGCCGAAATTTTGTCGAACACAAATTGTCATGTTCTACCACCCAGAATTGATTTATATTTATAGCTATAAAATACTTCTTCTGTTTTTAATTTATGAATAATACAAACACATTGAAGCACGAAAAAGTATTCAAAGCTTTCGATATAATTTTTTTATTTCCGAAAGCAAATCGCCTGCAGAATTTACGCCGCGAATCTGAATACCGTGAAAGGAACGTTCGAAGAGGAAATCGGTTGGAATGAAGCCTTATATTTCCTTCTTACTCCCAGATATGACTATTAAATTCTTGTACAGCGAAAAATGATATTACGATGCAGCCACCGTTATTTGAATATTTTTTACCAAAGGAATTCATCGTATTAAAAATAATTTAAAATATAAGTATGTAGTTTAAAAAGAAACAAAAATTTATAAAACATCTCTTGGCTCCATCACCAGGCTCTCGTTACCAAGCCCAATCTATTGGACTCGTCAAAATAAATCATATGAGTTTAAACTCAAGGAGTTTGCTAGTAGCCAATGAAGAGTTCCACTATCCACCTCTTTGCTTCATCATCAGATTAGCGCCAAGATACCAAATTATAGTTTTGTCATCCGAACTACACATTATATACAAAGCTTCATTTCGATACGACAATCGGAAGAAGGTTAAAATTGATTTCTAAGATTTGATTACATTGTTCGTTGGTTTTAGTTACAAGTGAAGTTAATAAAAGTGTGGTATAAAAAAATACACCTACATCCACAAATTTCAGAAAAAGGCAATTAATTGAGCCTTCATAACAACAGATGTGGAACCTGCATTTAGCTGTGTTTCCTTGACAACCAATAACAACAGCGTATAAATATATGCCACCCTGTGTGAGTAATGTTGCCATGATACTTGATAGTTAAAATAAATTTTACTGTTTTTTTATAAATATAATTAAGAGATAAACCACTCCAGCAGTGTAGTCATCGATGCATTTTCCGTCATCGAAAAACGATTTTGTATTTAAAAGGAAGTACACCAACCTTTACATACCAATTCCTAATTGGATAAAACTAACTAAACTCATATCTGCCATCATGATTTTCTTATTATTTATGAATATTTCTTGGTTCTCTTTAATGTTTTTGTTTTAGCTTACCAAAAACCTACCCTTAAAGATATCGTAAGCGTTTGCAAATTTTTGATGTCATATTGGATTTTAGAGTTTTGACTAGGACACTAAAGTGTCCAGGGTTTTTTAATAATATTTACTTTGAAACCATATCGCTATCTCTTTCAGTTTTTGCAGTTTGTTTCCAAAAAAAAAAAAACTATTACGTAGGTAACGTACATTCTTTTGATTTCGTAGTAGTGTCAGAATTTAAATTAATTAATCTTGTATACATATGTTTTACTATAAAATTCAGGAAAATATTTTATAATAAACTAGCAACATTATTGTAGTCGTGTGATCAGTAACAAAGAATACGGACAATAATATCAAAACATGCTTCGTTTACCTATTAAACGACACTTCGTTTTCCTTTTTTTGGGTTTGGAAATAATTTTGTACAGTATAATTACACACACAAAATAATATCAGAACTCAGAGTGCTGATATATTCCATGACGATTTTTTTCAAAATTTTCATATTCTTATATCTCCGGCTGCCTTTATAGTTATTATTCGTTCGATAAGTAAGTTAAATAAAAAATTCTACTATTTATTATTATCTATATATAAGTATATATATATATTTTTCAGTTTGTTATTCATTTATTTGGAAGTACACAATAATAACAAAATGTATGTTTATCGTACACTACTGTAGTTCTATTTCGCTTCTACATATATTCGGCACACGGCCTCTTCATATTTTAATTTATGGCGAAACCACATCCATCGACATGTTTGTCGTTGTTTTCTCCCCCATGTAAGCAGGAATATGTTATATTATACGACTTTATGGTCTAGAATTTACATGGAATAAGTGTGTATAGTATAAAATAACGTTGGAGACGGCTCAGAGATGCTAAACGTATTATTTTATAGCGTAGTAAATGTGTGAATATGAAACCTGTAGGAGTTTAACTACCGCCTGTGAAAGCATTAGACTGTACTTAAATTAGTATTGGGTATTAAAGAGGAAAAGTTATATATTTATTATTATTATATTACTAGCTGTGCCCCGCGGTTTCACTCATGTTAACATTATTCGAACAACTCTTCACCGCACCGCATCGCCAATGCAACCGTGTGGCTAACTTTTTTTTAATGATAAAAAGTGGGCAAACGGGGAGGTGGCGCACCTGATGGGAAGTGTTCAACGCCGTCCACAAACATCTGCAAAACCAGAGGGCTCGCAAATGCGTTGTCGGGCTTTTAGAGAAGAATAAGCTCTATTTTTGAAGGTTACCAGGTCATAACGGTTCGGAAAGACCTCAGGCGACAGCTGGTTCCACAGAGTGGTTGTGCAAGGCAGAAAGTGCCTTAAGAAATGCACTGTTGTGAAACGCTGGTCTTCGAGGTGGTGTGGATGGAATTTACGATTTTGACGCGATGTCCGATGGTGATATTCAGCAGCCGGGATCAATCCAAACAATTTTTCGGAACACTCCCCATGATAAATGCGGTAGAAAATGCAAAATGAACCCATCAACTCTACGCAGAGCCAATGGATCAAGCCGATCAGAAAGAGCTTGATCGTCAATAACTCGAGCCGCTCTACGCTGAATGCGGTCAAAAGGAAGTAGCTGGTACTGGGGGGCTCCCGCCCAGAAATGAGAATAATACTCCATGTGGGATCGATTTTGCGCCATAAAAAGATTATTATAGTTACCGTAGATACATGCTTATAGTTTGCCAGATTGCTTGACGTTCATGGTTACTGCTCCGGTCCATAGAGTCGTAGCGTGAAGTTATATAACATTTAATCTTCCCATATAAATAGGCTATATAAAGACAATTTATAGCAAAAAAAAAACCAACATCAATGATTTTGAAGAGTTCCCTGGTGTATCTCCAAAGTTGAAGGTCCAATGCCAATTAGATTGAAATGGGACCACCGCCCTTGAAGTATCCCCTATCGAATAAAAAAAGAATAATCTAAACCGGTTCATAAAGTAAGAAGTTATGGCTCAACATTCATTAAAAAAATACATTTGAATTGAGTAACGCCCGTCTTTTTTAGAAGTCGGTTAAAAAGCAAAATAGTTTTTCAAACAATCTCTTTCGCGCTTCATAATATTATTAGTATAGACCATAATATTACATAATTCTAAATTTGTATAATTCCTTGTGAAAGTAGTCATATTGCTAAGATAATGAAATATATTGTCAAGAATATGTGCTGGTAAAACAAAAGAAACTTTTGCTATGACTAAAGATGAGTTACATAATACGTATGAATCATGTTACTAATGTCACATGTCTGGAGTCAACAGATGGGAACTATTTATAGTTGAGCTAATAACAATGTTCCCTGAAAGGTCCTTAGGCCGAAAGATAAGTATGACAGAGTATTTAGCCAATCGTGGTCTCTTTAGCCAATTATTAGCATATCCTGCAATTACGCAATGTGAGCACTCATCTATTCACTCAACGAACATCAACGTCAAAAACAAGACATAGTGAATTATGACAAATTGTTATAATATAGTTTATAGTTACAGCTCAATTGGTGTAAGGGCCTCTCAATTATTTATGTTTCTGTGACGTAATGTATGATTATGTAGTCCTAAAGTAATTGATTTACGTTTAAGTTTATAGTTACGCAGTAGTTATTTACATCCCGTAACTTTATTTTTACCCATATTGTTGACAATTCATAAGCCGTAACAATTGAGGAAAGGCGTGTATTTCCGTTGTACAATTTTCATCAAATAATTATTTTTATTTCTTTCTTACCAAATGCATAATAAAATATAAATATCCCTAATTTGAGATATGACGGGTTCTTCATACAAACTTTCACCCAAGTTTTATTTTCACCATATGTGGAATAACACAATAAAATAATTCTCTTGTAGTAAAACAGTATAATCCAGATATTTTACAATAGGTATATCGCTTAGAATATATAAACTCCCGCGAGCCGCGATTAACAACGCGCGTCATATTTCTATCATAAAATAAAACAGTAATTATGCCGTACTGCGTATTAAACAATTTAAATACACTTACGCCAATCTTAAAAAGAATACTGAACTGTAATTTAATAGGTAATTATTAGATATACAATACATTTCTTATTAAGTATAACAATGTCAATAAATCATCAAACGAGATTGACAATCAACAAACTGGTTGGTATGGCAGCCGATGTCATTTCCCAATTATCGCGCATGCGTATTTGGTGTTCCCATATTTTGTTCATAGAAAATTTCATTCCCTATTTTCTACCCTCAAAGTTTTGTTTCCGCTATAAAAAGTACCCTATGTCCTTTCCCAAGGTCCAATCTATTTCTATACCAAAATTCATCAAAATTGGTTCAGCGGTCTAGGCGTGAAAACGTAACAGACAGACAGACAGAGTTACTTTCGCATTTATAATATTAGTATGGATTTAGTTTTTATGTGTTTATAAAATTCGCATGTTTATGTGAAACTACTAAACTTTGACTTCAAATATGTCCAAGAACTATAAAAAATATTCAATATCAATTTTATTTTTGAAGTGAAACTTTTGGGACCATGTGAATTGGATTTTATGAAACTAAGATATGTAAGAAAAAGAGATAGCTATAACAGTATATACAGGTTTCAGGCTGTGAAAGAATGAAATAGAATGCGTTTATACATATATAGTTTCCCTATCCTTCGTCTTTTCTTAATGTACCCGAAATAATATATACAAAGAGAGGGAGGGAGAGAGAAGTTGGCTATGAGATAACTTTTCTTTCATGTACAATATTTTTAAAGATGTAGCCGAGATATGTTCTAAGTTTTTTCTTTTTCGATGTACCGTATTTGACTCGTCAAGCTTCTGGAGATTAAAGTGGTCTTTGGTGAGACAATTGAACACCACGTGAAAAAACATGGGTCTAAGCCCTTCGATGAAGCTGTGATTTCTATTGTGTGCCATTATATTTAATAAACGTTACAGAGTAAATAACATCAATAAGTTTTTTTGCGAAAAAATTATTAAGTGTAAGCTTTACTCTTTTTACCTGACTTTTTATTTTTATTTTAGATCTGACTATACTGTTAGCCTTAGGGGCCCTGAAGCCGCTGCGGCTTTTACAGCTTCACCGGACTGGGATTTTTACTCGACTATGAAAAGGAGGTATTTATGTATTTGTCTATTTCTTTGGCATGCTCTCTAGCCTAAACGGCTTGATGGATTTTAGCCTACGAGTTCTCGTTAGATTCGTCTAAATTATGGGAGTGACATAAGCTATATAAGATGTATAATATATGAGCAAGACGTCTGGCAATAAAATGAAACGCAAAAATAGAAGAAAAAAAATTGTCGTGTTTTTGTTGCAGTCGGATTTCTTGTTTCCTCATTAATAATTTAAAGATAATAATAGAGGTATAAAGTATATATTCAAATTAGTTATGAGTATAAATAATTATAATGTTTGGTAAGAAGTCGAACTGAAAACACCTGCGAAATAAATTAAAGTAAACACACATATATTTCATGGCACAATCCTAATTATGAAATTGACTTAATTTCATTGTTCAACATTCTGTCAGTGTTGATATTCTTGTTCATATTATTATTCTCTGATGTAATATTTTCATAAAGGCGTTATAGACATGCCCTTATTGCGGGGTGAAGGGACGTGACATGATATGAACAGGGTTTATCCGGCCGACAGGCGATGACAAGGTTATTTGCATGTAATTGAACAATAAGGCAGCCGTATTTTTGATAAATACTCCTGTAAATTTTTTATATAACTTTATCATGGGTTATAATTTAGATATCGTTTATGAAAAAAAAATCACATTTTCTTTAAAAGTCATATCTATACTTATATTTATAATAAAGCTTAAAACAATTTTGTATGTTTGAACGAGCTAATCTCTGAAACCACCAATCACATTTATAAAGTTATATTTGAATTTTATAGCCTATTTACTGAGGAAGATTATAGGCTAATTAACTTCACGCTACGACCATAAGAACTGAAGTAGTAACTATGAATGTCCAGCAATCTGGCAAGCTGTAGGAGAGTACGAAAGTGAAAACGATGGATTTAAGTGTGCGTTGGTGGTGGCGCGGTTGACAGTTGGTAAAATAAATTGAACACGGATGAAACCGTGGAGCACAGTTAGCTATTTAAAAATATTTATATAAATTTCTAAAGGTACAGAGCTTTTTGCAGTTAAGTACATATTATTCAGTCAAAGTCTGTTAACGAAACCAAAACAAAGTACCTGTCAAGATAGGCAGATTTGATTGAAGAATCGAGTTTGCCAACTATTTCGGTCCCCCTTTTATCCTTTAGTCCTCGCCTATTCCTATATCCTCTTCTATAACGTGCGCATCGGCACGATCACCGTGGGCAAAAAGAAAAAAAACCATATAGGATATTTCATAAACTATGAATTTGGTAATCCTGATTTTGCCCTCATGAAAACTACTACGTAAATGTGCTTCGTACAACACATCTTTAGCTAATATTACAAATGAGTTTGTTTATTTGTTACTCAATTACACAAAAACCGCTAAACGAATTTGGATAAAATTTGGCGATAAAATATAATTCTGAAGTCCACGTAAACGAAGTCAGGGGCACAAGCTAGTATACTGAATATTAATGTATATTCGAATAGTACGGACCAAATTTTTTCTATACGAATATATATATGTCTTGCATAAGAGCGGACCCGGCAGACTTTGTTCTGCACTTTCCTATAGTCAATAACTAGATTAGACTACAGCGCCATCTATCCCGATTTTTCTAAAAACTTTTCCAGGAGCATAACGAACAGGCGAAAATAAAAATTACGTATATCCTTATAGCGAATCGTGAGTAGTGGGTTGTTTTGAGTGAAAAAAAAAAACAAAAGATAATAAATTTTCGACTTTTGCAAAAATGACAACTTTTCCAGGAAACTTCACAATTTTCTTGTTTTTTAAAATCCTATTCAGACTACTTGTAACAAAAAAATAATTGCCAAATCGGTCCAGCCGTTCTATAATGATGCGCTTACCGACCAACAACATTTCGTTTTTATTTACATAGAAATAACTGGCGATGTGCCCGCGACTCCGCACGCGTTTCTTATTATACAGTCATTATTCACACCCCGTAATTTAATTTTTACGCATATTATTGACAATTTATATAGCTTATCAATAAATTGAGAAATTACATACATTCTATGTACAAAATTTCATGAAAATCGGTAAAAAACTTTTAAAAAATTACGATTTTTGTATTTATTATTTACGATTCTTAGAGCCTTCCAATTTATTGAATAACGTATGTTTCCCTTTTAGAAAATTAGATCAGAATCAGTCGATAATTTATGATAATTGAATTTTTTGAACTTCTTTTTTTACGGTGTCTTAATCGTTATTGACGATTCTTATTATCCATCATTTAAGGAATGACTTATACTTCCCGTGTACAAAATTTCAATAAAATCGGTCAAAAAATAATGGAATTTTAATTAATAATACTAATTTATTGAAACATAAATCATGTTAGACAAAAAACAAAAATGTTCGCTATTATCTACATTAGTGAAGACTGTCGTCGCAGCCAATAGCGCACGCTTCCAGGCAATTGTTTGGAAATTTACAATTTCTAAAAATGTTATTGAAAATTCTCATAGCCCATCATTTCATCAAAATCGGTCAAGAATTTTGGGAGAAATATTTTTTAACCAAAAATTATTATTAATTATTTTTGGATTATTTTTTTAACAATCACTAAAAGTAATATTGAACATTTTTATACCTACCCTATCACTTGACCAATGACATAAGCGTCCCGTGTACAAAATTTAATAAAAATCGGACAAGCCGTTTTTGAGTTAAATCAGGACATACAAATAAACAGAGAGACACAAATTTTTTAATGGCTTCGTTCATATAGTATGCCTATCGGGAAGTTTTGGAAAATTATTAAATTTATAGACAGAACTAAAGATTTATTAATATAGATACATAGCTACTTAGTGAAACTTTCGTCATTTCAATACAAAAAAGGCATTATTATAAACCTTATAATAATAAAATAAAATAAATTATAAATATGTTACTCACTTTTCAATATCAGCAAACTCTTAGCTCTATATGTATCTGCAAAAAATAGTTCAGTTATTATTTTTTATTAAAACAACACATTTTAAATCATGTTTGTCAGATTGTAGGGTGGACGACGCACGGCATCGTTGTTGAAAATATCTCAAACAGTATCCCAAACAAACACACACAGCTCGAATGTTAGCTAATTGGTCATCCATGAAATTTAATATGAGCACTGCGCTGCTGCCGGCTGTACAGTCGAGGACGACAAGTACAAGTTAGAATTTAATTTTTTCTCAGGAAACATTTCAATCTCGATGTATTTGTGTTCGGGAAATTAATCTGAGTTTCGAAACTTTGCCGTTTGCACATACATTACGTGCAAAAACTTTAGGTACATAAATGCCTAATTTTTACATTCCTGATTTGAATTCGTCTATTTTAATTCATGTTTTATTCATATTAATAAAACTTAAACAAACAAGTAAACCTTTGTTTCTCTTTTAACATAAAAATTGTTTATAGTGATAGAAAATCTTTTTAAAATATAATTGATATTCGTACCTAAATACAACGAATTAATAAGTAATAATAAAAAGTCTTTACGGTTGAGCCGTTTAGAGCAGTTTATAGATTCCTCGCAGGTTCTTGAGCCCCTGCATGTAATAACATACTTTTCGGAATTCGCGTGGGTCCTTTATTAATTTGAATTAGTAGCACTCTCAGTTGACGGAGAAGGAAAACATCGTGAGAAAACCTAAAGAACATTTGATAAATGTTCGGCTTTTGACATTGCCAATATTTCGTTTCTTAACGTAGTGTTATCTATATATTAATACGTGAAGCAAAAGCTTTCTACCCCTTTTTAGGCGTATTGCGTGCACGGAAGACTGTAAGATTTGGCATGGTTATATTAAATAAAATAAATAAATACTTGTTATATTATTTATTGAAATTTTGAATTCAAACAAAATAGAAAATTAGAACAGAGAGTATGACAGATTCTTCAGGATGGATCTGATCATGATTTTTCATTGTACGGCAGACCTTTGAATCGTAGTAACGTTTATATAATATTTATCAAATGTTTTAATAGAAACCAAATTATTGTACAACAGACCTGGGAGTCGAAAAGATAGTTTATTTTATAACATATTTATAATTTTAATATTAATATGGGTGAAATACCCTTTGTCAAAACGACAAATACTTACTGAACATTGAAAGAACACTACCGGGAAAGTATCAACTGGATTTTGTATTTATAATACAAATAATAACTTTTCCTTTTACATATGAGGAAATCTCAATAGATAAGATATTTGGTGCTGCGTCGTCTGCTTGAGCAGCGTATCCTGATACGGCCTACCCCGTGCTGACTTCTATTCTAGATCCTAGGCAAGGATCTCTACGCTGAGCTGTCGGAGCAAGAAGAACGTCTCGGTTATGGACATTAAAATTGTGTAATAATAATTTGTAAAACCGCAATATTAACTGAAAATTGTAAGGTATGCTGGAAATTTATACATAACTATCCTAAATTAAATTATAATCATAACATACTGCTAATCCTAACCTGACCAGAGCCATTGAACTTAGACCCCCCTTCCCCCCCCCCCCCCCAAAATATTGACATTGTCACTCAAAGAAAAGCGACAGCAAGTAATGTAGATACTCATTGTTTATGTTTATGAATACTGCAAATGTCAAACAGAAAATAGTCTATGGACAAAAAGTCGTTGGTCGAATTTCGACCTTAAGGCAATCGCTAGTACTTATAGTTAGGTGTGTGTTGGACACTGACACGCCAGTATTATTATTAAAATTGTTATCTGTTATTATAAATACCGAAAATGTAGAATTCTCAATCTCGGTACGAACTAAAAAGTTCTCTATGACTTATCTTTGTCGCACCATGAAACTGTGGAACCTTCTCTCAGCCAGTGTGTTCCCCCCTCCTTACGACATCGGGTCCTTTAAGTGTTTTTTTTTTTTTTTTTTTTTTTTTTTTTTTTTTTTTTTTTTTTTTTTTTTAGAACTGACTACACTGTTAGCCTTAGGGGCCCTAAAGCCGCTGCGGCTTTTACAGCTTCACCGGACTTGGGGGCGAGCGCCGAGGGCACTCAGCCGCGAAAGTTTTGTGGACGACTCGCACGAGGGTGCCAAAGTGGCCGGACCTCGGCTCGGGCGGTCGTCGCGTTCGCAAATAGGTCGCGATCTATTCGAATCCCTACACCTACGATTCGAGCTAACTAAATATACACATAGGCACGTTCCCTTCCTCCTGGGAGGAAGGAAGGAACCGTGCGTATGTGTATTCAATAATCGGAATGTTTCTACACTAACTAGCGCTAACTAACTAGCGTAAAAAAAGAAAAAAAAAGGTCCCTCACAGAACCTATGTACCTGTGTGGTGTGCACGTGTGTATGTTCATACGTGTGTAGTGTTGTATGTAGGTAGCTAAGTGATGCACGTACAGTGTCACTTGTATCGCGCGGGCGGTTGCCTGACCCAAGGGTTTCACACCGAGGAACGGACCTAGGCTTGGGTTACCGCTAGAGAGGGTGGACGTGACGGGTGTGCTGGAGCGAAATTGACCGCCCGCCCTCTGCGGAGAGAACGGTGGTTACGCGGGCGTGGGCGCTGGCACGCTCTGTTTGGAGAGACGGATGTGTAATATTTATTCGAATTTTCGATGTGATCGTCGGGATCAATAAAAATATTGCGCGGCCGGCGTTTGCACCGGATGTCCGTGGGTGCCGGAACATAAGTGGCGGCTGTTTTTATTAACGGATTCGCGTGGTTCGACGCGGTGTCGAAATACGAACGGGAGAGCTGTTTAACGTAGGCATGTATCGAAGGAAGCTCCATATCTCTATGGAGATCTACGCTTCGAACATACCACGGGGCCCCGGTGAGACGATAGAGGAACATATTCTGTATCGATTGTAACCGTTTGAAACTCGACTCGGACATATGTGCGAACACGGCGCAACTGTATGTCAAAATTGGTCGAATACACGTCTTGTAGAGCGTGAGCTTATGTCGCGTGGACATTTTACTCACCGAACACAACAGAGGATGCAACCGGCCCAGGACCCACGCGGCCCTGTTCCTAACCTTACGGATGTGGGGTCTAAAAGAGAGCCTACTATCTAGGGTTACCCCTAGATATTTGGTCTCTCTTACATACGGAATCGGATTATCGTAGAGCTTAACAGGTTTAAGCTTCCACGGTATCTGTGACGAATCCGCATCGAAGAGCATCGCGGCGCTCTTCGAGGGATTAACGGCTATACGCCACTCGTTAAACCACTTCCCGAGAGTGGTCATGGAGCGTTGGACTTTGTGTCTGAGGTGGGATCTATTCCTATCTGAGGCATATAAGACTGTATCGTCAGCGTATAGCCCTACCTCGACCTCCGGGAGTCGAGGTAGGTCACTGACGTACAGGTTAAATAGGCTAGGAGCCAGGATCGAACCTTGGGGAACGCCTGAGCGTATTGGACGGGGCGTGGACAATTCACCTTCCACTCTATAGCGAAAGGTGCGATCTGTTAGATAGTCGCGAATTATTTTAATTAGCCTATCGGGGACTTCAAAGTGATACAACTTGTAGATCAATCCCTCGTGCCAGACCTTATCGAAGGCCTTGGCAACGTCGAAAAAGACCGCAAGTGTACGGCGGGGTTTATATATTTCAGCAAAATTAAATGCAACGTGCTCCGTGAGGCGGTGCACTTGATGAGTGCAAGGGTCCTTTAAGTGTAACGTGAAGAGATATTTATGCAGGCCGGCAGGATTTAGATGTCTTTGATTTTTTGTCGCCGTTATGTTTGGATTGTGCTGTGCTTACCACCAGAGACAGTAACATCAATGTGCCAAACGATTATGAAAAGAAAATGGATCGAAAAATAATGACAACTGTAAATACAGAATAATAAATTTGATCCCACAAATGACGCTCTCAGAGCTTAGACTATTTGTCCTGTTAAAATTAGTTCTACTTCAATAAATTAGAGACACGACATAATCTACATTGTGATTTACATAATATGAAGATTACTATTCTCCCAAGTTTGTCTTCTACTTAAGTAAAGGTTGTCTAAAAGGGAATGTTATGTGTCGAACAGTGCAACTAGATATACTTTCCATTTAAGCATTTATACATACAAACATTTAAGCATACAATGTAATTTCTTTGTAAATTACAGTGTATACTTTGAACATTTTCTGTCTAAATTACTTATCTTCTTTATTAATTTTTTTTTCTGTCGGCTTATAATTTCGGATTTTAATCAAAAACCATTTGATCGATTTTTATAATGTTTTTTTACACGGAAATCTTTTTAATTCATCTGTTGCTAGGCTATAAGAATTGTTAACAATTCAAATATTTTGAGCACTATCTAAATAATATCTTCATAAAATAAAAAAACAAACCACCACACAACCTTCCCTTAAAAGGGACTAATGGATAATAAAATACAACTGTGTCATTTCAAATAAATAACTTCATGTTACTAGCAACTTATTGATCACTATACGATTAATTTAAGCCTCATGCGTTTAATATCATCTCTCTTTGATGCCTTAATAGTACCTACATGAACGAATGACGTCATATGAATTTGTTTGTGATCCCAAACAAACGAGCATTTGATGCTACAGGATGGTACGCGACTCAGTTATTTGGGAAAATTGTTCGTCATTTTTTGCATATCTTTTCTTTGTTATGGCAACCAATCTCTGTTATTGTAAATTAATACTGCCAATATCAAGTGGGTAATTGTTTTGTTTTACAAAGTTACAAAATCTTTTGATCATTTCAATGTTCTAACAAAATGATGGCTTCCTTGTTAGAACTTTCCAGAGAGTTTTGGTGACGTCTCAGAATTTATGGTCCAGTTATTATTTTCAATAAAAAAGCCACCAATATTATACAATATTTATGGTTAAATAACGCTTTATGAGTTCAAAACAAAAACCACTACATGACGGATTACGAGGAGTTTTAAGGTCATCTTGAGATGCCATGTTGTAATTTTTAAATTTTATTCATTAACTTAAATTCTTTGATCTTATCGTATGTAATATTTATGTCTTTTTGGGTGATATAGTTTGGTTATTGTGCACACGTAAAGTAAATTATAGATATAAACCAGAAACATGCATTTTGAGTTTCCGCAAATAATCCATAGATAGTTCTAACAAGGGAGCCACCATCATGTAAGATACCAGGTTGTAGATTAGAAACTACTACGAAGATTTAGAAAACATTAACACTGGCAATTACTTCTACGGCGCCAAAACAAGAAAAAGACGGTCTTATTATCCTGCCAATAAAAATAAAAATAAATGAATACTCTATATTTATAAAATCCTATGTAGCTGTTCATTCAATACCTAAAGTGCATTGTAAGGTCGCCAATATATTCCATTGGATAGAGTAATCCTCCATCTTAAAATTAATAGTCGAAAGTAAACCTATTTAAAACAGAGCTACAGTTACGTTTGTTAAACGATTACATCGAATTAAAATAATATTTACTGTATACAAGATTTAGATAAAAGTAATTAGTATGTTTTTTTTAAATGTAGCTTCTGCCTATGTCGACAATTTCGTCATATCGAGCGTTACAAAAACACGTTTTAGAGTTTAGCTGCTCGGTGTACTGCAAAATATCCTAAAAACAAAACATACGACACATCACAAAACAATCACAAATTCTGAAATAATATTGTTTTATAGGATCTACAGAGATATTATAAAATGATACTTTATGTTATATATAGTATATAAAGAGTATTCATCAAAAATTATATTATTATTTTTTTTGTTATCAACAGAGTTGCAAGTTTGAATTAAACGCATTGAGGTTCAAGGGTGGTGAGAGACAGAAACACAAATTGGCTAGCTTATATTCGCAGGGCGGGTGGAGTCTTGAAATTACACCAGTAGGCGGGCGAGTTTCATAGCGTGTTGTAATGAAAGTTTTTCAAGGAAATTCACGCAAAAATAAGTATATTCAAAGGTAATTTTACAGTAGGTACGGTTAATACATTTAGACATGCGTACTATTATTTATAGTGTATGTTATATGAACTCGTATTTTGAATAGACGTAAATAACAAGTTGTATTAATAATGTAATCAACGGTTAATCTTAGCCAAGCCTCATGTTGCAGTGGTAGTGAGCTTTACTATTGAACAGGGAGGTTGTAGGTTCAATTCCCCTACATGACTGACATTTAAGTAACGAGCATAATTGTCAGTTGTTTATGTGTGTGTTTAAAATGAACATATTACTTAAGTGAAATTGTGAAAAATGACCCCACATTAAAAAAATTTTTTTTTTAGCAACAAATAACCGTTTGTTCATATTGACATTTGACGGTGTTTAAATACTTTAGGTATACAATTTTACAGTTCATAATATATTTTTCTTATAAAATATCAAAGAAAAAATAAAAACATAAATCTAAAATCTCGTATTTTGATACTGTTGTTTGTGACTGCCATAGATAATAGATATAATAGATTATACTATTCATTATTAAAATACAACAACTGAAAGCTATTTCATACCGCACTTTATGTGTCGAGTTCGGAACAAGTTAATATTTAGGGTCCCACTTCGGAGACGGCACTTAGTTCTTGAAAATTGTGTGGAGTCAAATTATGCCCATAACTTTTGTTGTTATTTCGTTCAATTTATGTTAAGTTTAGATAAATAATTAATGCTTAATTTATTACTTTTGATTGAGATTTCTCAAACAGTGAAACCTATTTTATATTTTTGTCAGTTATATATTCCATGTAAATCACAATAACTAAGCATTCTACAAGACAATTTTAAATAAAAAAGAAAACCAAGTTCAATGATTTTGAAGAGTTTCCTTGTGTATCTTCTAATTCCTAGGTCCAATGTCAATGAAATTCAAATGGGAACACCCATAAGGTATATATTAAAAAAAAAACAACATACAAATCGGTTCATTTAAAAAAGTTATGGCTGAACATCTATGAATTGAGTAAACTCCGTATTTTTGAAGTCTGTTAAAAAGTGAAACTAGGTACCGGAAAATATTAATGCATTAAATCAGCTTCCATATAGCTTGTTAAAAATTCGACAAAAACGGTAATTACCAGAAATGGGATTTGAATCTTATCCTTTCAAACACAGCCTTCAAAATGTTTTTTATAATGTTCAATCTAATTAAGGTTTTAAAAATTTCAGAAGAAAAAGGAAATAACTATCCGATATTTACAATAGATTTGTACATACTTTCTTATATACTTATAACTAATAATTAATAAAACTTATAATTAATTACAATGCCCTTATTATAAGAGTTTTTAAATATAGATTCTCAATAATTACTCCACAGTGCGGGAATGGAACTTGAGTTAAATACAAATTTTGATAGTTGCTAAATTTCTAGCACAAAAACGAGAACCTCGCTAAGTAGTTTGTTTATGATTTTAAATAAAATAAAATAAATGGAATTTATACAGATATCAATAATATTACTGTATATTAAACTCGTAAATTATCAAAATCAATTAAGTAATTAGAAAAAAACATCTGCGACCCCAGACGGGTCGTATTCAAACCCCTCCAGAATACCCTATGGAAAAATGATACCATTTGTCCGTGTCCCTCATTATTAGATCCGATAATAAATATCCAAGCATTTTGACAGTTTAATTAATTCTCTTAAAATATATAATATATACTCTATGTATGCTTCGAAACAAATATTTAAAAACTTTTACGAGTGCTATTTAAAGGACACCGATCATGATTTACGAATGTAAACAATTAACTTGGATTCCATTTATAATTAATAATATAATGCCACGATTAAATTTTTCGACTCGTTTGTTTTGGAGGACATTGAGCCCGTACAAGTCGATGTTGTGGACAGATAAACTTTAGAAATTTTTTTTATCGTACGATAAAGTGACGCCGCTATGCCTTTTGGTAAGCAAGATCAATCTAAAAACAACAGCAACCACCGAGAAATCGATACTCTACCGCTGGTTGTCGCTGTCATGTCGGTCTGCACTCTGCATATATGCAATAACACAATTTTTAACAAAAGAAGAAAATACACTTCAATGATTTTGAGAAGTTCCCCGGTCTATATTCGAAGTTGAAGTTCCAATTCCATTGAAAATAAAATGGGACCACCCTTGAGGTATCCCCTATCCAACATAAAAATAATCATACAATTCACTAAAAAAATACATTTGAATTGAGTAACATCCGTCTTTTTTGAAGTCGGTTAATATATATGTATATATAAACTGGATATACATACATTAGCTGATCATGAAAAGCGACTAATCAAAAGCAGTTACTGTGAAGTGTTTATCATGTGCAGTCGGGAAAAGTTCCTATCAGTATACATATGTACACCGAGTTATCCAGAATGCGTTACGTCTCAGCATGCCACTATAGCGAATGTTTCACCTGGTGTATGGAGGTCGCGATCCAGTCGGACACAATTGTCTTGTCCTACCACCCAATACCAACCGTACTTTTGGGTGTTTTTCCGTTAGTTCTGTATTAGAGTCAATAGAAGAGGCAATCATTTGACATTCGTTGGGGTGTAAAATGTTTTCACATATTTTTCTTGATACCCAACAAGGTAGCCTCAACTGCACGTGATATATCTTGCTGATGATGGAGATTTAAGCTAGAACAGAGTGGTAGAGAACATATATCCGACTGGGTTGAACTATGTACGTAACAACTCCGACAGAGGGCAAATTGTTATTCCTCGGCAGTCACCGTCTGTTTTAAATTGCACAAAGCTTTACCAAGCTTGGATTTTATTGTTGCACCGATAAATCGATTGTTATGTGATTATTATTGGAAACACTTTCCATTGTTACTTCACATATAAAAGTGATAAGAAACTTTATCATATATATACAAAACTAGCGCGTGGTCTACAGAATGCACTTGCGAATCTTGCTCCCCCGCTCCCGGCTATTTTAAAGACAAAAATACTTATTATGGGTGTTTCTTAGAAGATAGACTTATACTCTCCGAAACTTTTTTGTAGGTATTTTTAATTTCTACAATTGTTTAGTACATTAATTTGCTATATATCTTATGGTTTACTCAGCGTAAGCCATTTAAGCGCCCGAACTGATTCACCTTACCAGTTTTTTATTTGTGCGGAACCCTAATTCTTTTTCTAAAATAAAAGTTTGACTAAGCTATTTATCAGTGAAAATCCCATAAAAATCGGTCCAACCGTTTCGGAGATTACCCGGAACAAACAGAAAGGCAGACAGAAAAAAATGTTTAAAAATTTGTTTTTTGTTATATGTATCGTATATACTTTAATATGCATTTAGTAAAAAGCAGTTATTTTGACATTACAAAAAGACATTTCAATTTTATTATTTGTATAGATAGATAGCAAACTTCATCGTGCCCCACTTCCGTCACACGTTGCGCGCGCAGCGCTCAATGTTATCCTATAATAAATGCGCCAAAAGAAGAATAACTTTAAAAAAAAATCTTTGAGACATTAAATATATACAGTATAGCAATACAATTTGTAGTACTATAAAAATAAGAAACAATTAAAGCATACCATAGTATCTATAAATAAAGCTGATAAAGTATAATAATGTTAAATACAGATAACAAGCGGTTATTTACAATATGATTGTGAATAAACGTAATATTTCATTTAGCAACTTAATAATATCGCCTCTAATTAGCAGGAGGTACAAAGAGCTCTGAAGGCTTGCTTGCATATTTTAATACCTTTATCAAGTCGTTCGGGCGGTAATCGCTGCGGGACATCGCCTCTATACAGCTCGGTGACACACAGCCGTATATCGTGTCAAGTATTTTAATTGGAAAAATACATTGTTACTTACTTGTGTAAGTGAATAAGTTATTTACAGTGAACAGTATAAGTTACAGGGTAATTATTAGATTTAAAGTGGATATAAATTTTCATTTTCATGATTGGAATAATTATTGTAACGATTTGATCCAAAAAAATTTATGAAAATTAATGTTTTCTACATAAAATATATTTAATTACATCATAACAAATATATGAAAGTTTAAATACATAAGTGTTCTTATATATAAAATATACCATGTTTATATTGATATCTTAATCGCAAACGAATACACTTAATAATTTCTATTTTTATAATCACATTTTTGAGATCTATATTATTATACTGATATGTTTAAACAGAAAATCATCTGAGCTAAAATTAAAATCTGTGCATAATATATAAATTACTTTATTTTACCTTGCATAATTTACGATAACATTCGAACCTGTGGAATATGCGAGTTGACAATATGTTAAAAATTAAAATTATTTTGGTTTATTGATTTTATGCATGCAAAAATAATTGTTCATTTATTTAATTTTCCCTTGGGTTAATTGAGAATTTTGTCTGACAGTCACATGATTGGAAACGCCAATCAAAAAAGGTGATAACATCGTACAATATTTCTATACACAGTTGAGTATCACAAGTGACTCTAAAATTATTTCTAACTGTAGAAATAGTGATTTGACTAAAGAAATTATACAAGTTTCAACTAAAATTTTAGTGTACACAACCTTGTACATATAAGTTTTATTTATTAAACTAGCTGTGCCCGTGGCTTCACTCACGCGAATCTTGCTTCCCCGCTCCCGGCTATTTTAAAGACAAAAATGCTTATTATGGGTGTTCCTTAGAAGATAGATGTGTACTCTCCCGGACTTTTTTGTAGGTATTTTTAATGCCTATGATTATATGGTACATTAATTTGCTATATAACGTGTAGTTTACTCAGCATAAGCCATTTAAGCGCCGAATTTCAATTTTATTAATTGTATAGATGATGAACCGTATGCCGCATTTTGAGACATATTTTATTGAAAAAAAATTGTAATAATGAATAAACATTTATTCAGGGGTATTATTTGCAACATATCAAGTGTTTACAACAACTTTTAAAAAACTATCTTCTCCATGTTTGTAGATCTATTATAATAATAGTTTCAAACAATAGCAAAAAGTGCTGACACTCGCTCTATAAATATGCTACATACAGTAGAAATCCGTGTGTCACTACTATCGTAGCCACCCAGATACAGTTTCCGCCCGTAAGCTATATTTCATACGGCTTCCCCGTTCATGAAGCATAATGAAGGTATCGGAGACGCTCTTGGGGAACTTGGCGCGAAGCACGTGTGCCACTTTGCCGCCCGATTTCACTTTACCCACTACTATCTAAAGTGGTATTACAAAGTCTTTGGTTCGAAGCGCAGGTGCATTGACACTATGAATAGTTTTGTATACAAAGTTAAACGGTAAAAACGTAAATAGATTCTCATAGTAGATTTTATTTACTAAATATTTTTTTAATGAAGTTTCTTAATGCGGCTTTTGGTAGGAGTTAACTTGTAAAAATCATAACGCTTTTCGTCAAATCACAAAACACTGCAATTAGGGGACTCCTACGAGTGGTCTTGCACAATAGGCCGGCCCACGTTCAGTTATTCAATTGTTTATCAGTTATTTTATATAGCTTATATATAATTATTATACAAAACTTACATCGATGTTTTCTTTCTATGAATTGGACTAACTGATTTTTAAATAATATATTACATACTTATTTTATTTTTTGATGTGAAACATCTAATGCGGAGGGTCAGACCGATTGTTGGATTCAATGTTGACGGATGTTTTTTTTAATAGACAGACGGATCATTTCAAAGTTTCATATTAAAACATGGATAGATTAAAAGCGGTCGGTTAGGATCGAGACCACCATACACATAGTAATAAAATGAACATATTCACAATGACTTTCTTTTGTTACCGTCCGTCAGACACACACACACACACAAACATATTTTTAAATACTTACTAAGATGTTTCACATCTGGACGACGCGACGTCCCGTGACTGCCAATTTCGTTGCCAAAGAAAGCTCCCTGATAGTACACTCTTTTTAAATAGAAAAAAGTTGAGAGTGAAATTTTACACATTGTAATAAAAAGTCTAAAATATGAGGTTGCATGTTAAAGCCTTTTGTTTTATTGCTATAGTCACACTTGATGTTATTTGAAAAAATGATGTATTAATGCCAACTAAATAAGTGTCCACTCTCTTACAGCGATCGATTTTCTGTACATTTCGGAACGCATTCGCATCGTGAACAACCAATCCAGTAGTGAAATGCAGTCTTCTGAGCTTTACGACTGTAATTTCTCGTTCGCCGACCGTAAAACGTGAAGTTACAGTGGCCCGAATGAATTTGGTATCCTGTGTTAATTGACACTCGTGGGGAATTACCTTCTTTATTCTTTAATAAATTGTTTATTTTATAATGTACAATTAACATGAGCAGTGCATCTGTCGGCTCAAAGTTGAGTCACGAATCTTCTATACTTACTACTACAATATTAGAAAGCTTAAGAGATCGTTCGAATTTTTTTTGCATTTTATAGCCTTATTCATTGAAGAAGTTTATAAGCTATATAAGTTCACGCTATGACTGTGCTGCAGACAATTATGCAAAATGAGAACAACGATAGGTTATACGGGTCCATAAGCGGCGGCCCGGTGTAGAGCTGGTCGAATAAATGTAATACGGATGAAACCGTTGGGCGCAGCTAGTATGTAACAATGTGAAAATAATCGACCACGAAAACATGTTACTGCCTCATTAGCCTAGTAACCTTAGTGCTCGAGAGCCTGGGTTCGATTCCCAAGTCGAGCAAAGTGTTACTGGGTTTTTCTATGAAATTCTCAGTAGCAGCTCGGAGTTTCGCTTTGTGTATAATTAATGGCAGTAGGCTCGCCCTTTATTACATGGGACCTAAACATACCCGGAGAACTGTGGGTGTACACCTATGCCTAACCTTCGGGGATACAGGCGTGATGGTATGTTATTTTATGAAAACATGTTACTACCGGTGAGCGTACTTACTGTTTTCACTTAAGTGTCTCGTATGTTACATAAAATATTCAACACTACTAATAGTCCAGACAGTATGGCGTGTTCTGTACAATTTGGTGCGACGCTGCAATTTATTTCTAGACTTCATAGAACGACCTAGTTTGCAGCGCCTTTGTCCGAGGGTGCAATGTACTGGATGTAATTGAAGTATTTTCATATAAATTTATAGATTGCTTTATTACGTTTATTTTTTGTGGTAAATTTCTAACTTTTGTTAAAAGGTATTATTTTTTAATTATTCATTACTTATTTTAATAAGTTCGATTTTTTTCTCTAAGGCTAATTTAAAAATGTTAACGATAATAATCATAGTATTTAATTATATCATGAAAATAATATGATAATCAAACAGCTAATGGACATACGTAACATATACTCGTATATTGACGGCCGGAAAAAAAAAACGGTTATATGCAAAATCACTATACAGGGAGCATTCTTAACCAAAAACTGTGATAATGTATAGAGATACAATTTAATTTTTTAATTTTCTATTTTAAAATATTATTTAAATTTAAATTTTCTGTTTTACAAAAGACAGTTAATTATCAGAAATATCTAATAATTAAATAGAAAAAACCCTATTACAGTTGATCTATTTAAAAAAAATAATTTTGAAAAAGTGCAGTTGACTTTTTTTGCTGCATATAAAATATTAAGCTCTTAAATCTAAACTCAACAATCATTTTAATTTCTATAATTTTGTCCTGTGCAAGATGAACTCTACGACGTTGTAGCTCTTACCACTGCACCCCAGGAGGATTTTTAATAGCTTAGGACATAATCAATTAATGAAGTTAGTTAACCATAAATTACATAAGAATACTGAAGTCGGAATGTGAACGCTTTAATCCTGAAAAACCAAACAATTAAAAGTTTTTATCAAGCCTTCAACGAGGAGATGCTCTCTCAGATAAGAAGTTGCAAGTTAAGGCAAGTTAAATATAAAAGCAGGAGCCTCGAGGTAAGAACGCCGACATTCTTTCGAACACGTTTCTTTAGGATGGTGTTTTGATAATTTATTTAGAGATGTGAATAGTTTAATCTGCTGTCAAAGAAAGCTTACGCGTGGTGTTTGTTAAGATTGGTTGGAAAATGATAATTTTGGTAGATATTAAAATATAATGAGTTACGATTAAAAACTATAATCTCATTTATTTTGTAGTTTAAAGGCGTTAACTACATATTGTTAGTAATCAGAAAGCCTACATGTTGCAGTAGTATATACTAAAAGAACATAAATCAAAGTTGAATTCTCATTGTGTCCATCAATATGCGGACTTGCATCATTAAAGTTTATTTCCAACTGTAGATTTTTTATTTTGTCCAAATACCTAACGCCGACTGGTGATAAGTAAATAACAACAGTCGAGGGATTAAGATTAATTGGTGAAGTTTTTGGTCGGAGCTCAGACTGTCATGTAATACTTTTTTTTTTTATGAATTTTCTTTTGTTTGACTCTATACTATGTAATACAGGTAGCATTTTGCATAATAAAACTTGGTTATTATGCACATGCGAATTGGAATGGAAACACGACCTAACTTGGAACATGAATTCTGTGTTGTCACAATAATTCGCTGTAAATTTTTAACAAAGGAGTCATTTTTTTTTTAGGACACTTTATATACACTAAATAATTGAAGTAATGGACTTCAATAAAGAGGAATTGTTGTTAAGTTAGGAAAAAGAAGATGGTTTATCGGTGGTAGCCATCATATTGGCATGACGAAAATAAATATGGAGAAAGATATATTGTAATACATACACTAAACGAATTTGCAGCAGTGCGAGTTACCGAAGCAACTTATTAAATCAAATACATAATGGTGTTTTAATTGGCGTATGACTATTGTATCGGGTATCACTGAAATATTGCAAAAATCCTATAAATTAATTAGTATTTAAAAAATCGACACCACCAATTTACACTACGCTAGCTTTAAATTTGGGCAACTTCCGTTGTTGTAAAATTTTTGGATTAATAGAAATTATATTCAAGTTACAATAAATAATGAAGCTATACAGTAAACTCGAAACTGCGGTACAGTTTTTATATCGATTAATATAAATTACGCTAAATAATATCGGTGTAAAATCAAAAGGTATTTTCAAGTTAGCGTAGTGTAAATTGCTGGTGTCAAAATATGAAATTATCCGATAATTTGTAGCATCTAAATAATTTGCTTTTATAGCGAAAGTATTGTATTAAAAAGTTATCCATACCTTTCCTAAAGATAAATACCATTAAAATTCAAAGATTAGATTAGTATTAAATCTCGTAACTCCACCAAACTAATTCAAACAAAGACATTTTGGCGAATAGCCTAATAGGGGTACGAGCGCGTTAAATTGTTTAGCCAAGCGTTTGTCGGTCTGCCAATCCGCCAGTCTGCCATTGAGCCAGTAAATGTAGACAGCTTTTACTTACAATATAAAGGCCATTTCTCTACAGCCGGACAATATATTTGGCGTTAAGATTTAGAACGGAAACAAAGGAACAAGATTGAAATTAAATATTTCAGTTTAATCTATTTTCATAAATTTGTAATGTCTGTACATGTCATTTTTTTTTTCAAATTTTCTGATATATATAGATACTATTTGGGACACTAATCACGAATATGTCTGTATGTTTACATGTCCGGATTTAACCCGAAAACAATTTTTATGATTTTTTACATTGGAAGCATAAATCATTCCTTAATTTTGTCCTTAAAATTATATTTTTTCTTTCAGCATCCATTGATATATATATTGATGCCAAATTTCAAGTTTCTAAGTCACCTAGAAATGGTCTAAGTTTTTGATGAGCGAGTGGGTGAGTCAATCAGTGAGTGATAAAAATGTACTTTGCAGGCCCTAATTACTCAAGAACTATAATAGACTTATTCGTGAAAGGGTTTCTAGGTGTTCAAGGGAGGTTTATTAAATTTCAAGTATGTAGGTCGAATAGTTTTTGACTTATGGAGGGGTCGAAAGTACCTCGAAGTGATTCGTGTAAAAATATATACACACACACTGGCCGATGTGTCGCCGTTTTCTTTTCCGAACTTGGCTGATATACTACCATGTGTCTAGAAAAGAGGTCAACTTTAAAATTCTAATCTAATGTAACGATATTACTACAAAAATATCAATGATATAAATTTAACACACATTAGGTTGTGTATGAAAATAAAATATATTATTTATTTATCAATGTAATGTTACGGCATGTTACAACCCGATTAAAATGATAGAGAAAATCCTGTTCCCGAAATATCTCGAAGCAACTACAAACTACTCAGGACTTCTAAATAATATTCGCGTTATAAACAACCGCGGCGCATGTTTGTGTAAACATCGCAGTTTACACACAAATCTACAGGACTTATCGCCTCGATTACGTCATCGAGTAGGCATAGAAACTAAACGTCAAGAAAGTTAGCGACGATTCCCGATTTTTCTGCGATCGTTTAGTGTAGGTATTTTAGCGACACAGGCGGGGCGTCGAGGCAGTTCAGTTTTGAATTACAAAGCGATAACAACGAGCGACAAAAGAAGTGAAACCAAAGTGAAATAAATAACAGTGTTGTGAGTTCGTGAAATTTGTAACTGTGTGGAATTCGAATAAAACTTCTTCACGTCAATCATTGGCATTTTTAATACCCATGGGTGTAATAGTAATATAAACTTATATTGAATTTATACAGGTAAATAAGAAAAACGGTCAATCAGAATTTAATGTCAATCGTGCATTTATATAATGCAACAACGAAACAATTTATGAAAGAACTAGGCCAATCTGAGAACTAGATCAACCTTAAGTCACAGACGCCTAAATACAACTAAACGAAAATTATGAATCTTTCTAAAAAGTTCCAGGAAAATATCGAGACGTAAAATTTTTTTTTAACCTTTTGTTAAGTTTAGGTTTGATAAATAATAAAACTATTTTTTCTGAGTTTCTGGAAGCTGAGAATTTTCACGAATCTTTAATTTATTAAAACTGTTAATATACCCTATATTATATACATATTATAGTGTTTTTTAGTGTAATCCTATTTTCAATGTAATATCTGATTATGCCGATAAGTTTAGACAGGACCTGATTTTCCACTAAGCATCTGTTGATACAGTAAACCCTTTTTTTGTGTTGACTGTCAAAAAACTACTTGTAAAAATTAGTAAGTACTAAGAAAAATAATAAAATTATTTATAAGCAAATAACAATAAAGAAAGAAGATAATGTATACAAATTATTGTAATCGTTGGACCAGTAATTTTGCAGTGAAGCAGAAGATACTTCAACCATAGTTGTTACTGTTGACATTTGCCTCAGAGACAATAATTTAAATGCAGACTCCATTAAAGTTAATGGCAGCTATCCAACAACCGCAAGGCAGGCAGATAGGCAGCCCTCACGTAGGAAACTGGTTTACTCTACCAAGGAAAACGATCCGCTCCACTTTCCTCACTCTGATTATAAAAATTGTATATTAAATTCGATAGACATTGTATAGACCAATGTTCGTTGCAAATGCAAATAATGATTCTTTACAACATCGGCTTAAGAATTTATGTACTCATTTTCGTAATTCAATTTATCTGCACTATATTGTTTAATATATTACTTATTTATTTTGGTAATATTTACTGGTTGACGGTTGTCTTTGACAATTAAACACTTTGTTTTATTTTAGATAGTTTAATGAAAAAGTCCTTAAAAAAAACACTGCTCACTTGACAAACCAACATTATACAAGGTGTCCAGAAAGGGTATCGGGTATTTGTAAGTCCAATGAAACAAAAATTATTTGTATGCAATAAAAAAGTTTATTGTTTATTATTAGCATATGAATTGGAGAATTATTTGGAAAAGATGATTTTATCCAAATGATGACCGTTACGTTGCTGGCACTCTTCTAAACGGAAACGAAGATTGGCGATAACACGTTGACACATAGCTATCGATATTGCTACCATTTCTGACCTGATGTTTTGCTTTAACTAGGTTAGATTCGTCGGATTGTTTTGATAAACCTTACTTTTAAGGTATCCCCATGCAAAATAGTCAAGCGGACTAAGGTCGGGGCTTCTGGGAGGCCAGTTGATGTTACCCCTTCGCGAAATGACTTTATTAGGGAATAATTCGTTAACAACTTCCATTGAGTCATTTGAGGTATGGCAAGTGGCCCCATCTTGCTGGAACCACGTTCTTGAGTTGAAACCTGCAAACTCCTGCAACTCTGGGACCAAAAAATTTTGCAACATATCGCAATAACGGTCACTATTCACATTAATTGCTCGGCCTCGTTGATCTTCATGAAAATAAGGACCAATTATGCCTTTAGCAGACATAGCGGCCCAAACAACGACCTTTGGGCTATGCAGGGGTCGTTCATGCTTTCGTCTCGGATTCTCCACTGCCCAGTACCGACAATTCTGCTTATTAACATGACCATTCAGGTGAAAATTTGCTTCGTCACTGAACAGTATGTTGTTAAAGTTGTTAAATCGCTGCAGCATTTCGTTCGCAAAATTCAGTCGATTAGCATAGTCCGTATCCTTCAATTCTTGAACCAATTGAATTTTACAGGCTTTTAGATATAAGTCTTTCTTTAAAATCGAATGTAAAGACGATTGTTTGATGTTCAACGCTTGGCTTCGCTTTCGGATGGATAAAGACGGATTTTGACGAACCGACGCCTCAACTTCTTCAATTGTGTTTCTTCATCGCGAACTGAACGAGGACGACCAGAGTTTTGAATTTTAACTGTCGCACCTGTATTCTCGAACATCCTGATCCATTTCCTAATGCTATCGTCACTTGGCGTGTACGATATTCCGCACGATAGAGACGTTGAGCAGTCACTATTGAATCACCATTACGATAATACGCTCGTACGCAAAATGCGCGATGCGTCCCCGAGGGAGGAAGGAGTGGACCATGCGTATGTGTATTTAATAATCGGAATGGTTTTTCTACACTAACTAGCGCTTTAGTCTAACTAGCGCAAAAAAAGAAAAAAGGTCCCTTACAGAACCTATGTACCTGTGTGGTGTGCACGTGTGTGTGTTCATACGTGTGTAATGTTGAATGTGGGTAGCTAAGTGTTGCACGTATAGTGTCACTTGTATCGCGCGGGCGGCTGCCTGACCCAAGGGTTTCACACCGAGGAACGGACCTAGGCTTGGGTTGCCGCTAGAG
The DNA here is from genome assembly GCA_033032175.1 of Saturnia japonica. Taxonomy (NCBI): domain Eukaryota; kingdom Metazoa; phylum Arthropoda; class Insecta; order Lepidoptera; family Saturniidae; genus Saturnia; species Saturnia japonica. Next base: position 16,863,788 of record CM065309.1, on the reverse strand, counting down.
AGGGTGGACGTGACGGGTGTGCGGGAGCGAAGTTGACCGTCCGTCCTCTGCGGAGAGAAGAGTGGTTACGCGAGCGTGGGCGGTGGCACGCTCTGTTTGGAGAGGCGGTGGAATAGAACGCGTTTGCTGTTTCGATTTGGTTGAGCGGATCAGTGAAGATATTACGCGGCTTGCGTTTACTCCGGCAGGCATTGGGGTCGGAATCATAAGAAGCTGCCGCTTTGATTAAGGGATTCGCGTGGTTCGACGCGGTGTCGAAATAAGAGCGAGAAAGGTGTTTGGCATAGGCATGTATCGAAGGAAGGTCCATATCTCTATGGAGATCTTCCATACGAACATACCAAGGGGCGCCGGTAAGGCGGTGAAGAAACCTATTCTGGATGGTTTGTAAACGATCCCAATTATATCTTGGCATATGTGCGAACACAACGCAGCTATATGTCATAATCGGTCGGATACACATCTTGTAGAGCGTAAGCTTGTATCTCGTAGACATTTTGCTTGCAGCACATAACAGAGCATGCAATCGGGCGAGGCGCTCTTTTCTTTTCCGAACTTGGCTGATATACACTACCGTGTGTCTAGAAAAGAGGTCATCTTTAAAATTCTAATTTAATGTAACGATATCACTACAAAAATATCAATGATATAAATTTAACACACATTAGGTTGTGTATGAAAATAAAATATGTTATTTATTTATCAATGTAATGTTACGACCTGTTACAACCCGATTAAAAAGATAAAGAAATTCTGTTCCCGAAATATCTCGAAGCAACTACAAACTACTCAGCCTTCGAAATAATGTTCGCGTCATAAACAACCGCGGCGCATGTTTGTGTAAACATCGCAGTTTACACACACATGTATAGGACTTATCACCTCGATTACGTCATCGAGTAGGCATAGATACTAAACGTCAAGAAAGTTAGCGACGATTCCCGATTTTTCTGTGATCGTTTAGTGTAGGTATTTAAGTGAATCAGGCGGAGCGCCGAGGCAGTTCAGTTTTGAATTACAAAGCGATAACAACGAGCGATAAAAGAAATGAAACCAAAGTGAAATAAATAACAGTGTTGTGAGTTCGTGATATTTGTAACTGTGTGGAATTCGAATAAAACTTCTTCACGTCAATCATCGGCATTTTTAATACGGGTGTAATAGTAATATAAACTTATATTGAATTTATACAGGTAAATAAGAAAAACGGTCAATCAGAATTTAATGTCAATCGTGCATTTATATAATGCAACAATTCGAAACAATTTATAAAAGAACTAGGTCAATCTGAGAACTAGACCAATCTTAAGTCACAGACGCCTAAATACAACTAAACGAAAATTATGAATCTTTCTAAAAAGTTCCAGGAAAATATCGAGACGTAAAATTTTTTTTTACCCTTTTGTTAGGTTTAGGTTTGATAAATAATAAAACTATTTTTTCTGAGTTTCTGGAAGCTGAGAATTTTCACGAATCTTTAATTTATTAAAAGTGTTAATATAACCTATATTATATACATATTAAAATGGTTTTTAAGTGTAATCCTATTTTCAATGCAATATCTGATTATGCCGATAAGTTTAGACAGGACCTGATTTTCCACTAAGCATCTGTTGATATAGAAACCCTTTTTTGTGTTGACTTTCAAAAAACTACTTGTAAAATTAGTAAGCACTAAGAGAAATATAATAAAATTATTTATAACCAAATAACAATAAAGAAAGAAGATAATGTATACAAATTATTGTAATCGTTGGACCAGTAATTTTGCAGTGAAGCAGAAGATACTTCAACCATAGTTGTTACTGTTGACATTTGCCTCAGAGACAATAATTTAAATGCAGACTCCATTAAAGTTAATGGCAGCTATCCAACAACCGCAAGGCAGGCAGATAGGCAGCCCTCACGTAGGAAACTGGTTTACTCTACCAAGGAAAACAATCCACTCCACTTTCCTCACTCTGATTATAAAAATTGTATATTAAATTCGATAGACATTGTATAGACCAATGTTCGTTGCAAATGCAAATAATGATTCTTTACAACATCGGCTTAAGAATTTATGTACTCATTTTCGTAATTCAATTTATCTGCACTATATTGTTTAATATATTACTTATTTATTTTGGTAATATTTACTGGTTGACGGTTGTCTTTGACAATTAAACACTTTGTTTTATTTTAGATAGTTTAATGAAAAAGTCCTTAAAAAAAACACTGCTCACTTGACAAACCAACATTATACAAGGTGTCCAGAAAGGGTATCGGGTATTTGTAAGTCCAATGAAACAAAAATTATTTGTATGCAATAAAAAAGTTTATTGTTTATTATTAGCATATGAATTGGAGAATTATTTGGAAAAGATGATTTTATCCAAATGATGACCGTTACGTTGCTGGCACTCTTCTAAACGGAAACGAAGATTGGCGATAACACGTTGACACATAGCTATCGATATTGCTACCATTTCTGACCTGATGTTTTGCTTTAACTAGGTTAGATTCGTCGGATTGTTTTGATAAACCTTACTTTTAAGGTATCCCCATGCAAAATAGTCAAGCGGACTAAGGTCGGGGCTTCTGGGAGGCCAGTTGATGTTACCCCTTCGCGAAATGACTTTATTAGGGAATAATTCGTTAACAACTTCCATTGAGTCATTGGAGGTATGGCAAGTGGCCCCATCTTGCTGGAACCACGTTCTTGAGTTGAAACCTGCAAACTCCTGCAACTCTGGGACCAAAAAATTTTGCAACATATCGCAATAACGGTCACTATTCACATTAATTGCTCGGCCTCGTTGATCTTCATGAAAATAAGGACCAATTATGCCTTTAGCAGACATAGCGGCCCAAACAACGACCTTTGGGCTATGCAGGGGTCGTTCATGCTTTCGTCTCGGATTCTCCACTGCCCAGTACCGACAATTCTGCTTATTAACATGACCATTCAGGTGAAAATTTGCTTCGTCACTGAACAGTATGTTGTTAAAGTTGTTAAATCGCTGCAGCATTTCGTTCGCAAAATTCAGTCGATTAGCATAGTCCGTATCCTTCAATTCTTGAACCAATTGAATTTTACAGGCTTTTAGATATAAGTCTTTCTTTAAAATCGAATGTAAAGACGATTGTTTGATGTTCAACGCTTGGCTTCGCTTTCGGATGGATAAAGACGGATTTTGACGAACCGACGCCTCAACTTCTTCAATTGTTTCTTCATCGCGAACTGAACGAGGACGACCAGAGTTTTGAATTTTAACTGTCGCACCTGTATTCTCGAACATCCTGATCCATTTCCTAATGCTATCGTCACTTGGCGTGTACGATATTCCGCACGATAGAGACGTTGAGCAGTCACTATTGAATCACCATTACGATAATACGCTCGTACGCAAAATGCGCGATGCGTCCCCGAGTACTGTTCCATCGTGACTGAAACTCCACAAAATGGCGGACGCCACGAACCCCTCTCTGCACCCTTTAGACGCCCCGTTTCGAATATGGCGTGAAAACAAATACCCGATACCCTTTCTGGACAACTTGTATAAGAAAAAGTAGCTTCACTCAATATTGCCACACTGAGTTATGTGATACCAGCTTGATACCGTAAAATTTAAAATTAATGCGTACAATTCGCATACATTTATAATATAGTAGCTGTGCCCGCAGTGCTGCTCACGTGAACAAAAAAAAAAACGTTTTATCGGGGTAAAAGTACGAATTCATAGAAATAACCAATAAATACACAGTATTGTTGTCGTATAATAAACATTTAATTTACAATAACAAATAACAACCGAAAGCACATTGTATCACGCCACGGTACTGCCCACCGGAAGCACTACCGTACGTAATGCCTAGTGCTGCCACCGGAAGTGTCGCCATAGCCAAGCCAAGCCATGTAACTACCCCACCCGCCGATAGCACCATCTAGCCACGCCTTACGAGTGGAGTAGGGATAGCCAGCCATAAAAAGCCGTGCGTGCTTCAACTCGGGGCAGCTAGGTCAACTAGATGACTCCAGCCCACCTTCAGTCACAACGGTTGACTATGCCAAACTCAAATACTACCTCGCGGATAGGCAGTCCTTGCCCAGTCTTGTTAGGGTCCCGGACGCATTGGAGTGAGTTGCGCACGTAGATCTCGTGATCGACTCCCTAGTCGACCACCTCCAAGTCGGCATCGGAGAGGCCTCGAGAGAGGTCGAAGCGGCGAACGATCGCCGCTTTGTACTCCCTGCCGACGTGCGAGCGTTGTTGACGGAGAAGAACGCTGCGACTCGTGCGCACGACTCTTACCCGACCGAGGCAAACTGCGCACGGTTACGCGCACTCCAGAGAGCGGTTAAAGCCCGTATAACCGAGTTCAGAAGTCACAAATGGGACACCTTAGTCGAAGGGCTAAGGCCGTCACATCTGACTTACTGGAAAGTAGCCCACGCTCTTAAAATATATCCTCACCCTCGCATGCCCCCCCTCGAAAGGGGTCCCGGTACTACGCCCGCGTTCGATACCATCGACAAGGTGAAGTGCCTTGCCGCTTATTTGGAGAGCCAGTGCTCCCCGAACAGCGTCAACGCAAATACCGACCGAGTCGGAGATATCAAAGCCCGCGTGGGGGAGCTGAATAAGCCCCCCGCATCAGAATCCCTGTCCCTAGTCACTTCTGAGGAGGTTTGTGCCATACTCAAAAGCCTTAAGCTTAAAAAGTTACCAGGTCCTGACGGGATCAGGAACGAAGTACTCAAACTTCTTCCCAATCACCTCATAGCTTTATTGGTCTGCATCTTCAATGTAGCTATAGCCAACTGCCATTTTCCAGCCGTCTGGAAAACGGCCATTGTCATAGGTATTCACAAGCCCGGCAAGAGCGCGTCGCTTCCTGACAGCTACCGCCCTATAAGTCTTCTCAATACCCTAGGTAAAATCTATGAGCGGCTTCTTCTGAACCGTCTCAAGTCCGTTAGAGAGAAGAAAAACCTCTATCTGCCTGAGCAATTCGGTTTTCGTGCTAGACATTCTTGCACTCATCAAGTGCACCACCTCACGGAGCACATTACGTTTAAATTTTCCGAGTTATATACACCCTCGTACACTGGCAGTCTTTTTCGACGTAACCAAGGCATTTGATAAGGTCTGGCACGAAGGATTAGTCTATAAGCTGTACTCTCGCGAAGACCCCGATAGATTAGTTAAAATCATCCGCGATTATCTCAAAGACCGCACCTTTCGCTACAGAGTGGAAGGTGAACTATCGACACCCCACCCCATACGCTCAGGCGTCCCCCAAGGTTCCGTCCTGGCTCCTAGCCTCATCAATCTATACGTCAGTGACCTACCAAAACTTCCCGAGAAAGTTGAGGTAGGGCTATACGCTGACGATACAGTCATATACTCCTCTCAAAGGCAAAGACTCAACATCAAATGTTGTTAGCGACGCATAGGCCTAAGCGTAATGATACGATAATAACGATTGTAAATATAAGTTGTAAGGTTGAATAATTTGCACGAACGATCAATAATTAAATGTTTCTAATGTTTTGAATATGTTACTATAGCGTGTAGGTATGTAAGAACAGTATATAAGTCATGAAAATGTGTGTAATCTAATAAAAATAATCACTTAAAGTACTAAAATCATATATTGCCAATAATTCATATTTTGTAAAAGTTATACGTAATATTTTGTGTTATATAAGTAAAATAGCCTTCTGTATGTGTTTTATAATGTTTGTAAGCTCAAAAAGTGCGTATATAACGAGTCGCAAGACGTTTTAACGTTGCAATGTTTAATGCTTTATATCTCCCGTGTTTATTAACCTATAATGTTAAAGTTAGTGTTTTTGAATAGGTATTTGTGTCTACATTGATGTGAAATAGTTTTTATTGTAATTGAATAACTGTAATTAGAGATATTAACAATTTATTGTATTCTGTATACAAGTAATAATAATAATAGACAGAGACAGCAATATTGCAACCACTGCGCATTACCGCGGTTAACGGACCACACCCAAGTTTGGTAATGAGCAGTACGGATAGAGACGCCATCGTCCGTCTCGCTCTCCGGCAAACCATATAAAAGGCGTTCTGCCGGGGCAAACGAGCGCCAAGTCCGGTGAAGCTGTAAAAGCCGCAGCGGCTCTGTTTGACGATAGGGCCCCTAAGGCTAAGTGTAGTCAGATCTAAAAAAAAAATCAACTCGGGGCAGTCTCGCACCACATTAGCGCGCGGTAACTCTTGCCGTCTTGAGTATCAATTTCAAATTGTTAACAAAGTGACAATTGCTTTAATGTGATTAAACATAATAAATAATAAAACGTACACACCAAGTGACGTTTAAATTCTACCTGTCCTTACAATATATACGATTATAAAACTCGAGAGATTGTTCGCTTAAAAATGCGCAAGTCTCTAGAACAACCAATCAGATTGGAAAATTCGTTTTGCATTTTATAACCTCTTTATTGAATATGGTTACAGATTAAAAAATTCGTGGTAAAACTCTGTATTGTTGTCGTATAATAAACATTTAATTTACAATAACAAATAACAACCGAAAGCACATTGTATCACGCCACGGTACTGCCCACCGGAAGCACTACCGTACGTAATGCCTAGTGCTGCCACCGGAAGTGTCGCCATAGCCAAGCCAAGCCATGTAACTACCCCACCCGCCGATAGCACCATCTAGCCACGCCTTACGAGTGGAGTAGGGATAGCCAGCCATAAAAAGCCGTGCGTGCTTCAACTCGGGGCAGCTAGGTCAACTAGATGACTCCAGCCCACCTTCAGTCACAACGGTTGACTATGCCAAACTCAAATACTACCTCGCGGATAGGCAGTCCTTGCCCAGTCTTGTTAGGGTCCCGGACGCATTGGAGTGAGTTGCGCACGTAGATCTCGTGATCGACTCCCTAGTCGACCACCTCCAAGTCGGCATCGGAGAGGCCTCGAGAGAGGTCGAAGCGGCGAACGATCGCCGCTTTGTACTCCCTGCCGACGTGCGAGCGTTGTTGACGGAGAAGAACGCTGCGACTCGTGCGCACGACTCTTACCCGACCGAGGCAAACTGCGCACGGTTACGCGCACTCCAGAGAGCGGTTAAAGCCCGTATAACCGAGTTCAGAAGTCACAAATGGGACACCTTAGTCGAAGGGCTAAGGCCGTCACATCTGACTTACTGGAAAGTAGCCCACGCTCTTAAAATATATCCTCACCCTCGCATGCCCCCCCTCGAAAGGGGTCCCGGTACTACGCCCGCGTTCGATACCATCGACAAGGTGAAGTGCCTTGCCGCTTATTTGGAGAGCCAGTGCTCCCCGAACAGCGTCAACGCAAATACCGACCGAGTCGGAGATATCAAAGCCCGCGTGGGGGAGCTGAATAAGCCCCCCGCATCAGAATCCCTGTCCCTAGTCACTTCTGAGGAGGTTTGTGCCATACTCAAAAGCCTTAAGCTTAAAAAGTTACCAGGTCCTGACGGGATCAGGAACGAAGTACTCAAACTTCTTCCCAATCACCTCATAGCTTTATTGGTCTGCATCTTCAATGTAGCTATAGCCAACTGCCATTTTCCAGCCGTCTGGAAAACGGCCATTGTCATAGGTATTCACAAGCCCGGCAAGAGCGCGTCGCTTCCTGACAGCTACCGCCCTATAAGTCTTCTCAATACCCTAGGTAAAATCTATGAGCGGCTTCTTCTGAACCGTCTCAAGTCCGTTAGAGAGAAGAAAAACCTCTATCTGCCTGAAAAAAAAAAAAAAAAAAAAAAAAAAAAAAAAAAAAAAAAAAAAAAAAAAAAAAAAAAAAAAAAAAAAAAAAAAAAAAAAAAAAAACTTCCCGAGAAAGTTGAGGTAGGGCTATACGCTGACGATACAGTCATATACTCCTCTCAAAGGCAAAGACTCAACATCAAATGTTGTTAGCGACGCATAGGCCTAAGCGTAATGATACGATAATAACGATTGTAAATATAAGTTGTAAGGTTGAATAATTTGCACGAACGATCAATAATTAAATGTTTCTAATGTTTTGAATATGTTACTATAGCGTGTAGGTATGTAAGAACAGTATATAAGTCATGAAAATGTGTGTAATCTAATAAAAATAATCACTTAAAGTACTAAAATCATATATTGCCAATAATTCATATTTTGTAAAAGTTATACGTAATATTTTGTGTTATATAAGTAAAATAGCCTTCTGTATGTGTTTTATAATGTTTGTAAGCTCAAAAAGTGCGTATATAACGAGTCGCAAGACGTTTTAACGTTGCAATGTTTAATGCTTTATATCTCCCGTGTTTATTAACCTATAATGTTAAAGTTAGTGTTTTTGAATAGGTATTTGTGTCTACATTGATGTGAAATAGTTTTTATTGTAATTGAATAACTGTAATTAGAGATATTAACAATTTATTGTATTCTGTATACAAGTAATAATAATAATAGACAGAGACAGCAATATTGCAACCACTGCGCATTACCGCGGTTAACGGACCACACCCAAGTTTGGTAATGAGCAGTACGGATAGAGACGCCATCGTCCGTCTCGCTCTCCGGCAAACCATATAAAAGGCGTTCTGCCGGGGCAAACGAGCCCAACCGGTGAAGCTGTAAAAGCCGCAGCGGCTCTGTTTGACGATAGGGCCCCTAAGGCTAAGTGTAGTCAGATCTAAAAAAAATATCGGGGCAGTCTCGCACCACATTAGCGCGCGGTAACTCTTGCCGTCTTGAGTATCAATTTCAAATTGTTAACAAAGTGACAATTGCTTTAATGTGATTAAACATAAAAAATCACGCAACCAAGGACCTCACTGCGTGTGTGTACCTTGATGTTTCGCCCTCTTCACGCCCAGTATTTCGGGTGTGTAACAGGGTTGGTCGCACGTAGTGAGAGGGGCTCGCACGCACTGGTTTCCAGACAGCTGGTTACCGTAGCGTGTTATCCGCCGTCGGTTATATACAGAGTACGAGGGAATCGTTTCCGTCGCGTTCGCGCCCTCGGTGCGCGGTCCCGCTCTGTATAGATTGACGTAGCACATTGTATAGTAGGCGCTCGGCTCCGCGCTCATTTTAAATGTAGAATCCAAAGAGCCGTGACCACTCTCGGGAAGTGGTTTGACGACTGGCGAATAGCCATCAACCCCACGAAGAGCGCAGCGGTGCTCTTCGACCAAACCGCCTCACAGATACCGAGAAACCTCAAGAATCGTCCCCTTGAACTCTTCGGTAATCCGATCCCCTGGGTAAAGGAGACCAAATATCTAGGTGTAATCCTAGATAGTAGACTCTCCTTTATACGTCACGTCACTCTGGTTAAGAAAAGTGCCGCCTGGACCCTCGCCCGATTGCATCCTCTGTTATGTGCTGCAAGCAAAATGTCCACGAGACACAAGCTTACGCTCTACAAGATGTGTATCCGACCATTTATGACATATAGCTGCGTTGTGTTCGCACATATGTCAAGATATAATTGGAAACGTTTACAAGCCATCCAGAATAGGTTTCTTCACCGCCTTACCGGCGCCCCTCAGTATGTTCGTATGGAAGATCTCCATAGAAATATGGACCTTCCCTCGATACATGCTTATGCCAAACACCTTTCTCGCTCTTATTTCGACACCGCGTCGAACCACGCGAATCCGTTAATCAAAGCGGCAGCTTCATATGTTCCCGACCCCAATGCCTGCCGGAGTAAACGCCGGCCGTGTAATATCTTCACTGACCCGCTCGACCAAATCGAAACAGCAAACGCGTACTATGCCACCGCCTCTCCAAATAGAGCGTGCTACCGCCCACGCCCGCGTAACCACCGTTCTCTCCGCAGAGGACGGGCGGTCAACTTCGCTCCCGCACACCCGTCACGACCGTCACCACTCTCTAGCGGTAACCCAAGCCTAGGTCCGTTCCTCGGTGTGAAGCCCTTGGGTCAGGCAGCCGCTCGCGCGATACAAGTGACACTATACGTGCAACACTTAGCTACCCACACACAACTTTACGCACGTATGAACACACACACGTGCACACCACACAGGTACATAGGTTCTGTAAGGGACCTTTTTTTTTTCTTTTTTTGCGCTAGTTAGACTAATGCGCTAGTTAGTGTAGAAAAACCATTCCGATCACTAAATACACATACGCATGGCTTCCTCCTTCCTCCCAGGAGCAGGGGAACGTGCATATGAGTCCTTGCCCAGTCTTGTTAGGGTCCCGGACGCATTGGAGTGAGTTGCGCACGTAGATCTCGTGATCGACTCCCTAGTCGACCACCTCCAAGTCGGCATCGGAGAGGCCTCGAGAGAGGTCGAAGCGGCGAACGATCGCCGCTTTGTACTCCCTGCCGACGTGCGAGCGTTGTTGACGGAGAAGAACGCTGCGACTCGTGCGCACGACTCTTACCCGACCGAGGCAAACTGCGCACGGTTACGCGCACTCCAGAGAGCGGTTAAAGCCCGTATAACCGAGTTCAGAAGTCACAAATGGGACACCTTAGTCGAAGGGCTAAGGCCGTCACATCTGACTTACTGGAAAGTAGCCCACGCTCTTAAAATATATCCTCACCCTCGCATGCCCCCCTCGAAAGGGGTCCCGGTACTACGCCCGCGTTCGATACCATCGACAAGGTGAAGTGCCTTGCCGCTTATTTGGAGAGCCAGTGCTCCCCGAACAGCGTCAACGCAAATACCGACCGAGTCGGAGATATCAAAGCCCGCGTGGGGGAGCTGAATAAGCCCCCCGCATCAGAATCCCTGTCCCTAGTCACTTCTGAGGAGGTTTGTGCCATACTCAAAAGCCTTAAGCTTAAAAAGTTACCAGGTCCTGACGGGATCAGGAACGAAGTACTCAAACTTCTTCCCAATCACCTCATAGCTTTATTGGTCTGCATCTTCAATGTAGCTATAGCCAACTGCCATTTTCCAGCCGTCTGGAAAACGGCCATTGTCATAGGTATTCACAAGCCCGGCAAGAGCGCGTCGCTTCCTGACAGCTACCGCCCTATAAGTCTTCTCAATACCCTAGGTAAAATCTATGAGCGGCTTCTTCTGAACCGTCTCAAGTCCGTTAGAGAGAAGAAAAACCTCTATCTGCCTGAGCAATTCGGTTTTCGTGCTAGACATTCTTGCACTCATCAAGTGCACCACCTCACGGAGCACATTACGTTTAAATTTTCCGAGTTATATACACCCTCGTACACTGGCAGTCTTTTTCGACGTAACCAAGGCATTTGATAAGGTCTGGCACGAAGGATTAGTCTATAAGCTGTACTCTCGCGAAGACCCCGATAGATTAGTTAAAATCATCCGCGATTATCTCAAAGACCGCACCTTTCGCTACAGAGTGGAAGGTGAACTATCGACACCCCACCCCATACGCTCAGGCGTCCCCCAAGGTTCCGTCCTGGCTCCTAGCCTCATCAATCTATACGTCAGTGACCTACCAAAACTTCCCGAGAAAGTTGAGGTAGGGCTATACGCTGACGATACAGTCATATACTCCTCTCAAAGGCAAAGACTCAACATCAAATGTTGTTAGCGACGCATAGGCCTAAGCGTAATGATACGATAATAACGATTGTAAATATAAGTTGTAAGGTTGAATAATTTGCACGAACGATCAATAATTAAATGTTTCTAATGTTTTGAATATGTTACTATAGCGTGTAGGTATGTAAGAACAGTATATAAGTCATGAAAATGTGTGTAATCTAATAAAAATAATCACTTAAAGTACTAAAATCATATATTGCCAATAATTCATATTTTGTAAAAGTTATACGTAATATTTTGTGTTATATAAGTAAAATAGCCTTCTGTATGTGTTTTATAATGTTTGTAAGCTCAAAAAGTGCGTATATAACGAGTCGCAAGACGTTTTAACGTTGCAATGTTTAATGCTTTATATCTCCCGTGTTTATTAACCTATAATGTTAAAGTTAGTGTTTTTGAATAGGTATTTGTGTCTACATTGATGTGAAATAGTTTTTATTGTAATTGAATAACTGTAATTAGAGATATTAACAATTTATTGTATTCTGTATACAAGTAATAATAATAATAGACAGAGACAGCAATATTGCAACCACTGCGCATTACCGCGGTTAACGGACCACACCCAAGTTTGGTAATGAGCAGTACGGATAGAGACGCCATCGTCCGTCTCGCTCTCCGGCAAACCATATAAAAGGCGTTCTGCCGGGGCAAACGAGCGCCAAGTCCGGTGAAGCTGTAAAAGCTGCAGCGGCTCTGTTTTTGGATAGGGCCTCTAAGGCTAAGTGTAGTCAGATCTAAAAAAAAAATCAACTCGGGGCAGTCTCGCACCACATTAGCGCGCGGTAACTCTTGCCGTCTTGAGTATCAATTTCAAATTGTTAACAAAGTGACAATTGCTTTAATGTGATTAAACATAATAAATAATAAAACGTACACACCAAGTGACGTTTAAATTCTACCTGTCCTTACAATATATACGATTATAAAACTCGAGAGATTGTTCGCTTAAAAATGCGCAAGTCTCTAGAACAACCAATCAGATTGGAAAATTCGTTTTGCATTTTATAACCTCTTTATTGAATATGGTTACAGATTAAAAAATTCGTGGTAAAACTCTGAGGAGCAGAGCAGTAACCATGAATATCACATAATCTGAATATTATTTATTGATTCTAGAATATCAGTTAGAGAATCTAAGTACCTACTAATTTTTGTAATTGTATTCATAAACTAATATATATGTTTTAGAAATATTGTATATACTTTTTATAATTAATTTTGATAACCATTATTATTTAAACTGCTCGATTTTATACTAAACATAAAGAGCTACTAGTAACTAAGAAGATATTTATTTTTGAGGGCACAATAAAATTCGTTATGCCGATCGAGATCTAATCCATACCATTAAGAATGTCGTGTCAGTCAGGTAGTTCCCATGAGAAGGGTTCACTATTAATCAGATATTGAATAAAATTATATGGAATTTTAGATCACTAACCGTAACCGAATATTGGTATCAGGTTATTTGATTCATATGTACAATTTGTTAAATAATTATTAAATGCCAATTATAGAACTAACTTTAGCAGTATATAATATAAAAATATATAATTATATTCTCGCTTATTTGCTTATCATTCAATGAATACATTTGGTGTTATATTTGTATATAAAAGTAATAGAAGCAGATACAATTTTTTTTTACTTGTATTAGTAAATATACATTAAAGACTTATTTGCTGTTGCGTTTTTAGCTAGAAAGGGTAAACATATTTTTAAATGATTTATATGTTTTGGCGTTTTTCCACAATTTCATCTGAAATAACGATGTGGCGGAAGATAGTATTAAGCTATGTTTGGAGGAACTAGCTCTCAATTGTAGCTACCAAAACACACCTTTAAGTGTTTGGTGACAGATTTTCTACTTGAGGGTTATAGTTAGCGAGACGAATTTCAGAAAATTACCTACCAATTTGCTGTGCTTTCATCACGATGTTTCCCTAAACTAAAAGCTCAGGCTTATTGTAGGGTTTGAAGCCACATCTACCGAGGTTGTGTGCGAGCTCACGAGCACTGAGTCATCGGTTTAAGCATTCTGTGCCAGCTAATAGTGTATCAAAATATATAAAGCCAATCTTAGGAGATAAAACTCAATTTACTTAGTATAGTTTAAATAATAAGCAAACTGTAATAATAATAGAAACAGTAGTGGAATAGTAAACATCAATTCAATTGCCATAAAACATTCAACGCAATGTGATGTAGAAAAATATTCAGTTGTTAGGGTGCGCGTCCTTGAAAACCGAGCGAAATCTGCCTGTATTCGTTAACGCGACCCAATGTTGAATAATACATGACAGTTGCTACTCGTCGGGAACATATTCTGGCTGCCTAAGCAATGAGATTTTTAACTATTGACACTCGATTTTCCATCGTTTTGCAATTATAATTCTTGATGTGGGCAACGTGTTAGTCCCCTGTGTCATAGTACAATGCATGCTTTACCGATACACATGTGGGTACTCAGGTCTTTTGTCATCTTATCGTGCATACTGTAATCAACCTAATTGGAGTCTTTCTCCTCTTTCATGTAACGTTGAAAAATGCGCTTGCTTACTTATATATCTACTTATACTTACACTTACTTACTTACTTATACTTCTTGGCGGTTTAATTTTAAAATTGCAATTTCCGTCATTGGTTACATTTATTGTTTCTGTCCTTGATATTTATTTGAGAAGTACCACAGTATATTCTATTCTAAATTTCATTTTGAGTACATATACGCGATGCAAAATATACAAATAGATAATTACCATTATTAAAAAAGTAACTTATTTATTAAATGAGGCTTTATAAAATGATCTCAGAATACCACCCGCAATATCCACGCCGTGTTTATTGCCACAAACGTTGAAAAAAATATTTAAGTTGTATTATAAAAAACATTCTAAATTTCATGATCGCTTCTGTAGCGTGATGTTAAAAATAGCAATGAATATGAAGGTTGAATACACAACTTTTTACTTACTTTATAAACTTAAAAAATTGTAGACCCCCTAATTCGTTTCGTACCTACTATTGATTTCGTTTTGTTGGTTAAATTCGTGTATGTAAAACTATTATTTCTTACTTTTGAGTTAAAAATTAAGTCTATTATGCCATGTAAGCCTACTGTTAATTACATATAACAAATTGCAAACTCAGCCCTCTCGCGGGTTCAGGCTAATGATTTAATATTGAAAGTAATTGGACCTAACGATTCTATTCATAGCTCAATTATTAGTAATTTACACATTGCTATTGAAATATCCTTGTTAGTCAAAATGATGTAAACCAGATTCTTATTAATGCTATTTTAATGTATAATGTAATGCATTAACCATTTGACTAGCATTCGCATTGTTCAACTAAAGTGTTAGTTTATTTCGTACAATTTATTTCATTCGTACATATAAGTGAATATTGTTCCTCGCTTTTATAATAATAAAAAGACTGCATGTCTGTAATTCGTAGTAGATTATAATACTATTTGCATATTTAGTCCACTCCATCAACAGTTTTGGAAGGAACTTTAAAAGTCGGAAATAAGCCATATAAGGTGAAGAATAACTTCAAAATAAGAAAAGCAATCGAAGCGTGTTCCACAATGAGCCTGAGCTATCGGCCAAGGAAAACGTCGTAATAAAACTATAGCATGGTGATAAAGCATTTCCTAATGCCCGTTTAGCTAAATACCACCCTCAAATTGAAAATCTGTCGCCAAACACCTATAGGTATGTTCCAGCTGCTGCTTTTGTAAGCCAGTTTCTCTTCTCATGCTAGGCTAGTAAATATCCTGGGCCATATTATTATATAACATTAGATGAGATTGTAACTAAACCTTAAAACTATTAAGTACAAAAAAACCGGTTGATTATTGCTTACATGTACTTAAAGTTACCATTATAGTTTACAAATCAAGTGAGCTAAAGCAGCAGAGGGATAGTTATATTCATAGAAACACTAAACTAATCGAGTTCTGGAGAGAAGACTGTGTCTTGACACGTGTAATACTAGATACAAATAAGACAAGATTTATACAAGATGCAGAGATAATTTGGGAAGAGCAGATGGATAGGTAAAACCCGGAAAGGTAGCAATGGTTTGTCTTGAGTAAGATCTTCGTGCTGATACATACACAAGCTGATGATAAGAGTGATATCATTTTTGAGTTTAAATAAAAAGCAACTGCTGTTAAAGAAGAACTTTCTCCAGTACTTTATCTCTGGTAAGCAATGTGTTCCCTATTTCCCGCGCCCTCGTGTCATGAGCTTAATTTGAATTATGTTGGGACAGACTGTATGTACCCTGGCAACCCCTCAATACGTATAGAATTCACGTTAACATTTCCCGCGAGACGACATTGAAAAAATTATACTGCTCTCCTTCAGACGAAGGTTTGAATATTTTAAGGGTTAATATTGCTTTAGCTTTATAGATACTTGACAAAAAATGGTCTTCTGTAGCAAAAGAGGCAGGATTAGTGTTTTTATGTGCATACTTATATTAGATTTGACCGATTACTTTAGTTATTTTTTTTAAAGTTAGGACATCAAAGTAAAAGTAGCAATCCAAAAACAATGGTGACCACCGAGTGATCAGCAATCCATCGCTGGACGTCGCTGTTACGCCGACCTACAAGCCTTTGAGCAACTAGATGTATGATATGATCCCAAAACGCGAAAAATCAAAAGAGAGTCATTGTGACTATTACCATGTGAATGATGATCGTGATTCGTGACCCAGTCGCATATAGATCCCCCTACCACCCGGCTTGGTTACTGAATATAAGCCGGCTTATCCTATTAACGCAACACGCCTAATCGTGTCAATTACAGATGTACACCTGATGTTATGGTGCTCACGATTCAGTCGGACACATATTAAGTAAAGGTGTCCGTCCACCCAGTAACTAGATAATAATCTCCTAAGAAAAACTATTTTATAATATTACGTTTTTTCAAATAATTTTGAAAAAAATATCATATTCGAATATATTTTATTTACCGGACAGGCTAAATTATTGCTCTATACCAGATCTTAAGAGAGTACATTCCCAAAATGACGACTACCGTTTAAAGTTACGAGTATCGATCAAGGTAACAGCTGTTGTGTCTGCCTGCAAACACCTTAAAGTGAAAGCCACTGCATATACGCTAGCTGATATCAAATACATGGTGATCGCAAACTATCCACAAGCTCCTTCATGCGTACTCGAATAGTAGATTTTGGATCCGATTTTCAACATGAGAAACCCCTTGCACAAAATTAATGTCATAAATATAGGTATACAAGTATATAAAAAATGTTAACATTATATTAAAATGAATTTCATTCAAGATTACAATAATGTTTACCACAACAATATTTTAACTTTTGCGGTAAAAACCTTAAGACGTTAATATCAGCACTCCACTGAAGCTCCGTCGTAAAACCGAGATATTTTATTTCTTAGCATTACAACACTTTTACGATTTGAATCGTAAAATACGAAGACTTTATTAAATTCTGCAAGTCCAGTCGACGATGCATATTCTCGTTTGCTTTCAACACTGTAGCTTGGTATTATAAAATCATGCATCTGATTACTGGGTATTATGATTCTTTCATTGCGAATAATGCGAACTTTATAAGATTACCATGCATGATGCAACTTCATCACCAACATTGGTCATTCCACCTCAGATTCGATTCTCATCATCGATTCTTAACCATTAGTTAGCAATTGCTTCGTGCCTTTCCAAAAGTCTTCTTTTGATCACTGTTTCATCTAACCGAGGAAAACCCACCCCAACAATAGCTGTTGTTTCTTTGTTTGTTGTTTATTGATAATGTGGCAGATCGAATAATGAAAAATAATACCCTATTAATTTAGAGCTGCATCATAAACTTGCTTGCTTTTCCGTCCTCGAAAAATTAGGGTTATTGTAGAATTCTTAACCAAAGCCGCCATCGTTTCAGACACATATTTCCGTTTTAATGTTGACAACATAATGCCGGTATCATTTCGCATAATACCACTCCCGCCTCGACCGACAGAAGAACCGTTACTTGTGACAACTCAGTAAGTACCTATCGATCATATATTTCTTGTTCTTCGAAGTTTTCAAGAATATTTGAGTGGGCAATTTAGTGTGAGTTATGAACAAGAAATATTATGCTAAATTTATTTATAAATATCTAATGGAATATTAATTAACAATGTTTCACGGAAGAAGTTTCTTTGATGACAATATTTTTGTTACAAAAAAAAAATTATAATAAATAAATAATATTTTTATTAATTACGTTACATAAACTATTTCATTTGAAATTTTTTTTATTTAAATTTTGGATTGTTGTATATAACTACCCCAATTTACTATTATTGGTAATGCTATACTATATATTTATAAAGTTATTAGTCGAGCATACTAGTTCGATGACTATAAAACACTTAACTTCGACAGAAAAGTTACAGAACTCCGCTTATGAGCTGTAATCATGGCACATTTACTTAATACCCGATAATAACATTATATCGATAGTGAATAAATAGCATCTCCTGATCTAGGATTATCTAATTAACTCATATATGAAGTTCTTGGCAGATATAGGTACAAAAGCTTATAACATATACTATGTTATACTTTGTTATTTAATACAACAGACTTCGTCCAATATGAAATATAATATCGTCAAAATAATTTAAATCAGCCTTACTTTTAAATCAAAACGTCTCTAATCGCCTTAATTAATTCCATTAAGTAAGACAATATTTACAAAGAATGGAAGGGAAATAAGAAAACCGATACTTTTACAAATAGGCTCAAGCTCGTATCCCCAGGGTAGGATTATTCTCTAGGACGGACAAGCATACATAGGATCGTATAGTCCGATAACCGGCTAGGCCTACTTCATTAATCACATATCAGTTAACGAGGATTAGGTTTCGCATTAAGCGGGTGTAGACTGTTTGATAACGCTTTCGCTTACCCGGCACAAAGGTTCAGATAATTGGATGTAATGAAACGTTTAAAGGTACCCTTCGAACTAATCTATCATTAATGATTGTTATAAAATTAGTGTTTATTAAATTAACTTACAATCTATTTAATTGCCAGTATTTTTTTTACAATTCTCTGGCTTTCATCATCGATATCGTTCCTAATGTCCTCAAAACTGAAAGACTCGCAAGGTATTTTAACTTTTTTAACTCAAAGATTCATCGCAATTGAATGAATGGTTTTATAACCGATAACCTAAAAAAACCCATAGAAGTCAAACAAAGAAACTTGATATTATAAAGCTCAATGAATTGTTAATTTCAAAGCGTTAATCTCTGGAACTACAAGTCATATTTCGAAAGTTCTTTTTGAATTTAATAGCCTGTTTATTTTCTTCAAGCCACAACCTTAAGAAGTGGATCAGTAATCATGAACGTAAATAAATCTAGCAAGTTTTAGGCGAGTACGGAAAGTAAGAACAACAATAGGCTACACGGTACACCGGTGCTTTAGCGGCGACGACGCGGCGATCTGGTGAAAAATTGGTTGAATAAAATTGATACAGGTGAAACCATAGAGCACAGCTAGTTTATTTAAAAGATTTTACGTCGATAAAAAATAATATAAATGGTTAAGTTAGAAAATATGTAAAGAAATTGTGAGGGCCTTATCTGGTTTTCTTCTTAGGGTTCCGTGTCTCAAAAGGAAAAAAAGAACCCTTATAGAAGCACTTCGTTGTCCGTTTGTCTGTCTCTAAAGACTTTTTTTTCAGGAACTCGTAAAGTTATCAAATTGAAATTAATCCGCAATCCCTTGGAGGTGTAAAAAGATTAAGCTTCTAAGTTAAGGCAATCAAAAGATACGGCCCTTTATGCAGCTTTTTTACATTAGCAAGGAAATCAAAACCTATAGGGTAATTCCCGTTGATCTAGAACCATAAAATTTGGTAAGTAGCTTATAAAATAAGTAAAGGAATAAATCGCAAAACCGTATATTTCTTGTTATTGTATATAAAATATACTGTAAACTTATTTGCCGTTAATAAATTGACTGCGACCTATATCGATGTATGGGGACAACAGTTTTTCAATGTTAGAATTGTTCGGTGCTTGCTTCAATAATTTTACCTATTTATTTAAGTGAATGTAGCTGTACAATTATGGAATCCTAGGTGAACGAGTACGACTCGCACTTGGCCAGCTTTTTTATATCTAATATTACTAATCTTTACCAGGAAAAGATGTCGTAGCGTACACGTACACATGTACACATGATGACACTAAACATTATCGCTTCAACAAGTACTAAATTTACGTTCGGCTAATAATGTTTCTTTCGCGGAATCTTGCAAAATATTCAGAAAATGTACTAAATAAAACTCTCTTTATATTGTCTTCGTTAAGTTCGTTGTATACCTTCACCGCCAATATATTTATGGTAACAATTTCAAAAGTTAATTTCAAGACAAACGTACCCAGTTCTCTGTTTTAAGTTCGTGCGTCTTCGCGATTGTTTACCAAAAGTTTCGTTTGTATTATCTGTTCAGAAAAGTTTACGTTATCAATAAGTTACAGCGATATTCATGTGGTAAAGGGCCAAAGTTTTCACTTGTAAGACATCTGGAAATAACTCGAAACTAAAACTGCACATGTTTGTAATCACAGAAGACAAATCGGTAATCATATTTTGGAAGAAAACAAAATATAATAAGAAGTTACGAGCTTTGACAACTATGAGAATACCAAAAGGTAAAATGCGATGGTAATTGAGCACATTTCGACTGCAGGTCTATTTTAGGGGTAAAGTAATAAAGCATTTAGATAATAAAAGTGATGAACACGCAGTTAATACAACAGGAATTCAACCTATTAATTAAAGTCAGTAAATGCTTTTGCTTTTACTAAGTACGCATTCCACTCCGATTCATTACAAGAGCAAAGTAAATTTAAAGTAATCAATCAACGTTACGCCTTTGATATCCTTGTGGGGCCATATCAAATTCGGAAAGTCCTTAGGCGCTTATAAATTTATCCAAACGGTTTCTGGAGAAGAGTCTAAGACTGATTTGAAAAGTTACTAGTGATAATTGTTTGAAGAAGCGATCCTTTGCAAATTGATTTATAAAGATTCGAGGAAGCAACTTCTGAATTTCATGAAACTATAAATACCACGTTATATTAACTGGTTGTTCTCGATAAAAGCGATGCTTTCATAATCGGTGCTAATTTAGACTGTCTAAGATACGTTAAAGTTTCACTCAAAAAAATTTTTTTTTAATGTTATTAAGTTTATTAAGGCGTGTAATTATAATTAATTGTAATTGAATACACATTAAAAGATTATTTTGCTCTTCCGATTAGTAAACAATACTTGAACTGATTAAAAGCTCTTAATTTTTTCTTTAAATAGCGATATAATTATTCCTAAATCAAAACTAGGGTTGGTTATAATAAATAGAGTTTGCGGGATACAAAAAATCTAAATTCATGAAAAAGCCAAAATAAGGGCTCAGGAATTTTTTGTCCCAATATATTTCCTTTCTAGATGGTAAGCATGAATTTTGCAGAATAAACTGTATCGTTTATTAGCACTTAGATTTATGATAGCGTTTAACTTGTATTGCTAAAAATACGGCGCACTTTAACATACAACGGTTTGTTAAGAGCTCCAAAAACAAAATTTAGTCGCATTTCAGTCGCGTTCACATTTTTTTATTATTCTTAGTCCATGGTGTTATACTTTCATTCCGAAGCATGTGAAAAGTCTGTGTATATTAATTAAAAACTTTGCAGTGCAAAGAAGGTTTTGAACGAACGCCAACATCATGGCAAGTTGGTCTATTAAAATGAGATTCAAAGCTCTGAACTTATTTATCACAAGCTTTTGTTTAACTTACCTTGTTAGTATGACTCAAATCTTGCACCTGAATTTTAAAACAGTTATCTACAACCGAATGAGCTGAAATTTTACATACACGTTTAGTTTGGATGACAATTCATGGTTAGCTAAGTGACGGCATTCTAAATTTAATATGGCGAACTCCCAAAGAGAGCATACCAGTTATTTTTAATGCACCCTCATGATATAGGTATCAAATGAAAGGGTTAGCTAAGAAGAATATGAAAAATAAATTTAAAAAAACTTTTAAAGAACAAGTTTTCTTTTTAATATATAAATTATTTTTAAAAGCTTGTAACGCGCAAAAAGAAATTACTTTAAATTGCCCTTTCTGACTTCTTTATTTGCCCTTAAAGTTATTGAATAAAATATTGTTTATAAAAGGTTTTTAATTAAAAAAATTCAACAGGTGTTTTTAAGTGTGATCTTCTGCCAGGTAAGAACAGTTCACAATCGATTTCCACATATCCCCTAGTATTAGGTGTGACTGAAATCAAGTGTGAGACAGTACCAAAAAAATCCATACTTTTATTAAATAGCTTCATAATTTAACAGTACATTAATGTAAAATTAACGAATATAATTATAAATATAATCAAAGTACATACGTCAGATTCATAGGAATGCATGGACCGTTAGTAAATTACGCAATCCTCATAATGAGATACGTAAGCTCAATATAGTGTGGTTGTTTGGTGTGGTCGCTTCACTCTCAGCATTGTACACCATGCAAGATATTTCTGCTATCAACTTTAATGTTTGAGGATAAGCGAATGTATGAATGAGGGCTTTAATCTGATGACGTTATTAACACAGTGGGAATCCGGGAAGACATATGTTCGTAATGCCATTAATTGACAAATTCTTATTATCAAAGTGGTGGATGGTCAAATAAATAATATTTTAAAATAAAATATATCTCAAAGCTTTCTCAATTAAGTATGTTTTTGTATGTATTTATTTAGTAAGTACACTATTTACACTATTCTAAAGTGTTATAAGTTTTCATATTGTATGTACTACCTACAACTTAAAAAGTGAAAACTTCTTTAGCCACGTTGAGCGATTTTTGGTAGGGGAATAACATATGGGTTCGCGTCACCGATGACCCCGACATGCTCGTGACGTATTATATATTCGACTGTATCATATGCGTGTTTGACTTTTTGGATGGGTAAAATTTTGTGATATCGCTTTACCGACATGCTCTGAATAATAATAACAATAATAATAATTCAGACTATAATTTATTCCATAAAAAAAAAACACTAATATTACTTTGTTTTGAATTTTCACTTCTGCCGGCAGTTCTTATGACTGCCTCTGTATTTTTCTCATAATACTGCCACGCAGGTTAGCCTAAAGTAATGTCTTGTGGTATTAAATTCACCAGTGTACGAACTAAAAAGCGAAAACAAAGTATTAATTCATTCATTCAGTAATTCAGTAGGCTCCGAGTACTATGTAGGTATACTACGGTGTACTAAGACCATTTTTGGTCTGATTATGTATATTTTTGTTTAGTCTCAGAATTTGCCAACAAATTTTGATACTAGTCTTTTTAACACGCTTTTTTTCTTTCGATACCAGTGTATGTAAAAGAAGAGACACAAGCTTTATGTTATTGCATTTTTCCTTGTGCAATCTACGCAATAATTAATAAATCAACTTTGGACAAGTTACTGCAAACTGGAATGAAATTCAAACTGCAGTTGTGGTCTAATTAATTTTTATTATAAATATTCATGCAGTTCACCTGATAGGTGATCGCTGCGGCTTATAGCTATAATATACAACAACATCAAATACGTCTCAAAAGTACCAGTCTTAATAGGTTAATCTTCATCTTAATTACTCCTGAGGTCTACTATAAGGGTTCCTCTTTTTTATTATAATATACGGAACCCTTAAAAATTAAAAAGGTAACAAATACAGATTACTAGCTAAGCCGTAAGATTATATCGCATATTATAGAATGTCAAAAAACGTTAGTTAAACAGATTATAAATAGATAGCGCCCTGAATATATTAGGTCCTTCCATATGAAATTAGTGTTTTGCCTGTCTGTTACTTTGATCTGAAATATCTCCTCATTGGTTAAGAATTCCAAATTCAAATTTATAAATTCATTTAACTGGTACATTTGAGTTTTGAAAACAGTCATTAATTTGTTTTTTCCTCATAATTTTTTTCTTTGGCGTCGCTTATTACCGCACAATGGAAAACATGAAATATCGGTATATTTACGAGTACGAGTTCTGCCGCGGCACCAGTGCTGCAGAAACAGCTCGAAGGATTAATGATGTATACGGCGCTGGTGTCGCAAAAGAAAGCACGGTACGTTTTTGGTTTCAACGTTTTCGTTCTGGAAATTTCGACCTTCAGAACCAACCCCGTGGACGGCCGGAGACCAAAGTGGAAAATGAAGAATTAAAGGCTATTGTGGAAGCGGATCCATCACAAAGCACTTCAGAGATAGCTGTAGGCTTCGGGGTTAGTGATAAAACTGTATTAATCCACTTGAAGCAAATCGGGAAATTAAAAAAACTTGAACGATGGGTACCTCATGAATTGAGTGAACCGAACTTGCAAACACGCGTCTACTGCTGTGTTACTTTGCTCAACCGACAATAATGAAGGGATTTTAAACCGAATCATTACTTGTGTTGAAAAGTAGATACTGTACGATAATTGGAAGCGCTCGTCGCAATGGCTGAACCCTGGAGACCTAGCCAAATCCTGCCCTAAACGAAAATTTACTCCGAAAAAGATACTTGTGAGTGTTTGGTGAACTAGCGCCGGTGTCGTTCACTTCAGCTTTCTAAAATCCAGCCAAACGATTACTGCAGATATCTATTGTCAGCAATTGCAAACCATGAAGGAAGAACTAGCTGATAAACAACCAAGATTGTTCAATCGCTTAGGCCGCTGCTGCTTCTGAACAAAGCAAGACCACACACTGCACAACAAACAACCACTAAGTTAGAGGAGCTACAATTGGAATGTCTGCGACATCCACCGTACTCCCCGGACCTTGTTCCAACAGACTACAATTTTTTCCGGAATTTAGACAACTTCTTACAAGGAAAAAAAATCAACTCCGATGGGGCAGTCCAAACCGCCTTCAAAGAGTTTATTGATTCTCGCCCCCATGGTTTTTTTAGTAAAGGGATCAATGAACTACTTATGAGATGGCAAAAGTGCATAGATATCAACAATGTATACTTTAATTAATTAAATATATTTACCAAAAAAAATTGACTATATATTCCTCCCGTACAAAACGCCAATTTCATATGTAAGGACCTAATATTATATTTTTATTAGCAACAACACAATATGCCACTACAAATGCACAGTTTTAAGATATTAAAAAAATACTATTTCTCTATTTTTCGTCATTAGCAAAATGGTGTTTGAATCATTCATATTGATGAAGAATTAACGGAGTTACGAGTGTAGAACAAATTGAAATAATGTTGTAAAATAGTATTTTTTCGGTGTTAAACAATATTAATAATATAACACACTAACACCCGATGCATTCTGTTAACAAATGCTAACAATTCACGCTTGATAAGTGAACCGGACAAATTTAAATTAACAAGACATCGGGACCACATTGCAGCCTTGGCTAGCCCCATTCAGTTTTATAGTGATTGTGATAATTGTAACTGTAGTAAGTTAACACTGTGTAAATGCATTTTATGTGACACTGAGAAGGAAATACAAGTTAAGCGTGTTAGGAAGTGTTTCGAAACGCATACGTACGTATTGTGTTTGTCTAGAAAAACATGAAAATTAATGTGTTTATGTGACTATGAAGTGTAAAGTTAAGGAGAACCATCTTATATGAAGGACAAGTTGAAAAATTGTCCAAGCTGTAAGCAGTAACATTACAATTCAAAAACCCACCAAAATGGCGCTTCTGTACCAAGAGCGAATGATACTTTCTCGTGATTTTATGGTTTTTACCGTTGTAAAAATAAAAAATAAATAATTTAACAATAGTGGGAAAAGTTGTTCAAGTGGATGAAAACTTAAAACTGATAACTATTGTGTGCTATCTTTAAAATTTACGCACTAGCTACCGTGGCGCCACCCTATTTTGTAGCTTTTCGACGAACACTTTTTCATACAAAGAGATCTAGCCTCCGTAGTTTACGAGACACGATTTGTATGCCATAGTTCTTTTTCTTTTTATTAAATGGCAATGTGTGTTTATCCAGAATTTTGCCAATATCAGGTGAGTAGAATATTGTTTTAATTATTTTTGTAATCTTTATACATAACACTCACAAGATAGCGGCTACCTTGTTAAAAAATTTCAGGATCTTTTTGGGGCAATCTAAAATGCAATGTTCCTAGTTATTATTTATAATCCACTTCACTTTACACTACATCACGCAAATTACATTATATAGGGCCAAATAACAAAAGTTTTAAATTAAAATAAAATCCACTACATGACAGAGTAATTGACTTAAAATGAATTCCGTAAAAAACTCTACACCATAGTTATGGGAAAAATATGAATAACTTTAACAATTATCTGGTACCGGCAACCAACCAGATAAGTGCGAAACCATCTTAAATATCACATCGCTAGGCAAAAGTCTTTTCCCAAGGGAACGAACTAGCTTAATCATAATCACCAAGCTAGCCCACGAAGCGACGTATCGAATGTAGGTACTATTTTTTCCCGTACTTTTTTTAATTTCTTATACTAGAAAGGCAAAGTGTAAGCACTGTACACGATCTGTAAGGGCAGTGCTTTAAAAAAAACTACGACTATCACCGAGGAATCAGCTATATGGTACTTTGCAAAAAAAATTTTTTGATTAGTAATAATTGATTTATGAGCATTATTTTTAGCCATGACATACTAATCATTACAAACAAAAGTTACTTTATCATAAAGACAATTTTATGAAATTAAATTTTTCCTTTTATAGCATGTTATTTGAACACATAGTTTAGAAGACTGAAAGACTTAAAATATTTTGTACTTGTGGGAAGTGAGAACAATTATGCTAAGAGGTTTTGACGGTTCGGTGTTTATCGCATAAAATGAACACGGGTGAAACCGTAGGCCAAAGCCAGTAATATTATAAAGCTCAGAAGATTGTTTACTTGAAAGCACTAATCTCTGTAAAAACTAGTAGGGTTAGATTTTTTTTGCATTTTATAGTCAATTTATTAAGTAAGGTTATATAAATGGAACACGACTGAAACCGTTGCATGGGGTGCAGCTATTAGTAATATAAAACTTAAAAATTATTTGTAATGGAATCAACGCAACGGCCAGGCCTCACTCAGAATAGCGTAGCATCCACTCATTTGCGTAGTACACATTACATGGCGGCTTATTTCGTTACATATATATTGCAGGGTGTGGTTTGCTTTGATTAGTCTTAGTAAAGCCGTTTCGCGCGGAACAAATTAGTAGTTCGCGTAGAAATATACTTGCTAAAAACAAAATAAAGTAATGTCCATTAAAATAAATAAAAGTAATGTCTATAATAAACTACTAATATATACTACTAAACTAATATAATTATTGTTACGTATCAGAGAATCACCAAAATAAATGACACAAAAATATAATATATAACAAAAATGTCATAAATAAATAAAATAACAACTTACTAATAGTTATATACTTTTATTTCCAAAGAACCTAAATATTTTCTAATCATTATGCTATATCTGGTATTACTTGTCAGTGTAATAATAATTAATTAAATAACTATGCAAACAAAAAAAAAATTGGAGTAATTATCGATATACTCTTTACAACTAGCACATCCCTAAGGTAGACCTATGTGAACCTGGCACCCGACTTTGCAAAAAAAATAATTTGATGTTACCATTCGATAGTGCTTCGTTTGTACCCGTTTGTACCACTTTCATTTTCGTTTGTACCTCAAACTGAAAAAAGTTATTGCGTTTTCAAAATTTGACCAGCACCCCACTTTGAGATATCAAAATTATGCTAACGGATTCTGATTCTAAATTGCTTGTACACGTTTGTACCTCCTTTAATTTTTGTTTATCTCCAAAGCCAAAAAAGTTACAGGGTGTTCAAAATTAAGAAAATTATAACAGGCTTATTTTACAAAATATAGAAAATCTGTAAACGGCGTTTGTCGTGCAATAGTTTTTGCCTTCAGGAAACGCTTTCTATAATTAAAATATTCCAAAAAATAAGAAAATAAACGCACTTTAAAAATATTTGTGAAAAGTGCTGAATTTAGTAAATTCTAAACATTTCGTAAAAATCTAAATAGAAGTCGTCGTGCAATCGTTTATACCCCTAGAAAACACTTTGAACATTGAGAATATCACATTAGAAAAGAAAATAAATGCACCTGAAATTTTTCATACAAATGAATTTTCATAATTTTCAAAATTTCGCCTATCTTTAAACAAGAATTGTCGTGCAATCGTTTGTACCCATTTGAACCTTTTTCATTTCCGTTTTTAACCCAAACTGAAAAAAGTTATTGCATTTCCAAAATTTGACCCGCACCCCACTTTGAGTTATCAAAATTATACCAACGGATTCAGATTCCACTTAGCTTGCACACGTTTGTACCTCTTTTAATTTTTGCCTATCTTAAAACACAAAAAAGTTACAGGACTTTAAAAAAAATCAAAATTATAAGAGATTTAATTTACAATATATAGAAAGTCTGTGTACTGAGTCCGTCGTGCAATCGTTTGTACCCCTAGAAAACACTTTGAAATTTGAGAATATCTCAATAGAAAAGAAAATAACCGCATTTGAAATTTTCATATAGTAGAATAGAATTTTCTCAATTTTCAACAGTTCGCCAATTTCTTAAAAAGAAATCGTCGTGCAATCGTTTGTACCTCTAGGAATTACTTGGACATTTGAGAATATCTCAAAAGAAAAGAAAATAATCGCACCTGAAATTTTCGTAAAATTGAATTTTCTCAATTTTCTAAATTTTAACAAACTTTAAACAGGAATCGTCGTGCAATCGTTTGTAACCCGCAGGAAATACTTTGAATCTCGAAAATATCTCAAAGGATAAGAAAATAAACGCCCTTTAAAAGTGTTTATGAAATAGGGCTGAATTCAGTCAATTCTCAAAATTTCACAAAACTGTAAACGGGAATCATTGTGCAATCGTTTGTACCCCTAGGCAAAACTTGGACATTCGAGAATATCTAATAAGAAAAGAAAATAATCGCACCTGAAATTTTCGTAAAATTGAATTTTCTCAATTTTATAAAATTTCAACAAACTTTAAATAGGAATCGTCGTGCAATCGTTTGTACCCGCAGGAAATGCTTTGAATCTCGAAAATATCTCAAATGATAAGAAAATAAACGCACTTTAAAAGTGTTTATGAAATAGGGCTGGATTCAGTCAATTCTCAAAATTTCACAAAACTGTAAACGGGAATCGTTGTGCAATCGTTTGTACCCCTAGGCAAAACTTGGACATTCGAGAATATCTCATAAGAAAAGAAAATAATCGCACCTGAAATTTTCGTAAAATTGAATTTTCTCAATTTTCAAATTTTCAACAAACTTTAAACAGGAATCGTCGTGCAATCGTTTGTACCCGCAGGAAATGCTTTGAATCTCGAAAATATCTCAAAGGATAAGAAAATAAACGCACTTTAAAAGTGTTTATGAAATAGGGCTGGATTCAGTCAATTCTCAAAATTTCACAAAACTGTAAACGGGAATCGTTGTGCAATCGTTTGTACCCCTAGGCAAAACTTGGACATTCGAGAATATCTCATAAGAAAAGAAAATAATCGCACCTGAAATTTTCGTAAAATTGGAATTTTCTCAATTTTCAAATTTCAACAAACTTTAAACAGGAATCGTCGTGCAATCGTTTGTACCCGCAGGAAATGCTTTGAATCTCGAAAATATCTCAAAGGATAAGAAAATAAACGCACTTTAAAAGTGTTTATGAAATAGGGCTGGATTCAGTCAATTCTCAAAATTTCACAAAACTGTAAACGGGAATCGTTGTGCAATCGTTTGTACCCCTAGGCAAAACTTGGACATTCGAGAATATCTCATAAGAAAAGAAAATAATCGCACCTGAAATTTTCGATAAAATGGAATTTTCTCAATTTTCAAAATTTCCACAAACTTTAAAAGGAATCGTCGTGCAATCGTTTGTACCCGCAGGAAATGCTTTGAATCTCGAAAATATCTCAAAGGATAAGAAAATAAACTGCACTTTAAAAGTGTTTATGAAATAGGGCTGGATTCAGTCAATTCTCAAAATTTCACAAAACTGTAAACGGGAATCGTTGTGCAATCGTTTGTACCCCTAGGCAAAACTTGGACATTCGAGAATATCTCATAAGAAAAGAAAATAATCGCACCTGAAATTTTCATAAAATTGAATTTTCTCAATTTTACTAACAATTTGCACAATTTCTTTAACAAGAAATCGTCGTGCAATCGTTTGTACCCGCAGGAAATCTTTGAATCTCGAAAATATCTCAAAGGATAAGAAAATAAACGCACTTTAAAAGTGTTTATGAAATAGGGCTGGATTCAGTCAATTCTCAAAATTTCACAAAACTGTAAACGGGAATCGTTGTGCAATCGTTTGTACCCCTAGGCAAAACTTGGACATTCGAGAATATCTCAATAAGAAAAGAAAATAATCGCACCTGAAATTTTCGTAAAATGAATTTTCTCAATTTTCAAAATTTCAACAAACTTTAAAAGGAATCGTCGTGCAATCGTTTGTACCCGCAGGAAATGCTTTGAATCTCGAAAATATCTCAAAGGATAAGAAAATAAACGCACTTTAAAAGTGTTTATGAAATAGGGCTGGATTCAGTCAATTCTCAAAATTTCACAAAACTGTAAACGGGAATCGTTGTGCAATCGTTTGTACCCCTAGGCAAAACTTGGACATTCGAGAATATCTCATAAGAAAAGAAAATAATCGCATCTAAAATTTTCGAAAAATGGAATTTTCTCAATTTTCAAATTTTCAACAAACTTTAAACAGGAATCGTCGTGCAATCGTTTGTACCCGCAGGAAATGCTTTGAATCTCGAAAATGTCTCAAAAGATAAGAAAATAAACGCACTTTAAAAGTGTTTATGAAATAGGGCTGGATTCAGTCAATTCTCAAAATTTCACAAAACTGTAAACGGGAATCGTTGTGCAATCGTTTGTACCCTTATGCAAAACTTGGACATTCGAGAATATCTCATAAGAAAAGAAAATAATCGCACCTAAAATTTTCGAAAAATGGAATTTTCTCAATTTTCAAATTTTCAACAAACTTTAAACAGGAATCGTCGTGCAATCGTTTGTACCCGCAGGAAATGCTTTGAATCTCGAAAATGTCTCAAAGGATAAGAAAATAAACGCACTTTAAAAGTGTTTATGAAATAGGGCTGGATTCAGTCAATTCTCAAAATTTCACAAAACTGTAAACGGGAATCGTTGTGCAATCGTTTGTACCCCTGGGCAAAACTTGGACATTCGAGAATATCTCATAAGAAAAGAAAATAATCGCACCTGAAATTTTCATAAAATTGAATTTTCTCCATTTTCAAAATTTCAACAAACTTTAAACAGGAATCGTCATGCAATCGTGTGGAGCCTTAGAAAACTTATATTAAAACTTTATTTAATAAGTAAATTTATTATAATTTGATGCATTTAAAGGTTTAACCAAACATTACTTACTCGGAACGATGATGTATCGGCCTTGTTCCGTTTTGGAGTGTTTTCCACTTTCAGGTTGAATCCTTAGCGTTATATAAATGAAGATAAATAAATTAGAATTTTGGGTGCGTACTAAATTTACTATCGATATTAGAATACACTTATAACCGAGGGGGATGACTGCTTACCATCAGATACAGATGATTTCAATAATAACTACTAACAGCCCCGTTTTGGACCTACAAGCTACACTAAACGAAGAACACGATATGGTCACTTCCGTTCAACAAAACTTCGAACAAAGTAGTACAATAAATAAAGTCACATTACAACAAAAAAGAATATTGTAGACACTTTCCAGAATACGATAGAAAAATAAATATACCAACTGTTTTATTAGGTCTATGTGGTCTGCTTCTATTTATCTTAATAGTCCTATTTACCTAGTATTTCCTGTATTACTTTCGTGTATATTATATATTTGTTTATTGTCAAATTTCCAGGGCATCGGTTAGGTTAATATATTTTTCCTTTCATAGACCATTTATAATACGATCACTTTATTTTAATATAGAATTTCATATAATTTTATCATATTTAATTATAATACATTGTTTCTTTACAATGGTCTGTCAACATGCCAATTTTTGTTACGTCTGATAGTTTAAGGACATATGCAAAGATAAAAATATGTTTTCTTAATCATAGGTTTTCATTATTTACCTATAATTCTACTATTCAAAAACATTTTTGTAATTTCAAACGATTATCAATATACGATAAACTTTTGAATAGTGAAAACTGATATTTTTTGAAATATTCGAAAATAGTATAATCATCGATATTTATATATTTTATTTGGTAAAGTTATTACCAACAATAATAATTTTAAAAGTACCAAACGAATATAGGAGTCGGAAGTCTCATTCCGAGCTATTTATTAAATGCATTATTTAATTCTATTTTCATGGAATCAATTTCACTTGTGAGAATTATTGTTCCTGCATCGAGCCTGCTCAACGCCGAATATCCAGGGCGCCGCAACACTAAGCCGACCACCCGGGTAGCCGCCGCCAGGGCGGCGGTTTCTGCCCTCAACCTACATTGCGTTGATTGTACTGATTGATACCTGACGTAGCAGCTATGGCGTTGGATCTTGGTTCATATCCTTTAAATCAAACACTGTCTCGTGAGGTGTTAATTTTTTATATGAGACCTTCAATATTGGACTGTAAGATTTTATAAAATTACTAGTCGTTACCCCCCCGCCCGCTTTGCTGGGCGTATAATACGGTGGTATTCTTAAATCTAGATTTGAAATTTGGTAGCAATATTTCTTTTACCACGTAGATACCAGCTACAAAATATATAGACACTATAAATTTTAAATTAATTAGTTTCGAAAATCACAAAGAAAGTTCATGATCCACTTTAATTATCAAAGCCCTTCTACTTTTTTACTTCATTTTAAACGCTAAATCTTAATTCTCTGCGAATATCCTGTTGAGAGTTCATAGTTTCATTATTTATAAAAGAAATTCACATCAAATGTTGAACAATTATTCGACCACATTTTTTTTTTACACAGATTTCCGCATCACCGTGGAGGTACTGTGTCGTATGATGCGTTCCCATTATTTTACATGGCGGGATCCCCAAGAGGCCTACACCATGTGGATGGTAATAAGCGACCCATCTTTAAAAAGTTATTTTTGATATTATTTTTCTACCAAAACATATTTCTTATCTTTAATATGCTACTTACATTTTTTTTTTTGATAAAACATAATATTACTATCCATATACGAATATGGTCCATATCTATATGGATATTACCATCCATGTATGTAGTCTATCTCGCTATTCACAACAGTTAATGAGGAATAAATTATGTATTTCTTTCTATTTTTACAATTACATTATTATTATATTCATAATTATTGCATAATTTTTATTACGTAATGGCGAGGTAGACTAAACATTGTATATAAACCTAAAACTTTGAATGTTCTTATATTTTTCTATCTTGGCAATGATTAAATCAATTACCTCGTAATAATCTTTGTTATTTTTAAGATGAAAATAGCAATGTTTATGAACTAATTTCTTCTATAACAAATTCAAATATAAAAAAAAATAAGATACATTGTTTTAGTTTAGTTTGCGGTAGGAAGTGAAGGACGTCGTGTTTAAGTGCTAAGAGTATTTATTAAGAAAATGTCGAAAAATAGTCAAGAAGTTTCGTTAAATGACATCTATAAGAAGATTGCAGCACTGAGTACTAAGATCGCGTCTCAGTCTGCGCTCATAGAGACACAAAGCGTCAAAATTCAAGAACTTATTACCATCCACATGGTGTAGGCCTCTTGGGGATCCCGCCATGTAAAATAATGGGAACGCATCATACGACACAGTACCTCCACGGTGATGCGGAAATCTGTGTAAAAAAAAAAATGTGGTCGAATAATTGTTCAACATTTGATGTGAATTTCTTTTATAAATAATGAAACTATGAACTCTCAACAGGATATTCGCAGAGAATTAAGATTTAGCGTTTAAAATGAAGTAAAAAAGTAGAAGGGCTTTGTTAATTAAAGTGGATCATGAACTTTCTTTGTGATTTTCGAAACTAATTAATTTAAAATTTATAGTGTCTATATATTTTGTAGCTGGTATCTACGTGGTAAAAGAAATATTGCTACCAAATTTCAAATCTAGATTTAAGAATACCACCGTATTATACGCCCAGCAAAGCGGGCGGGGGGGTAACGACTAGTAATTTTATAAAATCTTACAGTCCAATATTGAAGGTCTCATATAAAAAATTAACACCTCACGAGACAGTGTTTGATTTAAAGGATATGAACCAAGATCCAACGCCATAGCTGCTACGTCAGGTATCAATCAGTACAATCAACGCAATGTAGGTTGAGGGCAGAAACCGCCGCCCTGGCGGCGGCTACCCGGGTGGTCGGCTTAGTGTTGCGGCGCCCTGGATATTCGGCGTTGAGCAGGCTCGATGCAGGAACAATAATTCTCACAAGTGAAATTGATTCCATGAAAATAGAATTAAATAATGCATTTAATAAATAGCTCGGAATGAGACTTCCGACTCCTATATTCGTTTGGTACTTTTAAAATTATTATTGTTGGTAATAACTTTACCAAATAAAATATATAAATATCGATGATTATACTATTTTCGAATATTTCAAAAAATATCAGTTTTCACTATTCAAAAGTCTATCGTATATTGATAATCGTTTGAAATTACAAAAATGTTTTTGAATAGTAGAATTATAGGTAAATAATGAAAACCTATGATTAAGAAAACATATTTTTATCTTTGCATATGTCCTTAAACTATCAGACGTAACAAAAATTGGCATGTTGACAGACCATTGTAAAGAAACAATGTATTATAATTAAATATGATAAAATTATATGAAATTCTATATTAAAATAAAGTGATCGTATTATAAATGGTCTATGAAAGGAAAAATATATTAACCTAACCGATGCCCTGGAAATTTGACAATAAACAAATATATAATATACACGAAAGTAATACAGGAAATACTAGGTAAATAGGACTATTAAGATAAATAGAAGCAGACCACATAGACCTAATAAAACAGTTGGTATATTTATTTTTCTATCGTATTCTGGAAAGTGTCTACAATATTCTTTTTTGTTGTAATGTGACTTTATTTATTGTACTACTTTGTTCGAAGTTTTGTTGAACGGAAGTGACCATATCGTGTTCTTCGTTTAGTGTAGCTTGTAGGTCCAAAACGGGGCTGTTAGTAGTTATTATTGAAATCATCTGTATCTGATGGTAAGCAGTCATCCCCCTCGGTTATAAGTGTATTCTAATATCGATAGTAAATTTAGTACGCACCCAAAATTCTAATTTATTTATCTTCATTTATATAACGCTAAGGATTCAACCTGAAAGTGGAAAACACTCCAAAACGGAACAAGGCCGATACATCATCGTTCCGAGTAAGTAATGTTTGGTTAAACCTTTAAATGCATCAAATTATAATAAATTTACTTATTAAATAAAGTTTTAATATAAGTTTCCTAAGGCTCCACACGATTGCATGACGATTCCTGTTTAAAGTTTGTTGAAATTTTGAAAATGGAGAAAATTCAATTTTATGAAAATTTCAGGTGCGATTATTTTCTTTTCTTATGAGATATTCTCGAATGTCCAAGTTTTGCCCAGGGGTACAAACGATTGCACAACGATTCCCGTTTACAGTTTTGTGAAATTTTGAGAATTGACTGAATCCAGCCCTATTTCATAAACACTTTTAAAGTGCGTTTATTTTCTTATCCTTTGAATAAAAGTTCGGAATTCTTAATTTGAAAATTAATTGAGATAAACTTTTTCGAAAATGTTACAGCGATTTTCTTTCTTTGAAATTCTCGAATGTCCAAGTTTTGCCTAGGGGTACAAACGATTGCACAACGATTCCCGTTTACAGTTTTGTGAAATTTTGAGAATTGACTGAATCCAGCCCTATTTCATAAACATTTTAAATGCGTTTATTTTCTATTTTGAAGATTTTTAAATTCAAAGAATTCTCAGGCAATGATTTACAATTCTGTTAAAGTTTGTTAAAATTTGAAAATTGAAAATTCAATTTACGAACATTTCAGAGCGTTTTTGAATTTTTTTGAGATATTCTAAAGGCCAAGTTTTTCAGGGTACAAAAGATTGCAGGTTTTCTATTTAAGAAATTGGCGAATTGAGAAATTGAGAAAATTCTATTCTACTTTTTGAAAATTCAAATGCAGGTTATTTTCTATTTTAGAATTCAAATTTCAAAGTGTTTTCTAGGGGACAAACTTTTGCAATTCTCAGACATATTTCTATATATTGTAAATTCAAACTTATAATTTTTTTTTTTTAAACCTGTAACGTTTTGTTTTTAAGATGAGGAAAAATTAAAAGAGGTACAAATGTGCAAGTAAGTGGAATCTATCCTTGAAAATTTTGTAACTTAAAGGGGGTGCGGTAAATTTGGTAAACGATGAACTTTTTTAGTTGATTAAATACGAAATAAAAAGTTAAATGGGTCAAGTTGACAATTCCTGTTGAAATTTTTGAAAATTTGAAAAAAAAAAAATTAATTTTAAAATTGCAGTACGATTATTTTTTTCTTTGTGAAATTTGAATTCCAAGTTTGTGGGGTCAAATTTTGAACAAATTCCGTTTAGTTTTTAAATTTTAGAATTCGAATGCCAACGTTCAAAAGCAAACGATTGCGTTAGATTCCTTTTTAGTTTTTAACTTTGAAATTGATCTCAGCAATTTCAAACACTTTAATTGCTGTTGAAATTTGTTAAAATTTGAGATATTTGAAAAATTCAATTTTGGAAAATTTCAGGAGCGATTCTTTTATTCTTTTGAAGATATTCTAAATGGCCAATTTTTCCTAGGGGTACAAACGATTGCACGGCGTTTCTTTTAAAAATTGGCGAATTTTGAAAATTCAGAAAATTCTATTCTCTTTTGAAAATTCAATGCGGTTTTTTATATTGAAGATTTCAAATTCAAAAGTGTTTTCAGGGGTACAAACGATTGCAGACGATCAGACTGTTTCTATTATTGATAATATTCAAATCTTATAATTTTATTTTTTTTTACAAGTCCTGACGTTTTTTTTTTAAGATAGGCAAAAATTAAAAAGTACAAATGTGCAAGCTAAGTGGAATCTGAATCCGTTGGTATAATTTTGATAACTCAAAGTGGGGTGCGGGTCAAATTTTGGAAATGCAATAACTTTTTTCAGTTTGGGTTAAAAACGAAAATGAAAAAGGTTCAAATGGGTACAAACGATTGCACGACGATTCCTGTTGAAAGTTTGTTGAAAATTTGAAAATTGAGAAAATTCAATTTTTCGAAAATTTCAGGTGCGATTATTTTCTTTTCTTATGAGATATTCTCGAATGTCCAAGTTTTGCCTAGGGGTACAAACGATTGCACAACGATTCCCGTTTACAGTTTTCTGAAATTTTGAGAATTGATTGAATCCAGCCCTATTTCATAAACACTTTTAAAGTGCGTTTATTTTCTTATCCTTTGAGATATTTTCGAGATTCAAAGCATTTCCTGCGGGTACAAACGATTGCACGACGATTCCTGTTTAAAGTTTGTTGAAAATTTGAAAATTGAGAAAATTCAATTTTTCGAAAATTTCAGGTGCGATTATTATCTTTTCTTATGAGATATTCTCGAATGTCCAAGTTTTGCCTAGGGGTACAAACGATTGCACAACGATTCCCGTTTACAGTTTTGTGAAATTTTGAGAATTGACTTAATCCAGCCCTATTTCCTAAACACTTTTAAAGTGCGTTTATTTTCTTATCCTTTGAGATATTTTCGAGATTCAAAGCATTTCCTGCGGGTACAAACGATTGCACGACGATTCCTGTTTAAAGTTTGTGGAAATTTTGAAAATTGAGAAAATTCAATTTTTCGAAAATTTCAGGTGCGATTATTTTCTTTTCTTATGAGATATTCTCGAATGTCCAAGTTTTGCCTAGGGGTACAAACGATTGCACAACCATTCCCGTTTACAGTTTTGTGAAATTTTGAGAATTGACTGAATCCTGCCCTATTTCATAAACACTTTTAAAGTGCGTTTATTTTCTTATCCTTTTAGATATTTTCGAGATTCAAAGCATTTCCTGCGGGTACAAACGATTGCACGACGATTCCTGTTTAAAGTTTGTTAAAATTTAGAAAATTGAGAAAATTCAATTTTACGAAAATTTCAGGTGCGATTATTTTCTTTTCTTTTGAGATATCCTCAAATGTCCAAGTTTTTCCTAGGGGTACAAACGATTGCACGACGATTTCTTTTTAAGAAATTGGCGAATTGTTGAAAATTGAGAAAATTCTATTCTACTATATGAAAATTTCAAATGCGGTTATTTTCTTTTCTATGGAGATATTCTCAAATTTAAAAGTGTTTTCTAGGGGTACAAACGATTGCACGACGGACTCAGTACATAGACTTTCTATATATTGTAAATTAAATCTCTTATAATTTTTATTTTTTTAAAGTCCTGTAACTTTTTTGTGTTTTAAGATAGGCAAAAATTAAAAGAGGTACAAACGTGTGCAAGCTAAGTGGAATCTGAATCCGTTGGTATAATTTTGATAACTCAAAGTGGGGTGCGGGTCAAATTTTGGAAATGCAATAACTTTTTTCAGTTTGGGTTAAAAACGGAAATGAAAAAGGTTCAAATGGGTACAAACGATTGCACGACAATTCTTGTTTAAAGATAGGCGAAATTTTGAAAATTATGAAAATTCATTTGTATGAAAAATTTCAGGTGCATTTATTTTCTTTTCTAATGTGATATTCTCAATGTTCAAAGTGTTTTCTAGGGGTATAAACGATTGCACGACGACTTTTATTTAGATTTTTACGAAATGTTTAGAATTGACTAAATTCAGCACTTTTCACAAATATTTTTAAAGTGCGTTTATTTTCTTATTTTTTGGAATATTTTAATTATTGAAAGCGTTTCCTGAAGGCAAAAACTATTGCACGACAAACGCCGTTTACAGATTTTCTATATTTTGTAAAATAAGCCTGTTATAATTTTCTTAATTTTGAACACCCTGTAACTTTTTTGGCTTTGGAGATAAACAAAAATTAAAGGAGGTACAAACGTGTACAAGCAATTTAGAATCAGAATCCGTTAGCATAATTTTGATATCTCAAAGTGGGGTGCTGGTCAAATTTTGAAAACGCAATAACTTTTTTCAGTTTGAGGTACAAACGAAAATGAAAGTGGTACAAACGGGTACAAACGAAGCACTATCGAATGGTAACATCAAATTATTTTTTTTGCAAAGTCGGGTGCCAGGTTCACATAGGTCTAAGGTAGTCATAGCGATAGCCGCCATACGACCCGAGCTACATTTTACAAAGCACAGTACAGACTATAATTTATATTTGTGCAAGGCGCTAATTTTGATTAACCATTTTAAATGCGTTTAGTCTTACTTTAATCTTATTTAGGGTGACTTGCGTAACGTGTTATATGATTAAATTGAGACTAGTCGTACTTAAAATGGTTAAACAAAATTAACGTCTTGCACAAAGATAAATTAGAAGTGACTCCTTACGATTTAAAAATACAAATTATGTATATAAAATCACGGGAATAAAGGAAGTGAGACATCATAAGAGCCAGCGAGGTATTAACACTTTTACCAGATTTCTGACGCATATCTAGTAGAAGATAATTGCACTATTTTCGTGTTATTTATTTGAATTTGACAGGCAATAAAAACAATGACATCTAACTATGCACGATTCATTCTATGCATAAGTTTAAGTCGTCGTGCTTTTCGGGTTAATAAACTCGTCAAGTCGTGAAACGGAACGCAATGACTGCTTTACCTAAATCAGCGCGCCCCGTATGTTTCGTACAAGACGACCCTAAATGCGTTTAAGATAGATCCATTTAGGAGGCTAATTGTAATTAACTAATTTTGTTTAGCTATGAGTTATATGAAAGGTTACATGGTACGGAAGAGGTCCTAAGTATAATATTAATAAAATACACAAAATATATTGAGTATAGATGTTGAATGGAAATTGTATAAACAGGTACACGTATGCAAATCGCCTCGTAGGTTCCCCTAACCCAGCCTATGCTATTTTACGCCACAATACATCGGTGTAGAGATCAAAATAAAAACGTTCCCACTTTCCAGACAGTCTGTCGTGTACGTTTCTTTGGATATTAAGTTAGAACCAGTGTTAAGTGTCAGTTAATTAATGGGAAGCCCTTGACGAAACCCCACACAAGCTTAAATGCAATCTACTTTAATTGAAGTTGCTGCAGTAAAATGAGATGGCCTTAAAGAAAACTCTTAAAAAGACTCGTGTAACGATGGGTATTCCATTACTCATTTCATTTTATTATGATTTAATTATATGTAAGAAAAAGGACATGTGACTTACAAATAATCCTTGTAGGCCCCATGTTTTTTTAATTGTATTTTAAGTTATTTTACAGCACACCAAGCACTTGGCAACTAAACTCTAAAATGTGTATTTGTCACAGTCGACATACAAGCATCGATTTTTATGTATAAGATGAAGAGGATTAAATATATGATTTAAAAAAAAACGTATTTCTAAAACAAACTTAAAAAATTGCTTTAAAATTGAAATTATTGTATAGTATATACATAGGTTAATTGCTAGCGTGGGAGTGTGTGTACATAAAACTAACCATTATAAACTCCAACAGACACAAGCCTCTACGAAGCCTAATGAACGTTATCATATTTCGAAAGGTTGCTAACAAATAAATGAACTTTGCTTTCATATTTCATAATAATGAATCAGTTTAAAAACAAAGTTCATGTAAATAGAAACAGATTTTTGAAATGTGTCGTAGTTATTTATTCATGAAAATTATTATCATGGAAATAAAAGTGTCAAATGTGAATTTGAGAATACGTAAGTATATAATCAAATAAAAAGGGATCTTGGCAACCCTATGAGAATATTCTAGGTATAGGTTTTGGCGGCATCTTGATTTGTCATTTAGAGGTGTACCCTATATACGTAATATTGGTGTCATTTTCGTGATATCATTTGGTTGTTTTTGTTCTTCTTCTTCTTTTCCTAACTTAGCAACTACCAGTACTAGTTCTCCTTATTGAAGACCATTACTGACATCATGAAGTGAATATAGTGTCCTGTGATGATTTCAGTATTGCAATAAAATGGTGACTCCCTTGTTTGAACTACCCCATCTTGT
This sequence comes from Saturnia japonica, assembly GCA_033032175.1. NCBI lineage: Eukaryota > Metazoa > Arthropoda > Insecta > Lepidoptera > Saturniidae > Saturnia > Saturnia japonica. The sequence goes on along the minus strand of CM065309.1, from coordinate 16,822,872 downwards.
TGGATCGAAGTTTTGAAAAATTAGAAAAAAACGTTTGAGAGGCCTTACAAATTAATACAAAAAACTATAGCAATAATAAATTTGTATGTTCGGAATAATACTGCGGTTAAATTAGTTGTATTTCTATATGCTATCTTTAAAATACATTTTATAGCTACTTAATACTTTGTGAAATGTTGAATATTATCTGTGGACATTTTTATGATCTCTTAATATGAATATTTAACTGAAACATGTTTTGAGATTATCTTATAATTAAATGGTTACAAGCAACACCGGCCACGCGTTGCTGTGACTCTAAAAAATTTCGATCACTACCAAATTTTACAAGATCACCCGCTGGGGTAATATAAAGATTTTCTGAAAATTTCATCTAAAATGCTCTAGCAATTTTTGAGTCCCTAGGGAACATACAAACAAACATTCTTAGATATCGATTTATTTCATACTATCATAAATGTAAATTAAAACTAATATCTTATATTTGATTAATGGCTTTTGTTTGAAATAATTGTAAATGGACATTTAAATAAACTACTGTAGCGACATCTACATAGCGACACACAGCGACATCTATCGAGCCACATACGACGCATCCTACATCGCGCAATAGAAATTAAATCTTCAATTAAGTGTATATACAAGAACCCGACTACAACCGTTGGGCAGCTGCCCGCCAGACATAACACCCGTCTGGTCGGAGGATCCTCCCTTTGCAATAGTTCTTCCACACTGGTGTCCCCGAGCATGAACGTCAGCACAACCTTCTTCGCACAACTACATCGTGACGTCATTATCACTTCCACAAGCTTTCGAGCAGCGAGTCATACAGCCAGCCAGCATCCACGGCTACTTCGGGTATCCTGACCACCAGCATGCAGCGGACGCGCATTCCTGGTCATCACCCTCAGCCTTCTCAGCGACCTTGGCACAGCACACTGCACTTCGGCCGGTCAGCAAGCAGAGACGCACTTCTCTCCTGGTCGACGCAGCAGCCAGTCACTACGCAGCACTGCAACACTCCGACTCACTGGAGCATTCTTGCAGCATCACCCTGACTCACTGGGGGCATCACCCCGACTCACTGGGGGCATCACCCCGACTCACTGGGGGCATCACCCCGACTCACTGGGGGCATCACCCCGACTCACTGGGGGCATCACCCCGACTCACTGGGGCATCACCCCGACTCACTGGGGACATCACCGCAGACAGTTCCGACTCACCGTGAACTATGCGGCATCTGGTCCCGACTCACTGGAACATCCCACTGGCCCGGCAAGCATCACTAGATGATGTATGGACGACTCAACCTGCTATCGACCTCCGGTCTCGGAGGGGAGTGATGTAGCGACATCTACATAGCGACACACAGCGACATCTATCGAGCCACATACGACGCATCCTACATCGCGCAATAGAAATTAACTCTTCAATTGAGTGTATATACAAGAACCCGACTACAACCGTTGGGCAGCTGCCCGCCAGACATAACACCCGTCTGGTCGGAGGATCCTCCCTTTGCAATAGTTCTTCTACACTACCATAAAATTCTATAGAGGTCGTTTCATTTCACTTTTGTTTTAACTATGACAGAAAATATTAACTATACATTATCGTACATACATGTAAAAGTTTTAAGCAACGAGTAAACACGTGAAAGCCCTTCAACAGCAGCAAAGAAAAAGAAAACATGTTATCTACTTAACGTAAACATACAAAGTAGACTGCCGTTTTCAACTAAGCAAATATATTGCCGGTAACGCACACTTTTTAGTACATACGTATGTTTTTATGACTTTTTAATGCTCTTGCGAGATGTTTTATTGACTTCAGAGATGATATCGCGGGTGTAATTTTCTATGTATTCCCATAAACTGATTATATATTCAACAAATATTTAAAACGTTGACTGTAAATATAATAGAAATAAATTTTTTTTAGCATGGTAATGAAAATATTTGTAACGTCACGTTTACGTTACGGACAATTCGTACATAATAACTTAAAGGTATGATGGTATTTAAATTCAAATTCAAAGAAGTTTCATTTTAACCCTAATAAAGGTTACACACACCTACACTAAAATGAAAAAGCGGAAAAGTTTTTTGTTTGTTTACACGCTAATCTCTGGAACTACCAGTCGGATTTGAAAAATTATTTTTGTATATGACAGCCAGTCTCTCGATGAGTTGTATAGGTTATTTAAGATTAGGCTACAACTCTCAAATAGCCTTAAATATTGAATTTTGTTATGTAAGTTGGAAATCGAGGCCCTCCCGAACTGCTTTATCCCCGTGCGCTGGCATAATCGTTAATGATATTGAAATACAATGTTCTACAGTAATATTGGTCCTTAGTATATCTAAAAGAAGTCAGCAATTGCATATGCCTATCTCTTATAAACAAGCCACAATAAGGTATTTTGTGACAAAGAATTGTTGAAAATTAAAATGTGATTTATAAGCATTATTTTCAGACATGGCATATTAATCCTCACTAACAAAAGTTACTTCATCATAAAGAATTTCATGAAGTTAAATTTTGCTCTTTAGTTTAGGGGATAATGAAAAATTAAAATAATGTATAGGTACTTGAGGGAAGAACACAATTATGATAGACTACATGGGTGCGTTGGCTGTGCGGTGTTTTTCGGATTAAATTAACACGGGTGAAACCGTGGGGCACAGCTGGTTTTTTTAATACTCCTGTATAGAATGCAGTACACCAGTAATTGAGTAGGTACATTATACCTAGTTATCGAACAATTAAAATGACTACGAAGGGCTGAGGATTCAATGACAGTAGTCGCCTTCATATCGGTCAAAAATGCAGTTTCATACGAGGGTACATACACGATCTCATGCTAGTCATTATGATGGAGTTTTTGAAGTCAAACTTCTTTGAAGATTTGGAAAGAATTAATCACGGATACGCTAGGACCCGGCACCCGCACGGTGAATCCATGGAATGCTAAGATGTTTGTCTCTGTTTTATAAGTTGTTATCTTGATTTAACAAATAAAAATGTAGGTATACTGTCAAAATCCAGGACACTTCAAATGAACAGTAAAAATATAAAAAAACATCGCCAACAAATGTTAAATGCATGTTCCTAACTAAAATCAATAATTTAATTGTTACTTGTAATGTATAATAACTCTTACGTGTTTCTAGCAGAACCATTAAAAGTTTACCACAAAATTCGTGCTTGGAATTAAAATGCATGAAATTTTTAATAGTTGCCGTGCTGGTTAAACTTTTTTATGTTAAAATGTTTTACATTTTTTTATGTTTAAGAAACACAAGTGTAGTTTTAAATAATACCAGCTTAAAAGTAGCTTTGTGAGAATTGATTTGCTATTTAGACATTTACACAGTTGATTTTAATAAGCATTATTTACTTAGTTGAAAAACAACAAACATTTAATCGTAATATTATTACTCTGTGCCATAATCCTTCCTTTTCCGATATATATATAATATGTGGCTATACTGTGATATGGTTTATTTATAGCTACTACTTTAAAACTATATCCTACCAAAGTATATTTTATTTTACTACAATAAACAACCAGGATAACTCAACTAAATTAAATCTTAGTTTTTGGTTCTAAAATTAGATATTAGTTTAGTTCATTGAATATTCCCAAATATTTATTTATACCACAATGAAATCTTATAAAACTTACTTTTTTATAATAGCACAGAAAATCGACGGTGCTGTTTCTGATGGTAAGCACAGTACAATCCAAACACCACGTCGACCACCGAGAAATCGCGACACGCAAAAATTACTCAGTGTTACGGTCAATTCATCACATGCGTGGTGGTCGCCACCCATTTGGGGAAGACAGCCCTACCACTCCGCTATCGTCATTTCCTCGTTCGTTACTCAGCAGGGTGCTCCACGTGCAGGTGAAGTTAGCTTAGGTGTCCAGGATATATAGATGTAATTCGACACCTTAACCTAACTCACGAAAAGGATATTTTACTGAATATACCAAGTTTTTATTTGTTAAAAGAGATCTTGCTATCAACCTACAACACTAGCCTTGAACCGACAGAAAGGTTTTTATGCGGTTCGTGTTAGACAAGTTCACGTGATTGAAGTAAATTTAATAAAACTTTTATAACGGTTCAAAATGCACACTTATGTTAACTTACTTCACACATGGATTATTCACGTGGGAGTCGGAGTTTAAGTTAAATAATAAATGATACCACAAGTTACACTAACCATTTCATATTTTATGGGATTGATTCTTGTATATTGTTGTTATTTATTTATATATCATTGCGTATGTACTCTAAACATATTTATTTACCAAAACAATATTATTTCTACGTATAAATTTATCTTACTGTAATCATCAAGTGATTGTTTATTTTTTAGCATTTTATCGCCTATTTATTGAAGGTGGCGGGAGTTACAGGCTGTGACCAGGAGCGCCAAGCAATCTGGAAAGCTGTAGGGTAAGTACGAGAAGTGAGAACAAAGATATCCTACAGGTTGGTGGGGTTGGAGGAGGTGCGCGGCGCACGGCGCGGTGGAGTTAATTGTTCGAATTAAACACGGGTGAAACAGTGGAGTATAGCTATATACATACATACATAAATCACGCCTCTTTCCCAACGGGGTAGGCAGAGACCACGTACTTCCACTTGCTATGATCTTAGCATACATCTTTTGCTTCTTCAACGTTCATCAATCTTTTCATGTATGCTCGTCGGTTTAGAATACTCTTGACCTGACCTCTCTTCAGAACGTCCCCGATTTGATCGAGGAATGTTCCTCTAGGCCTTCCTCTTCAAACATACCCATTCACACTGGCGTTATAAATTTGTTTAGTCACTCTTCTTTTACTACCTCTCTACATGCTTAAACCATCTAAGCATTCATTTCTCAATCCTTGTGACTATATCATCTTTCATACCACAAAATTCTCTTATCCTGCCACTCAATTTGACTCCTAACATACCTCTTAGCACTCTCATTTCCATTGCATTTATTTTACTTTCAAGGTTTTTCTGCCACACCCTGCTTTCACTTCCGTACATAAGTGTTGGAAGTATTACTCCTCTATATACACTATATACAGCCTGACGAGCTTTCGTATAAATTTTTTAACTGTTCATAAAGGTGTTCAACGCCCCATTTACCATATTACCGGCATTATACTCTCCTTTAAATATCACTTTCACTCTTTCCATACCTAGTAAATATCGGTCCCAAGTATACAGACTCAGTTGCTTCAGTTCGTCGCTATCGAACCATATAAATACTTTTGTTATGTTTTCTTCTTTTTCCAACACTATAACTTTCGTCTTCTTTGCGTTTACTTTCAATCCCTTTCTTTCCAAAGCTCCCTTCATAATAGCCACAATCGCTTGTAAATCGTTAGCCGACGATGCAAGTAAGTACTTGATCATCAGCGTAAAGAAGACATTTGATGAGTAACTCATTAATTCTCAGCCCATAGCTAGTATCTATATAAGTATGTATTATATCAGCTATTTGTTTACCATAATATAAACTATGCTTAATTTTCATTAAAATATTATTATGTGTGTGAGATTCTATACACACAGAGTCAACAAAAATAGAAAAAAATATTAAAATAGATAATAAATTCCCGACGCTTCATTAAATTAAGTAATTAATGAAAAGTACAAATGACACTGTTTTCCCTCGACAATCAACTTTATCTTAGCGTTGAAACATTCCAACAACTTTCTTTAAGTTCGGATGTATATATTACACGAATTCACTAACTTTAAGTTTTGTTTGAACAAGAAACGGAAGACATTACATTAATCAACACAGTACCTAAGTATTGTACAATTTATAAATAATGTATCTTTTACCCTACTTCGAAGGAATAACTGCACATTACCGTACTGACAAAAGATAAGGTTAAACTTATAAACCCGGAACCAGACTAGCACCGCATACTCACTCGACGTCCACTCGCTGTCGACGGGTGAACGCCGTGTGTCAACAAATTGACGAGTAGAACAACCGGCCACGCATGATGCTCGTCTGCTTGAATCTCGATACCCGCACGCACACACACACACTCGTATATGATAGAAAAAGAGAAAGAAAGTTGCCTGGGGAAACGCCTCTTTTTGACATGACAATTTCTACAAGTCAACTCCTACCGCAAGCCACTGCTTTCGTTACAAAAAATGCTACTTAATTTATTCTTAATTGTTTTCTTAAATTATAATACCATTGTAGGCCCTAAATCCTTAGAGGGTAAATATAAATATAGCATGTTGTATAAAAAAATCAGGCCAATAAATTTAATCTTAAAACGTTTCTAGAAGAAAAATTATGCCAAAAACAGAACTGCCGACATGACTAAAGTTATTTCCCAGAGGAAGGAAATTTAGGGCTGGCCGTTGAAATGGGTCACGCCGGCTTCGATGCTGTCGAAGTTATAAAGAACTTGCAAAACATCTGCCAGATGTTATAATCCTATCGACAGGTTAGATTTTATCGTTGATAACGGGAATGGTATAGTCTATATTTAAATCATTCTTCTCATTAAAATATTATCCAGTAAAGATAATTTAAAGATAATTTCATTAATTTAAATACGATTTTACTTTTTTTTATATACCACAGCAAAGTCACGGCATTGTGACTGAAAAACAACCGCGTCCACCTAGAGATCGCAATTCCGCACACGGCCATTTAATTCCAAGCTAAGCAAAGCTTGCACTAAGATAATTATATAGTTTATAGACATACATATATGGGTATTTAATACTCAGATTTAAAACTGAGAATTATGCTCATTACGCGGAGAAAGAACGCGACCTCTCGGCTCAATAGTACGGCTTAGTAACACTGGAACACGAGGCCTGGCTGTTCCTGAAACATAGTAATTAAATCAAAAGAGAGACAAGGTGATGTGTTTATCTCTGCCATATTACTATATTCTGTGCTATTCTATTGCTTGAGTACTGGATATACAGTGGCTGATTCCGGCTGAATTGCCTTAATAGCCCCAGGTTGAGCAAAGTGTTATTGGGCTTTACTATGAAATTCCGATTAGCAGCTCTGTCCCCTTAATATGTATTTCGCAATAGCAAAGAGATAGCAGAAATCACTAAATATATGCTTCGAAATGACAAAACCAGATTGTGTTTGTTACATTTTTAGTGTTACATTATAGAAATTTGCGATTTCTAAGTAAATATTCAGCGATTTCTGCTATCGCTTTGCTGTTGCGAAATACGTAATAAGGGGGCGGAGTTTAGTTTTGTGCTCGATTAATAGCACCTAATATTAGGTCTTTACCTATGAAATTGCCGTTTTGTATGAAAAAATTTAAACGAATTTTTTTCATGTATTTTTTATTTGTATTAATCGAAGTAATTACCCATGCAATCAATGCATCTTTGCCAGCGCAGTGGCAGTTTATTGATGCCCTTCTTAAAGAAATCAGCTGGACGGGAGGCAACAAATTCTTCAAAGGCATTTTGTACTGCCTCTCGGGTATTGAATTTTTTCCCCGCCAAGGAGTTATCCAAATTCTGGAAAAAGTAGTAGTCTGTAGGCGCAAGGTCTGGTGAGTAGGGCGGATGACGGAGAACTTCCAACCCCAGTTCTTGCAACTTGGAGACTGTCTGCTGTTCAGTATGAGGTCGCGCGTTGTCGTGCAGGAGCAGCGGAGACGAGTGATTGACCAATGCTGGTTGAAGATGTGCCAGCTTCTCCATCATTGTGTTCAGTTCTTCACAGTACACATCTGCAGTAATGATCACCCCGTTTGGTAAGAAGCTGTGATGAATCACACCGGCGCTAGACCACCAAACAGTGACCATCACTTTTCTACGGGTAAGTTTTCGTTTAGGGCATTGTTTAGGTGCTGAACCAGGATCCAACCAACTTGCTGAGCGCTTGCGGTTCAAAATTCCTTCATTTGTGTGTTTGTTGAGCAGTGCAAAGCACGTCTCGACGCGTACTTCGCGCTGGCGATCATTGAGTTCGTGGGGCACCCATTTGTCAAGCTTTTTTACCTTGCCAATTTGACGCAAATGGACCAATATTGTTTTGACGCTAACGTCGAAAGCTGCTGCTAATTCAGCCGTAGATTGTGTATCATCAGCTTCCACAATCGCCTTTACATCGTCATTGTCGACCAAAGTCTTCGGACGACCGCGAGGTTCATTTTTCAGGTCGAAATTCCCAGAACGGAAGCGAGCAAACCAATAACAGGTGGTGCGTTGGTTTGTAGTGTTAGCTCCGTAAACGTCGTTGATGTTGCGTGCCGCTTGTGCCGCGTTGCTGCCACGACGGTACTCATATTCCATAATTACTCGAATTTTTAACGTAACCATGATGACAAAAAACATTGAAATGCGATGAAAATGTAAAACTAATCAATAAACAAATTACTACTTTTGGAAAAAGAATTCCATGTTTTTAAAATAAAATTAATTTTAAATTAGAATTCTTAGCCAAACAAAAATTATTTTGATTTGAAATGGCCAGTACTGCAGAACGGCAATTTCATAGTTTAAAAAACTTTTATATGGTACCTAAAAATTTATCAGACGAACTGTGGATGTGCATTAATACACCTCTACCTAACCCTTCGGGGATACATGCGTAAATTGATATGTTATAATACGCCTAAGCGTGAACTATATTGAGCGTGTTTCACATGATGTATGGTGGTCGCTGTCCAATGGAACACAACTCTAGCAGAGTTTACTCTAGGTCTTCTGTTATCGTGAATAGAAGACTAGAATTTACTGTATTATGATGTAGTAAGAATTTTTTCTATTGCTATACTGGCTGGTGATTGTGAGTTCGTTCACGTGAATACAATTTTCCACGGTAACTACGTATTAACAACAGGATTTAAAGTGGATTATATTATAACTTAATCATTATTGTTAAGCTCCTATGAAAAATTGTAATGATATGTAAGCTAAATTCCTCTATTACTCTACTTGCCAATAAAAGCCCAGTATAAATGGGTTTGCAGACAAGCCACAATAAACAAACAGACAGACCGACAACAATTATATTGCGCGTGTTTGGGTTTTGGTTTGGGTTGAGAGATACTTCATCAAAAAAAAAAAAAAAAAAAACAATTTAAAAATATAATATGAAAGAGTAGATAAATGAGAATATTCATGTGTACGAAAACAGCGCGATACCTAGTTTTTATTCATTAAATTTTCAAGTTTGTGAAAGTTTCACAAAGCGGGACGTAAGCGGCTTACCAAGAACCTGTTTACTACTTCCAGTCACTTTTCTAATTCGCTACGAGAAACTGAGAACTTTATAGATTACTTATGCCTGGAAAGTAAGGGATTTTGAAGACTTCTTCAAACCTTAATTGACTAAGAAGTTACTATTATAATTAAAATCGACCACAGTTTTGTTTTGTCTAGCTAACCAGATTTTAAGTGGATCTTAAAACCAAAATAGTCAATGGCTCAAAAATTAATAATAATACTAACCTAAATAGGATTACATCTTGATATAATAATAGTGGTGTGCCCGCGGCTTCTCAAGCTTTTATTAACGCAGTAATTATTTTCATCCCGTAATTTTATTTATTTACTTATGTATATTATTGACAACTCATATAGTCCATCAATTGAGAAGTATCATATACTTCCCGTGTACAAAATTAAATAAGAATCAGTTGAGAATTGATGAAAATTTAATTTTTTTATGATTTGTAAAAGTAATATTGACAATTGTTATAGTCCATCAATTATTATGAAATGACTTATACTTTCCGTGTACGAAATTTCATAAGAATCTCTCAAACCGTTTTTCAGTTAAATCTGGACATACAAACCGACAGATAGATATTTAAAAAAATTATGGCATGTGCGTGATCGGTGTCCTTCATACAGGGCATCTATCAGGAAATTTTGAAATATACAGACAGGACTATTGAGCACTATTGAGCCGTCATTACTTCAAATAAAATTGCATTAAATTACAAAAATATACATAAACGTAAATGATTCTTTTCATTAAAATCATTTAAGATATTGTTTATTCAACTTTACTTTGATATTTAAATTTATTCATGTATTCGTTAGTATAACAGGACATTCGTATGTATGATATGCCAGTTAAGTATTAATTAATTCTCAAAACTGGAGAACACTACAAAAGCTATCAGAAAGCAACTATAACAAGTTTGTATGACAGGCAAAGATACTATAAATATTTTTTCAATCTTTCTGTTGGATATTGGTTGGAGCAATAGCGCGTTAAATATACCATTATTCTCCGACAGTGGCCGACAGGTGTCGTGATGTAGGTAGGGTTTTTACGTGAAGACTATTGAGGCGTTACGGGGAACAATGGATATTTTTTATAGTTTAGATCAGACTTGTGTTATTATAACTTTTTTTTTTAAAGTTTGACGGCTTATTCAGAGTGGGTTTGTCAACAGTTACAGTTTATAATTGTATCATTGTGTGTCACGTGCTTTTCTAATATATTTTGTTTCGTTTCCTTATTAGATTTCTTATTATGGTGTGTTTATAAAAAAGAAAATATGTTTTCCTAACATAACATACCATCACGCCTGTATCCCCGAAGGGTTAGGCAGAGGTGTACTAATGTACACCTACAGTTCGCAGGGTATGATTTTAGGTTTCATGTAATAGGGGGCTAGCCTATAGCCATTAATTGGGCACAAAGCCAAATTCCGAGCTGCTACTGAGAATGTATAGAAAACCCCAATAACACTTTGCTCGACCGAATCGAACTCAGAACCTCGAACATAGCAGTCGCGCTTACTACCACTAGGCTAATAAGGAAGTTATGTATAATTATAATAATCAAAATAAAATAAAATACTAGGTTACTACGAATAACGAACGATCGTTGAAAAAACATTTTTTCTATAAATTTTTCTAGTTATAAAGTTTTTTATTTTGATCAACATCAAATGTAGTTTTAGCATAATTATAACACGAAAAGAAGCAGAATTAAAAGAAGCATGTAGGCATGCAAGTAAAACTAGTGACAACGAAGCTGAGGAGTAATATGTTCGTATTGTAATTGCATGCCATGAGGCATGAAACTCATTTAACTAGAAAAGTTTAAAGGGCCCCACTAACTTACAGTTTACCTGCAGTCTTTCATCTGATCAGTCATCCTTCCGTCCAAGGTCAGTACAGTCCACTAATTAAGCGATTCTTGCCTGCCAGCAATGGTGTAATAGCGGCTCTATTAACTATCCATGTCCACGCACTAGCAGGCGATAGTCGGCAGTCGGCAGTTCAACACTGCAGCGGATCGTCAGTTCACACAGTGCACCGGTAACTGCATGTGTGTGTTTGATTTGGCATTGAGGTTAGGGATTATCTGATCGATACCTGTAGACTGAGACTCGTGGTCACCCACTCGCAGTTCGCTTAAGCCGTCAGTCCAAAACCTTAAAAGAAACTTTAAGTATATAGTCTATTATAATTTACTGACAGGCTAATATCTGCCGGCCAACTGTTAGTCAGAGCGGCCCTTTAAGTATGAAGGTGGACGAATATAGGAGTAAAGGAAGACGAGAATATGGTACCTATGGATAGATTATGTAGTGAATTACCTATACCTGTATAAAATATGTGAATATTGAAATGACAGATGATAGAGAGAAGTGGAAGAGGAAAAATGTTGTTTTGTACCTAGTTGGGTGAGATTAGGGTAAGCAGAAAAAGAAGATAATGAGTTAAAATTAATTAAATTATCAATTTCTGCACTACGCTGTCGTACTTACAATTATTGAAATTATCGTAGTGCATCCCCTGTTACAAGTTCGTCTTCATATTCAAAATAACCACTGTTTCGAAAAAGAAATTTGCAGTAAGAAACCGGCATGTAAATAATTGGAATAATAGTTTTCAAAATTGAACAGATATTCTACAATTGCAAATAATGTAGTAACTAGCATAATTACTAAAGATATTTTTAGAGGGATATTAAAGTAATGAAATACACATTAACTGTAAGTACAACCAATCAACATTTCCAATGTAAAATGTTATTTTAATGTAGTTTGTTAACTAAAACAATATTATTTTAAAACAACTTAGATAAGCTAAAATCAAACAAGACAATAGCAGTTTCCAAAGTAGTAAAAGCTTTTCACCGTACATAGGCTTTGTAGGTACTTAGTAAATTTTAAGTATAAGTTTATGTAAAAGTATAAGTTAAGTAATAACTTTATTTAGTAAGTAAAAATAGATGCGTGTACATAAGTACACGTATTATAACTTATACATTTTGAATAGTTTCACTCGATGTTACCTGATAAACAAATTCGAGCCTTTATCACAAATAATACAAGAGATAAATTTTGCAAGCCTCTTCAAAATTCAAAAGCTGTTCCAATTTGGAACTATCTCAACTATTGCTCTCAGCAAACAAACAACCCATTACAAAGAAAAGGAAGAACTTTCGATATTTGAAATTAGATTTAAAACATGCAGTAATGCCAAACTACACCTGAAATGTAACGAGACACCGTCACCGCATATGTACTTTTTCAGGAGGTGACTTTGAAAGGATGTGATAATGTTGCATTGACTTTATTGTCATCATAGGTAACTTAGATTAAATTACCTGCCAACAGTGAAACTATATATTTATATAGATATTGAAATTGGACAGCAAAAGTAGATTTAATGATTTGTTGCCAATAAAATGTATTTACGAAATACATTTTGAACATTATATTTTAAGCCTACATAAGCAATTTGACAATGGGACAGACTTATCTGATGCCATATTATGGCGTGATATTATCATATAACGCTGGTGTTCAGGCCGATCCATGCCTTCTTTAATAATGAACTTCACGCACAATCGGCAGTTCGGTTGGTCACATGATGGTATTAAAATTTATGTTAATAATATTATTTTAAATTAAATTTTTATATAATAATTATTAAGTACATAATTATCGTGTTACACTACTGGCCTTTTATACGTTTATTAGCTTTGTCTTCTTCTAACAATATAGATTGAACAAAGAGGGAAACACTTTAATCGGTGTTTACATTTTAACAGATTTTTATAAGTAAAGCCTTGCATGTATTATTGACGATGTTAAATTCTAGTATGTTCTATTTATTTTTCTAAAAATCATATCATATATTTTTAAAATGGTTTATGACTGAGTACTTAAAAAAAATAAAAAATATATAATTAAATTAACGGTTAAACCATCTGGTTAGTGATTGGTTTTGTGAAGTTCTGACTTCTAAATTATGCCTAAAATGTCCAATATGAAAAAGAAACACTATGTAGTAATAAAAAAGGTAAAATGTTACATACATTGCACATACAATGCACTAATAACCGTATTCTTTTTAGTCTGCAATAAAAGGGTATGAAATCAAATTGTGGAATTGATAACGCTTACGATTAAATTTAAAATATAGGTAATCAAATTCTAATACTTCATAAGTTAATTCCAGTCGAGCTGTCTTCGTATTTACACTGCAGAGACTTCATTGCATTATACACAAGCAACGTCAGATTCTCTACGTGCCATATCATTATAGCAGAAGTACATTTGTATTCAACGCATACCGCGCTGCAGACAGCGTTTGAAGTTACTGACAATTTTCAACTCTCTTATGATCGTCTGTCTGCATTGACCCGATGTCACTATGATAGGAATCATTATTGTACTTTGGAAAAAGTTATACAGCTGTCGATTCACGATATTATTGGTGATTTGATATTAAGCTCTTTAAAAAATATATTTTAGAATAATTCGTTATGATATCCAATTTTTGACTTTAAATCATAAAAACCTTTTATCAACTCACTAATTTTTTTGTTATGTGTTAGATAATTTTCCAGACATTTTGATTAGTTTGCGTTTGTGCCGACTCGGCTTGGAGACGAAACATTATTATTTCATTTGTTATGGTTGATTTTATTTTAGTAATAAAAGTATCTAACCATTTTTAAACCATATCTGGTCATTTTAATTTTATGGGATGAATACTGATCCCTGTAGGGGCCTGCTTGTTAAAGGAACTTAAGTCTGATTAAGTATTTTTTTTAAGTTTAAAGTTTTAAGTGTTATAGACAAATTTAGATCTATCTAAAAAAACAACGTATGTTCTAATTAAGTTGATTTTTGTTTTAGGAGTTTAAACTGTTTTAGACAGAAGTTCTTTGTTCATTTCTAACAAACTTCAAACTAAAAGGAGGTTTTCAATTCGAATGATTTTTTTTATAAATGTTCAGGCGTAATTTCTTTGTTGAACCAATTTAGATGATTCTTTTTTCGTTGGAAAGGGGACACCTCATGGGTAGTCTTATTTATATTTCATTGGCATTAGATCAAAGATACCTACACTAGAGAACTCTTTAAACAAATTTGAAGCTGGTTTTCTTTTTTGATAGAAATTGTCTTGTAAGAGATTTAGGTTGAATTTTATCTAATTACTTTTTTACCTGATTATTTTATGAAGGTTTAATTATTTTGTGAAAAAAAAAATCATTCAAAAGCTGATTTTTACATAGAATTACAAAAAGGGCCGGGAATGAATCCTTTAGTGGGAACGCACTAATCTCATTAACTACCTTTAAGATTTGAAAAATTATCTTTGTACTTTATAGCCTATTATTGAGGATGATTATAAACTTCAAGCTACGAATCTAAGAAGCGGAGCAGTAAGTACCTAATCATGAATATCAAGCAGTCTGGAAATCTGTAGATAAGTACTGGAAGTGAGAAGAACGATAGGCGATAGGATAGGAGAGTTGATTGAATAAATGTAATATGGATGAAACCGTGGTGCACAACTAGTTTCATTATAAATATATAAAACAGATATATAAAATGGATATACAAAATCAACTAACGACGACAGTTAGGCACTTAACAGTCCCAATAAAGTTACTTCCTCCATAGAAATGGTCTGATACTTTAATGCAGTGTTGATCCTGTATCTTACTACCAAGTAGGTATAATAATATCTTCAACGAACTTGTTATATTCCACGTGCCGTGTCTATAGCACAAGAGATTAGCACATTTGTATTCAACGTATAGCGCCAGGAAGTCCGTGCACATGCTTTCGTGGTTTGCTCTAGACAATTTTAAATTTTTATTTTAATATACAAGTGTCCCTGCGAAGATATCTAATAGGGTTTACCATAAAATTACGTTTTATATAGTTTTACATTTTTTTTACAATTTGTTTGTTTTTACGATATTCTTCATTTCATTTAAAAGGAAGTGCTGTAAATCTATAAATTATTGTGGATCATTTGAAATTAATATTAGGAAATAGTAACTTTGCTAAAGCAATGTAAAGTTAAACGAGTGACAGAGTCAACACAAGGTTTAACAGCGAAAGCACCAACACCCATGGACGCCGACAGCGTTACATAACTCACGTGTATATTTTTTTTATGGATGTTCTACCATAACTCCTTTGCTTATCACCCGATTTGAATGATTTTTTTTTGATAGGGGCTACCCCAAGGGTGATTCCATTTTAATTTCATTGGGATTGGACCGTTAACTCCGAAGATACACCAGGGAACCTTCAAAACCATTGAAGTAGATTATCTTTTTTGTTAAAAATTATCTTGTTAGTTAAATAGTATAGTATATAAATGCAGTTGCAACTCTCTGAAAATAATAGTCACGTTCATGACAACACCACGCCAATTTGTAGCATAAAGCATCAGTAGGTACTTCTACTGCTGCATTTTCAGTCTGTAGGGTGAGATTGTCTACACGCACTGGCACACGGAGTATTCCAACTCAGTCCTCAAGACTAGCAACCTATTATCACTGGCCTCAGAACTGTGGCCTTCTTGATTTCGGTGATACGTGTCTATAAACAGACCTCTTAACATTCGATCTATTATCATTGTTATGGTATTTATATTTGCAGTGAGTAGGTAACTGAAATTTAATATCGTGTGTATCTTTCCAAAGTTAGTTTACTGAAGACTTTCATTCTGATATTTACTGTTCATTATTTTTCTAAATTTGTACAATCTATTTCATTAAAACTTTCAACGGATTACTAATATATATAAATCATTTGTAAAGACCGCTAACAACATTTTGCTCATAAAGTATTCACATATCAACACATAACTGTGCTCGGCGGATGTCGCTAATGACCATCCTGAATATTTGATCTCTCAACGTAGAACGTACAAAATGATTGTCACGTTGATTCGACAGGTAAAAAAATTTTTTTTTTTTGATAAAAACTGACAATTTTGATTATAACCTAAGCCTATAATATACGATAGCACAAACAGAAAGTTTGCTATAGCAATCTTTACCGTACTGTAAAACTGTCTCCCGGTCAGTGTCTTCTCTCCTTCCTTCCTACATAACATTTGAGCAGGCTGGAATAACAGCGGCAACTGACGATGGATTGTTAATGTTGGTCGTCGATGTTATTTCATTACACGGTGCCTACAATCAGGGGCAGTGTTTCCACTTTGAAGTGCTAGGAAAAAAAAGTGGGATCAAATATTTAGGATTCATATTAACCCGTTTGCGACTCAAGTTATTAAAAAACATGATATGCATGATAGAAGAAGATACAAAACGCATAACATAAGAATCAACCAGAAAAAAGTAACTTTCGCAAAATCAACGAAATAAATTCAAAATGTAAGCCACTTGAGACCTCTGATATCTGTTGGAGTCTGGTGCCAATTAATGAGGACTCTTGCTTTAATTAAAAGTCAAGAACTCCAAGAGGACTGTTAAAATGTATTCAAATTGGATATTAAATTGTTATTTAAGATCTGACTAATAAGAAAGAAATACGAGAATTTTATGTTTATTAATTCGGTAAGGTATCTTTATTCGGACCTTATGTTTATTTTAATTGAAATGTTCAAAATGCATGCATTCAAAAGTGCAACAAAAGTATTCAATAATTCATGTAAATCACTGAATATCGGCTTCGAAATCGTAAACTTGTATGCCATAATGTATCAAATTTAGCTGTTTCTGCTATCGATGTGCTCTTGGGAAATACTTAACTAGGAGGACGATGAAGCTACGCACAAGAAATAATGTAGAATGTAATTTAAGATATCAATCATAACACGTTATAAGTCACAACGAGTGAGTGTTGCGGTTCGTTGACTGGGAATCTGTGGGAAAAGGAAACCAGCCTGAGACTTGCCGTGAACTCCGACTTAATTACCCACTGTATTTTATCATGCTTTCTAAGTAATTAATGTATTAATACTATAACATTTAATTTATTATGTATACATTGATACCACATTTATCACTATTATAAGTAAGATTTCTTCTTCTGAGAAAATATGGGTTATAATTGTTTATCTGAACACTTAATATTGTTATGATTATTATTATTGTGAACACTTATTATACTTTGAGGTTAAATTTATTTTAAGTCATATTATAATTTTAATTGTATTACAATCTTTGCCAAATCACTGTCCCAATGTAGACATTTTTCAAATGATTTATTACTTACGTGATTTTATTTTGTTATCATTATAAATTTTAAAATTATCCAATTTTCATTATTCAAAGAAACAAAAAAACTATTTTATGAATTATTAAAAATTATGTGTACTTAAGTACGAACGTAAGTAGTTATACTTTTTAGTGCAACCAAACAAAAATAACTCCCAAAAGTTTTATCTCGCTCGCCAACAACATTATGAAATTAGCCATCAATGATAATAATGTAAATTCACTTTACTTTTCTTTTTTTAATTTCAATATGGTTAATTAACTTTGCTTCTTTACACAATTAAGAAAAATAAAAGTCAGAAAAATTATTTCACATTATCAGCTAATTTCATCATGGCTAATTTCCGTCACATGCTGAGCGCAATACTTTCTACAAGAAAGTCACTGTGAAGATGTTTATTTTATTACTACGTGTATGGAAATCGCGATACGTACCAACCGTTTTTAATCTATTTATGTTTTAACATGAAACTTTAAAATAATCCAGTCTATCTATCAAAACAAAAACTCTGTTCCACACCACCAACGTTGGGCAAAAGCATCGCCACGCCAACACCCGCTAACGTTGAGATCAAAACGTCGCTAAACCAACAACCGGTCTGGCCTGCCGCATTAGATGTTTGACATCAAAAATATTTCATATTTTAACACGCCCCTGTTTTCCTTTTATTTTGTTTTTTTCTTTGCTTTTCGCCTTATATATAACGTGTTTTAAACTAGCTTTATTATATGTGTTCCCTTTTGTCAAAACCAAATTTGAAAATAATAGAACTCCGGCACCCGAACTAAGCAAAGAGCCTGTGTGATATAGTTCCGAAAAGTTTATACAAGATTGCACTCGGTTTGCGATAGTCTGCACTCGTAACAAGAATTATTCTCCGGGGTCGTATTTGTCTCCACAAACCTCTTCCAAGCGAGGAAGAAAACCGCCGTGTGAGCAGTTTGTCTACGAAACATCCTTCGAATGAAACACTTTAATTTCTGTTGCATAAAAATTCGTCTACTAAGCATTCCTAAAGAACAGACGGGTTTTATTGTTTTGATTTATAAACTAGTTTAAAACTTCTTGTATCCTTCTACTTCTCTATACCAAATATTCGAAATTACACCTTTTTAAATATTTTCTATTCTTTTTATCAAACTTAAAATAATTTCTGTGATGTTACTTATTTTCTTATCATCATCATTATATTTAATACCTGAAGCAAAAACTTTGTACCCCTTTTTAAGCGTATTGCGTGCACGGAACACTTTGACATTTGGCATGGTTAAAGTTTATATGGAGAAGGAGTGCAGAAGCTAAAATTTATCTATAATATCGGCTACTTATATATTAAATAAAATAAATAAATACTGCTAATCCTATCCCGACTAGTGCCATTGAACTTAGACCCCCCAAAATATTGGCATTGTCACTCAGTTGTTTTAATTGTTTAGTGTCATACTGCAAATGGCAAACAGAAAATAGTCTACGATTTAAAAGTCGCTGGTTGAATTTCGATCATTGGGCGATCGCTAGTATTTACAAATACACTAAACTCAAAATGATTGCAGTTATCTGTTTTGTACATGGGGCTAACTAGATTCGAATCGTTTTTAATTTTTTTTCGTTTCTATAATCATTTCCAATAAGTATTTGTTTTAAAAACTTAGAGTTCTCATATTGTATTATAGTTTATAATATCAAGCTAGTTCTTATAAAACCCTCTCACAATGAAGTTAATACCAAATTGTATTTTAAAAACCGTATTAAAACTATAAAATCAACGAAGAAGACGTTTCAAAACTACAAACCAAAAAGTACCGCGCAGTAATCTTTCGACATTCAAAATAAACACAGTTCGTTTGTTAAACAATTTGAACACGTGTTTAACAACCGATTAATTGGAGAACACTACGTTACCGTGGTTTTCGGTTGCAATAGTGCATGTAATTTTAAACTAAACTAGATTGTTGCAAATAATGAGGACAATTTTAGCATTTAGCACTTTCAAAACAAAATTAACGTTAATTAACGTTTATCGTACGTATGGTTCTATAGGTACAGGAAACAAAGTCATGTATTATATTATTTCTTCCTGGTAGCACCATTATCTCCGTTAATTTTTCATCGAAATTAATTATTTAAACATAATTTTAAAGCTTATGTTTAAGCCCGCTATTAACGAAATAAAACATTATTAATATTACAAACCTTTTCATTAGGAATGCCACCTTTTGATGCTAATGAAATTATATTGCAAGGCGCCATCTATGAAAAATCTGTTTCTAACATGACAGCTGCTAGATTGTTTATATTCTGTAATGTGAGAAATATTCACACGGATCAGCTAATACATTCTTATTTGAAATTAAATTAAAAAATTCAATCAAGTAATATTAATCTCATTACCTAAAGTATTTTATTAAATATACATCATCACTATTTTACTAAGTACTTTAATGACTGTTATATAAAAAGAAAAAAAGGTCCTATTTGGATAAAAATTTCAACAAAATTTTCCTTACTTTGAAATATTTGCCTCCGAACTCAAAGAAAAAGACCAACAGCTTCCCGGTGTGGATTTTTCCCGGCCTTATCCCGGATTATCAGGGATTCGCTTCTATTGTTAAATACATTTTTACCAGATCTTTGACAACTTTTTATGCGTGATTCTATATTCTTTTTTTGGGAATCTAATATGTCCCTTATTTACATATCATTTTGTGATCGATAAACAAATGTTATGAACTTTAAATGTCTTAAATAATCTTTCGAATTAGTCGTTTATTATGCTACTATTTTTGTCTTTTAGATACTGTTTTCATTCAAAAATAACGAACCAAGACTCACAGTGAAGGACGTAATGGCATTATTATGCGATGCACGCAGCCGAAGCATTCCGGGTGAGAACGTATATACATACGTTGTATTATACGTGTGTACGTTGTATTCCGTGTTCGCAAGTTTAAAAGGAGTGTCTGTAGTAAGGCTAGAACTAAAGTTCATTTAGTTTTTACCTTACTACATTTTGAAACTACAAAGGTAATTCGCGCAAATTATAGTTAGCTAAGTTTGTTTTCGAGTTACAATATACCTCGTATTACTGACAAGACAATTTTTAAAACAAGATAATTTTTAACAAAAAAGTTGACCAACTACAATTATTTTGAAGAGTTCCCTTGATTATCTTCAAAGTTTAAGGTCCAATGCCAATAAAATTAAAATGGGATCACTCTTGAGGTATCCCCTATCCAACAAGAAAAGAATCATCATCATTATTTTTTTGTTGGTTACAGGATACCTCAAATGTGGTTTCATTTTAATTTCATTGGCATTGGACCTTGATCTTCGAAGATACACCAGAACACTCTTCAAAATCATTGAAGTTGGAATTCTTTTTTGCTAAAAATTGACTTGTTTGAAGTCTGTTAAAAATATAATATATTATAAAAATAGAATTTATATTCCTCGAAGCTATATTTTGTGTGAGATCGTTCTTAATGAGTATTATTTCTGTAAAAATAATCTATCAGTAAACAAGAACTTATAATTAAAATTAACCGTAATAGATACGATACTACTGCTACTATTCTTAAATTAAGTACCTACTTGCTTAGGAAAAAAATAATATTATAAATAGTTTTATTTATTATTAACTTTCAGAGACCCTGAGATGCAGACTTACAAAAGGAATTTATTTGTAGACCATTAAATCTCGCTTTAAGTGAATTGTTGTTGTAGTTCGGAAATTTAGTAAAATTGTTTTCAATTAAATTGCAATTTGCGATTTAAATTTAAAACGTATTTGTGATTTGACGTAGTATTTCTGATATCGCAGTTAATTTATTTTTAAGTTTCATGGAGTTATGAACCCCTAATAGTTTAACAGTAGATAAACTTAATGCTTAAAAAGATACAAGTAATATGGACTAAAGCAATGAGCAATTAGATTTTCCTTTTTTCTATTGTTTGGAACGCGGTTTGCGATATGATTTGACTTGTACAAATCGTCACGTAAGGAAAAAGCGTTATATCCTTCCATGTCACTTTCTCTTTTCTTTTTTTCTCTCTTTTTCTATTATATACTACTAGTATGTGTGCGTGCGTGCAAGTACCGTGATTTGAGCAGACGAGCATCGAGTGCGGCCGGCTTTATAAAGTATATGCAGACAATCTTCAATTTAATACGTGTATCATCTTTGTGTGGTGTCTATATTATAACGAGTTAATGGAACTAAGGCGTCGAGTCACGCTAAGTGCATACCGACTCCGTTTTCCAATATCCCTCGTGCGCAATATTAATCAATCAACTTAGCAGTCCCTGCGGACGACTGGGAATTCTGAATCGTTGCAATTAGTCGTCATACTGCACTCTGCACTCACACCGCGGCTTGAGAGAGGTTAACCATTACCCAGATGAAACCGAATAAAAATTAATGACGTATCCAAGAAATAGAGTTTATTGATTAAAATAACTACCTACGTTAACGTAATATGAATGTATGTACGTGAGACTATTATTACATTGGTTGGTTTGTTTCTCGAACTTAAACATTGATTTTGTTTTGTACCTACTGGCTATGCTTGCGGCTCCGTACGCATTAATATTTACGTCTCCTAACAATATTTCAACTCATACGTTATGATTTCCAAATAAATCGTGTAGAATTAAATTGAAAAAGCACTTCTCATGTACAAAATTTCTTTAAAATCAGTTTGGCCATGTTTGAGGCTTTCACATACAAACAGACAGACAACATAATTTTTAATGACACATTCATTGTCAGTGCTCTTTATTATAAGATCTCTATCACCGAATTTGAAAAAAAACATTACACGTACAGACAATACTACAGATTTATTAATGTAAATTATACTTAACGTCTAAATATATTACACTTATTCAAATAACGAATAGCTATTCAAAACTTTACTTAGAATCCGTTATAAATAAATAGATTAGTCTTGTCAGCGAACTCTATTAGCGTAAATCACTTCTAGCACTTGCAAACTCGTATCTAGAACTGAAAATCTTTGAAAAAAAGTCTAAACATAATTAAAAACAGTAGCGTTGGCAAAAAGTTGTGTTCAAATAAAATATCGACTTAATTTTTTTTCTTCAACGAATTTATGAGAAAACCATTCATATAATTTTTTAATACTTTATTGGAACCATAAACCATGTTACAATAAAAGCAAAAATGTACGTTATTAGCTACATTAGTGTAGACTGTAGACTGTGTCGCCGCCAATAGCGCCCACTTCCTGGCTACAATTTAAAAGTATGTTTTTTTTTTTTTCGAACTGACTATACTGTTAGCCTTAAAGGTCCTGGAGCTATTACCATTACCATTAGTTCACCGGGCTTGGTACAGTAAGGTCTTCATTCCATTGTAATGAAAAATACAAGAAAATAATTGGAACAATTAACATTTATTTATAAAATCCACGAATGATATTTAAAGTTGTGAAGTATCATGTGTATGTTTGTGTGTGTGTGTGTCGTGTGTGTGTGTGTGTGCGTGTGTGTGTGTGTGTGTGTGCGCGTATAAATGTAGGTATTATAGATTACAAATAAATATAATCTATATCTATCTGGCAGGCCACGGGTGAAATTTCAATTTTAATTCGAGGGTTGCCAACCCCATTGACCTTATCCACCCGATAATTATGACTCATTCGACGCAACTACGACTGTGTTAATAATTTGTATGCATAATTGAACGTCGAACGGGTTCTGCATAAACAGTGACGTACATATTGTGTTGATTAGATTATAAAATCATGTTAGTCCAATATTTAAATTATAAATATTAATTGTTTAGTTTGGTTGTTACTATAGATTTAGTATAAGATCGGCAATAGGTTAAATAAGACGAGACCAGAAATCAAATACACTAGTGTTGTTATTATTTTGTTGATTTTCTTTGTTATACGAATAACATCTAGTTACAGTATACGTAACCACAAGTAAACAAACACCTTAAATTTTTCAATAATAAGTGGGATTTGTTTTGATTGATGCTGGTAGCACATACGAAAATGTTCTCGTATCCCTATTTCGTTCTAACACAAGCGTATACTATGCTCTTTCTCTTGCGAGTTGCTAATCTATACTTTAAAATTAAATCTATGGTTGTTCCTATAGTAAAGTTTGATCTGTGGTGTTGAAATCATTTTATTATATTTAAAATCAATAGGTCTTTATATCTTGTTAAATATTTTCTTCACATTATACTACATCACGGGTTCCCAAAGTCTTTCAGTTCATGTCGCACTTACAGGTTTAGTATTTTGCGCGGGGGGCAAGCACGGGAAAACTAATGTTAAATAAAAAAATTGTACTTGAGAAAATTATTTACTCTTCCTTTCGGGAGTAGGTACTACTCAGACCGATCGCTTACCTTGCTGGTGGGGAGCGGCGCATACTTTGGGTATCGCTGTACTATACATTATAATACATTTCATTTCTTTACTTTTCTGTTTTGTTTGGTTTATTATTTACAAATTATTACACAAACTTTATAATTAAAACAAACTTGTGTTTCTGTTGTTCTTATATCTCGCAAGTACAAATTATTGTAATTTTCCATTATTACCTAAACTATGTGTCCAAATAACATGCTTTAAAGGGCAAAGTTTATAAAATTGTCCTTATGACTGACTGACATTTGATTGATAAGCACAATTATCAGCTGTTTCGGTACTATAATACAAGCTTTCCTTAGAGTGGAATTAAATGTTTGTTTGCGAAACGGTGTGCATGTATTTATATATATTTATTATTATTATTTATATTCAATGAAAAAACCCCCAGCGAAGTAGGCGGACACCGGCTAAATAAAACTGAAAAATGATAAATAAATAATTTATAACTAATTTAAACATATATCATTATACTTTAACAATACACATAAATTAATCTCCCGTGGAAATTCTGTATTTATGTTATTATATGTTTCATTGTTAACTTTTAATTTATGTAACTTACTTTTTATAGATGGCCGTACGTTGACTTAATTTGAAATCTGAAAATAAATAAATTTAAGATTACATTTCAAGTAAAAGAACATTTTATAACTATTAATCTTAATAATTTATGGATTAACACAAACATTTATTAGAAATTAGATTAATGTTTAGAAATAAATCTATTAACGTTATATTACTGAAATCTCAGATCCATAATACCATTTAAGCTTAAAAGATAAAGTTATTGTTGAAGTTTATCAAGTTAAACAAAACCTCTGGCTCTACAATGTAGCCTCTAGCTCCAATTTTCTTTGGAGATATTAATTACAACAACCAATAACGATGTTAGATTACATTTCAAAATAATTTCAATTATATAAGTAAATTTTGGTTCAGTGGTAGCATGTACGGACACCGTGAGACACATCCCTGAAATGAGCATTAGCTTTCGTAGGAGGAAAATATCGTGATGAAAGCCTGGCTAGCTACCATCCTCAAGTAGAAAATGTGTTCCCAAGCACCTATAAGCGTGTTCCGGCAGCTACACTTGAGAGCTAGTTACCTCACCAGGTTTAGCGTGTTACAGTCAAGGGTCATATGCATGGTGGTCGTGACATAGTCGGTTGCAGATCCCTACCACCCCAACTAGACAAAAAATATAAACTTAGATAACTTTAGTTTGTAAATTACAGGAACAATTACATAGGTACTAGAAATAAATATAAAGAGTAATCCATCTGATAGACTTAGTAAGAAATATTTAAGTGTTTAGATAATTGTGTTAGGTTCTACAATAAATTTCCTAAGTACATTGCCGAACACTGAGTTCAAAAATCATGTTGCAAGTTTTATTGTCGAAAGAGTATTAAGGATGGATCGTTATGTGAATCTTAGTAATGTTTGGAAGTGATTCCCTCTTTGACCATTCGCTAAAAATTATTATAACTGTAAACAATACATACAGTAATAGATTAATTATTGGTTGTCGGTCGCGCTGAAGCAACGCGGAAACCAATAATGTCTCCATGCATGTGGTGTAAAAAATTGGTTAAACCGAGATTCTTGCGGGTTTTTCTCAATAAATGAGATGTTTTCTAAATCGATAGTAGTGTTTTGACATGCATAAGTGTCTTCTTTAAAATTTACTTCATGCCAACTCATTATGGAAAAGCATATCAAAAATCAGAAAAAATCATAAAATTTCGCCATACAAAAAATAGCCAGAAGACTAAAGTAACCGATGCTCTATCATAATAAAAAAAAAAATGGCGCTGGGCTGGTCACGTAGCTCGACGAAAAGACGTCAGATGGACCAGCAGACTGACATCGTGGCCCGGAACCACAGTGACAAGAAAAAGAGAAAGACTGCTGATGCGATGGGCTGATGACATAGCGCATATAGTTGACAAACAGTGGATGAAAACAGCATTAGACAGGGAATATTCGTCTAATTTGGAGAAGCTCTTCACATTAAAACGATGGTTTTTTGCACAGCAATACTTAATTTTAAAAATAGTTAAATAACTGTTACTTAATGTAGGTATGTATATTGTTAAGTTTCTTTTTACGGCCTAAAATAAATAAAGTATAATATTTGTATGACTTTTTGAATTTTCAAAATCAGGTACTGAAGTTGAAGGAACCTTAAGAACGATTGAGTCAATAATAATAATGATTAACAATTCGACTTTTTTGAGAGCACCTGTCAACGAAGTTTGTTGAATTGAACAAACCGTCTCGCCTTTTTGTGAAGTTGTCACTGGCAACGGGGTCCGTTTCATGAAGAACACGAGGGGAGCGCTAATGGGATTAGACCACAGTGTTCAGGAAACTTAGATGAATTAACGACATTGAGGATAAATTCGTAATAAAATTACGAGTCTCTACTAAGTAACTGCAAATATAGGTACTACGTTTTCCCAATTTTCACAATATCATCCTAGTGAATGCTACTGACTTTTATTATTAAAATTCGATACCTATATATTATCTTTTTTTATAACGCGGTAAAGTGACTCTACAGCTTCTGATGGTAAATACGGTATACAGTCCATGAACAAGGGCGACCGTCGGTGACACAAATTTTACCGACAGTCGTCGATGTCCTGCCAGCCTGCTGAAAGAAGAGAGCACGTTAGCTGGAAGACGTTTGACATCTTTATGGCAGTTCCAGTAAAGGTAAACGTTGCGACTTTTTTACCTCTTTTTTCTTTTCTTCTATATTTATACTAATACTAAAAGAGGTAGAGTTTGTGAGTATATTTGTATGAGTCAATCTCCATAGTTACTGATCTTATTATAAATGTTGTTTCACGAATAGGAAGCTAACAATAGAAATATCTACATCTGTAGGAAGGCTATATTTTATTATTATTAAATTTTATACTGTAACTAGCTGCGCCCGTGGCTTCGCTCACGTGGTTTACAATTCTGTAATCGCATTCGCCCGCGCGAATCTTGCTCCCACGCCCCCAGCTATTTTAAAGACAAAAATGCTTATTGTGCGGGTTTCTTAGAATATAGGTATTATTCTTACGGTATTTTTTGTAGGTATTTTTAATGCCTATAATTATGTAGTACATTAATTTGCTATATCTGTTATGTTTTAGTCCGCATAAGTCATTTAAGCGACCGAATCAATTCACCATGACAAGTTTTTTTTTTATTTGTGCGGAACCCTAATTATTTTTCTAAAATAAAAGTAGCCTAAGTTACTCCCTATATTATCAGCTATCTATCAGTGAAAGTCCGTCAAAATCGATCAAACCGTTTCGGAGATTACCCGGAACAAACAGACAGACAGACAAAAATTTTAAAAATGGGCTTTTTGTTATAGGTATCGTATATACTTTATTTTGACATTACAAACAGACACTTCAATTTTATTAATTGTATATGATTCGTATAAAATTTATAACCAAAATGTTCTAGTCCTTACCATTTCAAATTTCGAACTCTACGTCCCTATGAGGCCGTTTCTTAAAAGTGCATAACCTCTTTAAGATTAGAAACGTTCAAATGAGGTACTAATATAGTATGGTGACATTCGAGACATTCCGATTTTAAAGAGCATTTGCTTATTGTTTATAAGATAGTTCAACCTTTTTTGAATAAAATCGGATTGAGTTTTCAAACATGTGTCAAAATAAAATTTAATTTAAATCAAAAGCACTAAGGAGTATTGATATCAACTTCGAAGCAAATCAACGCCAAAATAACTTTCTACCCCATTTTAACCCCGTCAGGGGATGAATTTCAATAAGATACGAAACACGTCTTCCATCGATTCGGTTAAAAAAGGTTTATGCAAAATTTGAAGTAGATTGGACCAAGGAATCACGTTGTCCCATACAAACTTTGTCCCCCTTTTTCACCCCCTTAGGAGTAGAATTTCGGAAAATCCTTTCTTATCGGATGCCTACGTCATACAAAGAATACACCCTCCAATTTTCAGGTCTCTACGATCAGAGGTTTAGGCTGTGCGTTTATCCGTCAGTCATTCAGGATAAATCATTTTATATGTATAGATAGATTAGCGCAAACGATTTACGATCGGTTACAAGTCTTGTTATAAAATTACATTCCTGAGTTAACAATTTTATTACATACATTGAAAAATAATCCTGATTAAATAAAGTCAATAATTCCAATCAACTATATCATGAAAGATAATCCGATACAAAGACAACAAACAACATAATTACTACTCTTATTTCTGAACGGGTCGCGTTAAGGCTTTCACGAACAAACATAACATACGACTTTATATGATAAATACGGACTCATCGGAAACGTGACTCATCCCTTAATACTCGATCCGGTCGGAGCGTCGTAAAAACGTACAAAACTCATCGGGGAGTTCGCTCGGTACATTCAGTTAAACTTGTAAAGAGTTTCCGGTGCACGACAGAATTATGGAGTAACTTTTATTTTAGGTGCAGTCTGAAAACAGAAATTTATTGCGGTGCGTTGATTGAAAAACAGCATTAAACTAAATCCATTATAGGCGAAAAATAAGTAGTTATACAGTCTCTCTTATTACGTGTTGTTAATTTGTACATACGTTAGAAATGCTAATGTTATACATTTAACCCCTTATTATGTCTAAAAATTAGCGATAACCACCTGGTGTTTTGTCTAGACGGATTGCGACATATTTTGATTATTACACTGTAAACAGCCACCTGGTGTTTTTAGAATAAGAGTTTTATTCAATTGTAATTAATTCACGAGTAAAGCTTCCTAAGAATCAGTCTTGTATATAATTCTTTTAAAAACCCTTGGTGGCGCTTCCGGTATTTAACTAAGTACTTACTTAATAATCAAATGCCAAACTGCAGGTCGTAGAAAACATTAAACGTTGTGGGTTCGAATCTACAATGATTTTGGCCAAACGTCTTGCCAAAATCTCACTTGATGCTAAGTGATGATGTGGCTCAGGATGGTAACGCGCTAGACCTAGCTAGCTAGGTAACTAGTCAGGCGGACATTAGAAAATGGCTTACCACCATGATATGGTTTAATCACGATATTTCCCTTCATCGAAAGCTCAGGTTCATTTTCTCTACTCACTTCATTTCACACACTTTTCATTCCTAATGTTATACTCATTCATTTTAGTATTTGCATCTCTGTGACATGTAATCTTGTTTCATCCATCTCTTTCGTTGTCCTGCGCTCAGATCCTTAAATCGTCGCGATAGTACCTATAACATTTTTTTTATTTTCTTAATTGTAGCATTAATATAGACCAAAGCTGTGACAGCAGTCTGAGGCTTCAGGGTCCTTATGGTTAACATAATAGTCAGTTAGGGGAAAAAATACAATATGGTTATTATTAATTTCAATTTCCATAAGAATATAATGCGTGTTATATGTTTTAAATTTATTTTCAAAAATTCGTAAACACATGCTCGCAGTATTTAAACCGAAGTTTCGAACACAGAGCGGTTGTTACCGACGTACGATTAGGGTGTCCTGCACTCAGGGGTAACAACATCCCCTAACAAAGACCGTTGGCAACGCATTTGTATCGATTCGCATGGACCGTGGCGCGTTAAAACATTCCCTAATAAGTAAATACCGAAGTTAACCGCATAGACACGGAATTTCGCTCGAAAATTCGAAGTGGTTTCTCTCTGGCTTTATATATACGATTTCGTTGTTTTTTTGAAATAGCTTACATACTACTTTTTAAATTCTATTGTAGATTAAAGTTTAATAGCAATCTATCTTGGTGTCAGTCGATTATTTCAACGAAAATCGTAAAACGTTATATTTAGAAATGGGGCTGATGAGTGATGCCGTACACAACACAAAATGTTGTTTCGCTACAGATTATAAATAACTTAACGATTAATTATAACTAATTATGTTATTATATTTTCCTTGCACACGATTAAATTGCAGTATTAACTACGAATAGAAAGGCAACATTACATCGACTAATGCCATAAAAACATAATATATCATACTAAAAGCCCAAGAGATTGTCTGAACACGCTAATTTCTGGAACTGCTAGTTATATAAATTTGAAAAAATATTTTGACATTTTAAAAATTATGTTAAACTAGCTGTGCCCCTGGCTTCGCTCATGTGGTCTACAGAATGCCCGCGCGAATCTTGCTCTCCCGCTCCCGGCTATTTTAAAGACAAAAATGCTTATTGTGGGTGTTCCTTAGAAGATAGATGGACTCTCGGACTTTTTTGTAGGTCTTTTAATGCCTATAATTATGTAGTACACTAATTTGCTATATCTCTTATGGTTTACTCAGGATAAGCCATTTAAGCGCCCGAATTGATTCACCGTGACAAGTTTTTTTTATTTGTGCGGAACCCTAATTCTTTTTCTAAAATAAAAGTAACCTAAGTTACTCCCTATATTAACAGCTATCTATCAGTGAAAGTCCTGTCAAAATCGGTCAAACAATTTCAGAGATTACCCGGAACAAACAAATAGACAGACAAAAATTGTAAAAATGGGCTTTTTGTTTTACAAACAGACACTTCAATTTTATTAATTGTATGTATAGATGGAGCGGCGAGCTATCTGATATGTACAAATTGAAATCTGGAGTTAGGCAGGGTGGATTAACTTCGCCTAAACTTTTCAATTTCTATATTATTGGCCCGACTAAGAAGCTCAGCAGCAACATAGTCGGTTGTTCAATAGACATTACGACAGTCAATAATATTAATTATGCAGATGGCATAGTTCTGTTGTGTCCACCAATCAGTGCAATCTGAAAGTTGTTGGTAATTTGTTAGGAGTATTGCAGCGGCTCACGGCCTTAAGTACAATGCAATTAAGAGTGTTGAGGCGCGTAGTATACACATTGGTGAGATACCAGCAATGACTCCCAACGGGGGTCTTCTTAAACGTGTATTTGCTTATAAATACTCGGGGCATTGGGTTACCGAAGACCGGTCTTACAATATGGATATCGAACAGAGCAGTAACCATGAAGCACAAACAATCTGACAAGCTGAAGGCAAGTACGGGTGCGAACAACCGCAACAACCGAATAGTGAGAACAACCGGGTTCGTTTGCGGCGGTAGTGGCGCGGTGGTGGCGCGGTGGTGGCACGTTGCAGATTTGGTCGAATAAATTTAACACTAGTAAAACCGTGGTGCCCAGTTAGTACCTTTTTACATATAATTAGCTGGTGCTGACAACTTATTTACATAAATACGAGTACCGTAGGGATTTTGCTTTTTTGCTTTTACTGCTTAATTCATATATAAAAGCGTAATGATATGAAGCCTTAGATGCTCCTTCGAGTTCAGTTCGACACGTCAATCAAAAAACTGCATTCAAATCAGTTCAGTAGTTTTCAAGTGATGCATGTTCTAAGGTGGAAAATTTACGATTTTATTATATATATATATAATAATAATATAATAATGTATAATATACTGAAGAAATGGCGACATTTTCTTATTGGGAGACATTTTAAATTAATTACCGATCAAAGGTCGGTTTCATTCATGTTCGACAAAAAAAAAAACAAGTAAAGTTTAAGAATGAGAAAATACAAAGATGGCGTCTTGAACTTGCACCATAAACAATGAAAATCTGCAATGTGGCAACTGCACCGGTGCCTGCTGTCCCATTATTTCCGAGTGTCAGTCGCAATATACATATTACTATAACAATAATAGGTATATTGGTTTACTATAACTCTTTAAACGTGGTTAACTGAAGGTACTAAAAAGAATTTAATCTGTCGTGAAGCTATATAATGCTTAAGGTCTACATTCCACCCGGTACGGAGTTCACAGACTGAAAATCTTATTGAAAACATTCTATGTACATAAGTACGGACGTAAGTAGTTATAATTCTTCAGTATGAAAAAAAAACTTCAAAAATTTAATCCTGCGTGCCAACAACATGATAACAGCAATGAATGATAATAATGCAAATTCATTTCACTGACGTTATTTACTGTAAAGGAAAGTCAGTAAAGTAAATTTATATTATATTATTATTTTTTATTGATGGCTAACTTCATCATGTCTCATTTCCGTCACATGATGCGCGCGCAGCTCTTAATTTTACCCTCTACTAAACCCGACAAAAGAAGTACCTATTATCAAAATAAATTTCTCATCCGACTCTGATTTTGTCAAAATTAGACCAATATTTTGTAATAACTGATCAAAACCATACATAAATGTTTTGATGAGAAATTAAATACGATTAATTAAATACGTATTACTTGAATTATATCAATATAGATGTGTGTATACGAGTATATAGGTACGGAAGAAGAGAACAAGCTAAGAGAGTCGACATAATCCTAACGGGAAACCGAGAAAGGATTGAACGACATGAAGTCTTAAATGAGATTAATGTAACTTTGTAGGTTAGTTCTGCTGTATTTACTGTATAAAACACGCTTTGCTTTTATGCATTAAAAACGGGTTTTTACCGCGTTTTGTATTAATTTTATGGCTCTGAGAAAATAAAGTTCATTTGTTTATTCTTAAATGACCAGAGAACTGTTTATATCGGTCTGTATGTATGGAGATCGGAAAAATTGTATTTATAAGGAGAAGTTTATGACTAACAACAAACATACAAACAAATTATGCAATAGAAAGAAATACTATAATTTATTAAGAGAACGTCACAATATCAATAATATTGTAACGTCACGTGGCACACATAAAAATATTGTTTAATTTTTGTAACTTCCTCAATTTGCTTAGTTTCTAATTGTTAACAAGGTGATAGGAGACGACAATTGAAGCCATGAGAACCAGAGTGACCTATCTGCTTTTTTGATAAATTTACTTATTAAATATATTCATAATCTAAAAATGTACTTTTACAAAACCACAATGGCCAAAAGTTATTAAATTCATACTATCATCTATTGTAGTATCACCTAAATAGCTTCACGTCATTGTTGTTTTATAAAAGCACATTTTTAGGTTATGAATATATTGATGGGTCAATTTCTCGAGAAATGCAGATAGGCCCCTCTGGTTTTCGTGGACTCAATATGTAACTCAGTATGTATGTAATCCAGTAATAAGTGGTGTAGTGACTCTCTTTTAGTTTATCACGTTTCGGGAACAACCAGTGTATAGCTAGCTGCCGAGAAGCTTGCAGGCCGGCAGGACAGCGATGACCGAATTGATAATTTATCGGTGGTCGTCGCTGTTTTTGGATTGCACGTTGTTTACCATCATGTACAGTGTTGTCGCTTTGAAAAAGAGACTTTTTCGAGTAGCACCATATTATTATTATGAATAAACAATAACGGATAGCATATCCTAAACATTAGACCGCTCGTCTTACTAGCTATTTATCAAAAATTATTAATATGATTTATATATATTTATAACGTAGACAAACTAAGGTCATCGACATAGCCAAAAGGATTAGCAAGTTGAAGTGGCAGTGGGCGGGCACATAGTTCGGAGAACTGACGGCCGTTGGGGCAGAAAGGTTCTCGAGTGGAGACCACGCACCGGAAAGCGCAGCGTAGGACGGCCCCCCCCCACTAGATGGAAAGACGATCTAATAAAGGTCGCTGGGGAGCCGTTGGGTGCAGGCCGCACAAGATCGGTCGCTCTGGAGATCTATGGGGGAGGCCTATGTTCAGCAGTGGACGTCCTGCGGCTGAAATGATGATGATTATGTAGCCGTTACTTTGCGGAAATCCATCGTAATTACTTTATCTAGATTTTCTTTGCTACTTCCGCCTGAATAGATAAACGGTTATTTCGTTTTTCTGCTACAACAAACGTTTGTTATTAATTGTTGAGGTGAATCTGAAACGAATAGTGGAAAAGAATAAATATCAAAAAGGGAAATGTTAGTAATCGAAACGATTAAGGAGATGCGGTTGAGCTATTCAGGCGGAAGTAGCAAAGAGAATTTGAATAAAGTAAAAATTATTAAGTTCATAAACAACAAGATGGTAAATCAAAACAAAAAAAAAGATTGTTTCTTATATCGAAAAATGCAAATGTTTCGAGGAAGCAGTCTGATAGGGATTAGATTTAATTATAAATAACATTAAAACAAAGGGAACCCTACACAATGGTTCTAAACAATAGTATAGTCTGCAATATCACACGTAGAATTGTAATAGTGTAAACAAACGCAGTAGTGTTCTTACTTCTTGCTTTCATACGCTATGTCTAGACATAGTGTCGCCGACTGAGGAAGTGACCGGAAGGGCACCAGTAGTGTTACCAGACGTTTGTGCACAAATATTATAATATTAATAACTATAGGTATAACTACGTAAAGTGAAAGAACAAATATAAACGATTTTTTTAGTTACTTGAAAAAATTGTTGACTAATCAAACAAACCAATCAACGACGATTTAAATTCATAGATGACAATTTATAGTCAATACAGGTAAAAAAATACTAACTCTGCCTCACAGTTACAATCGTGTAGTCTATAAATCTTTCTCACTTCTCAGATTGCTTGGCGTTCATGATTATGATTGCTCAGCTCCTTAGATTCCTAAGTTATATACCTATAAAAACCTCAATAGGATAAATGCTAAAATTCTAAAAAAACAATCTTATAAGATTTATACTATTGGTATAGATTTAAATGTGTTAATAATTATGTGAAAACAAAAACTAAGAAATTAGATCCTCTTCATAAATAATTATATTCCAAACTATTTTCCAAGTTTATTGTTTTGAGTATGAATATATAAATGAATGAAGTTTCTGGGTAAAAATTAAATCAGTCTGGATAAGTCGTTCTTAACTGTAGCAAATAATTGTATTAAATTTTGTATGTATAAACAATTTTGAGTTAGAAACACGTTGAAACTAAAAATTACTAGACTTACGCTATGTAATGTCCAGATGCGATTATTCAATTGCCAAGGTCGTGATGTATTGTTACTGATGATGGTCCGTGGGTGGTCACGGTCACCGTATATAAGCCAATTTAACTTCATAGTCGTATGTATTTCAGAAATGGCATTTCACAAGTTCACTGTGTTTTTTGTTTGTGTTTTGCTGACATGGAGCGGCGCGGTACCGGCTGACCCTAAAGACCGTGAGTTCTTTGATATTTTTTAAAGTTATAATCTACCAAATTAAACATCTTTAGCGTCTTTACTTTACGCGTAATTTTAGGTGCAGTTGTGATGACTTGGTACTGTATATTCTACAACTTGGTTATATTAAATGTATGTTATAACCATTTTCATTTTAATGTTTATTTTCATGTTACTAGAAACCGCCTATGACTTCGTTCGTGTTAATTAGAATACAAAATGTTATAAGAAAAAAATAGTCTATATTGCTCAGGGATAATGTAGCCTATTAGTGTCAACATACTCATTTGTAAAATTTATCAGGAACAAAAGAAAAAAAAAACAAAAATCAGTATAAATTATACAAAATTAAGTACTAATTATAAGAAAATATGTACAACTTAATTAATTTCTGTTCAGATTTGCGTTATTTTTTAATAACAAATGTTTATCGTTAACACTTAACTAAATCAAGAATTAACAACATCACATTTATGAAATGTTAGTACGGGAAAATTACGAATAGTTGAAATATTTAATTTCTAAATTAATTATACAAAAATAAGTATAATTTATACAAAAATTGGTATTCGGATATACGCAGACGAGTGATTTATGTACCGTTCAAGTATTCTCTCAAACGTTGATATTATGAAAAGCAAAACTTAATCCTATCAAGTAGAATCCAGGATCGATGCTCAAACGCCGTGATGTCTATAAATAAACCGCTTTTGCAAGGAAAATGGACGGCGTCTTACTGGAACTTTGACATTTTGTGCGGAATTACAAATCGTTTCCAAAATAGAGTTGATTTATCTTTATTAGTATATTATGACTTATACATTTCCCTGTAAATTTTGGACTTTTTACTACCGAATAAAAAAATATTTATAGTACCTACTTTCATTAGAAATTACAGTAATATAAGTTAAAATAATGAAAATAATTGTGTATTAAAACTTCTAAGCTTTGATTCAAGTAAAATTTCAAAATGCCAGTGGGTTTTATAATGATACACTTATAAATTAATCTATAGTTTATTTTTAATATACTGTAGGTATATTATTTATATGAGTATACTACTATCACACAGAACTAAATTTTGTTTGTTTGTAAGAGAAACTAATTTTATCTTTAAGTGATGTAGGCTATTTTTTTGTTGTTGTAATTAATGCGAACGAGGTCGCGAGCGATCATTTGTATATTATATGTATATAGATACTTATTTATATAAACGTACAATATAACAATTAAGTGACGGAAGTAACTTACATGAATAAATGGCCTGAAAAATTACACTACACGCATTGAATAAAAATGATAAAAAAATAATACTACACATAAATTATTATTTCATCGGTGTTGTTTCTTTGTTGTTAAAACTTTAGTTCGGGGACCGACGAAACACTGTCTGTTTGAATAAATTTATATTCGTTGATAAAAAAGCGGCAAGAGAATAACTTCCCGTTTTATTTCTTCGAGCTACTTCGTTTTTTATGTTGTAAAGCTATAAATTCTTCAACGGTAGAGTTCCTGTCGACGGAAGAAATTGTTTTCTTCTCAGTGCTGTGCAAATCGGTGAAAATAGAAATAAATAAATTGTTTTGCTGTGGAAGGTATTGTTGGGTGTTATTTCATATCGTTAAAGCAATGATGGTTTGAGCTTATGTTATTGCTCAATTAATAGTTTAAAAGAATTTTCAATATTACTTCTAGAAATCGAAAATAAGTGCTAGCGCCCACGGGTAACTTTTGTCGCCTTTGCTGTTTCGTCATTCTTGAGTCTATGGATAAAACTGTTTTGTCACGTCGCGGTAACACGATAATGTGCGCACATCTCTGTACATATCCATAAGCCCGGACTACTATGAATAAACAGTCACGGTGATAAAAGTCACCCGTGCGCGCTAGCACTAAAATCAAAATAACAAGCTTTTATTAATTTACAACCGATTTTGATAAAATGTTGTACACAAGACATATAATTTTGTCATTCTTAAGTTACGATAACCTATAAGAATTGACAATAAGTAAAAATAAATACTCTAAAAACTTTCAAAAGTTCCAAG
The DNA here is from genome assembly GCA_033032175.1 of Saturnia japonica. Classification (NCBI taxonomy): domain Eukaryota; kingdom Metazoa; phylum Arthropoda; class Insecta; order Lepidoptera; family Saturniidae; genus Saturnia; species Saturnia japonica. The sequence continues at coordinate 16,785,818 of CM065309.1, read as the reverse complement.
TACCTACTTTTTTTTAAAGAAAAATATAAAATTTATAATTAACTAGATGTGTCCGCATCTCCGTGCGCGTTCATTACGCAGTACCTAATTATTTTCGTGTGGTAATTTAATATTTTTCTCATATTTTATATTTTCTGAAAGTGTTCTTGATCATTTTTTACGGTATATTACGAAATGACATTGTGCTCTCTATAGACGTATTAGTAGTAAGTATATTAAATCTGTGCGGCTCTCTTTATACAATTTTTTTTTTTAAAACCGGTGAAACCGTGACAACTTTGATTTTAGAATATTTTTTTACGATTTCTAAAAGTATTTTTGAAAAATTTTACAGCTAGTCAATTGAGGAATGACATACTTCTCGTGTACAAAATTTAACTAAAATCAGTCAAAACTTTTTTCATTTAAATGCAGGCATGCAAACAGACAGACTATTTTAGAATTTGTATATATTTATCTATAATTAGGTAAACAATTATATATAACAAAATGTGTAAAAATACATGAACAGACAGAACTACAGGTTAATTAATATATACAGATACCTCTTTCTTCTGTTATTGTACAAAATATAATGTTTTTTTTTTCCAGACCTCTTTAAATTATCTATACTATTTTGTATAAGTATTTAATTAGCCGGAAGGCTACCTTAAAAATATTTTTTTATAAAAAAAATTGATTGTGTGGTTTTATAAAACCACGGTAAAAGTGAAACTTTTTTTCACATTATAGACATTTAACTAAAAATTCACAAATGAGTAATAGTCTATACACTACACGGTCAGTTGCTGCGAACTATAGGCGCCGCCATCTTTACTCCGCGGCCGACCGTCACGCGACATGCAACACACAGACCAAAAATTTTCAGACGATCTAATAAAAGTTTCACTTTAAAAATATATGTAAGAAACATGCTTTAGCGCAGAAGCAGTCCGATCCAGTTCAACGGCGAAACGATGGCAACATAATTGATTCAACTAAGCCAATTCATTTCTTCTTACCTTGCCGCTTGCCGCCTCAATTTTTTGTTTCTTTTTCTATAGGCCTATACGCGTCCGGTCAACGCATAACTGCGTAATTATTGGTACAAAATAAAACATAATTGAAAGGGCTCATAATAACACATCGGATGATGAATTCGAAATATATCTCAAATTTGGGGTCTGTAATAATTGGAAAACGATTTTGTTTTGAAAGAATTTGTTATAATGAGAAAGTGTATTTTATTATATTTAATACATAAAAAATCGTGTGTAATAACATTTAGAATATATGGGGAGAACAAATAACATTTTATAGGCTAGATGAATAGGCTATGGATAGGCTAACTAACTTTCCTTTGGTATGAGAGATGCGGGAAGGGAACAAAACCGGCCAATAACGCTAACAATATAGTCTATTGCCGGCCGCCCATCGCGTCGCGTCGTCGGCAGCAATAGATGTCACAGTTGCAATACCATGCATAATATATTGATCTTAAGATATAGGGTATTATATGATTACCGTGTATATCAGTGCACACTCGCCGACCCGCGTCCTGCAAACCATGAAGAGGGTCGCGCTTACAGTGGTCAGACTATATAACTTGAGACACCCATACTAACCTCATTTAAACGTGGTGCGCTTTGCTGAGTAACGAACGGTTGATTCCTGAAATGAACCTGAGCTTTCGGTAATAGAAAACATCGTGATGAAACCATAGCATGTTGGGATGGCTTTCTCTAATACCCGCCTAGCTAGCTATCACCGTCAAGTTGAAAATCTGTCGCCAAATATATATAGATGTATTCCGGCAGCTACACTTTAGAGCCAGTTCTCCCACTAGGATTAGTATTACTATCTTGGGCCACATTTTACGAGATTGTGGCCAGACGGTAAAACCTATAGCGAATAATTAAAATATAATCACAATTATTTAACGAAGTAGATAACTTGTTAACTATTTTATGTAAATATACAGATAAGTATAATGTTTTTAGTACAAGTGAATTGAATCGTTTCTAAGATATAGAAACAGCTTAGTAACCGTTTAGTTTCGAGATATTCGTATCAGAAGCGCTTTTAATAAGCATAGTTAAAACAGACTTAGAAGTCAGAATACCGGTTTTTATGTGTTTAACGTTATTTATAACACGTTATAAAGTTTTAACGATTTACTATTAAAAGCGTGTGATTATGAATAGTAATTAAGTGGCATACCTTTTCTCTAAAATATTTAATATAAGGTGCAGAAGAATGAAACGGGCCAAAAAATAAGTGTTATGATCCTTTTTTTTTGTTTTAAATCTACCTGGAATTTTAAACAGTACCATCGAAATTTATATGATTTTATAATAAATACTTCAGAGTTTTAGTTCTAAAATACCTTAAATTATTACTAAATTATAGATGCCTACTCATGTAGGTAGGTACCATCATTATCTGATTTACTAAGCTCTTCTCCTAGTTAAAAATTATTGTATTGAAATTTCAATTCTATCACATTAGATTTAAGTTCAAAATAATAATTGTCACAGAAGTTGCTTTGCTCGAGTTTAGTTATGTACACATTATATAAAATGTAAAAACTTTCCTAGGAGTTTATTGGCATTACCAAGTTCATAGACTAATTTTATTTGATTGTTTAATATGAAGAAAAATAAAAGTAGTAATAAGACCTTCCTAATACGATGAATTATTCAAATTTAAGTAATAGGAACATAAATTTTTTTTGATGCTCCTATAAGAAACTGATGGGAATATAAATCTATTGAAACCTGTTTGGTTAATCTCGTAGGAAAGCAGACAATACTACTACGAACATAACCGGTTCGATAGAATTCTTTAGATTATTACAAAGATTAAGAACTAATTTGACGTTGACAAGGCGCAAGTGAAGCACAGATAACTGTTTAATACAGTATCTTCGTCTAAGTATATTTTTATCACTAATTTTTCAAACGATATATATATATATACGTCATAGTTTTCGACATAGACGTATTAAAATAGTATATTAAACCTATGGTTTCAGTCATTATCTTGCATATCCCGTTAGTGGAATTCAATTAAAATGTTTAAATATAAATAATGCTTCTTAAAAATAAAATACCATCTTTGTTCTACCTCTGACAATGGACAATAAAATGTATGTACAGTCAGCAAAAGTAATTAAATTATAACCTAAAATAAACCCATGTACGTGTTTCAAACAAAAACTAGCTAACACGGCAGACGTTGTTCTGTCTTTCCGGTAGATAATGGCTCGACAACAGCGCCATCTATCGGATCCTAACATAGCTATAAACCATCGCCTCAATAAAATTAATAAATTATGTGAACGTGAGCTCAATTGATCAAGTCGTTTAGAAGTAACACGATTACTAACAGACATGGACAAGATTCTTATATGACATTGTAAAAACTAATAAATGTTAATAAGATTCAATTTACCAACAATTTCACACTATTCAGAATTCATAAAAGTATCCGTACGACATTAGTTAATTAGAGATGCTAGACACATTTTAGATCCGCAGCCGCATCAAAGCTTGGGGTCGACGGTGTAGAACCCAAGTTAACTAGATTTTCCCTCGGCTGTCTACCTAAACATGCCTTTGAGTTTATATTACACAGTTTATTACCACCGTAGTATAATACACATTTATTTAATTTTTTAATGCGACGTTTGATAAAATTTTGTGTACTTTTTCAAAAATACTCGAATAGCCGGCATGACAGCGGCGATCGCCGAAGGATTCGCATTTCCCGGTGGTCGCCGTTGTTTGAATTGTACTGTGCTTACCATCAGGAATAGTATCGTCAATTTGCCGAGCTACTATTAAAAAAATAATGAAATTTCATCTTATTGTAAGAAATTTGAACAGGGAAACTGTTACTTGTAAGACCGTAATTAATTAGCTGGAGGTAAACAAAATTTAAGTTCCAAATTAGAGTTTAGTAACTTGGCCCTGTATTTTCCTCAATAATTAAAAAAACCCACCGGTCTGCCGTGCATTAGGACTGTTCTTCTAAGTAAGACAAGAATATTATGTTCGGCGCTTGCCTTATTGACGTGTAGTAGCTAGATTCCATGACTAATGTAAAAAGGTGGTGTTTTGTCGATGTTTTCAAGTAAGGCGTTGCCGTATTTGTGTCTACGGATCTAAGAAAAAATATGAAAGCAAGGTGCGTGCTATAGAAATGCAATCTCTGCGAATAATGTGCAATACCTATAACATCGTAAGCATTTATTTCGAATTATATGTATTCATTAGAACAATAATCTTTTGTCTTTAATCGAGAAAATAAATGATTACACTGAGCCTTCTTAAACAACAATTTGATAACTACTTATTACTTACTTTTTTGGACAATAAACAAGGATCTCTATGAAAGTTTATCCCAGTTTTGAAGTTATTCTTCATTTGGAGCGTATACATTATTATCATTGGTGACAGACCTCATCATTATGCGGGACATGCAGGATCAAATTTTTGGAGTTATTTTTATTTTGTTACACCAAAGAAGTGTAGGTAACTTCTTACGTGCGTACATACTCGTAAGTACACACAACTTGTTTTATAGTACCTCGGCAAGAAGACTGCAATAAGTACCTGATGGAAAGTATGAAGCAGTCCAAAAACAACGGTTAATAACGGACAAATGTCATCGGTAGTCGTTGCCGTCACAGCGACCCGTCAGGAATTCCTCTTCCTCACTTTAGGAGGGAGGCAAAACACTGGCAGCGAGGCGATTCTACATTTTCACAATACGGCAAACATAAGAATTTGCAAACATCTTTGTTCTTGCTGAGATGGATGTTGCTGTGCAGCTGCGTCTTCGAATACCAACCCACGTGGATTCAATAATTTTAACAATATTTCAAATCTAACTACAGGGCGGGGGCAGACGATCTGGTTTTAACTAAATTGACCCACCAAGCTTAACTTGGGCACCTATAACAATTTATTCCGCTCTTTAGAATACCTAAAATCACCAGAATTCATTTCATTTTATTATTTCACATTTAAAGGGTTGTGGTCCCTAATAAACAACTAGCATTAGCTAATTGCCTAGATTTCTGTGAGATTTTAGCTAAGTCTTAGTGTACCGTTAGATAATCTTTTATCAGTTAGCTGTCTAATTATGTATTCACGCTGTTCTTCGTGAATAGAAAATTGTATACGTGTATTTTCATCGTAGGATTTTTCAATAATAATTATTCTTTTAAGTGATTTTGTAATTAACGGGATTGCTTTTCTGCGTCTAGTTCAGGTTTAAATTATATAGTTTAATGTATGTATTTCAGATGTTCGGCAACTACATACAAAACAATCCTTTTTTGGAATTAAACAATCATGTTATACTCCATATATTAATGGTTGGTTTCCTCTGGTGCTTCAACTAGACAAAGCGCTACCTACAAAAATAGCTCCTAGAATACGACAACATCATATCGTAGTGTGTAGTGACTATTTGAAGTGAAGCTTGTCAACGTGACGTTATTGCCGGTATGATAATGACTCGTGTACGCCGATTCGGCGTAGTTTTGATTGCCGGTTTTTTGTAGTACGCCGACGGTATCTAGTTGAAGCGGCGCGGAAACTCATAATTAATCTATGTGTTTCCCCTATTTTTGGAGTTTACTCCATAAGAATCGATTTACTTGTTTGTACTCGTAAGAACCCGATATGGAAATTTTATGAGGAGGAAATTTATAAAAGCTTTGACAAAAGCGTTACGTTGAAAGTTAAGAAAAAGCGTATACATACATCATCTTGTTTTTTAAAAAACTTTAACTACTCAGTCAGTCCGTCAGTACGTCAGTCAGTCAATCCGTCAACCAATCTGTCAATCAATCACCTCTTTGCCTATTGCCTATTCAAAGACAATCGTACTTAAGGAGTAAACTCCAGTCATGCGCCGGAGCTCACACACACAAACACACACTTTTATTTATTTATTTACAATGGAGAATTTGTGAGCAATATTGACCACTGCTCATATAACATGTCTTTTTTCCCATATATTTTCAACAATGCGCTCGTATAATGTAAAATATCTGGGCGACCGAGCTGTGTTCGGTGTCTTATAAACAATAAAAAAAAAAACACCTATCTAGGTAAACTTGGAAAGTAAAACATTATCTAAATGTAAAGTTTCATCGAAATCGATGGAGCCGTTTCCGAAAATTCAATGACATATACATATATAGATATATTGCTCACTTAATATAATAAGATAACTGTAGTAAAATCCTCCCTGAATTTAAATTTCACTGTAATAACAATAAATTGGTTGAGCGTTGATAAATCTAAACGAATAAAGTACTAACAATACATATAGTATCTGACAATTTCAGAGATCTAAGTACATATTTTATAAATCATAAGTACTAAAAGCAGGACGTGCCTCACGGAGAAAACTTCCTAAAGTAAAAAATACATGGTCTCTTAACCCAAAGTGCAGCGCCAAGCTTAATTAAGTATACTAAAATATGACCAAAAAAAACCATACAAAACACGAAAAGTTGGAAGCCGTCGGACATACGAGCGGATGTATTATTATAGCTCGAGAATTTGAAACCGGTTTTTACAAAAGGCAGCGTATTATTAAAGAATCTTTTTTTAATAATGTAATATAGATGTACCAATATTCCATAAAATAAGACATTATTATTGCATTTCTCTGAAACAGCGTTTCTCGATGCTCTATGCCTCCTAAAATAATAATTGATTGAATGATAATAAATGATTGAATAATTACCATGGATATAACAAAGTGTAAAAGGTAGTAATTTGCTTTTTCTTTGAACTGACTATACTGTTAGCCTTAGGAGCCCTGGAGCCTCCGACGGCTTTTACAGCTTCACCGGACTTGAAAAGAGTAGTTAGTAGGGCCTTGGGTAAAAAGCAATACGGTGACAATAACTATGCTCCTTGGGGTTCAAAAAGAGGTAGGGCACGGAGAAATTTCTTTAGAGATTTTTTCTATACTTGGAGCAGTCAGACTGGTGGACTCTACAGAAGATCGCAGCCAAATAAACTTGTGTTATGTTCCTGCGGTGAGTTTTCAGAGCTCCTTGAGGTATGAAGGATCGAGGGCGGTAACGCGCTAGTCATACCTATGGTATTAAAAACGTCCCTAGGTCACGATAGCCACTTACCATCAGGTGGGACGTATGCTTGTTTACCACCTTAGGTGTATAAAAACCTACTTTGCTGATGTATTATCTAGATATGAAACAGACGTTCATAATAAAAGGATTATTCCAAAAACAATAACTTTGTTCCAAACCCTCTCACAATCGGTCCAATGTAATTCAGCTATAAATTTTACAAATTTTAATCCTTTTATCGTGCTCGCCCACTCTTTGTCCGACATTCGGGCTCAAAAGGGAATAGGTTAGGATTAGACCGCGAAAGGGCTGATGTTCCGGAGATTTAATCCTTGCTACTGTCGAGGGTCATAATGCTTAATGCCGTTTATATTGTGCTGATCTATCACTCCGTCTATAGTTTGATGTTGTTATTTTTTGTAATAGCAGTAATACAAAGTAACGGTTTTTTTTCTCGATCAGACCCTACTATTAGCCTGAGGAACCCTATTCAAAAACAGAGCCGCTAATGGCTTTTACAGCTTTACCGGGCTTGGGGGTGAGCGCTTAAGGCACTCAGCTGCGAAAGCGTGGGCAACAAGCGCGCCAGGGTGCCTAAGTGGCCGGACCTCGGCTTGGGCTGTTGCCGCGATTGCAAAGAAGTCGTGATCTGACTAATTCCATATCCGTAAAATTCGAGCTAAACTAACATATACATGTCCCTGCCTCCTGAGAGGAAGGAAGGAACACGTGTATATGTATTTAGTGATGTGAATGAGTAACGGTAGGTACTGTGCCTAAAGCCTAATGTTAAGTACAGGATGATTCAAAAGCAACAGTGACAACCGACAGTCGACCTTCGTTAGACGAAAATACATTGGCATATCCCAAAACGCGACATTCCAAAAGAGATTCACTGTGATGGACTTATCACCATGTGAATGGTGGTCGCAATCCAGACTGGTACAGATATCCTACAATCCCGCCTGGTTACTGGGTATATGCCGGCTGATCTTGGAAGAAGACACACCTATGCGTACCACTATGTCTGGTGCTCACTCATGGTATGGTGGTCGCAATCCAGACTGGTACAGATATCCAACAATCCCGCCTGGTTACTAGGTATATGCCGGCTGATCTTGGAAGAAGACACACCTATGCGTACCACTATGTCTGGTGCTCACTCATGGTATGGTGGTCGCGATCCAGACTGGTACAGATATCCTACAATCCCGCCTGGTTACTGGGTATATACCGGCTGATCTTGGAAGAAGACACACCTATGCGTACCACTATGTCTGGTGCTCACTTATGGTATGGTGGTCGCAATCCAGATCGGTACAGATATCCTACAATCCCGCCTGGTTACTGGGTATATGCCGGCTGATCTTGGAAGAAGACACACCTATGCGTACCACTAGGTATGGTGCTCACTCATGGTATGGTGGTCGCGATCCAGACTGGTACAGATATCCTACAATCCCGCCTGGTTACTGGGTATATGCCGGCTGATCTTGGAAGAAGACACACCTATGCGTACCACTATGTCTGGTGCTCACTCATGGTATGGTGGTCGCGATCCAGGCGGCACACTATAACTCACCAAGCATTTATACTCTTTGTCTATTTTACTTTGAAAACTAATAAAATACTTGTAGCATGATTTTATTATACTGAAGTGTTTTGTATCGTCCTTAGGAAGAACAAAATAAATAAGGGGAGAGAGATTTTCTGTAAAGTAGATCTTGTTATATAATAAAATTATTACTTTTAGGTTTAAGTCTAAATCATAGATGTATAGTATAGTATAGGTTAATAGTATGTAATAATATAATATTACATTATATTATTAATATTTAATATTATATAATATAATAAAGAGGAAAAGTTTTTTGTTTGTTTGTTTAAACACGCTAATCTCAGGAATTACCAGTCGGATTCGAAAAATTCTTTTTTTTTTATTATAGCCAGACTCACGAGTAATGGTATTAGGCTACAACTCTCAGATAGCCCTTAATATTGATTTTTGTTACGTAAATCGGAAGTCGAGGCCCTCCCGAACTGCTTTATCCACGTGCGCTGGCGTAATCGTTAATGATACAGAAATACAATGTTCTACAATAATATTGATCCTTATTATATCTAAAAAATAGTCAGCAATAGCATATGCCTATCACTAAATACATAACCCGCAACAAGTTATTATGTGACAAAGATTTGTTGAAAATTAAAAAGTGATTAAAAGCATTATTTTTAAGCATGGCATATTATTACAAAAGTTACTTCATCATAAAGACGATGTTATAAGAGACATAGTTTGATAGATAATGCAAAATTAAAATAAATCAACACTCGGCGCGGGTCTATTGTCTATAGTAGTGGTGCGAACGAACCATGGGATGCCGCGATGAAACGATCTGGCCGCCCGATAAAAATATTGTCTATATTAAAGTATTATAAATAATTAATCAGTGATTTCTTCTAATTTATATGCGGGTGAAACCGCGGGGCACAGCTAGTAGTATGTAAAATCTAAAACACCATTAAATTTAATTTCTAATAGTAAAGAAGTATTTTATATAAAATATATCTATTCTAAAGTATATATCAAAGATTGAATGGACTGACTCACGCCACATAGACATATTACGTGCAATTATATCATACGAGAAGCAATAAAATCATATCTACTGACGTCACGAACACGGCACTGCCATAAACCTCAATATTTATTACTATGACCGTGTTTGGAAGATTTTATTTTTGTATTTTGGTTCGTTTTGTTGTATGTGGTACATTTACACTGCTGAAATCAATCAACTTACTTACTTTATTGTAGTAGATACATTATTTTGATATATCTCTTCGTAACCCATTGAAGCGTCTGAATTGATTCACCGTGATTAATTTTATTTTATTTGCGCGGAACGCTAATTTTTTTTTCTAAAATAAAAGTAATCTAAAATAATCCTTATAACATCAGCTATCTACCAGTAAAGTACCGTCAAAATATTGATTCACCGTGATTCATTTTATTTTATTTGCGCGGAACGCTAATTTTTTTTTCTAAAATAAAAGTAATCTAAAATAATCCTTATAACATCAGCTATCTACCAGTAAAGTACCGTCAAAATATTGATTCACCGTGATTAATTTTATTTTATTTGCGCGGAACGCTAATTTTTTTTTCTAAAATAAAAGTAATCTAAAATAATCCTTATAACATCAGCTATCTACCAGTAAAGTACCGTCAAAATCGGTCTAACCGTTTCGGTGATTACCTGGAACAATCAGACAGATAGACAAAAAAATTTTTTTATATACATTACAGACTATATGAAGATAACATTTCAAGTAATCAAAGCGTAACAATCCCAAGAGGTTCGATTTTAAAATCCATTTACAAATGGCAAAACGTACCTACAAGCTCTCGGTCACCCTCCCTGGAATCCGACTAAGGTATTCAACTGAATATTTTATTCCTAAAGTTACGTAATTCGTATCAATAAGGCACGTTTTATTGCTTCTCTGCCTTTTTTGAATTACTTTAAATTAATCCAGGATCGAAGATTGAAAGGTAATTTAATCTGTATTTATCGGATCACTTCGAAATTTGATGTGACCAATGATCTCAAAAATTATATAAGTAATAGATATGTTTTTGTTACCACAAACTTGTTGATTTTGTTACCTATTTTTTTTATATGTAACACTATGTTTTATCTCCAATACTGATGTAGATGGCTCTATGAGCTCTTGCCACATTAAGCTTTGACTTTGTAGCAGGTAGAGTTTTATGCTTAACAAGTCACACCAAACTTTTTTCAAAAACATTTTCTTAATTTTAGAAGCTTCACCGAGTTAACATTGCAACCAATTACTTACATTCCCTCGTTCGTGTTTCATATCGTAAATACTCTATCTAAATAATGTTCGAGAGATTTCATTATGTATTTTAATTAAGTTTTAATATACGGCGGAGTATAAAAATGATCTAGCCCAGATTAAAATTGAATTGAATGTAAGTTGCAAGTAAAATCCAATCTGAACCATAAAAAACAGACAGCATGGCAACAGACAGTTAGAAGTTGTACTTCTTTGGATAATCTAGCTCGTTATGATGAGACGTCTATACGTTACGTCGAATATGACTATCTTCACCACAATAAAATAAGAGGTTTAGTAATCAACTTCATGGTGTAGACTTTTAGTTACAAAGTCTCGTGCATCGTAAAAATTCACTCGTATTTTTTTATTAACGCACCTAAAGAAGTATAACTTCAAATAAGTAGTACTAGAATAACCAGTACTTCACGGTTGATGTCACTTTCCGAACTAGTAATCCAGTCTTCTAGCGACATAGAAAATTATGAAATAATTTTTTGAAATATGAATATTATTTAATATACTGTACCGTAGACTCATGTAGCCTGAATTTTAATCGAAAATTTCCATATCACGCAGTACGCGACACCTATAAACATTAATTATATTTTCACTCTTTTTCAGCGATGTAATTTATTTCGTACCTGTGTCACGTACCAAAAAATTACGTTCGCTTGATAAATGGTTACATTTACGAAATATTTTATATATACTAACGTTTTTCTATAATAATATAATATCAGCCCATAAATGTCCCAGTACTGTGCAAAGGCCGCCTCCTAAGGGAAGTTACGGGTTTAATCATCACACCAAGCCACAACGACACGATTTCAAAAACACCGAGAAATCTATATCTATATTTTTTCCACATACAGTGGTATCTCAAGAACATTTCTCAAGTCTTTCGGCTTCCTCATGATGTTTTCCTTGACCGACAGCCGATAGTACTACCAATCTGAATTAGTAAATGTACGCGAATGCCGAAAAATTCGTTACTACATACGGGGTTCGAACCTGTTGAATCGATATTCCGACGGTCTTAACTAAACCAATCGAACACCACAACTATAGTCTCTTTCAAGTCTCTCAGTCAGTCTCTCAAAACATTTCTCTAATTCTATAAAAAAATATTATAATTACATAATGAAAAGAGAGCGTTAGTTGTTTAAAAAGTTGTTAATACACACAATGTAGGCAACTTTTAAATAACATATTAACAATACAAGATTTTAGTTATAATAACTGTTATCTTAAAACAATGCAATAAAACATTATCACTGCAGATTGATGGTTGATTTATTGAACTATAAAATATTAATAGCAACGTTTTATTACATTTAATGGCTTGACATCGTTACTCAATATTTTAATTGCTTTGGCTCCCTAAGAATAATAAACATTAAACAGGGAATTCATTTATCTTGAAAGGGTAAGTTGAAAAGGACTCAAGTAACAGAATAAATTTAATACAATTCTTCCGATTTCTAGCGCACAATAAAAGAAGAAAGGAAAATTCTGACAGTACTTACTATTTTCTGCCATTATTAAGAAAGTCTTTGTTATTGTTTTTTAGGAGGAATGGCTTTTATGTGCAGCTGTCAGCACACACCTATAGGTTTTTGGCGACTTGTTTCCAAACTGAGGGTTGTAGCTAGCCAGGCGAGCATTAGTAAATGCCCTACCACCATCCTATGGTTTCATCACGAAGATTTCATTCACCGAAAACTCAGGATTGTAGGGATTCATAGTAAGTAACTAAATTAAGGTCACTTTGAGCTAACGTAAGAAAAAAAAAGTGTGTGTCAGCTCCGACGCACGATTGGAGTTTACTCCTTAAGTACGATTGTCTTTGAATATGCAATAGGCGAAGAGGTAATTAATTGACTGATTGATTGACTGACGGACTGACGGACAGAATGAGTAGTTAATTGTTTATCTAAAAGTAGGATGATATATGTAGATTGTAGGTGTACGCTTTTTCTTAACGTTCAACGTAACGCTTTTGTAAACGCTTTTATAAATTTCATTCCTCATAAAATTTCCATACCGGGGTTCTTATACCTATGTAAATTGATTTTATAGTGTAAACTCTAAAAATACCCTAGGGCGTTGGAAGTTACACACGTGTTTGATGTTTTCCGCGTCCTTGGTTTCCGTACGACGTTAACAAAGTTTTGTTATTATTAATACAACAGTCCAATATACTTGTATAGTCTATATTATTCACAATATAGGAATAGAATTATGACTTCTGTATCCGAAAGCAATTATTATGAAAACTGGCTGTAATATGTAATTACAGTTTTCGTATGTTTGTCTCCAAACTCATACAGAGTTGTTGTTACGCTAATGTGTATTGGGGATCAGGGGCGACAGCACGAAATTCCCAAAAGATGTATAAGTCACATTTATGTATCTACATAAGTTTATTAATTTCCTTTTAAATATAATATTTCCACCGGGAATTGCACTGATAGTCATACATAACTCTCAAACTCTTTATGGTATCTTACAAAATCGATTCAAGGCTGCATAATTTGATCTTTGATTATTTTTTAAGTTATACCATTACTTCTTTTAGCGCCTTTAGTAAAGGGTAAACTTGAAAGCTGTGCTCGTATCATTTAAACGGAAGGGCGACATGATAAATTTATCATGAAATGATAGTAATGTAAATACACTTTACTGATATTTTTGAACGCGGAATAAACTTTTTGGAGTTAACTTTCTTTTGCTGCGCCAATGAAGTAGGAATAACTACTATTAAGTGCGTACATAAAGTACCTGCACATAATTTTGTTAAAGTAAGGATTATTCAAATGACTTTTCTATTGTAATATGAATAAACATCATCGCAAAATACTGATAACTATAAAATTATAAATAATAATTATATTCTAAAGTTATCCACGCAGAAATAAATATTCAAATGAGATGTTGGGAGCATTACGAAGGGTCGATATGACACATTGTGGACATATTCATTATAGATAGTGAAGCGGTCACTCTGCCGACAAAATGAAATATACGAGTAGAATATCAAATATGAATAATACAAACAAAATAGATTTATCTATATGAATAAATCTGTAGTTCTGTCTGTATGTGTATTTTTCCCCAAATTTCCTAATAGCGGAATTCCTATATTATAAAACATTGATTACGAATATGTCTTTTAATCTGTTTAACTAAAAAAATGTAATTAATGTAATGGTAATTTTTGGTACACGCAACGCTAATTTCGTTCCTCAATTCATAGGATATAAGAATTTGTCAATAATACTTTTAGAAACCGTAAAAAAAATCATTTTCATCCGATTTAGATCATTTTTTGTACACGGGAAGTACATGTCATTCTTCGGTTGATAAGATTTAAGAATTGTCAATAATATGAGTAAAAATAAAAATACGAAACGATAATAATTACCGCGGGGCACCGCTAACAATGCATAATATAATTACTCGTTCATTTGTGTTGATAATTTTTCACTGACATTTAACAATTTATAAATTCATAATTTAAATTAATGATTATAAGCGAGTTGGATTATTGCGTATATAAAATAAATATTCTCTCCAATGATATCTAAGTGCAATGCTATTTCGTTCCCCTAGTTGCGTTCACAAGGTGCTATTTAGGCAAGTCAGGCAATAAGTTTTTACGTCAACTTTCCGAGGGGCGAGATCTTTACGAACTGCCGCAGCATGAAGGGGAACATGATTTGCTTAAACTTTCCTATCGGCAAATATTTATTTTTAAGAAAATGCATGTTTTAAATAAAATAGGAAGATGAGACAAATTTCATTTGTACCGTAAGAAAAAAATTAATAGTAAGTAGTAGCTTTTTAAAGCGACTTCAAGAAAACACGGACGTTACGCAATTCGAATGTATAATTTCTTTATGGTTGTTCAGCCATAACTTTCATTGTTTATGAACCGATTTGGATGATTCTTTTAAAAGTGAAACTTTTATTAGATCGTCTCAAACTTTTTGGTCTGTGTGTTGCATGTCGCGTGACGGTCGGCCGCGGAGTAGGGATAAAGTGAAAGGCGCTCGCCAGAGCAGCCAAGGCCAATAATTAATGGAATATTATTCCAAAAATTTTTAGTTAAATGTCTATAATGTGAAAAAAAGTTTCACTTTTACCGTGATTTCATAATTTGTTGGATACGGGATACCTTAAGGATGGTCCCTTTTTAATTTCATTGGCATTGGACCTTCATCTTCGAAGATACACCAGGGAACTCTTCAAAATCATTGAAGATGGGTTTTTTTTTTTCAAAATTGTCTTGTATAGTAACTTTTTAATAGAAACTTAATGAGGTTTTTTACTAATAAAATTTTTAAGAGTAACTTAATGTTAGTAGGAAGCAAAATTTTCCAACTAAAACTTAATTCCGACAGAATAAACCGTAATGAACACAAATAATTTTTGAAAATTCAGTGCTTTTTAAGGGTTTGATACGTTGAGCTAAAAACTGCCTCATTAGCCTAGTGGCCACGACTGCTATGCTCGATGTCCTGGATTCGATTCCCAGGTCGAGCAAAGTGTTATTGGGATTTTCTATGAAATTCTGAGTGGCAACTCGGATTTTGGCTTTGTGCCCGATTAATGGTAACAGGTTCGCCCCCTATTACATGAGGCCTATAAAACCTACCCGGCGAACTGTAGGTGTACATTAGTAACTACACCTCTGCCTAACCCTGCGGGGATACAGGTGTGATAGCATCTTATGTATTTTTTTTAGGAAAAAATAGATGAGCACTAACATAGAATTTCCAAAATTCTTCTCGAGGCCGGTGGTTAGTAGATAGGGAGTTAAAAATAGAATGGAAAAGTGGATAGATATTGCCGATAGAGATTCGTATCTGACATAATAGTCAGTAAAACTTAAAAAGTAAGTAATTAAAAAATAGGATATAATCATTTAGACGTAGATACAACTGTTATAATACGAATAATAAACTTGAGTACCTACGTAAATATACAAACTGGTTAAAAAGGTTCTCGGTAATAACTATAAAATTTTATCGACGTAATATCATACAGTGAGCGTACCGTTTTAAAAATTAAGAAATTTGTGGCAATTTCTTTATTAATAAAAACTTTTGAATTGTAAGTTTTATTAACGGTTCGTGTTAAAGAACATGGAGACATGTTTCCTTTAAAAAAAGCTTTAAATTTATATTAAAATAACTAGCGGTGCCCCGACTTCGTTCGCTTGGACTGCAGAATGCCGTCAAACGGTTATACGCGTGAATCGTGCTAATCCCACTCCCGGTTATATGTTTATTGTGAGTGATCCTTAGAAGATAGACATACCTATGCTCTCGCTAACTTTTTTGTAGGTCTTTTTAATATCTAAAACTATGTAGTACATTAATTTGATATATTTCTTATGGTTTACTCAACATAAGCCATTTAAGCGCCTGAATTGATTAACCATGATCAGTTTTTCTTAATTTGCACGAAACCCTAAATCTTTTTCTTAAATAAAAGTAGCCTAATTTACTCCATATAGCATCAGCTATCTACCAAAAAAGTTTCATTAAAATCGGTCTAACAGTTTCGAAGATTACCAGGAACAAACAGACCTGTATGTCACAGACAAAAATTAAAAAAATGTTGTTTTGCTATAGGTATCGTATATATTTTCATACGCACTTAGTAAAACAATGTTATTTTGACATTACAAACAGACACTTCAATTTTATGAATTATTTAGATAGGTAAACTACTATTTTGTATCTTCTACTATGTATGGACACCTATATCATTTCAACTTCTTTATTTTCTCGATGACAGCTCCTGTGAAAACTTGAACGAGCGTCTTTTTTACATTAAGTATGCATTAATTTATAAAAATATGACGTTTACACACGTACAAGGTTATACCAGAGTCGGAGAAACTGATAGGGATGGAGCTATATCGATAAACGTCACACGATAAAAGACTCGATATTTTTTTACAAAATGTAAGAAACTAAACTCCTGCCGGATACTTTTGTACAAATTTATTAACTAATATTATATTTCATTACAAGATGTTACACGTATTAATTCATTATTGATAATGCCAACTTCTTCAAAATTTTCGAAGCTGTTGTAAAATAAGTAGGTATAGGTAGGTACTCGATAATGAAACGAAATAATTATAATGACAGGTAATCTTTATTTATTTATTTTAATCAAAATATGATGAATCGTTACTGTCGTAAATATATGCGAAAGATATTATTACTTATTTGGTCACAACACTACAACTATCAAATTAGAACTGTCATCGAGAAAATAAAGAAATGGAAATAGTATAGTACTCAGTTAGTATTTTACACAAATATAGAAAAGTAAGGTAAGTCAAGCTTAAATTCAGTAGCTATGTTTTATTAAATATGCATAATTTGGTTACAATTATTTATACACAAATTCACACAAAGGTTAATGAATCACAAGTTAATTTTTGAAAATTTACTTGTAGAAAAAAAATAAAGCTATTTTTTAAATTATTTTTTTTAAAAATCTAGTGTTGTTTTACTGCGATGTGTAGAATTTCTAGAGCCCTTTGGGATAGGGGTTCAAGGTCGGCAAAGCAATAGTGATACCTATTACAATCGTCCATAGGCTACGGTAGCCGCTTATCAACAGGCGGGCCGGGCCATACGCTTGTTTACACCATTTTTGAATTAAAATTTTTTTAACAAAAGAACTGAAGTCCACGCAAACTAAGACGCGGACAGAAATTAGTACAGTATAATTGAGAATATATAAATATGAAATTAATGTCAATGCACTTTTGTATTCAAATACATAAAATGGTAAAAGCGAAAATGGTTAAAAACCGACAGATCGATAGATATGAGAGTGCAGGCCGTGTACATTACCGGGGGTAGTAGGTACGCACCGCAATATCTACGTGCAAGGGTCGTCTCCCCTCTGAGTCATAAAGAGGGTGGTGCTCTCCCTCTCACTTTTGAGGGTTTGGTCGATATCGGTCTCTTTTGTTTTCGCACTTTCAACTCACTGTTTCGTACATGTTTTAAGATAGTTTATTTACTATTTAAACAGTATATCCCACTACGAATTTCCAAAATTTGGAAAATATTTAAAAACTTGTGAAATAATGTACATAAATATTACATGAATATTTAACAATAGCCTAGGTGTAATATAGTTCTTTTAGTATATTTTTGTAAAGAAAAAATGCACGACTATAGAATGCCGTAGGTCGGAAACAAGCGATAATTGTGCTTTTAAAGACAAAAATACTTATTGTAGGTGATCCTTAGAAAATCGACATATTATGCTCTCTTTAAATTGTTTGTTGGTCTTTTTAAGATCTTCAATTATGTACTAAATTAATTTGAAACAACTCTTATGGTTAACTCAGCGTAAGCCATTTAAGCCCCCCAAAATAGTAGTTTTTCCGAATAATTGATTTTTATTTGCGTGGAACCCAGACTATAATGGCATTTAGAAAAAAGCTGTTAAAAAAAATTTGGTTGCCTGTAAAGTCGGTATACGGGCGAAAGTTTTACGTGACAACGACTTTATGTCTGTCTCTCTCGCTCTTAGGCGGACTAACCATGCCCGAGTGGAAGGGACGCGTGCCTCTCACTCGCTCTCATTGTGAGCGCATAACGTGAGCGGAGCGTAACGCAGTTTCTTGAAGTGTCACCCGGCAAACCAATTTATAAGACGTTGTCACGTCAAAAAACATTATAAACAGACACTTCATTTTATTTATTTTTATAGATTATTATTAATTGTAAGAAAATTCCATGATGCAGTTAATAGGTACTTTTCTATAACTGCATCTTACGAAAACGCATGGAATTCTTTTAGAATTAATAACACATCATTGAAATAATAAAATTTAAAATCTATTTAATAATACTTGAAGCAAAACTTTCTACCCCTTTTTAAGCGTATTGCGTACACGGTAGACTGAGATTTGGCATGGTTACAGTTTATATGAAGGAGTGCAGAAAGTTAAAATTTATCTATAATATCTGTTACTAATATATTATATTAAATAAATTACATAATACTGCGAATATTAACACGACAGGTGCCATTGAACTTAGACCCCCCCCAAAATATTGACAATCTCACGCAATGGTAAAAGTGACAGCAAGTGATAAAATATACATTGTCTAGGTTCATACTGCAAATGTCAAACAGAAAATAGTCTATGATTAAAAAGTCGCAGGTCGAATTTCGATCATTGGGCGAACGCTAGTTATTTTAATTTGCTATAAATGTTCAACTTACGTGTCTCTGTCAAAACTGGTAATGTCGTAATAAAATGAATTGAAATAAAATGTGAACAAAAATTTTATCAAAATTACAAAATAGAAATAAATATTTGAATTCATTTTATCCGAAATATAACGATATTTTTTTTAATTAAATGATATACACATGTAAACTTTATCCTTCACATAGCCTTACACTTTAAACTTTGTAAGGCTTCAGGTCATTGAACTTCGATGTGATTCATTTTATTCATCGTGTTAATATACTATGTTGTTAATATAGTATAGTTGATAAGTATCTTACAACAATCATGAAGGTTTTTTACCCATCCCCTGATAAGTATTTAAACGATTTATTCTAGTCGTTCTTATGAAGTATTACAATCAGAACAAAATTGAAACTTTACAGACTCCAATCTTTTATCAGTAGCTATTTCTTAGAATTTTCACATATTTTTACCTATTATAATTTTTTATTATTTTCTAATATTTTTTATTTTATTTTGTATTTTTCATTAATTTATCCTATAAATATTATTTGTATTTTTTAGTTATTTATACTTACATTTATTATTATTATTCAAAATTTAGTTTTTTAAGTATTATTAATTAATTACTATTATATTATTACTTTCCTTAAGTTTTATTAGCATTGCTTCACTAATTATACGTTTTTATGTTGTAGGAAGACAAAAACTTATCTGTTGCAGGCGGAAGTAGCTAAGTTTCGGATTAATTATCTAAGATGAATTTCCGCAAAGTAACGCCTTCTTCAACCAAATACAAATAATAGCTCCTAGAATACGTCAACTTAATATCGTAGTGTGTAGTGACTATTTGAAATGAAGCTTGTCAACGTAACAGTATTGTCGGTATGACTGACTAGAGTATCTTTTTGAAGCGACGCGGAAATCAATCATTAATCTATACAAAATTTAAAAAAAACATTTAATTATACTTTACAGATATAAACACGTGGGGGTCTGTACACGTACCGAATAGACATAGTTCTATGAATGATCAAACACGAGGTACAATGTTATGAATTAAAAATATTTCAAATTATGTTTGATACAAATAAAAGCATTTCATAAAATTAACTCACACATTTATTTGAAGAAAAAAAGTGTAATCATTGTTATCAACCAGTGCAGAGTAAGCAACACATCATACCTCTGCATATTTCCATTCCCAAAATACAAGGACTCCATACAATTGCTGCCAGAATGAATAGAAGCATATCTGATAACTGTCTCAATACACCAAGCAAGTTTATAAAGTGTGGATAAAACCATGGACACTTGAAATACACCTTGAGATATGGTTTTTTCCTCAAAGATGCCATGTAGAGACTACACTGAAAGTCTAAAGGCACGCGTTGCCGTTTTAATCGTTCATGACCTTTTTTAATTTTCAATCTCTTCCTCGGATCCCTATCGGCAATATGTAACAGATAGTGAGTACACCGGTTCTGTTCAAGTTTCGCCCTTATTGTTTTAATACTTGACATAGTTTTGCATCTTAGTATCATACGTTTGAAAGTAGCAGGTGCTCCGGAATTAATGATAGCAGTTTTTACTATAGGCCATATACGGCTGGGTTTCTTTACTGTAGCTTCTACACGTTTATATGTGTGGGTTGGGTCAATCATAGCTCTATATGTGGAGCGTGCAATATCCTCCAAAACCGTACAACTTAATTTAGCTAAATCTAATAAAGATTCAGTTGCGACTAGATAATCAGGTGTGCCTTTTACTTTAATCCTATGTTCTAAATACTTTTCTAGATCCCTTCGCTTGTGTAGACGTATAGCATCTTCGACCTTATATCGCTTATGGCGCAAAAAAAAATCTCGGCGTCGTCTTTTTCCAGCGGCCTTTTTTTCTTTTTTTAATCGTCTTTGTCTTTTCTTCTCTAGCTTAGCTTTTTTCAATTGTCTTTTGAGAAATGCTTTTCGCTTCTTCATTCTCGCCTTCTCTATCTTAATTGCTTTCACACATTCACAAACTGATGGATAACATTTACAAATTTTACCTTTCATTTTTTTGGCCAAAATCTTAGCTTCTTCATCTTTAATCCTAGATGCACGACAATCGCATAAATTTTTTTCCTTGTTGGCTTTGGGTATCATATTTATTTTAGCACCGGGTTTTAAATTTTTTATTGAGGTCTGTTTACCTTCAGAATCAGCATGTAGTCCTTTAATTTTTTTTCCATCTTTATGAAATTTTCGACCTTTAGAATTCATGGTACCTTTAGATTTACCTTTTCTTTGTTTACCATTTCTAAGAGATTTACGTGTTTCCTCCGATTGCGGACTGTCTGTAATTACAAGGGGAAAAGTAATTTCTTTCCCTTTTTTAATATCTTCAATAAATTCTTGTGTTTTGGAATTTAAGTTGACCTTTTTCATTTCTGCCCTGTTATTGTATTGTTTTTTTATTTTTTTATTAATACTTCTATCTCTAGTTTCATCCCAATTCTCATTTTCACTTAAGTAACAAGTGACATCACAATATGCACTATTTTCTTCGCGTCCCAAAAACTTTCTTTTATTTTTTATTAGTGGTGAAGCCCCCTTTCTTTTATCTTTTTGTTCTTTTACTTCCATTTGTTGTTTATTTTCTTTATGGTCTGTAATGTTACATTTACATAATATTTTCTTCATTAAAATATTTAAAATAGTCATCTTTTCCACGTTTTCGCCTCTAGAAGTTAAGCCAGAAAATTTAACAGTTTTTTTTCTTTGTTTACTGGACTCGAGTATCTTAGACTTAGATAGTTTGTTACCATATTTTATTTCATAATCATTACAAACATATTTTTTATAATAATTCGAGTCTCCTGTCTTATCAAGTTTAATAACAGCAGGTATAGTTTTATTTTGGTTCGTATCCCCTTGTTGAAACCGTGAATATTTTTTATTTCTTTGTCCACTTACAATTTGTGATTCTTTTTCATTAAAAATTTTTGGCATTTTGAGACTTTTTGATGCCTTCGGTTCATTTCTACTTTTGTCAACTGGACAACGCTCACTTTTAGATATTTTTAAATTATCAAGTTTAGATGTTTTCTTGACTCCTTTTGATTTTAGTGATGTACATTTGCATTGATCACTATTTTCCGATAAATTAGTTTCATCTGTATTATACTTTTCTTTACAGCGACTAACAACTTTTTTTAAAGAACTAGATGCTGATTGTTTTGCAAATCTTTCTTTTGATATAGGTGACTCAATTTCATTGTTAACCAACTTCTTTGAAGCTTTAGATCTCTTTTTATCATTCAGTTTTGATTTTTGAAACAAATTCGAGTCAAAATCGCTATTACAAATACATGTTGGACTATACTTCTGTGAATTTGATTTTTTTGTTCCAGTAACATTCGTAAATATTGTTTTGTTGTTTTTTTTATTATTTTTTTCTGATAAATTACTTTCTTCTGTTTTACTCTTATCTTTTGCAAATTTTTCTTTACAACGACTAACGACTGTTTTTAGGGTACTAGACTTTGATGGTTTTGCAGACTTCTCATTTAATAAAGGTGTTATTTCTTGGTTTTTCCACTTTTTCAAAACTCCAGATCTTTTTTTATCACTAAGTTTAGATTTTTTTAAAGAATTTGGGTTAAAATCGCTATTACAAGGACATGTTGGAGGACACTTCTGTGAACTCGTTTTTATTGCTTCATTATCATTCATAAGTATTGCTTTGCTGTTTTTTTTATTAAATTTTCTTGGTGTATACGGCAAAATAGTTTTCATTTCTTCAAGAGCTATTTCCTTTGTATCAGTTGTACCAGAATTATATTTTTTTTGGTCATATTGTTTTGGTTCAAATTTTAAATATTTATTTTTGCTTATTCTACCGGCTGTGTTGGTAAATTTAGAAAAGTTTTTATGACGTAATGTACACATGCATCTTTCCGGACGAACATTTTTAATCGATTTTTTTAATTGATAATAAACATAATATTGTTGTTGGTTAAAACCATATCCTGTACTTTGATCTTGAACTCTGTATATAGTATTTACTTGCGGACGTATAAGTATACTTGGTTTATTGTGAAGTTTTGCCGTACAAAAACATCTTTTTAATATATTATCTACAAGAGAAGCTTTATCTTCAGTTTTAATTACCTCTGATTGAGAATTATAACTGCGAGTACTATTTACTTTACATGAGGCATTAGTACATTTAGTATTTTTCGAATTCATTGTCATTTTGGTAGGGCCGTACTTTCTTGAACGTTGCTTTGTAACATATTTGGATTCTTTCAATAGTTTCTGTGGTATAGATTTTTTTTGAAATTCGATATTAAAACCAAAATTAGAACCAATGTTAACACTTTGTCTATTTTTTGGATCCGGTGCAAATATAAAGGTTGGTTTTTTAAAAAGAGCGTTTTCTTTCATTTCTGGTTTCAGTATACGTTTCTTCCTAAATTTACCACCAGATTGCATTGTTTTTGGTTTAGAAAAACTTGGATATGTTGAGCTTGATATAGAAATTTGTGAAGGTCGTTTCTGTTGCGTACTAGCTGTTTGTGAGTGACGTCTTGCATTTATTTCCATTAATTTTATACATTCGTTCGGGTTACAATCTCCAGGGATACATATTCCTGGTTCGCATTCATAGGGTTCCAATGAATATCGTTTTATTTTGTTTAGATTAATTTTAGTTTGTGTACTAACTTCTACTGGTTTAAGCCTTGGTTTTGAGATGGTGTTAAATTGATTGTTGGGTATCGGTATTCCAGAGAATTTCTGAAGAGTTAAAGTACAAAAACATCTTTTCAGTTTTGTTGATACACCAGATCCCGTGGATTCTGTGTATGGAACTGTTCCTTGTGATCCACGGTCATAAGAAGAACGCCTGACTTGCGAACCGTATGTTTTTGCAATTCTATTCGTGGTATCGATATTTTTGGATTTCTTACTATTTTTTAAATTCTGAGGTAAAGGTAAACTTTTTGTATGGTTCAGTATTCGATCTTTATAAAATTCAATGTTAAAACTGAAAGAAGATCCGACGTTCACTGCTTGTCGATTTGAAATTTTATCAGGTGACGGTATAACTTTAGAACTATTTTTTTTTGCAGGTTTATTTGTATCATTTTTTGTATAGCCTCTTTTCATAGTTCGTCTTTCACTTTTAGTTGACTTCGTTTTGTTATTTCTAGAAGTTATGCTAGATGTAGACTTTAACTTAGAATGCTCAGTAACTGTACCTAATTCTTTCAGTTGTCGTTTCTTTATACGTCTTTCACATTCATAAGGATTACAAAATCCTGGTATACAAACACCTGATGCACATTCATATGGTTCTAAGTATTTGATTTTATTGATTTCAGGAGACAAATGACGAGTTTGCGCTATAGCTTCAGTTTCTGTGTATGTGCTTTCTAAATTAGGTTTTATTTTTACTGTGACAGGCTGTAATTTCGAATTCTTACCAAGCTTTTGTAATTTCAAAGTACAAAAACATTTTTTTAGTAAAGGCCCCATACCAGATCCTTTAGACTCCGTTCTTGCATGTTTTATTTGAGATCGACGATGACGAAAATTACTTGCTTCATTTCCTATAGGAATTATCTTCATTTTTTGTTTAGAAATAGATTCAGAATATTCTTTATTTTTACCTGATAATTTTCGATTCTTCGGAACATCACCAAATCTTGGTGATTTTTTGTCTTTGAAGAACTCAACATTAAAACTAAAACTAGAAGAAACGCAAACTGCTTGACGGTTTTTCGAGGGATGCCTAAAGAATCCAGTTGATTTCTTGTTTATAAGGTGTTTATGATTTTTCCGGACAACTGAATTTTTAGTTTTTGTTCCTACTCTCGCCGAAGAATATGTACTGAAATTCTGTGGTCTCTGAATAATAGAAGATTTAGCCACCATTCTTTTGTCTCTCAAGTCATTTTTTTTACTGTACTTGTTCGGATTACATTTACCAGTTACGCATACTCCTGGTTCACATTTTGCTGGTATTAAGTTCATAAAAGGAGCATAAATAGCGTTTCTGTTCGATGTACGAGTTGTCTTATTAGATGTAACTATCTTGGGTGACACATCAAGTATTTCTTTTACGTCTGAACCTACCGTAATAGTATTTCTAGCAACTGCTGATGATTTCACCTTACGTTTTTGTAGTTTCAGGGTACAAAAGCATCTTTTTAGAAAGGGTGTAACTCCCGTCATTGTCGATTGAACGTTTTTTGACAGGACTTGTGAATCTATATTTCGCATTATTTTCATATCTTGTGATTTTTTGTGTTTATACGAAACAGATTGTGGGCCTTTACTGAACGCATTTTTAGCACTTTTGTGCTGATTTTTCTTTTGCTGAGAAGTTTTCGTTATTCCATCACGAGATTTATCTTTGAAAAATTCTACATCGAAGCTAAAATTAGAAGAAATCTTTACAGCTTGTTTACGAGATTTATTGTTATCCTTATTTACTGATTTGCTGGGTTGATTTGGTATTTTTCTAGATGATTTTCTTTCATTGGCATGTTTCAAATATACATAATCTTTATTAATTTTTGATTTAGTTTGAACTTTGATGTTTTCTTTTTTGGAAGGTTTCGAAATCAAGGTCGAAGTAGATTTTGTTTTATACTTGTCTGTACTAGTTTCTCGTTGCAACCGTTTTTTAATGCGTTTTTCACATTCATAAGGATCGCATGTACCAGGTATACAAATGTTTGGTTCACATTCATATGGCTTCAAATTATAAACAGTTCTATCTAACGTCATAGTATTTCTATTTCTGATATGGGGGTTCTGTTTTATAACAGGAACATCGTAATTACGAGTCGGTGATTCATAACTTATTTTTCTTGTATTTTGTTTTTGAAGTGATAAAGTACAAAAACAACGTTTTAATAAATGGCTAACACCTGATGCTCTACTCTTTTGTTTTATATCATGAACCTGTGCTTTTTGATTATATACAATTGATTTTTTACCGTATGTTCCTTTATTTTGTGTTTTTATTATTTTATCCTTAGTATTTGTTTTTGAACTTTCATTGTACTTGTAATTCGTAGCTGAAACCGAATCCATTTCATCAGTTTTTCTCATTCCTTTCATTTTATAGAATTCAACGTCAAAATTAAAGTTAGATCCTATTCTCACAGTTTGCATGCCAGTTGGTTCTTGATCTTGTTTTTTGTGTATGTTCTTTTTCAAACCACTGGATAGGATAGTCGCTCGTTTTTTCCGCTGTTTATTGACTTTTTGTTCATTGAATTGCGTAATTTTGTTTTTATCATTTCTTAAAGTCCTAACACTGGAAGATACAGATGTCGTTCTATATTTATCTGTATTACTTATTCTTGTTACACCAACATGTTTCCTGTTTTTAATTACCCGATCACAAACGTAAGGATTACATATCCCAGGTGTACAAATACCGGGCTCACATTCATAAGGTGCAAGGTTTTGATACTGAGGTATATCATTGAATAGTTTGGCATTATCTTCTGTTTGAGATAATACAGCTGGTTTTACATTGGGGCCATTTTTAGATAATTTTTTAACAGTTGTTATAGATTTAAGAACGCAAAGGCAGCGTTCCAAAAACGATGGCTTTTTTTGGGGTTGCATCTTTTTGTCTCCATTAATAATGTTGTTTGGTAGACCAGAATTTAAGTTTAGTTCTTTACGTAAATTTGCAACACAAAAACATCTTTTTATAAAAGAATCAGTCATTGATGATTGTACTTTTCGTGCAAAAACAGTTTGTGAACTTTTATGAAAACTCGATTTTATATCTTGTGTAAAACTTTCTTTGCGCTTCTTAAATTTTTTTTTATTGTTCTGTAATCCTTCCATTTTTTTCATAGAAGGCATTTTCAAATTATTAGCTTTAGATTTTTCATTATCATTTCGCGATTTTCCTGATTTATCTTTGAAGAATTCAACTTTGAAACTAAAACTTGAACCGATATTTACAGCTTGCCTTACTGGCTTAGTGTTTAAAAGTAACTCTTTGGACGTATTTGAATTTCTCTTGCTGTCTAAAGTTTTACTTTCTGTACGTTTATTATCAAACATTTTGGTGCTCTGTCCACTTGTCATACTAGAAGTAGATATATTTCTAGATTTTATAGATTCTGTACCATTATTTTTAGTTGTCTGTTTTCTTTTTTCTATTAATTTTAGACACTGATATGGATCGCATTGATAAGGTATACATACTCCTGGTGTACATTCATAAGGTTTTATAACATGTGTATTTTCATGGATTTTCAGAGGTTTTATAGTCTGAGCTGAATTTATATTTTTTAATTTAACTGTATTATTTTCATGCAATGGATACATTAATGTTTGAGCTTCCGTTGACATAATTGACTTTTCATGTCTATGTTTTTTTAATTTTAAAGTACAAAAGCATCTCTTGAGCAATGCTGTATTTGAAACCTTATGGCCCATTTTCATATATTCTGACTGAGATTTTTTGTTTCGTGTATTGTATTGTGTTCTGATTTGTTTTGACTTCCGTTGTCCATCTTGTTGTTGGATTTGACTTATTCGTTTAATTTTATTATGCGACTGATGATTATTTTTAGATGATTTATGTTTAAGCCTCTGACCATTGGATTTACTTTTAGAAAACTCTATGTTGAAATTAAAGTTGGAGCCAATGCGTACAGCTTGACGATTTTTAGATATCACTTTATACTTTAAATTAGAAGGTAATTGTTTTTTGTTACTTTCTTTAGCTTTACTGGATTGAAGTTTTCGAGCTTTTATTGCTGATGGCGTTGTTTGTGATGTTAGGCTCGAAGAAGATTTAATATTTGTTTGAGAGTCTGATGTCGTGAATACGGGTTTCAACAATCTTTTATTAATGAATTCTTGACATTTAAGAGGATCACACTCATATGGCTTACATATACCAGGCTCACATTCATAAGGTTTTAATTTATTCATTATGGGTTTCTCTCGACCTGATAGTTGTATATTCATTGCATAAAAACTTTGGGAAAAATAGCTCACATGACTTAGGTCAGCAGGGGTTTTTTTTGTTATATTACGGTTTGGTTTGTTTAAACGGTATTTAGTACTTATTTTATCATCAATAGATGAATTAGTGTCTTTTATATTTTCGTTTTGAATATTTGAAGGTTTCTTAAAGTTTGCCGATTGTTCCATTAACGAGTAATTTAATCGAATCGATTTTTTGGATTCATTATGATAAAGTGTTCGCTTAGACTTCCCGAGAATAAAACTGTCCATGCTCTCTATAAAATCAGTATTAACAACTGATGAAGAAATAGAATTATCCATTGTACAAAACTCCATGCTTTGTAGAGTTTCAAAATCAAAAATCCTGTTCATATTGCTTATTTGAGCCTCGATATGGTTTTTTACTTTACATTTTTGTTTGTCTTCTTTTTTTAATGTAGTGCATTTATTATTTTCAGTTGTAACTCTACCTATAGTGTAAACTTTAATGGGCTTACTAGTTTGATTCAGAGCTGAAGTGACTTTATTTTGGTTTAGATTGATTTCTTGTTTATTCCATAATTTTAATGTGCAAAAACATTTTTTTAGTAATGCTACCCCCGTTCCCTTGCTTTTCTTCTTTGTTGTTACTTGAGATTCGTGATGACTTCTCGATGCTTGAAATAGTTGATCACCTTTATTTTTATATGATTTTATTTTGGTGTCGTTTTCATCTCTTTTCTTTATTTTTTTCTGGATAATTTTTAATTGATCTTGTGGTTGGTTTTTAGAAAACTCTATATCAAAGCTGAAATTCGAACCTATTTTTACAGCTTGGCATACCTTCTTAGTGTTAATATTACGAAGTTTATCTGAAATGTTCAAATGAGAAGAAAGTTGTTTCTGTTTTGGTTTTTTCGATGAATTTTGTAGTTCTACTACATTAGGTTGAACATAAACTTTCTTTTTTGGAAGAAGAATGTTTTGTGTAGAACTAGATGTTGATGTTAAATTTGTCAGTTTTGTTATAACACCCATTTCTTTAGAATCACATGTACGGTCTCTCTTCTTTATTCTTTCAAGACACTCATAAGGATTACATTCCCCAGGTATACAAACATAAGGCTCACATTCAAATGTCTCCAAACGTTGGTTATATTTATAATTATTTTTCGTCATAGTAGTCTGTGGAACTGTAAGGACTTGTAACTGTGATGTCTCACTAAAATGTGGTGTTTTTGTCCCAGTGTTAACAGCTCCTTTTTTTCTAGTACCCTTGGCTTTCTTACGGAATTTTAACGTGCAGAAACAGTGCTTCATAGCTGTGCCTATTTGTTTGCTTCTTCGTTTCTGCTCCACTTGCAGTTGTATTGATTTACGTTTTGGTTTCATTTCTTGAAATTCATGGTCCTTTAATACAATTTTATTATGTTGTTGTATTCTTTTTGGCCTTTGACGTATATTAACAACAGGAGTTATTTTATGATCGAATCGTGGTGTAATAGCAAATGCTTCATCATTCAGTTTTTCTTTAAAAAATTCAATGTTAAAACTAAAATTTGAACCTATTTTTACAGTTTGTCTGCTAGAACTATTGTTCGGTTGCAGTTTATTAACAAGCTGCGAAGTAGTAACTGTTTTCTTTGGAACATAACTAGGTACTTTTCTATCATATGCAACAAATGCTGATTGCACCTTTTTAGTTTTAGTTAATTTATGCGGATTTGTAGTTAAACTGGAAGTTGACCTTGTTTTTCGGCCTTCAGTATTTGATCTCCTTGCACGACTTTTTAAACGTTTGGGCTGTCTTATGTACAATAATTTTTGACACTTATATGGATTGCATTCTCCAGGTATACATACATCTGGTTCACACTCATATGGTGGTAATTTAAGTTTTATTTTCTTATAATTTTTTATTGATGTCCCCATACCAACACTAGCCGTTTTAGAAACGGGATAGAATCTTGGGACTTGATCAAAACTCCGGGAAGATGTTACGGTAGATCTTGATATTGAAATAATTTTCTTTTTCTTTTCAGACCCTCCCAATTTCAATGTGCAAAAGCACCTTCTTAAACCATATTTAGTTGTCGTATGTCGAGATTTTCCAGCAGAGTTACTAATTTGAGAGTATTTGTGATGAATGTATCTCTTGGCTTTACCTGCACTTTTTTTTCGTTGCGGTCTCTCCAAACTTTTCCTTACTGGCCTTGAGAATTTTTTCGCATTTGAATTACTATGTGTACCTGATGTATTCTCTTTAGAAAACTCAATATTAAAACTAAAAGTTGATCCAATACGCACGGCCTGTTTTGGACGTTTGTTATATTCTGTAACATTTACGGCTGCTGGTGCTGTAGATAACATTATGCTCTCTGGTTTTTTAACACCATGAACTTGTATGCTGCTGGGTGTAACACTTGATACGGATTTGGATGTTATATTCGCAGCAACGGTTTTAGTTTCCAAATCCGTGCTTGTGGATATGTAACGATGTTTAATATTTCTTTTTCTGGTTATTTTATTACTACTAAAATTACGAGGTACATAAATATTTGGTTCGCATTCACATGGCAATAAAATTGAATGAGCTGGATGCATTTTGTTCGTTTGTACACTTTCTGGTTTATGAAGTCTGTTTTCATACTTTTTCGGTTTTTTAGCTTTTAGTTGAAGTGTACATAAACATTTTTTAAGCGGGTGTTTCTCAGTTTGTGTATTTTTCATAATATTATGTATATGTGTAGTACCGGATAATTTATGATGGTGGCGTGTTCTTCTGGAATTATGATATTCTTCTTTTATATTTGTTGCGTTATGTTTCTTTCTTATGATTAACTTTATATTTCTTTTTTTGTAAAGGAATTTCATTGAGGTGTATTTCGGGTAGTTTTTGTATGGGTTTATCTTTATAAAATTCTATGTTAAAACTAAAAGATGATCCCACACGGACAACCTGTCGATTCATTCCTATAGGTACCTCTTCTTTAGGTGATTTCACATCACGTTTTTTATACCTCACCCGGTGTTCTGTTTTGTAAATGTTCGTGTTTTTGTTTGGTTCTGAAATAACGGTTCTGGTGATATCTCCACTAGATCGTGTTGAAAGTATAGAGTTTGTTTGAGCAAGGTTTCTTTTAGATTTCATTTTAGGTGCTGGACTGACGTCATATTCTATTTTATTTACTCCTGATTTAAGGTGTTCTTTATTTGTGTTTGCCTTTTTCTTCGTGTCAACATTATCTTTGTCGACTTGATTATTTTTGGATTCTTGCCTTTCCTTAACTGTTTTTTTAGCATTTTCAATCTTATCAACCTGTACACTTATATCAGAATTAAGTGAAGGCACATCTACTTTTTTTTCAATTCTATTGGAATCATGAAACCGGTTTTCTACAATATTTCGCTTATTTGTACGTTTTTTTATTCTGAAACATTCTTTGGGGTCACATTCCCAATCTTTAAATTCACGTTGACGTCTTAATTGTTCTCGAAATTTTGTCAATGAATCTTTTTTAATTGTAAAAGCGTTTCCTCCAGTTTCTTCTGCGTCTCCAGATACTAAGGATTCTATTTGAGGCTGAGAAGGTTCGAATTTTTCTCCAGATTTATATTTAACATGTCTAAGTCTTTCTACAGATTTTTTCGCTACAGATTTTAATTCAGCTTTTATTTTTGTTGCAGATTTATTTACTTTTGTTTTAGACCTTTTGGTGGCGCCTTCAATTTTATTACATAAACAAGTATGTGTTTTTTTTACTTTATGAAAAGACTTCCTGATTACATTATCTATATCATGCAACTTTGATTTACGTTGTTCAGGACTAATCGTTGGTTTCATCTCCGGTTCAGGCGTTGCTCTGTGCAATCTCTTCTTCATTACGATAGATGGTCGCTTTATCATCCCACTTAATTTATAAGTACATGTACAAGGTTCAGATCGTACACGTTTAGTTCTAAAACGCACATTTTTACTTAATTCTGAGATTTGTCCCAGCTTATGTTTTGATGCAACCATCATTTTTGATATTCGTCTTCTAACTCTTGAATATCTACGATCGTATGCATATCTCAATTCATGCGTTGGTTCGTGTTCATGTATTCTTTTGGAAGCTTTATCCATGCTTATTTTAGATCTACAAATGCAGCAACTACAACATTCACTCAAGTTTTTTGAAGTAAGAGCAGCTCCTTTATCTACCAAATCCACTAATGCAATAATATCGCTACTTTTTTCTATTCTATCAAGCTCTTTATCTGTGGAAAATTTATTTGCTCTTTCTTTTAAAACCGGTTTACTGAAGCTGACACTGCTATCAGAAAGAATTTGTTTTCGCAAATCGTCGTATACTGCTCTAGTTCTAACCAACCTTTCCAATAACTTTCTTTCTCTGAGGGGTAAATATTTGCCATAATACAATTTATCAATCCGCGAGCCGTGCGTTACAAATCGTCTCAACGAAGGTCTATCAGATTCACTTTTATATAAACAAGACGTGCAAGAGCAACTCTGTTCCGTAGAATCTTGATCGTGTATTGGCTTCATTGTAGATGTATTGTTTTCTCTGCTGGTAATTTATTTACATTCCAATTAAATAAAACAGCTACGAAATAAATATACTTGACAAGAACAACACTCCACGCTTACAATATTATCACATGAATCGCCACATAACGTAGTAAAACCTGAAAATATACGTCAATGTTTAATATTCTTGAAACTGGGATAGGTAAAAATGCTTGTCACTTAAAATTGCTGTGCAGGCAAGTTTTATATCACAATCTACTTTTTCTGAGTTAACTAGTGCTAGTCTGGAAAATACACAATAGGTAGTGCAATTTGCGACAAAAAGAGGAAGGGCAAATTTTTTTGAAAATTTCTCTCAACTTGGAGTAATACGACTGGTGGAATACCTAAACTCTAGCATACAGTCGATT
The DNA here is from genome assembly GCA_033032175.1 of Saturnia japonica. Taxonomy (NCBI): domain Eukaryota; kingdom Metazoa; phylum Arthropoda; class Insecta; order Lepidoptera; family Saturniidae; genus Saturnia; species Saturnia japonica. The sequence goes on along the minus strand of CM065309.1, from coordinate 16,752,697 downwards.
GCAGTCAAATAAAGTTTTGTTTTGTTCCCACTACATACTCGTTGTGTTCAAGTTTAAAGATCATATTTCATACAATGATATTCTCATGCGCCTTTTTTATCGTTAAAAGTTTATCATTAAGGTTACAATCTCACCTGATCTTAAGTGACGATGTGGCCGAAAATATTGACGACAGATTTTAAACTTGAGGATGGTAGCTAGCGAGGCGGACATTAGAAAAAGCCCTACCACCATGCTATTGTGTCATTACGATGTTTTCCTTCACCGAAAGGTCAGGCTCATTGCCGGGATTCCAACTCATGTCGTTCAACGCGATGTCCGTACACGCTAGCACTGCTTCAAAACCTATAGAAATCATAACTGTTTATAAATACCTAGTTATAATATTCAGTTACTTATTACTAAAATATTTAAAACAAACTCACCAACACAATTACACTGATGTTATATACTTCCCGTAACATCTCATATCACATAGGACACAAGATAAGCCGCAACGATTTACAAACAATTCTTATATAATTCTTATTCATCTTACTTCTAAACATTGTTATAAATTTCTGTGTTCCTGGTAAAAACCGCTTTGAAATTTCTTAAATCATCAACATTGGATCTAAATAGTAAATCGATCAAAAAAAAAATCAAAGACCTATCACTTCATCGTAATAAGTAAATGTATTTTATATGACAGCAAAACATCAAAATCAGATACTTTTAAAACTGGTTGACAATTAAGCGTAATTATTTTAGTTTGCGCCAGTACGAGTAGGTACAATAATTTATTAAGGTGAGCAAATCTCTCTTTTTTATATTCTTACTAATTGGTCAAACAGACGTGCGATCTGCCCTTTCCGGTAATTAATGGTTCGAACACAGAGTTATCTATTGGATCCTAACATAGCTATGAACCATCGTCTCGATAAAACAAATAAGTATATAGGTGAATATGAGCTCAATCAGTCAAGTCGTTCAAGATCACACCTCGTGAATCACTAAAGAACAAATTTCAGGAATATAATATCTTAACTTTGCCCTCCCAATACATCCTTAATAACTTAATGTATATTCGTGAAAACTTAACCGGGTTAGATTTTGTCAAAGATCAGCACAATGTTAATACTAGAAATAGAGATAAATTAGTCGTACCGTGTTTTAGACTAAGTAGGTCCAATAAAAGTTTTTTTGGTACTTAATAGTGTCAGGTTTTATAATAAGATCCCGAAGCATATTACTAATTTACCTTACAACAAGTTCAAGGACCATGTCAAGCAAGTTTTACTGTCAAAAGGTTATTTATTATAAGGTGTATCATTATGTGAATGATAGTCATGTCTGGAAGTGACTCCCTTTCTGTGCATGCACTAAACTGTTATTATTGTATCTGTTATATTAACATTTGTACAGTTGACAAGAAAAAGATAAACCCGATCGAGTTTCTTACCGGTTCTTCTCGATGTCTAGGTCAATTCCCGAACCGGCACTAGTGTTCTGACGTTCATAAGTGCCTTCTTAGGGCCAAAACTGAATAAAGATTATTTTGATTTGATTTTATTTAATTATGTAGTAATCATTATTTTGGTCTCGTAATTATTAACCGACTTCAAAAAAAAGAGGAGGTAACTCAATTCAAATGTTGTTTTAAAGGTAGTTCAGTGATAACGTCTTTGTTTGAACTGATTTGTTGGAAAGGGGGTACCTCAAGGGCGGTCTAATTTTAAATTCATTGGCATAAGATAAAAGTACACCAGGGAACTTCTCCAAATCGTTAAAGTTGGTTTACATTTTTGTTAAAAATGGTCTTGTATTTTTACACACATTATTTACAATACTTATTTTATAGTCTACTAGCTAGCGGCTGGGCTTGTGTAAACTACAGAATGCAGTCGATCGGGCACACGCGCGAATCGTGCTACCGCCGCTCCCGGTTATTTTAAAGATCAAAATGTTTATTGTGGGTGTTTAAACTCTCACCGACTTTTTTTTAGGTCTTTTTAATATCTACAATTATGTAGTACATTAATTTTAAATATTTCTTATGGTTTACTCAGAGTAAGTCATTTAAGCACCCGAATTGATTCACTATGACCAGTTTTTTTTCATTTGCGTGGTACCCTAATTCTTTTTCTACAATAAAAGTAGCCTAAGTTACTCCTTATAATATCAGCTATCTGCCAGTGAAAGTTCCGTCAAAATCGGTCCAACCGTTTTATTTAGGCTACTTTTATTTTAGAAAAATAAATAGTGTTCCAGGAAAATTAGAAACAAACTGGTCATGTTGAATCAATTCGGGTGCTTAAATGGCTTACGCTGGAGTAAACCATAAGAAATATATCAAATTAGTGTACTAAATAATTGTAGATATTAAATAGACCTACTCGGAAAAAATACAAGAGAGAGCGTTCAAAAAAACAGTACCATGAGCTTAATTTAGTTCAGATTAACGCAAACGAAATCTTAGGCGGATGCAACTTTATTATAATAATAAAACAGTATCAACTGTTTCATTGTGTGATTTTTCAACTCAACTGACTACGCAAGTTAAGACGTGTGCCGTTTGTATATTTTCATAATAACGTAACGTTCAGTTATAAAACCCATTAATTTATTAAAACTAAATAATTTATTGACACAAAACATAAAAAGAGCGAACATTACAATGTAACAATAAAGAGAAATGTAAGTGAATGGTTTTAAAAAGAAAACACTTGAAAGCGACACTCGGACGTGGTCAATCCTATCATCATACCGAAACAAGACCATTGCGTTATTCAACATTATTACTAACAATTTGAGTTCGTGTTCGTGAGTTCGAATGCCTACAATAAGCCTGCGCTTTCGGTGAAGGAAAGCATCCTGATGAAACCATAGCATGGTGGTAGGGTATTTTCTAATGCTCGCCTGGCTAGCTACCACCCTCGAGTTGTAAATCTGTCATCAAACACCAATAGGCGTTCTGGCAGCTGCACTTGAGAGCCAGTTTTCCCACTAGACTTAGCGTGTCACTATCTTGGGCTATATCGTCACTTTATATAAGGTGAGATTGTGACCATAACGCTAAACCTAGAAAAGATATATGAAAAAATTATTTCGTAAAAACATAGCGTATACGAATTCGCTCTTATGATTCTTTAATTCTGCATACTGAAGTTAAAATCTTAAGTGATGAATATTTTCAACAGTGTAGAACCTCATAAAAAGCTGACAAGGTAGCTGATTTCATAATTGATTAAGGTTCCTAGAAATTGTAAAGTTTATACTCATATAGAAAAGCTCTATAGTTTTATTCCTAAACTTTATTATAAAAGAAGCAACAACTAAAAAGAAATACATAAAACCCAACATTTTACGTACTTTATGCACAAATTTGCATGGGCGTAATTTAGACAGGGTAGGGGGTTCACGCCCTCCCTACAAAAGTTATTGCCCACCCTAGAAAAATCGACAGTATTGAAGGAATGTACTTATAGTTTTTATTCTTTTCATCTAAAGAAAAAGAACTTGGCTTATAGTGGCTGGCTTGCAACCAATGAAAACTTGTCACGTTTAATAAATAATCATGTAAAGTGTATGTTTGAAAACATTGGTATCATTAAGAAAAATATTCTGTGTAATTTTTATGTTAATTTGGTCACACTTTTAATCTATCACTCTATGTCAATCTTGGAATAAAACTAATAACGAAATTCAGTGAAATGTTGATTTTATTGTATTTTAAAACGAGTGAACATGGTGCCGAAACCCGGGAAATAAATAAACCAAATTAATAAATAGTGTGTAAAAGAACAGTTTATTCGTGTTGAAACTTTAGCTTGAAGTGAACTTGGAAAAAATCCCTAGTACAACTATTACGTTGTAAATTATACGAACAAAATGGAGTCACTTTACCTGCGGCAAGATGATAATTTAGAAAAGGTAAAAAAAGCTTTCGAGAATTATAAAAGATCGCCGAAAACACGTATAACAAAATCTTACGTTGAATCAAAACTAGAAAATTTAGAGAAAATTTCTAAAGATTTTATGAATTTACATTCGGACATTGTCAGTAAAGTGTCAAAAGAACAAAAACAGAAAAACGAGTATTTTATAAGCAATGTATATTATGAATTCGACGATATTTATACGGATTACAAAACAAAGCTTAAGGAAGATTTTAAAATGTTGACGGAAAAGTCAGACTCCAATTCAAAAACTATAACTGTTCCATCACAATCACTATGTGAAGTTAAATTGCCACAAATCCAATTGCCGAGTTTTAAAGGAAGTTATGAAGAATGGCAAATGTTTCATGACATGTTTGTTTCCCTAATACACAATAATAATAATATAAATCCAGTACAAAAGTTACATTATCTGAAAAGTTGCTTGTCCGGTGAACCAGAGAAACTTCTTATGAACCTTAATACTACAGAGACAAATTATGAAGAAGCCTGGAATCAATTAAAACGCAGATATAATAACAAAAGGTATAATGTGAATGAAGTAATGAAGCGTTTATTTGCACAAAGAATTATAACAACTGAATCTTCGACCGCAATAAAAGAAATTTTAGATAATACATCGTCTTGCTTAAAATTACTCAAAAATTTGGGCATAATCGTTGATTCATGGGATACTATCGTAATTCATTTAATTGTAACAAAACTGGATATAGAGTCTAGAAAATTGTGGGAATCAAACTTGAGTCAATGCGATTCTGATAGTCTTCCAACATGGAACGATCTTGTGAGCTTCTTAGAGACAAGATTCAGAAGTTTGGAAATGTTGGAAGAATGTAAAGTAAATAAACATATGGGATCAAAACAGAAGTCATATCACTGCACACTAGAAACAAATATAAATAAAAATTTAGCTTGTATAAAATGCAATAATCAACATTTATTATTCCAATGTGAACAATTTAAAAGCCAGCCCCCAGAAAAGAGAATAGAGTTTATAAAATCCAAGGGGCTATGCTTCAATTGTTTTGCCTCAAGCCATAATGTGAAAAACTGTCACCGACCTACCTATTGTCGAAGCTGTGGAAGAAGACATCACACCTTATTACATATTGAGAGAGCTACAGCTTGCGGACCCTCGCCAACGGAGAATATAAGAACTCGTGCTGTTTCTGTCAACAAAGAGTCCTCTAATCAAGATAATGAGAAAAAGATATTGGCTCACTTTGCTGTGGAGAGTAATAGTGAAGTACTACTGGCAACAGCGTTAGCTAAGATCAAAACCCCATCTGGGTTTTCCGAAATAGTTCGAGTTTTAATAGATCAGGGTTCTGAAGCATCTTTTGTAACCGAAGACACAGTACAAAGATTAGGCTTGTATAAAATCCCTATGAATGGTCTTGTTTCAGGTGTAGGTGATGGTGATATGAAAATTAAAAGTAAGGTTTTATTTAATTTAGAGTCAATCCAAACTCCCAATTTTTCTGTGCAGGTTCAAGCTTTCGTGCTACGTTCTTTGACATCTTTTCTACCTACCAATAATGTTGTGGTCAAAGAATGGTCAGATATTGAGACACTACCATTAGCCGATCCTCAGTACGGAACACCTGGTAAAATCGACATTATCCTGGGAGTTGAGATATACAGTGAAATCATTTTGAATGGTCTTTTGAAACATCCTTTATACAGTGGTCCAGTTGCACAAAATACGCAACTCGGATGGGTTTTATCAGGCCGGATTGAAAATCCTAATCCTAAGAAAATTATAAACTTACACCTTAGAGTAAAAGAAGACGAAATATTGAAGAAATTTTGGGAGCTAGAAAAAGAACCTAATGAAGTTTATAAGAAAATGACAAGCGATGAGAATAAATGTGAAGAGTTATTTAATACAACTACCATACGAGAGAAAGATGGACGATATAAAGTTCGTTTACCCTTTAAAAATTCTGAACCCAGGTGTCTAAATAACAGTTTAGACAAAATCGCTCTACATAGATTTAATTTATTAGAAAAAAGGTTTAATAAAGATAAAACTTTACAGAAGGAATATACCAAAGCTATAGAAGATTACATTGATCAAAACCATATGGAAGAGATTACAAAGGTTGAAGAAATAAAAAATCCAAAGTCTGTCTATCTACCTCATCATGCTGTGATTAAGAAGGACAGAGAAACAACGAAACTTCGTGTGGTCTACGATGCTTCTTGTAAAGGTACGAATAACATATCCTTAAATGATACTTTTCTAATTGGACCTAAAATTCAACAAGATCTCCGTCATATATTGATGAGGTGGAGATATCATCCTTATTGTATAGTAGCTGATTTATCTCAAATGTATCGACAAATTCTGGTTCATGAAGACGATACAGACTACCAGAGAATATATTGGAGACGAGAATCGAACCAAACAATACAACATTATCGTTTATTGAGACTTACATTTGGAACAGCTTGTGCTCCATATTTAGCAGTAAAATCACTTCAACAATTAGCTAAAGATGAACAACAAAATTTTCCTCTTGCATCAGCAATAACCTTAAAAGACTTTTATATGGACGATTTATTAACTGGATGTGAAGAGGAAAATGATGCTATACAAATATTTAATGAAATGAATGATTTAATGAACTCTGGTGGTTTTCAGTTACAGAAATGGTGTACAAACAGCTATACCTTATTAAACTACATAAAAAGTGAAAAACAAAAGACAGTAGACCTAAAGAAAATATAACATTTATAACTACGAAAGAAATGGAGGAAGTACTTAACATTTGTATAAAAGCAACTCAGATATTATATTTTGAAGAAGAAATAAAAGATTTAAAATGTAAAGAAAATGTATCAAAGAAAAGTATTCTTCATACACTCAGTCCTATTCTAGATAAAAATGATATATTAAGAGTAGGTGGTCGAGTGACTCATTCACCAGAAAGCTATGATAAAAGACATCCTGTAATTCTACCTTATGAAAGTCATTTAACAAGGTTAATAACTTTGGATGCTCACATTAAAACCTTGCATGGTGGTCCACAAATCATGTTAAATTATATAAGATCAAAGTATTGGATAGCTCGCGGTAGAATTTTAGTGAAGAAGATATACAGAGAATGTGTCACTTGTGTTAGGTACAGAAAGCAAAATAACAACATGTTTATGGGTCAACTACCGAAGGCTCGAATTACACCATCCAGACCATTCAAAAGTGCAGGTGTGGATTTCACAGGGCATATAAATATAAGATTTTCACCTGGGAGAGGTGCAAGGTCTTATAAAGGCTATATATGCTTATTTATATGTATGGTAACAAAAGCTATACATTTAGAAGCTGTGTCAGACTTAACGTCGAAAGGATTTATAGCTGCCTTTCGAAGGTTTGTCTCCAGAAGAGGACATTGTCAAAATTTATACAGTGACAATGGTACCAATTTTTTAGGAGCACAAAAAGAGTTGTGTGAAATGTATAAGAGGAATATATCTCAACTAACAAGTGAATTTCAACAGATGTTGGCAGGTGAAGGCACCTCCTGGCATTTCATTCCTCCACATGCCCCTAATTTTGGAGGACTGTGGGAAGCAGGTGTAAGATCAACTAAAACACATTTAAAAAAGATTATTGGTGATTCAACGTTAACATTTGAGGAACTTTGCACAGTCTTAACTCAAATTGAAGCCTGTTTAAATTCTAGACCTATATCATATATTAGTGATGACCCTAACGACCAACTTCCTTTAACCCCAGGACATTTCTTGGTGGGCGAACCTCTTATCACTATACCTGATGAAGATCATTCAATTAATAAATGTTCTAAACTAAGTAGGTGGAAGTTTTGTCAAAGAATGGTAAATTCATTTTGGAATAAATGGTCTAAAGAATACTTAATAACTTTAAATAATAGATATAAGTGGTCAGTTAAAGGAGATGAACCAAATATAGGAGATATTGTTATCATTAGAGACGAAAATGTTCCACCGGCAAAATGGCTTTTAGGAAAAATTATACAAAAACATACAGGTCTAGACGGTATAACTAGAGTTGTAACAGTGAAAACTAAATTTGGATTATATAAACGCTCTTTAAACAAGTTGTGTATCCTCTTAAATGATAATAAAACGTTTAAGTAAAGGTTTTAGATGTAAAAATTTGTAAAGGTTACAGTTAGAGTTGGTATGTAAACATTTCTATATTATATTTATGCATGCCTTTATAAATTTGCTTATTTGTTGTATTTGTTGCTTGTGTGTGATTGTCGATTTTATGTGCTTATTACTTTGTATACTTATGTTGATTGAATTTAAGTTATATCAATAAGTAGGTATTGGTGATTATTTCTTGTTTGTTAATTTGATTTAAGAACGAAGTTCTTGGTGGGCGAGATGTTTGAAAACATTGGTATCATTAAGAAAAATATTCTGTGTAATTTTTATGTTAATTTGGTCACACTTTTAATCTATCACTCTATGTCAATCTTGGAATAAAACTAATAACGAAATTCAGTGAAATGTTGATTTTATTGTATTTTAAAACGAGTGAACAGTGTAAAACGTTAAAAAAAACCAGTTTGAATTTTAAGAAAGGTTCTATATGTTTGAACAAAAATTAGTACCTAATATTGGCAAATCTTATACGTACTACATGTATCTACTTCATAAAATGTAGAGCAACAGATTTATATTAACATTTCAAACACAAAGCACTGTCTACACACGTGGTAAAAAGACTTTCACTACGAGAGGTCTAGATTCAATGTCAGCCGGTGTCTATTGCTGAACCTATGAATAAAGTTAGTCTGTTGATCATTTTACGGCCCACTACCGGGTATAAGCCTTTCTTCTCATACTAAAATAAGCCCAAATCATCACTTAGTTTTATAGCAACTCGTAAATGACCAACGGCGCAGCAGTCATCGTTGTCTTGCCGGGCCTACATAAGCGTCTCTTCATTATTCAACCTTACACCCCAAGTTCGGTGAAACTGTAAAAGCCGCAGCGGCTCTGTTTTTGGATAGGGCCCCTAAGGCTAAAAGTGTAGTCAATTAAAAAAAAAAAAAAATTCAACCTTGCATTTTTCCAATGTCGAACCCACCATAATGTAAGCCGGCTCTAACGATAATCGAACCTGCGACTTCCGTGGTATATTTAGACAGCTAGACAACCAAGACAAACAAAAATTAATTACGCGCCTATATATTACATATGTACCTATTACTTGAGTATTATTTTTTATTATTTCATTTTGAATTAGAATTAATAACATAACACTTTAAAGTTATTGTGAGAAACCAAAAGTAGGTTGTAGTGTTGTAATAACAACTAACAAAGTAATTTTACATGAGTTCGAATATTGGAATAAATTCCCATTTTTTTTTCTGAATTATGTATAGAATACTCAATAAGAACCATAACTTAAAAGGTTTACTTAACCTTGTCTCTTACTTAATATTCAATTATTACTCTTACTTTACATTTAAACCTAAATAGAAACTTTATTTTAAATATTACCTACCTATTTGAAAAAGAAAATTCCCTTGTGAATTTATTTATATTATTATTTAGTTCGCAAGACTGATTTCTTTGTTTCGTCAATTATTTTTTATATTACTTAGGTTTTCAATCTATAGCAATAAATTGTATTAGAATAGTATTTATTAGTTAGAGGTTAGTGACTTTGTGCTTGTGAGAGAGACACCTGCGTGACAGGTTGCAGCAAACTTAACGAACAAACTTACCTGAGGACATGTAGAATACAGCTCCAAAGTAACCAATATAGTTTCAAACATTAACACTCAGAAACACACATCACTGTTATTCTCAACACTTATCCACATAAAAGTAAGTGATAAATAAGTTATTCCGCGAGTTTCAAATATCTACTTCACGCGGTACAACCCAACTTTCACACTCAAGTTGCAAAAGCAAACTAAACTAAGCAACGCGGCAACAGCAACGGACGAACAGACTACGGACTCCCAACTCCGCGATGGTTTCATTCCGACGCGGTATAAAATTTGCTCAAGGAACCCAAAAACAAGTTGAACGGTTGGAGAAACTGCCATCTATTGTGACAAATTTCAACTTCTGTAGTTTAAAATTAAATTAACTTATGGCGGATAGATGTCACTCTAATTAAATACACTCAGTTTGGATTTTTCCATCATCCAAAAGATGGCGATAATAAAAATGTTATAGTAGTTTAAAACATATGACTTTGCCTTGGATTTTTTTAAATATTATTATTTCATGACCAGGTACAACCAAGTAAACCAAGTAAATAATGTTAATTACATTATAATTCTTATTGTAATTGTAATTGTGCTTCTTGTCCACATAAAGGAGCATTCAACTACTATCCAAATATCTTCAACCAACACCTTGACTCCTTTACAATACTTATGGTTGGGCTTGCAAATGAAAACTATAAAAATATTTTTTTGTAGGAATAAGTAAATTATTAAACAACAACAACATCAATAACAAGAATTTTTATTTCTATGTATATAGATATAATGAGTTGTACAGCCAAGTGAAAGCACTAAGGACAGCACAATCCACAGACACCTGTGAACAGTGAGCAATTCATAATCCAAAATTATCAATGAATTATAACTTATTCTCTTTGGATTCTACAGCAAAAGCTTCTTATTTTGATTAAATGGGTTAAGATATTATCATTTATATCTTACAGTGTTATACTAAGACAACTAACTGCAGGTTAATACTCTACTAACAGACAGCATTCTGCGCACTTGTTTGTATATCAGTTTTACACAGGCTTAATTTCTGCAACTTGACTTCCAAGTGTGCATATTTTGTGTGATACTTGTGTTGCCTTTAATAATGCCAGTCCAATTCTTCCTGGAAAACCACCAGTCGCTTGATGGTGTGAAAGACTTCTGGAGGTGTCCTTAGTGTGCCAAAGTGCTTAACCTGGTATTTGGCCAACTCTCTGCACTCCAAGAGTATGTGTTTGACTGTCTCTTCTATTCCCACACACTTGTTATCTATTATAGAAATTGGTAAGACAGCACTACAATGCGCAATTGCGCCAACTCAGTTTACTGCACCAGATGCGTTGACACACTTATTCCATGTGTTGGTGCCTAGCATATTTCAGCAGAACAAGCCATTCACGCACAGTGCCACTGAGCTGATTTATTGATTTCTCTAACTCACTTGCCTCACATACCATTTTACCATTTTGCTGCTTTGTTAACTCAATGTGCCAGTAAAGGAAGCCAAGCTGGAGTTAGTGATTTTGTGCAAGGAGTCTTGCTGTTACCCATGTCTAATTTATTAGTCAATGTTGCCAATGTACTAGTAATTGATAAATGTTCTTATCCTTATTTTTATTTCATTGATTAATGCGGTTAACCCACAAGTCTTTCAACATCTATAATATTTTCCTAACTATCCCTGTAATCTTCAAACACAGCTAAAAAAATATAGCGGCTCCAAGTTATTAATTATAATTTAATCATTTGTGCACAATAACCATACTACATCATGTTAAATGCCACCAAAGTCACATAATATAGGGCCAAGTAACATAAGTTTATGAATTAAAATTCAAACCATATGTGATATCAAACTCCCACAAAAAGCTCCGAAGAATGCTGTTAAACTTAATAAAATACAAAGTTAATTTAATAGCTACTGACTATCTTCAGATTCTGAATCACTTTCACTTGGTGGCCACATAGGTCTGTCATCTTGTTCAGCCTTTGCAGATTCTAAATATGTTGTCTGGGCCTCTATAACACTTTTGCTGTCCGTACAACCTGCATACAGATCTAAGACTTCTGAATTTAGTTCTAAAAAGGAATGTCCCCAAGAGAATTTTGATAAATAAAATTTCAGCTTCATTTTTATGTCCGGTTATAAACATAGCAGCTGCCAGAGCTTCTACACAGCTCAGTTGATACGGTTTCCCGTAATTAATGGGGTTTGCTGCAACTAAGAACGGTAGTAATCGCGGATGTGGCGATTTCATTCGACCAAATGGAGTATCGTCTATTTTCGCCCACGAACAATCTATTACTGCTAAACCAAATTTTTCAATTATGTCTTTATCGTTTGGACTAACACACTGAGAACCCACTGGTGATAGAACTAAACCCTGAAAGCGCTGACCGAGTTTGAGATTTTTGATAAGGTTATGCCGTAACAGTTTCCGTCCTGAGCATTTCTTAGGATCGCAGTGGTTCAAGTCCCACATACTAACAGGGAAAGACGCCTCCGCACCTTCTCCTTCACTCTCACTTCCATCACTTTCCTCTGAAGATTGTATGCTAAGGTCGTTTAGCCTCTCTGCGTAGTCTCGTTTGACGTGATGATTCGAGCGTTTCCCATGCACACTGCCTCTTTTGCCTGGAGCCATTTTAGTAAATCTATAAAACAAGAATATGCATTGAAATTTCAATTATAACATTAACAAAACTAAAAAGTAAAACCAAAGCTTTATTAGATTATGTAGCTATAAAAGTAATAAATAAAATTATAATTATTTTGACATTTGACCAGTGACTAGTAGGAATGAGGCGTATTTATCACAATAGGTAAAAATAACATGTATTTACAAGTAACAGTTTGGAACTGTTATCTAATATCTGAACAAGCAGATAATAAATACTATTCTGTTCCACATACTAGTGAGGCGTATTTATCATAACAAATAGAAAAAAAACAGGTGATTCTGAGTAACAGCTCGCAACTGTTACCTCTAAAACGAACAGGCTATTCTTACGTACCTGTTCCAGGCAGTGTTACTGATGGATTGATTGATTGATGTCCTGACGGATTGATGGATGGATTGATTGATGTACTGACGGATTGATGGATTGATTGATGTACTGTTTGATGGATTGACTACTGGATTGGTGGATTAATGGATGGATAGATTGATAGATTTAATTATGGATTGAATGATTGATTGATGTATCGATTGATGGATTGATTGATGGATTGATTGATGAATTGATTAATGGATTGAATTATACGTTATTTTAGTAATATATACGATTTCAGAGTTAGATACAAGTGTTACTAGACATTATATCCCAACTAAAGCGTAACAGGCTATTATTTTGAAACCGGTTACTGGAACTGTTATTTCTCTGGAAGAGGAGCCGGACTAACAGGTATCTTATTTTACCTGTAATAGCTCACCCCTAGTGGCTAGGGATGATTCAATACTACTGACTACTGAGTACTAGTGTTGGGCGATTATGATATATAATGATGTAGTCATTTGATTATGAAGATAACTTGAGATACTTCGATTATAGCCATTAGTAATTACTAATGTTAGGTTACTAATATTATTAGTTACTAATTTGATAGGATTAGTAGTTATTACGAACGAACGACCGTTTTTTTAGCTAATTGGAATATATTTTCTTCTAAATTTACAGCTGAACGACATTTTTTTTAGCTTCCCACTCTACGTTTTCAACAAGTACATATCTCAATTCAATCATCATTCATAATCCCCTAATGGTTCTATTATGTAAATCAATCATAATCGAATGTCTCTATTACGTAAATCATTAATAATCGTACACCTCTACTGAGTAATCATATGGTATCAAACCTTTTCTTTCGATACTAGTATTTGTAGTAAATCAAACTACCAGTATTCAGTATCGAATGAAAACAGTAGTATGTATTAAAAAAATTGGCTTCACGATATCGCACCCGCCCCGGGTCTTTGGTCAGCTGGCGGACGTCTTGATAAATAGCGGCACGAGGTGGGTGAGTAGGTTGTGATATTTGATTAGTAAATATCGTTTTGTAGAAAATCGTTATCATCGCTAAATTATAAAATAAAATTCGCTATTGCGTCTGTCAGTATGGCTGAAATTGATAAAGAACTCACAAGTGGCGAAACTTTGAAGTGGAATCGAATGTGATTTCGATACCTGAATGAGGACGATATCGATTCATTCATAAGAAGGACAAGGATGAAAAAATTCATAAAGAACTCACAAGTATGAAACTTTGAAGTGTTGTCGAATGAGATTTAAATACTTTGATTCTATACCTGAATGAGAACGATATCGATTCATCCCTAAGAAGAGCAAGCACAAGCAAGAATTTTGAAGGGGTATCGAATGAGGTTACGACACTTGGATTCATTACCTTATTGAGTACTTGGAATCAATCCGTGACACTGTGACACTAGGGGTGAGTTATAACAGGTACAATAAGATACCTGTTACTCCTGTTCCTGTTTCAGAGATATTAGTTGCAGTAACCTGTTCCAAAATAACAGCCTGTTGTGCTTTAATAGGGATATATGTACTAAGACTTGTAACCATAGATTAATACAAGTATAAATCGGCAACTCGAAATCGTATGCGCAATCGGACTACCATATAATTATAACGTATAATAATCAATCCATCAATCAATCTTCCAATCAATCCATCAGTCCATCAATCAATACATTAATCGACATCAAGATGTTAATAAATATATAAGTCGTAAATAATAAATACGTTTACGTTAGAATACCCAAAAGCATGTTCCAAACTGAAACACTAACACTCTATGGAACAGGTACGTAAAAACAACCTTTTCGTTTGAGACGTAGCAATTCCAAGCTGTTACTCAGAAATAACTGTTTTTTTATCTGTTCCTATAAATGTGTCCCACTAGTTAATGGAACATGCCTCGCCCGATTGCATCCTCTGTTATGTGCTGCAAGCAAAATGTCTACGAGACACAAGCTTACGCTCTACAAGATGTGTATCCGACCGATTATGACATATGCCTTGGTATGTTCGTATGGAAGATCTCCATAGAGATATGGACCTTCCTTCGATACATGCTTATGCCAAACACCTTTCTCGCTCTTATTTCGACACCGCGTTGAACCACGCTATCCCTTAATCAAAGCGGCAGCTTCATATGTTCCCGACCCCAATGCCTGCCAGAGTAAACGCCGGCCGCGTAATATCTTCACTGACCCGCTCGACCAAATCGAAACAGCAAACGCGTTCTAATCCACCGCCTCTCCAAACAGAGCGTGCCACCGCCCACGCCCGCGTAACCACCGTTCTCTCCGCAGAGGACGGGCGGTTAACTTCGCTCCCGCACACCCGTCACGTCCACCCTCTCTAGCGGCAACCCAAGCCTAGGTCCGTTCCTCGGTGTGAAGCCCTAGGGTCAGGCAGCCACCCGCGCGATACAAGTGACAATATACGTGCAACACTTAGCTACCCACATACAACATTACACACGTATGAACACACACACGTGCACACCACACAGGTACATAGGTTCTGTAAGGGACCTTTTTTTTCTTTTTTTTTACGCTAGTTAGACTAATGCGCTAGTTAGTGTAGAAAAACCATTCCGATTACTAAATACACATACGCATGGTCTCCTCCTTCCTCCTAGTTAGTTCGAATTCTCTTAGGATTAGGGAATTAGATAGATCGCGACCTTTTCGTATTCGCGACGACCGCCTGAGCCGAGGTTCGGCCACTCTGGCACCCTCGTGCGGGTCGTCACAAACTTTCGCAGCTGAGTGCCCTAAGCGCTCGCCCCCAAGTCCGCAGCGTTTTCAGTTAACAGATAACAGTTACAAACTGTTACTTGTAAATACCTGTTTTTTTACCTGTTCCGATATATACGCCTCACTCCTAAGTGACATTGCAATATTCGCAGTGTTGCCAAGTTGGCCATTTTGTGGCTATATCTGGCAGCATTTAACATTGGTTTTAGCGAAAAATATCAAATATTGTTATACTAAACAATAAACTCTTATAATAATACACAATATTTTATATTTCCATATCATAGCACTTGTTTTCACACATCTTCAATGCCAGTGGAGAATCAGTATTTCATGATTTACCTCTGACGGCTCTATTCCTCTATCTCAAATGCTAAGGGGGGGAATGATTATTAAAATTTAGCATCCTGAGAGCAAAAACGAAAAAGTAGGTATAGAAATAAGATAAGTTTACATGCACTTATTTGTTTACTAAGAAAAAGAGATTATTTAAAATCCGTTTTTCTTGTTTTTAGAAAATCAAAACCATCAACGTCTTATGAGTGATATGTTGAATTAATGTATAATCAATAAATAAAACGTTTTTAAGTTATGAACTTGTGTTTGTTTTCAAAACAAATTTTATGGCCACTTTTAGCCACTTTTAGCCACTTTTTAGGGTACGAAATTTTTAACATTCTAGCAACTTTTGATGATTTGATGGCAGTTGATGAGTTGAATTAATGACAATAAAATTGACATTGAATTGAACGTCACGTCAAAAACATTATGAAATAGATTTTATTAAACTAAATTTAGGCAGATTAAAAAATAAATATGTAAACTGTATTCTATCAATAAGATAAATTCTATAACGGCTGTTTTCAATAACCTATCTCTCCGTTGTTTCAGTTACTAAAGATAGACAAATTTATCCTTTTGTATTTACTGTCTTTTACGGCCGGTTCCAATAATCTAACTATCTGTAACTGCCAATTATAATGGCTTCTAGTGGTATCCATCTGAGCATTTTTCAGTTTCAATTATGAAGGGTAGAGGTAAGGAGAACCATCTCAGTATATTAAAAAGTTTCCACTGAAAGGCAGCAAATTAAGATGGCGCCACAATAGCAAGTGGAAAGTATTTAAAAATAGCGCCATATAAAAATCAAAAACTTTTATATATCCGTTAACTTCGCTAATGTTAAATAATTAATTATACATACTGTTGGTCGAAAAAATGACAGAGGTTGAGATGTATCAATTCCTTTACTTTTTAATTTACGTCCACTTGGACAACTTTTCACTGAACAAAGCTTTACCATTGCTTCTACACTACTTTTCTTTATATTAACAACAATGAAATTATTAAAAAATAACAAAAATGTACCTTTTTGTTCATATCATTTGCTTTTCCGACACTAGCGCTATTTTGACGAGTCTTCGAACCATAATTTGCTGTTTACAGGTGGACACTTTTTCAACTGATCCCCCATAATAGATGGTTCTCCTTACCTCTACCCTCTATACTTTCATTAATCACAGATATTTAATAAATCATAACTTTAACTTTAAACTACCTGTCAGAGGGTCAACTTTTTGCCATAGATATGTAAGTTCATAGAAAAAAAGTAAACCGTTTTCAATACCGTACTTACAGTTATCTGTCAGTTCTTCAAATTAACTTTTGCTTGAATTTTGTTTATCGCCCGATTTTGGGAGATAATCAGTTCTTGTTGAAGGATTCTTATATAATATTTTAATATAAAGTAATTAAATTGTTTAGTGATGAAAGTGATGTTGAAATTTATGAAGCCGGACTCCGGAGTTTTGAATTTAAACTCAGATGATGCAGAATTTGAAGATCACAGTTTATATAATAGAGTAAACGTGAATTTTCGGAATGTGGATTTATATATTATAGATTAAAATTAAATAAAACTATAGTAAATGATTTGCTAAAGAAAATAACGCTAATTCCTTACAAATAATACTAAAAGTAAAACATTAAACACTAGATACTAAGAGAAAACACAAAGAGCGGCAAACCGAGGGGACTATTTGAAACTGTCCAAAGTCCAAACCACAGATGACAATATCTCTACCCTCCATAAAGAAGAAGAGTGTGCCCGAACCTAGCGTTTTGTTTTTTCTTATGTTTAGAATCGTGGACGTATTGCGAATTTGTAGAATTTCATCATATGACACGTGCAAAATGTGTTTTACAAATATTTATTTATGGTTATTAATAATTTTAAAATATTATTATAACTGAGAAATAATAATATTAGTAAGTATAAACATTTAATATACTTACAATGTTCATCCTAAATATGACGTCAATTATTTTAAATGAAAAAATAAAACGTTTCAGAGGGACGCCCTAACTGGACTTAGAAGTTTTTAACTATCTGTGGTCTTATCTAACGTTGTGTGAATACTGTGAATACACCAGTCATAGATAGATTAAAAAAAGCAAATTATCTCCGATAGCTACTAACATTATTTATCTATATTTAGATTATTGGAACCGGCCGATAATAACCTATCAATGGATAGTTTTTCGTAACTACTAATACTTATCCATATTCTATAGGTTGGATAGTTAAGAGGGAAGCCGACACAGAACAAACTTACTTTTTATTCCTTAGGTCCCGATACTGTGATACAAGTGTACCAATTCCAACTTACTCTTTATTCCGTGGAAGCCGATAACTGTCTTAATTTAAACTTAGTACTTATTACAAATATGTAGTTAAGTAGGTATTAATCGGGATTAGTAAACTCTGTTAAGTTATTGAAAACGGCCGTTAGTATAACTACCTATTGAAAGTACTTTAAGAAATCTTAATAAATATTATACTTAATTTAATTACAACTACAAATGTATAACGTAATCCAATTTTATTTAGCATATATTCATAACTAGAGAAATAGTTTTTTAATAATGTAACTTTTTAAAGAAAACCTAATTAATTTAGCATGCCAGTAATGAAAAGTTTATAACAAAACAAACGTTTAAACTGTCAATTACCTATAATATATCAGAATAAAAGTTTTCATACATAGCTGTTTATTATTATTTCATTGATAAATCTACCAAAATTGATTTTACACGTGGAAGGATGAGCAGCGCCTCCATGGCAGGTGAGTAGCTTTTATTGATAATGATAACAAAACGGATTTACTCTTACATGGCATACATACCTTTAAGTACATCTAAAAACGCTTGACGAATTAAGAAATAATATAAGGTACTGGTAACCATTGTAATAATTAGTTAAACAATGAACATTTTCTATATTGCACTAGGTACCTGTGGTAGTCACATGAACTCACCGAAATAAACTATTTTCACATAAGGCGGCATAATGTGTTTTAATGCCGACTTGCGAATTTGTGGTCATTACTAACCGCATTAATGCAAACTTAACCAAGTAATCTTAACTATTCGATATACGCAGGATCAGCCGTGTTTAAAAAATATTTTTCGCATTGTTATTTGCCGCGTCTTGACAAATCTATTTCACCTACATGCGCCGACAAGGTAGCACTCAACAAAGACGTAGTATCATCCTAGGTACTGCACTGCATATTTCGATTGTTTTGAGAAAACAAATTCGGTGTCGCTACAACGACATCGTCACCGCGCCCGACTCCGCGCCGGCCTTCAAACACTTTACTTAGAAATTCTGGTATATAATGTGGTTAAAGTTAATCTACACATCTATGGGCCTAGCCACAAGTATCTGGCGGCTGCTTGGAAGACGACATGATCCTTTCTTTCTATGATGTTAGGTCCTTCAAACGACACGTGAAGAGGCATTTCAGCAGACCGGCATGAAGGCAACGACTGTCGATGGAATCTGTCACCGACGGTTGCCGTTGTTTATAGACTGTACAGTAATTACAGTTAGGTGCTGTAAAATCATATTGCCAAGCTAGTATAATAATAATAACTTAACATGAGTTTGCCCTTCTCTGCCCCCTCGGTAGCCAAAATCTTGGCTACCCCTATTGACACATCATATTGTATGTATGAATATATCTCTTATTCATACTACTTAATTTAATACTTAACTATGAAATTGATGTACAGTAATCCCCCCCTAGAACACGGTAGTACGCTTATAACGCATTTTCATATTACGCGATTTCAATCCCTCGTATGATACGGGTATTTCCCCATATAACGCAGAGATTTCTCACGTTATATTTCTATACTGACAGATTTGAGTAAAAGTCAGATGGAGCCGGTCAGAACACGAAGATGTTCTATTATATATTATATCATAATATTCGATTTAAAACCCCTTTAACGAGAAAAGTAAAACGTGAATCATTTGTACATAACGCGTTAAATGAGATCATACACGTGGGCTATATGAGAATACTCCTACAACGTGTTTTCCTATAAAGCGGAATAAATCTACTGTATTAAAGGGGGGATTACTGTATTTTTATGTGAATGTGAATGAAGGTATTGTATAATACAAATCCTTGAAAATAAAATAATTATAGACCATTACAGTGAACATATTGACGTGTCCAACGTCCCTCGATCGCCTCAATCGATAAAACAAACTCTAAAATATGTATCAGACGGCTATACCTACACAGTACAGATATAATTTTTATAACATAAGGCATTGTTCTCACGGCCCATAAACGACGGGACAATAAGTAGTGTAGGTAAAACTCGTTGATGATATCAAAAAATATATCACATAAACTAAGTAGGTGCATGTTTATGGTAAGGTTCTGAATGCACCATCAGACTTTCTTTGCCGTAAAGCAGCAGTGCTTCCTTTGTTCTGTCCCGATCTGAAGTATTTGATTGGTTAATGAGTTGTTGCAACTTATCCTCGAGAGTATTTTTTTATTCGTTAAGTGTCGATGTCACCCAAGATGGCAAACTGGCTCTCAAGTGCAGCTGCCAGAACACACCTAGAGGTGCTTGGCGACAGATTGTCAACTTGAGAGTGGTAGCTAGCCAGGTGGGATTACAAAAAGCACTAACACCATGCTATGAGACTCATTGCAGGGATTCGTACACACGTCGATTGACCCGATGTCCGAGCGTGCTACCATTGAGCCATCGCTTACTCTATAGCCTATCCATCTAAGCACTGATAGAACTACCATCCTGGTTAAGTGATCACTTAAGACTGGTTAGTAGACTGCATGCCCATTCTCTACACTATACCTAATATAATATTAACATTATAAAGCTCAAGAGATTGTTTGTTTGAAGGCGCTCTTCTCTGGAAATACCATTCAGATTTTTTTTTTAAACTTTAAATTTTATAGCCTAAGGTTGCCTGTCCACTGAAGCAAAGCGGAGCTATGGAAATTTTGACCAATACAAATGCATGAAAATCTAGTCATGCAAACTATTGATCAATATTTGTTAGAGATGCAATTTTATTGGTCGAAATTTTCATAGCTCCGCTCTGCTTTAGTGGACAGGCAACCTAATAGCTGGACCAGCAGACGTTGTTCTGCCCTTTCCTGTAGTTAATGGCTCGACTACAGCGCCATTTATCGGATCCTAACATAGCTACGAACTATCGTCTCAATAAAATAATTATCTTCTGTAGGCAAGCACAAGAAGTGAGAACAACGACTACGTTGTTATTGTTGTAACTACGTTGTTCTGTGTACTAAGAAGTGACGAGTGCGTTGGCGGAGGCGCTGCCGCTGTAGATAGTTAGTCGAATAAATTTAACTTGGGTAATGTTAAAGTTAAAGCTATTGTTGCATAAAGACTAACTCCTTATAACTATATCACTTATCACATTACTGAAGCTACAGGTTGGATTTTGTCAAGAGTCAACTACTATTTTCCGTGTGATGGACTGCGTCTTAATCCGGGTATATCACATTCGTAAAAATACGCGAACCTACAAATGTAGGACTACATTTGCAAATAAATATGCAAGATTTTCACTGCATTCACGCTTTTCCAAGCTGTGTGTATTTTTGTTACTGTACGTACATCAGAGCTTGCGAACTTCGGTCTTGCGCGTAGTCAAACACATTCCCGCGTCTGTAAACAAGACAAGTATGGGAAGAAATCGGAAAAGAGTACGCGAATAAACTTGGCATGCGATTATGCCCACGGCTCTTCACATACATTACATAAACGATTCAAATAATGTACGAATATTTGCATGCTTAAGTACGACCGGGGTAATGCTACTATGTGTATAAAATATATTAGTAGTTATCACAGCACTGTTGCTAATTTTAACAACATTATAAGGTAAATATTTTCGCAGTAAACAACACCATTCATTTATGTAACGTAACGTCAGTCTTTATCCTCCAAATAAGGACCAAGGTCGATATTATGCATGACTGTGAGTCATTTATCTTGTCTGAACCACTAGAGACTTATATTTTAACAGCTTGTCGTTATAAAAACTTGTAGTTTTTAATATAAATATGAAGTTTAAATATTACATTTAGTTATCTGTGGTATATTCTAATAAAGTGGTCGATATTAACCGTTTGTATAATTAAGGCAATTTTAAAGTTGATCGATTTTTACGTTCAGTGTGTGATATTGTTGTCTAGCATCGACATTACTGAGCCGGGAGTGATCGAACTGGCCGTGTCACTAGAGAAATAGAAATAATATACAACTGAACCGGGTGAGTGAAATATAAATAAAAATAGCAATTTTTTTCATTGACAAATTATTAAAAAAACTTTTTCAAATAGGTATTTAAAATATATTATCTTATTAAAAATAAACATATTTTCGCTTACACTTTATTTCTTGCTAAACAGCTCCAATGTCTTATATTCGTGGCCAAATTATACACCTCAATAAGAAATTAAATAAAAACCCCAAAAGTGCTTTCGTGTACGTTTTCGTAAATTATTTTTTAGGAACGTTTTCTTCCTTGTTTTATTGCTTTTTGATAAAAATATGTATCGACTTAAGTTTAAAAAAAGAAATAACCAAAACGCATACGTTTTACTACGTAAACACATACATAACATAGGTAAATATACGTAAGTAATAAAAGCACACTAATTAGGTAGACACTTATTTTTTTTGTTTAAAGAAAATAATCATTGTAAAATTCAAATCATAAGTACAATATTTTTACCTCTAGTTTGCAGTTTGCTTTTAAATCATATTAGTTTGGAACAATTTAATAAAAAAATATAACTTTTACTATTTTAATCCATTTTGATATGAAGATTTAAGTAGATATTAAGAGTTCAACGTAATAAATAACGAAATTTGTATTTACGGGTTTTCCTTGCATTAGTTTCATTCCTGTCGTATAAGTTAGTGAAATGTTGTAGGTACTTATAATATATAAGTCCTTCATACAAGTAAAACAAAAATAATTTCAAACCCGTATCGTCAGGAACGAAACATTGTGATAACATTTTTGTACATTTTGTCATTTAACTAGAAAGGCGGAATTGTTTTGAAATGAAACTGATGGACTAATGGAAATAGTATATTTCACCTCCGTCATAAAGTCATAACGATAAATGATTAAAATACTAATGAATATATAACTCAAATCACTTATTTATTATTATTTACATTATCACGAATCGAAAAGGTTAAATATTTATTTACATACATTTTGCTGTTTACTCGATTTTTTTAATATATCAAGGTGGTGGCAAAAAGGCATGCGGTCCGCCTGATGGTAAGCGGTCACCGCAGCCTATGTATGCTTGGAAACACCATAAGCATTACATGCGCGTTACTGACCCTTTAAAAACCTATTCACTCCCGTTTTTGAAGAACCTTATACTGTAGTCCCCTGGGAACACATCCACATCCGAACATATGAATTAAAACTGACCTTCTGCCCGAGTCAGATTTTATTGTTGATCTCTTGTTGGCGTACGGATCTATAAGAAGTAAGAATACTTTATATTATATTCATAAAAATATGTATATATAAATTTCTTAATCGCTGTCTCTTTGTAAATAATGTCTAATATATCAGGAGGAAGACACATTTATTATGAGAAAAGCAATTTTGTACCTCTTGTAGTACCTGGCCCAGTTTTGTTAGACCTTTACAAATTGATCACCTACTTCATGCAAGAGTTACCATATCACAATCAACAGTAGTCACGCATGACAAATTATTACGCCCTGCATTGTTCTTGCTTTAAAAATAACCGTATACCTACCTGTATACGAGTTAGCAAGGTATATGAAAAAGGCGTGGAAGAAATAAAGCTCTTTTATATATTCGATATAAACGAAAAATATCTAGAGTGACTTTAACGTTCAAAGGAAGAGGGTAGTGTGCTATTTAAAAAATTGTTTACTTGCTTACGTAATCTGACCGGTAAGGTTTCAATGAGTGCGTGTTCCGCGACGCCTTCTTTTATCTACGATCTACGAATTTATAATACTCGATTTTCGTAGTTAATCGTAGACATTCCCAGGTATCAGTTTAGTGTTAGAGAATTTTAATTTCCTAATAGGAAAATTATTGTATTTTATTTAATTTTTTTTATTAAATGTAACTGTGTTTCTTGAAAATAATGGTATTCTTTACAACTACAAGAACAATGACTAAGAGTATAATAAAATAATCATATAAAAACAATCAAGGTCAAAAAAATTCGCCAAAATGGACATTCTTATAAGGAAAACGACAGTTATAAATTAGACTGTCCTAAGTGTCCAGCGTAGGTTTCAATGTGAGTCAGTTAGTGTAATTTCTTTCAACTTGTGTGACGTCATGTTAATCAATTAAAAAACTACTCTCCGTATTTTGCTGAAAACATCGCCTATTTCGATGAAAATATACAATTTAACAGAATTTTGTAAATGAATTTATAGATATTAACTTTACCTATATATGATGATATATGTTCTCAATTTGATTGGATATTTGTTTAAGGATGTTCAGGCAAAAATAACTTCTTTGTTTAGGAACTGAGTTAGATAATTCTTTTTTTTTGTTCGAAAGAAGATAACAAAAGGATAGTCCCGTTTTAACGTCATTGGTATTGTACCTTAGACTTCGAAGATACACCAGGGAACTCTTTAAAATTATTGAAGTTGGTTTTCTGTTTGTTTTTTGTCGTGATAGGAACAGAAAGTGGTAACACACTTCTTTCGTACCTATCACATTTGTCTCGAACACAGTAATCTTTATTGTAGCACGGTAAAGTGACGTCACTGTGCCTGACGGTAAGCGTACAACCCAAAAACAATGGCAACCACCGAGAGATCAATAATCCATGGCTAGTCGCCCGCTATTATGCCGCGACCGGCCTGCAATAATATAAACTGGATATGCACCGGTTGATCCAGAAATTACAACACGGGCCGTATCTTTTATGTTCGTAACTCAGTTTAGTTATATAGCCTTATAAAAGACCTGCATGTGAGGTTGGCTAGGATGTTATAAGTCGTTATTACCCTTACATCCTCATCATCACCTCAATCATCCCTAATTTAGTTTTATTACATTTTTTCAGGCATAACAATGATTCAGATGTACCTACCTACAAGGCTTAAATAAAAATTAGTATTCGGTCAATTTGCGATCGATAGTTTGGTTAATTGTAATATAAAACACAATGGACTTACTATTACAGCTGTTAATACACTTGACTTGTTTGTTATTGAGTATTCAATGTATGAGTTACATTATCGTTAATAATTAAGTAATTATTTGCATGTTCGGGAAGAGAGAACAATGATAGGCTACATAGCTTTTCCTAAAAGATTGCAAAACCTTAAATTTACTTATTGAACTGCTCGGCTTTAAATGTTATGTTTTCTTGATAACATCGGTTTATAATTAAAATTATTTTATTTGGGTATTCTCAAAAGGCTTTCGATTGGATTATGAAGGGGATTTAAATTGTATTTTGTGATTCAATTAGGTACTGATTTTATAACCTGTGAACTGAACTGTATTCTATTGGGTAAATTGGGTAGAAAGTGGACGGAATTTTCTCAGTATTCCATTGCTTTAAAAAATTGTGAGATTCGTTCGTTCACAAGAAAATGGAGAATACCGTCAAGTGAGCCTTGTTGCTGCACGAGATATTAAGAAAAACTTTCGCGCCCAGAAACCTGTAGGGAATGTTGTATTAGGTTAAATTCACAACGTAGACGTATGGCAGAATATCGGTCGATCAAAAGTAGTGAATGTTTGACAAAGCTCACTGCTAACGATGAGTACTACGCTGCGTTTCAGAAATCCGAGACATTCACAAAGATCGAAACACTGTTAAATCGCCGATGTTGAATTTCAGTACACTTACATAATATCTGTCTTTTTATCGCTGTTTTTGATGCACGAAATTCCATGTAGTCTCAGCTAATATTTTTATTTTATCCACAGCTTGCTTCAACTACGACAACGCGAATTCGTCGAAAAATAAAGCAGCAATGGAGAGCGAAGGTAATTATTTGTGAATCAATTAAAACAACT
The DNA here is from genome assembly GCA_033032175.1 of Saturnia japonica. NCBI lineage: Eukaryota > Metazoa > Arthropoda > Insecta > Lepidoptera > Saturniidae > Saturnia > Saturnia japonica. The sequence continues at coordinate 16,726,815 of CM065309.1, read as the reverse complement.
TTCATGTAATTCATGCAATAACAAGTAAATCCGACGTCGTACAAAAGTATAAAATTTAAATGACCGGGTCACGAGCTTAAAGTTGCAGTGGTCAGACCATTTGGCATTATGTGAAGATGAACGCTGTACCACGGCACTAACAGAGTTTAATAGTTACAACTCTGCCAACCGTCCCGTGAGAACGTCCCGTTCTCCCGATCGTGTGTTTAAGTGTCCTGTGTTTCACGCAACATGTGTGCGAGACGCCAGTTGTCTCGTTTTATGGTACAACTAAACTTTCGGGCAGAAGTAGAGTGCACGCATGTTTTGTTTTACTGGAGTCAAGACAGCGCCTCTCGCGACCACTGCTACCAAAATTGAGTCCTAAGGGAATAGCCATATAAGCATTTAAAATGTTGTATGCTAAAGTAAAACATACGCAATAAAACTATTTAAAAATGCCAAAGGTAAATCTGTTTTGTAATTTTATTTCTCGCCTTCCCCTAATTTGACTGCTGGGTCCTGCTTTTTTTACCCACCGTCGCATCAGTGCTTATTTGTCCAAATCACCATATTTACCGAAATAGAGTTGTTAATATAGAATTATTAAGGCTTCAGTTTACAATCTACATGTATGGGAGACGTATGACATTTGCTCAAATAAATAATAAAAACATGTATTTAAATTTTTTCTGTGCACAAGGCACTGTAATCAAAATTTTGGGCTTATTTGTTCAATTTCCAGTTTGTTGTATGTCCTACATCGTGAGAAACTTTGAGTGCTTATGTGTTTAATCTTCACTTAACTGGCCAATCACAGGGCCTAACGCCATATCCGCTATTTTGTTTGATTTGTCACTGTGCATAGAAACTTAACAGCGTTTACATCGTCGCTTTTATTAAAATTAATTAAAACAGTGTTATATGTTAAGTTTTTGACCAAAAATTGAATTAAAATAAACCACAAATATGTCAAGATTATATTGCAAATCTAACAATAATTAAACTAAGACGGAAATTGAATAGTAAGCTATTTTTAGTTGGCATTCAATGCCGTTATAATTTTTACACAGGTTTTTTCATATGTTGTGATATCCGTCCACTTTTTTTTTCTTCAAATATAGACCAAATAAACACAACTTATTTGGTATGTACAATGAAGAAGTAATTACTGGGTTTTTTAATTTCTAAGCAACTGACATTCCATTGAACAAATAAGCACTCAAAAATGGAACAACCACTTTGTGCCATCTCCAGTGACGTAATGTTGTTCAACGTGCGTTCAATTGTGCATGTTTCTTCAACCTCCAAATTAAAATTAAAAAATAAGGCAATATAATTTTCATCCGTACATAAGAATTATAATTGTTGATTCATGGAGCACTCATGTATTATGATTTATGATAATTTCAAGAACCTTTAAAATAAAGCTTTGTTTTCAAATTATAGTAAAAAAACCTTCTCCTATAAAATGTAACCAATGGTGGATTGAACAAATAAGCAGTGCACTTTGGTTGGCATTCCTAGTCATGACCCAGAGATAGGAAACGCTTCCTCGGCCAACTATCAGCCCCATAATATTATAATGTAGACCAGAGTTGCGGAAATCCCTGGCCGTGATAGACACAAGAATTAGTGGAGTAGTGTGAAAGAAAGATCACTCAGTATTAGGAAAACATATACTAATTAATACTATCATAATGTATAGTTGGGAACTTTTAATTTTTGCCTGGATAGCTACCATCCTGAAGTTGAAAATCTTTCATCAAACACCTATAAGTGTGTTCTGGCAGCTGCACTTGAGAGTCAAGAAGGCATTGAGGCATTTGAGTCAAGAGAGAGAAATTGCGAATTAGTACATTAGATTTATTGGAAAAATACGACTCGCGAGAATAAAGGATTGGTGATAGAATACATTTACAGAATACCATTTCTATTCCTTTTTCCCCTATTTGTTAATTTGTCTGTTTATTTAAAGTCGTATCACTTGAAAACTACTACAGTAATTTTTTATGTAGTTTTCATAATTATATTAATGTAGGATATAATTCAAGGGATGTTCTAGACTAGACGATCTGAAATGTCTGGTTGGCAACTCACTCACTAGCACACGGGGGCGTTTCAATTCGACCCTTAAGAGTAACAACCGATTATGACTAGCCTCATGTCTACAGTCTCTTTAAGGTTTGTTGCATATAACTATAGGCTGCAATGATGACTTTAAATCAGAAGGACTACACGCCTATTTGTTAATACATCCAATAAAAAAAATCGATACGTGCCTCCTCCAACGGCACTATTTGTAGAAGTTTTTCAAAGCAAACATATTATAGCATTAATTATACTGAAAGTAATTAGTAGGATATTTTAATTGAAAAGAGAAAATATGTGTAGGTACGTACTTCAATTAACCGTTCAAAGGTGTAAGTTATATGTACAGTGTTACCTAGCTCACGCGATTGTTCGTCACATAGGCCGACACACCGTTATGCAAATCATCGGGGAGCTATCGACCCCTATTATATGAATAATATTAGTCAGACAGTATAATTACATGATAGTATGGCAATTTCTTTTGTTCACTTAGCCGAACTTTTGAAATTAGCTTGTTACAACAGTTCCTAAATTAAAGTCAGTTCTTATTCTATAGGCTTAGAGTGTTAAGTACTATATATATCATCCATCGTGTGTACCCAATCAACTAAAAGTTTGTGGCAAAAATTATACACCAATTTTTATTTATATGATTATAATTTAAAGTTACGCCTTATGTATAATTGTAATAATACTAACTATTATCATTATATTAAAACGTGAGGTCGAAAACTTTCTACCCCTTTTTAAGCGGCTTGCACTAACACTTTTTAAGTGGCATGGTTAAAGTTTATATAGAAAAGGAGTGCAGAAAGCTAAATATTATCTATAATATCTGTTACTAATTTATTAAATTAAATAAATTAATACTGCGAATCCCAATCCGACAGGTGCCATTGAACTTAGACCCCCCAAAATTTTGACATTGTCACTCAATGAAAAGTGACAGCAAGTGATGTAGATAATACTCATTTTTTAGGTTCATGAATACTGCAAATGTCAAACAGAAAATAGTCTATGAACAAAAGTCGCTGGTCGAATTTCGAGCTTAGGGCGATCGCTAGTTATAATAATTACCTACTGACATATCAACGCACAGCACCAAGTACTGGGGTTAGGACCATAAAAATTTGCACGCGGATTCCCTATATACTGTAGATGAGCACAAAGGAAGGATTTTTGGAAATTCAACACCTAAGGGGGTGAAAACGGGGATTAAAGTTTATATGAAAATCTGTAATTTTTGAAAATAGACCTATTTTTTTTAATGGTGAAAATGGGGCAAACGATCAGGTGGCGCACCTGATAGAAAGTGATCACCGCCGCCCACAAACATCCGCAACACCCGAGGGCTCACAGATGCGTTGCCGGCTTTTTAGGGAAGACTAGGTCTCTCTTCTTGAAGGTCACCAGGTCATAACGGCTCAGAAAGATCTCAGGCGACAGCTGGTTCCACAGAGAGGTTGTGCGAGACAGAAAGTGCCTTAAGAAACGCACTGTTGTGGAACGCTGGACATTAAGGTGGTGTGGATGGAATTTACGATTCTGACGCGATGTCCGATGGTGAAATTCAGCAGCGGTGATCAATTCAAACGCTTACTCGGAACACTTCGCATGATAAATGCGGTAGAAGATACAGAGTGAACCAACATCTCTACGCAGAGCCAATGGATCAAGCCGATCGGAAAGAGCTTGATCATCAATCGTCTTATTGAGCACACCAAGCTTCTTTAAGGCCAATTTGGCCTTACTTTCCAACTAACCGCGGAACTGAACGTCACTCGAAATGACGACACCAAGTATTCCGATACTGGCTGTGGCAGACAGGGGAGTGTTCTCAAAAAGAGGAGTTGCGACAAATGGTGACTTTTTAGCGGTTAACACGCAGAATTGTGTCTTATTAGGGTTGAAGTGGGACTAAGTTTAGTCGACCCCGGTCCGAGACTTTAGTTAATAAAGGCTCGACTTCAGACACAAGTTTAAATGGTCTATGAAAATTGGTATTTAGTCATTTAGTCTGAATTAACCATAACTCGAGCAAAGTCTTCATTTCGTTTACATCATATACCATGTTTTTGTTCTGCTTATCTTTGCATTTTAAACTTTTTAAAATTCTAACATTTATTTCTGTGTTGTAATTTTTTCCGTTACATGATAACAAGTATAAAAAACGTTCAGGTTTCTTGAAGATGTTTTCTATCATTATCAATCGATCGTGTTATTATCAAACTCAAATGAGTATCTACCTAAATGTATTACGTATAATTGAGTATCCTAAATATATATCGTATAATTCTTTGTTGATGTATGTATACATATAGTTTTTTTTTTATGATAAAAAGGGGGCAAACGGGCAGATGGCGCCCCTGATGGAAAGTGGTAACGGCCGCCCACAAACATCCGCAACACCAACCACATAAACAATGGATATTTATTCGATATTAACCATTTTCCGTGTGTGTCACTTCAGTCATAGGTCCATAGGTCGTTGTGGTTTATTGTTTTGACCGGCAGAATATTGATTCGATGTCCGCCGGTTTGAGTCCAGCGTGTACCATTGAATTCTTCGGAATAGGCGTACATTTACATTTACATTTACTAATTTGAGTTGAAAACACGGCTAATAATAATCGGGCTAACGATGAAAGATAACATCGTGAGGTAATCTGAACGCTTGAGAAATGTTGTAGTACCACTTTATGTGGGAAAATATAGAACTGTGGATTTCTCATCGTTTGAAATCGCCAAAAGGTCGCGGCCATCCTGTGCCTTCCCCCAGAAAGAGGCCTTTGCCCCTATTGATTCAACTATAATTCGGCTTATGTTCCACGCATGCAATGTATTCTGATATATACATACGAGCCTTTTCATAAGAGACTTCTTTAATAATAAAAGTCTATTCACAATACCTTGCCACCATTGATCAAGTTCTAAAAGGATTTCTGATTAATTTTCACCTTACTTTGAACTGGTGTAATGTTTTAACACAATTGTATAATGTAGTATGTTTATGTGCGTGTTTATAAATAATGTAAATTAATTATTTATTAGGTACTTAGAAAAGTACGTAAGTACATAAAAGTTTTTTAATATTTGTTTACCTTTATTAAAATTATAGTTAATCAATTCTAATAAATTATGATTTTATATTACGGATGCGAAAGTTTGCGTTGGTTTGGATTTTATATATTGATATCGCTTGAACAGCTGGATTGATTTTAGTATAAAAGTTGATTAACTTGTGGAACAGAATATGGGATAGTTTGTTATAACTATTAAAAAAATACGCCCAACAAAGCGGACAAGAACCAAGAGTAATAATAAATAAATAAAAATGCAGAATAAAAAACAAATGGTTTGATCTAAAGTTTGGCGCAAATAATTTAAAGATATCGCAGACTAAATTAGCAAAGGCACTATGCAGTCAATATTTCTAAAAAGAATTACTTATACTTTTACAGATTAAAAGTAAAATATAAACTTATACATAATTAAGCCTTTTCGAGTTTTATCTATGGATTTGAAAACATCTTGGCATGGTTTTTAGGTAGGCAGAGTACAGTACACTAGACTGACTAGACTGTATTTTGTAGACAATGTAGACTGTAGTTCAATTTTTCAGTTATTCGACACGTGTCGAAGCTTTAAGACGCGTTTCGGTTGCGTCCAATGATATTTTATAGCTTTAACAGTTAAATAAACAAATGGTTTAGTGTTAATGAAACTTAAATAATATACTTCTTATATCAATATGTATCCTGGCAAACCGAAAACTAACTCGAACAGTGAGTATTAAACATCGTTTCCATTACAATGATAAATATCAGTAGGAATGTCTAGACTGCAGTTCTTCTCCATTCTTCAATTATAAAAAAGTTATTCATTTTATGACAGTTGATAAATTATCTTGTTACAATGTGCATAAATGTGATATAATTATATGTTAAATCATTATTGTCCCGAGACTCTCCGCGCGCTTATTAATCAGTAAATTTATTATATTTTTCAACCCAAATTTTATTTTTACTTGTGTTAACGACAATTCATATACCTATCCTATCAATTGTGCAATTAGATATTTATACGTCCCGTATATGTTTAATAAAAATCGGTTGAGAATAAAAATTGATATTGGACATTACTATTTTTTGCCATTTCATAGTAGTACCTACCTTTACCGACAATTATTATATACTATGTATTCCCATCTACTGAAGAATAACTTAGGTTTCTCGTCAAGCAGTTTTACGAGTTAAATCGGACGCACAAAAAATCAGGATATTTGGAAAAAATACACGTATGTATACTATATTGGCTAGATTTTTTATACTAAATATATGCACATGCAATATATCTTTCTCTTGCTCCCCTCGAAGACTGGTATAGAGTATGCTTTTTAGCATTAAGTACTACATTTGTACTTTTTTGTGCAATAAAGAATATATACAATATAGGTATATATACAGACAGAAGTACAGATTTGTTAATATATTATATGGGTATTAGATTCTAAGATTTTTAGGTAGCTAAGGACTATTTGACAAGTTTTGTTCTTTTATAGTACTTAGCACGGCAATGTTTAAGCAAGGTATCTGATGTTGAGCACAGTACAATCCAAAAACAACGGCGACCACCGAGAAATTGGCATTCCGTCGACAGTCGTCACTGTCATGCCGGTATGCCGGTATGCTCAGAATACATGTATTCTGAGCCGGTATGCTAGCCTCTCGGAACCTGGACACGCACTGACCGGTCACGGGTCAAGAAACATGACAAACCAAAAGAGAGTCACTGTGGCTTATTTGCAATTATGTGCATGGTGGTCACGAGCCAGTTGAGTACAGATACACTACCAGCCCGCTTTTTTAATGCACATAGAACGACTGATCTCGGAACGCAATAATTCTTAAGCGTGCCACTTTGGTTGATGTTACAATTTACACTTACTTACACCAGATGTCTGATGGACCCGATTCAATCGGACGCAATTTATCGTGTCCTACTTAATACCCAGTATCGCAAAGCTTTAGTATTCGACATCACTGTGTTACAATCTAAAAGGGTGCAATCCGTACTGACATAAAATGCCTCGTGGTAAATTTATTATAGCAAATCTACAGTCTCCACCGCGCCCATGTGGCCTTGCGGTTATTATCACTTCCCGTGCATGCCTACAATAGATTGCTTGATGTTCATGGTTACTGCTCGGGTCCTTAGGGTCGTAGCGTAAGAGGTTCTGGGTTCGATTCCTAGGGCGAGCAAAGTGTTATTGGGTTTTTCTATTAAATTCTCAGTAGCAGCTTGGAATTTAGCTTTTTCCCGATTAATTGCAATAGGCTCGCCCCCTGTTACATGATACCTGAAAAATACCCGACGCGGCGTGCTGTTGGTGTGCATTATTAGTACACGTCTACCTAACCCTTCGGGGATACACACGTAAAAGTTATGTTATGTTATGTTAACTTGAAAATCCTTCCCCAATAAATAACTTCGAAATTAGCGCGTTCAAATAAAATAAACAAAAAAAAAACAACCCCTTAGGCTTTATAATATTGCAAGTAAACAATGTACTTAATTATGCAAACCAATCCCGTATAGTACTACTACTATTCCGTTTTGGGTTTTATTAGAACTAGTCGTACACACCAATAAATCACTTAACATAATTTGTACGGTATGCCCGTTTCCTACTTCAATTACAAAAAGAAACATTTACCTTTTGTCCTTATAATAGATCCAAAAGGTAGCCTAGTCAGAATTATTTAGTAAGTAACGGTTTAATGCGCACCTATTAGCGTAAAATCGATAATTTTGTGGGGGAGGAGTTAAATAATACATAGGTACATGATATCGTTAAAATAGTAGACATTACGACCTTTATCGATTGATTTGTAATACTCGAATTTTTACACCCTAATCATTAGTTAAGTAAAAAGAAGTAAAGTCTGCGAATTTGTTTTTAGGATTTAATCCCTGGAACTACTGATTTTTGTTTTTATTTTTATCGCAGTTTACGATAGGAGTTGACTTGTAGAAATCGTCGCGTAAGGAAAAAGCGTTATGCCCCTCCATGCGACGTTCTCTGTCTCTTATATATATATATATATATATATATATATATATGTGTGTGTGTGTGTGTATATGCGAGTAGGTACCTATCGAAATTCAAGCAGACAAGCATCATGTGCGGCCGGTTGTATAACTCTTTCTCGGGCTGCTGTCAAATTTCAAAACATTGCACTTCGAGCGATGCCTCTCAGGAGGGTGCTCTCAGGAAATAGGCGCATGTTCAGTAATCAAATCTAATACCTACTATAAAGTGAGCAATTCTTGTGTAGGTACTACTTATACAGGGTTATTGGTAATTCGACATATTCCAGTTAGGAGGTGATAGTGGTGACTATTGGCGATAATTTTAGCCACCATAGTCATTATACAAAAGTGAACCATTTTTGAGTTATCACGTTTTTAGCTTTTTTCAAAGTAAGTCAAAAATGTAACATCAAAAATTTATTTAAAAAAACGTAATCAATTTTAATCTTATTTTTTATTCTGATTTAAAAAACGATTAAACACTGGTTACTTATCAATATTAAATAACAATTATCGGTCCAAATTTAAAAATGCGAGACGAAAAACGATATTATTTCAATAATATATTGAGATTTTCTTTCTGCTAAAATGCCTTAAAAACAAAATAATATATTATGAAACCTGGCTTGCAGATTATTTAAATAGATGACCATTTTCTTACCTCACCAACAATGCATATCAACAAGGACCTTTTTTCAAAGAAACCTAAACAAAAATTATCACAAAGAAGTAGGCGGAAATTCGTATTTGAACTTGATATTTTTGAGAATTGAATAACAATTATAAAAGTTAATAATTTATTTAAAAGCAAGAAAACATATTATAATACTATTCAAAGTATTATTCATTCAACTGTGACGGGCACGATTTCAGACTCGTTGCTGTGTTCAGATCGGCCACCATAAAGTTTAGCGCGTGTTATGTGGGTATTATTTGAACATTTAACATAACATACCATCACGCCTGTATCCCCGAAGAGTTAGGCAGAGGTGTACTAATGTACACCCACAGTTCGCCGAGTATATTTTTTAGGTCCCATGTAATAGGGCCCGAGCCTATTGCCATTATTCGGACACAAAGCCAAACTCCGAGCTGCTACTGAGAATTTTCATAGAAAAACCCAATAACACTTTGTTCGACCTGGGAATCGAACCCAGTACCTTGATCATAGCAATCGCGCTTACAACCAATGAAGCAATTTGCAACAGGCAACATTTGTTGGGAATAATATCTCATTAGTGTCATTAGACTCCGTCCCTAAAATTATTCGAAACATTTATATAGGATACAGTTATAGTATCGAATATTTTTTTTATTTCTGATATCCGATAGTTTCGGTTACGGTTAAGGAGTTCCACAATGATATTGAGTACTTAATAAAATACCTATTTAATATTTGAAATATAAGGTTTTAATTTTATCTTAATATATTTAAAAAAATACTTGTTACTGATACATATCTTCTATATTAAAAAAAACCTATACACAGCAAAGTAGGTCGAGTATAATAGGTAGTAGGTAGGTATTTTATTAACGCTTTATTTTCGTGATTGCGTGCTAATTTATACTTTTGGGTTGAAAGAAATATGTTTATTTTACAGTAAATGATTTGTATAGTTAACCCTTAAATTAGGCTTTTTATTATCGTTTATAGGCGTTATAGCGTTTGACCTCAATCTCACCTGATGTTAAGTGACGATGTGGTCCAAGATGCAATAACAAGATAAGCATAATAAGACGGCCGGCTCTCACGTGCAGCTACCGGAGCAAAACTAGGTATAGGTACTTGGTGACAGGTTTTCAACTTGAGGGTGGTAGCTAGCATTAGAAGATGCCCACCATGCTAATGCTTTTTTTATACAATTAAGATGGCCAATTACTAGGAATCACCAGCGCGTTGCCAACCCTGGAACCGCCTAACCCCAAGGAGCTCTGGAAACCCTACTCACCCCAGGAACAGAACACAAGGTTATTTGGCTGCGATCTTCTGTAAAGTGGAGGTATTCCAACAGTCGAACTGCTAAAAGTAGAGAAAAATCTGGATAAAAATTACCTGTGCTCTATAAACCTCTCTAAAAGATCACGATGTTTTCCTTCAGCGAAAGTCAGATTCGTTGTAGGTATTTGAACTCACGTCGATCGACGCGGTGACCGTACACGTTACCATCGAGCTATCATTGTTTCAAAACACATTATATATATACTACTTGAAGAAAATTATTAAGCAAAAATAAATCTCATGTTGTTTCATTTACAGTAGCGTGGCACAGACAACTATCGGCTTCTTCCAGGCAAGATGAAGAGTTAATGCAGAAGAGCACTCGAGCTGTCGCTGCTGCATCAGATCCTTTGGAGAAACTGCGTCTGTTATGTTTGTCGCGTGGGGCTTCTGGTATTCTGGGTCTTGGAAGGTTCGTATAAGCGTTTATTTTAAGCTATCATGGTATTTAAGGGGTGTATGATTCAACTTCCTTGGCCGATGCTACTTTTACGAGTTTTAGTCCCATCGTAACTGAGTCACAACTGTCCAGGGCTGAGCCGCGCTGAGGATGTAAGAGAAAGCACAGCACCCGAGTGGTAACCTACTAAGGGCAACGAGAAGAGAGGTAGCTCGAATCAAATCCCGGCCACCTCTTTCTCTTAACATTTTTGGTTATCTAAAAGGCAACAATGCGAGATAACACTCAAAAAACCTAATAGGGGAGACAAAATAAAACAAAATGTAAAGAAAATTGGGAACGTGTGAATAAAGAGTAGAAAACGCTATTACTAAAGTTATGGCTTTTAAATTACCTACCTAAAAAAAGTATTAAGTAAAAGTTTCACCAGGTACCTTGGTACATTTTCATTAATATCACTTGTGTCTCATTGTTTCAGGTAGGTAACGTAATGCAGAAAGTATTGCATTCATTTTTAATTGGGCCAGATTTTCGAGGAGATACACAATAAAATCTTACTACTAACATTAATTATGTGTATAATGTATAGGGGGCGCTAAATTTTTTTTGCACCTGAGGTTTAGACCCCCTTGCAAATGTCAAAACTACAGTAAAAAATTGAATCAAATTTAATACTAATATAAGCTCCATAGCAAAGCAAAGACCCATATTTATACTTGCACGAACATTCTCTTACAGGGTTTTCCGTAGAATGGATGACGACGGCAGCAAGCAACTGAACAAAGAAGAATTCATCAATGGACTTAAGGAAACTGGTCTTGAACTTTCAAATGAGGTAGGTTCTCATTTTCAACTAAAATAGAAACAACATTTGAATAAAATTTCAAAACCCGTGGATCAATGGTTACTTATTAGACAATGAAGCCAAAGTGAAAATTTTAAAATGTTTGCTTTATAGCTGCTATTGATTAGTAGAAATCTAAGTGACATCTAAATGAAAAAAAAATAATTGATGCGTGTTTTGGATTTCTAAACTTTTTATTTCATGTTTCGTCCAATTCGTACGATATCTCCATGCGTCATCGACGCGTCATAATGAATTTTTTTTATACCATTGTGTGAGTCTTTGTTTATGAACCTAACGTTCAAGTAGACCTATAACAAAAGTGCATTCAGTACCACAGTTCTCGGAAATATTTATTTATGTACCTGTTGTTTTTATGAGGGTCGATCTACTTGCGAATTTGAATAGATTTTAGGTCTTTAACATTTAGGCCCTAAGAAGGCACTTATTAACGTGAAAACACTACTACAGTTAATATACTCGGTTATCCTCGTATTGCAATATTTTGTATTTTGAGGTGTAATATACCAATGTGAGGTATTTGAGGTGTAACACGAAAATAGTCAAGCGAGACCTGTTTGTTCGCGGTGGACACTGTTCAAAAACAAACGAGGACATGGCGTTATTGCGGTGTGTGGGACATTTGGATTTGATTGGATCGATTCAGTCTGTGGATTCAGTCTTTCGGTGGTATTCGCTGTTGTTGGGCTTTACTTTAACTGCCATCATGCGAGGGACCGTCTTTCTATCATTATAATAATATAAATTTTTCTTACTTTCCATGTTTATTGATTTTGATAATGTTTTCAGGAAGCACAAGAGTTGTTCGAAAAGTTTGACACTGACAAAAGTGGTTCGATCAGCCTCGATGAATTCATTATCCGAATTCGTGTAAGTGCTAATCTTTTTTTATCTTAATAGGTACAGTAATTATATTTCAGAAACTACCTACCTGGTTCACTTTCTGCGAAGTGTTTCGGGATTTACACTTTTGACAAACGTTTTTAGAAATCATACATTCCGTCTTTCCTTTTTTCTACCGTTACTCTTTATGATCTATCAGTAAGTATATACATATCTAGATAGGAGTGAATATTGTTTTAATGAAAATTTAAAAATGTAATTAAAAGACTGACCATCAGTATTATAAACGTCATCCCGTAAAATATTTACAATAAATAGTGTAATATTTAAAAAAATTGAAATGAAAGCACAATCCGATAATTCGTTTTTTTAGGTCATAATTAAAAGTGTATCTTTGAGTGAATAACTCCATTTGCATCTGTTGACACATTAATGTCGCTTATTGTCTTTGTACTGACTGATAAATACAACGTTCTACGAAGCCGAAAGTATCCTATTATCTCCCTCTTTAGCTCGATGTGCATTATTTACGGACGAATACTCTACATACATGTTAAGAAATGAAAAGTCCTGAAATATTACGATTTTATCGGTAACTTAAGATTAGAATCATAATCGTGACAAATTGAGTTAGAACATGACGTTTTCTACAACAGCCACCAATGTCAGAGTCCCGACGCAATATCGTTGAGCAAGCCTTTAAGAAATTGGATAAGACAGGCGATGGTGTAATCAGCATTGACGACATAAGGGGAGTTTATTCTGTTGCCACTCAACCAAGGTGAGTCACTTAGAATCGGTATCACATCTGTTACATACCTATTTCTGAAGAATTGTACGAGTATAGTTGTAAAGCAACCATTTAAAACGATTTCAAACCAAATACAACGGTTTAAAACCCAAAAAAATCGTTTTATAGGTCGAATTCGACGACGTCACAAAATAAATTTTTTACCATTACTTATAAGTACTAATATTATCATAGATTTAAAATATAATATTTAGATCGGAAACTCGATAGAGAAGAACATAGTAAAGGTTGTGTTAGAACGAGATAAGGATACGAGCCTATTTACGTATAAGCAATAGCGACCTACAGCCAGAAACAGATCCCGCTTATTTTTGCAAATTTCGTAATAAGTATAATTTAATATTTAGTAGACATGTTTAACTGTGGTTACGGGAACTGTATCTAACTGTGCGTAATTCGTATAACAAAGGAATCAACTAAATTAATTATACGCACACTAAAGTTTTCACTTTTTGGTCTCGTCTTATTCCACAAATTGCCATACTGTCATTGCCTTTATAAAGCACACTATAGTATCACTATACTAAATCTATGAATATTATATAGATCAAGAAATCATTGTTGTTTGTTCCTTTGGACACGCTAATATTTGGAACAACCAGTCTGATTTGCGAAAATTCTTTTTGCGTTTTATAGCCTGTTTATTGAGGAAGGTAACCATGAACGTCAAGCAATACAGATTGCTTGACAGCAAGGTGTAGGTAAGTCTAGGAAGTGAGAACAACAATAAGCTACAAGGATGCGTTGGCGGCGGCATGGCGCGGTGGAGAGTCTGCCGAATAAATTAAACACGGATGAAACCGTGGGAAACAGCTAGTTACTGAATATGCACCGGCTGATCCGATCGAGGGTGGTGACACCTGGTGTATGGTGATCGCGATATGTTGCTCCACTCAGCAATTTTTTTCTATCGTATGTATTGTTTTCTTTTTATAATTTACATTTTCAATATTATAAATTTCAGATACAGGAGCGGTGAAGAGTCAGCTGATCTTATTTTGAACAAGTTCTTAGCCAATTTCGAGACTGAGGGTACCGTTGATGGCAAGGTAAATTAATTTTCATATTATGTACAAGTAGGTATTGCCAAAATAAACACACATTTTGGTGTACCAGAACTCTGCCACTCACTTGATTGGATCCTAAAATGGATACTTTTTATACTGCGAGAAATCACCTTAAAAGTATTCTATGTCAATGAGTATGATTCAGAGCGATTTTTAAGTCTTGTCTTTAATCGGAGTACAGTGGCCTTAAAATAGTATGTTTATGGTCTTTAGAAAAAGTTTATTAGAGGTGGTTCCATCAGTCATTTTTTATGGCATATAATTAAATAGGGTATACAAAAAAATTATATCTTGGTCGCATTATCACAACCGATCTGGAAGATGATGATAACACTGAAAGAGAACGCAGAGCGCTCGTATTTCATGGGAACATGTTGGCCCGCAATTTGATCTTTTTATTTAAAGTATATCGCCAATGGTCCTCAAAGATATCACTCGAATTCACTTTAGTCGAAAAATTATTGACGCCTTGTGTCCAGTAAAATAATGCCTTTGATGTTGATGTATGTCCGCGTTGATGATTTTTAGGCCTTCATGCGCAAGACAGTTGAATCCACCCTGAGTAGGCTTAGTGATAACCTCAACTCGGTAATGACGATCGATACTCATAGAGTATTTTCGATAGTACTTTTATGAAGCGCTACATATCGGTGGCCGTACCTCGATTAAGTCATTAAATGTGGCGTTTAATTCAACTAATATATTGTAGTTTTAATTTCTTTTGAATCAATATCGCCGTTAATTCATTAGTTTATAATTTAATCTTACGTAATAGGCCCTTATGATCTTTAAAATAAATATATTATAATTATTGTAAAAAAAAGATCTTACGCAACCTAATTTTTTTTTTACTCACTACACTGTTAGCCTTTGGGGCCCTATCCAAAAACAGAGCCGCTGCGGCTTTTACAGCTGCACCGAACTTGGGGGCGAGCGCTTAGGGCACATAGAGTATGGCAAATACATGGTTGATTTAAATTTACAGGTAACTTTGGAAGAGTTTATGAATTACTACAGTGGAATCAGCGTATCTATTGATAACGACTGCTACTTTGATCTGATGATGCGTCAGGCTTACCGCCTATAAGCTGTTTATCTCTCGCACACTCTAACCACGTACGCACCGAGAGTAAATGAGACAGCAATCTAACTTTGCACGTATTCCATATTATATATAACACAAAAAAATTGTATTAAATAAATTATTGTGTGTATTTTATTTAGATTATATATGTAATTATATAAAAATAATATAATTACATATATTTAATTATATCTGTTGTATTAAAATATTATAAATTTATTTAAAAAAATTGTTTTATTATGCCAATATTATAATATTACACTTGAAAAACTGGATACCACTTTTCACGCTACTTTAATTTTGTAACAAGATATAGATTTTATTGTCAATTAAAAAGTTATTGTCCGTTGATACTAAACAATTCAAATAAATATCAACATACATAAATCACGCCTATTTCCTAACGGGGTAGGCAGAGACCACGTCCTTCCACCTGCTATGATCCTGGCATTCATCTTTCGCTTCTTCAACATTCATTAATCTTTTCATGCATGCTCGTCGATTTAGAGTAGGTACTCTTGATCTGACCTTTCTTCAGAACGTCCCCGATTTGATCGAGGAACTTTCGTCTAGGACTTCCTCTTCTAACGTTTCCTTTCACACTCGCATTATAAATTAATCTAGTCATTCTTCTTTCATTCATCCTCATAACATGCCAAAACCATCTAAGCATACCTTTCTCAATCCGTGTGACTATATCTTCTTTCACACTACAATTCAAATGTTCATAATAAACACACAGCCAATAACCAAAAACCGAAGGATAATTTCAAGTAAAAAGTAATAATTTATATCCGTATAGATTGAGGAGCCACTCCAGATTTTAAAAGGAAACACCTTTATTTAGTAGCAAATTTTGGACAAATTCTGGAGTTTGTAGTAATATGTATCAAAAGTTATACGAATGTAAAAGTGGCCCCTCAATCTAAACATCTGAACCTCTAGGTAGGGAGTAGTATAAATAACCTTTGATCTGAACTGAGGAGGCACCTGTAACCTGGAAATTAATCAACGAATATTTTTATCATTTAGTAGTAATTGTGTATTGATTGTGCCTACTAAAAATCTCGATCCAGTACAACTAAAATTCAAGAAAATATAATACTTTTAGTATGGCTCTTCAATCTATATAATATGAGATAAATGATAAAATTCCATTAAATGATTGTGGTGATTGTTGAAAAAATAATTATTACATATTTCAATGATATACTAGAGATTCTAGCGAATTTAATTATAAATATATTTTATTGTGAAATCATTTACTAGTACTACAAAGGGCGCCGAAAGATAATTTCGTTCTTCTTTGGCAAGGTTCTAAAGCCGGTACTGTATACACGAGAAACGCTTGAAAAGGTATATTGTTATACCTTCCTGTCGTTACTTAATTTTTTAAGGCACAAAAGCAAGTAATAATTATTATAAACATCACTACAATTGATATATGGGCAACGACCGGCACGCGAGCCAATTAAAATAATATCTATTACAATAGGTATACCATTTCCATTTCTTTATTTTCGCGATGACAGCTACTGTGAAAACTTGAACGAGCGTCTTTTTTACATTATGTATACATTATTTTATAAAAATATGACGTTTACACACGTACAAGGTTCTTCTTCTTCTTCTTCCTAACTTGGCAACCGGTCCTCTTTAATGAAGACCATTACTGCCATTATCGAGTGAATTATAATGTCATGTGTTATGATGATTCAGTATCCTAACAAGATGGTGGCTCTCTTGTTAGAACTTTCTAGGAAGATTTTGTGAGATCTCAGAATGAATGTTTTTAGCTTATATTTATAATCCACTTCACTTATGCACAAAAACCAAACTATATCTCGCAAAACGCCACCAATATTACATAATATAGGGTCAAAAACCTAACACAATGAACTAAAAATAAAAACCACAACATGTCACTTAAAGATCCCGCCAAAAACTCCCCACGTACAAAGTTATACCAGAGTCGGAGAAACTGATAGGAATGGAGCTATATCGATAAACGTAACACGATATCAGACCCGATATTTTTTTACAAAATGTAAGAAACTAAACTACTGCCGGATACTTTTGTACAAATTTATTAACTAATATTATATTTCATTACAAGATGTTACACGTATTAATTCTTGATTGATAATGCCAACTTCTTCAAAATTTTCGAAGCTGTGTAAAATAAGTAGGTATAGGTAGGTACTCGACAATGAAACGAAATAATTATAACGACAGGTAATCTTTATTTATTTATTTTAATCAAAATCCTAATGAATCGACTACTTATTTGGTCACAACACTACAACTATCAAATTATAACTGTCAACGAGAAAATAAAGAAATGGAAATATTAAAGGCATAGACCATTAATCCAGAGGATTATAGGTAGGTACTTGGTCTATGGGTAGGTACTTAGACTCACGGGAGGGACAGTGAGGCGGCAAACATCAAATCCTTTGATTACTTAATCGATATATTATTTACTTAATCAATATATTAATGCGATGATGAATGATCATTCATAATCGAGTCATTTACTTACGTATACTGAGAGGTGGGCGATTATGAGTGATGACTGAATAAAGATATTTACATAATAAAAACGTAGAGTGGGAAGCTAAAAAAAGGTCGTTCAGTCTTAAACAAAGTTCTTTAGAAGTATTTAAATAACAATTTCCTAAAAAACGGTCATTCAATCGTAATAATGACTCAGTTCTATAATACTTGTAACTACTAATATTAGTAACCTAACATTAGTTAGTCTAAACTATCAATATTAGTAATTACTAAGTGTTATAATCGTGATATGCCCATAATATTTTCATATAATTTAATGATTACATTATTATAATCATAATCGCCTACCACTAGGGATGAAACGATAACAGTCCGCTATCGATTCTTTTACTAGATTTAGTATCAAATGAAAAGTATTTATCAATGAAAAAGTAATCATTCATCTTTCATCGTATTGGTAGTTACTCATATAGTTTTTTTTGATGATATAAAGACCAGTAAAACCGACAATACTTTCATTAGTTTTAATTTTCAATTCACAATTTAAGGAAAAAGTTTGATTTATTCGAACCTGTTTTTTGGATCCATTGGTTGTAGAAGTCGAGACGTCTTCTTTACAAGCTTTTTAATGTTTGTGGAGGGTTCCACATACATTAATTTTAAAACGTGAATCTAGTATGGAATTCAGACCTTCGTATAAGTTGTACTCTATGAGGCCACAAATTATTATTTTTTACACTCTGCCAACAGTGTGAGGTTGAGTCAATTTATTTATCATGCGTATGATTTAAGACAAAGTGATATCATTTTTGCCGATACCTACTCGGTTCTCGGTTATAATATAAGGTATCGTTCCAAAAGAACTTGGTAACGAAAGAAAAGTATCAAACATACTCGATACTTTTCTTTCAATACCAAGTTCGTTTACAAGTACCAAGTACTCGTATTTACTAGAAGTGGGCAATTATGAATGATTTACTTAATCGAGATATACAATTATGAACGGTTTTCATGATTGAGATATTTCAGTTATAAGTGTTATTTCATAAATGAATTACGAATATGAATGATCGTTATTAATGGAGTCTTTGATGTATTATCCAGAGGTGGGCGAAAGTACAAAGCTAAAAAAGGTCATCCGGTTTATTTAATAACCTATAATCTTGTCCACCAGGTTAACCACTTTTTGACAGCTGCTTTAGAATGTAACTGTTCCAAATTACGTAAAAGTTAACTTTAAAATGAGTTTAAAAATAAATATTATAACTACGTTATGTTATTACATTATCTTAATTATGACTTCTTACAAACATTATAATACCGTAAATGTAACAGGTCTACCAAAAAAATGATAATTGTAAATCGTATTATACTTAATTACATTCTATCGTAACTAGTGATGGGATCGAATGTATTCACTGTAATAATTTTATACATGATATATAAATCAGGATCGGTAAATCGAATTTACTCAAATATAAATAAAATTTTATAAATTAAACAGAATCTTTTTCAAAATAAATTAATGGCTATGTTAAGGGGTTTGTATACGAAAATTAAAACAACCAGATGAATATTTATACATATTTGTTTATTATTAGTCGTCTTCCAACATGGAACTTTCGTCTGAAGACTCGCCGTCTACACCTAAATTTATTGTGATTGGTTCTTGCGCTATAATGGTGTCGAAAGCCACATCTCTTTCCCAATGCGATAACATTAATCTTAAAATGCTTTTCACTACACTAGATACATTTTCAGGCGTTACTTGATTACAAGAATCCTTAAGTAATTCAAGCATCTTATTAGCTGTAAATGGCGGACCAGTGTTATATCTGGCAACATATCCATTGACTTGTGCCCATATCATTTCGATAGCATTATATTAGCAGCGGTATGGTGCAAGACTGAGAACTGCATGGCCATGTTCTGCTGCCATTTCATCCACCACGTATTTGGGTTTTTGTTTTTTTTTTTTTCGTTTTTAAAAAGCCAGTTTATAATATCAGACTTTTTATTGGCCTGCGTTGGTATTTTATTCAAATTGGCGAGAGTGATACGGTGCGTTATCCATGACGATAACAGACGGCTCCTCTAGTGTCAACAGTATTTCTTGAAACCGACCTTCAAATACTTCAGCATTCATTTCTTCATGGGATTCGACTGTGTTTTTTTGATTTAAATGCCAGCAGCGCTCTTTCAACAAAACCTTTTTTACTTCCTGCATGACAAATAATCATTCTTTCTCCTTTATTTATAGGCACTTTAGAGGTAAACGCAGCAGTATCATCAGTCCAGGCCTTCGATAAAGCGTGGTTGGCATTAAGCCAGGTTTCGTCAATAGAAATCACGTTTTCCCAGTCCTTTATTTTTTAGCTTCTTTCAAAAAGGTACACCTGGCTAGAGCAATGTCTGTGCGACAATAAAAAATCGATAATAGATACTAATTAAATTATCAATAATTGGATCAATAATGGCATTGTCACGTTGCTGCAATCACTATTTCCATCTTTATTTATATAATTTATAAAGACTCCACTATGACCGATCATTAATCATAATTTGATTATGAATTATAATTGATATAATCGATATAAGTCGATTTATCTACATGATTGTTTGATTACATTAGTATATCTCTGTATGTCATAATCGCCCACCTCTAATACTTAGATTTACCCCAATTACCCCTACCCACCATAGACCAATAACCAGAGGATAGACGACCATCTTAGAACAATCGTTTTGTTTCGTTAGCGAGGTGATTTACACATATTCACAGACGATACACATACACAACTTTCTATAGATACCAATTTATACATTTCATTCATGATTGATATCTCCATCGCATTTACTCTTGAAGTGGCCTAATGAGCCGTCCGCTACCTCTCTCTTTCCCTCATTATATTTGTATATATGGTACTTGTCAAATTACGTTAGTGATGGAATCATACATTTAAATCGGTACTTTACGGTAAATAAGTAAACTAGTGATGTATTTTCGTGTCAATCGGTATTTCACTAAACAAATTACCGGTTTTTATCGATATTTTTGCGACGGCAACCATTTTACCAGATTTATCAAACTGAATCTTAAAATAAAAGAAACGTAAGGATTACATAATATTTATTCTTATTGGGATTTACAAATATTAACATGCCATAAAACTTTCCCTTCATACTTCACGGGCTTAGGACCGGCTTTATGCATTGTTTTAAAACCTCAGACCTAGGAATTTCGGCAGGATCTTGAAGTGTTGTGGTGGTTTTTATTTTAATTCATACCTTATGTTGGCTCTATATTGTGTAATTTTGGCGACATTTTACGTGATGTAGTTTGGTAATTTTGCACAAGTGGATTATAAATACCTAACTGGGAACATGCATTTTAAGTTCACATAAAACTCCCTGTAAAATTTTAAAAATGGAGCCTCGATCTTGTTGAAGCTATGTTTGAATATTGCAAGATAGATAATTACATTTGGGTAAATACTTATTGTTTAACATTGACTTTGGCTGAAATGTGTAATAACAGTACGAACAGTTGCCATTCAATAAAAGAAAGACGGAGCGCATGGAACTAAAAGTGAAACCAGAAAAAATGAAATACAAAATGGAACATTATTACAATTAAATGATCATAAGAATTAAAATATTACCATAAAACAATAGTTATTAAAAGTATATAAAATAAGTTTCTTAATATGACTCATGAATGTAGACAAAAACTACAGAAACAGAATTAATCATCAATATAAAAATCAATCGCTCACAACGTATTTCTCAATATTATTACAGACAGGGAAAACAAATTTATATTACAATTAATTAATTAAGATCATAAGAATAAAAACATTACAAAATATTAACATAAAACAAAAGTTATTAAAAGTATACTTATAAAATAATTTTCTTAATATGAATCATGAATGTTGTTAAAAAATACACCAGACAAATTTGCATGCTTCATAAAATATTTGTATGAATAATTAGTAAATATTACACATAATGCCTAATTAAGTAATTAGAAACAAAGAAAATATGCTAGATTATGACATGATTACATACTAGAATTACATAATTATTATTTACCTTAAAAATCATAACAATACATGTGAGTATATTCATGCATCTTTTAAATTTTATTTTATAATTGATTCTGATTTAATCAATCAATGTTATATTATGTACATTAGATAACTAAGAACATTACCTAATAATAACAATGAATTATTAATAATATATTACAACTAGTAGTAGTACTATATTTTAAAAACAATGTAAACAAAATTTGCATACTCGTTAGAATTAACTATGAGGCATACTGAAGGAATTCTGTTAGTAATTGCAGTGATATATTTTGCAAAGGCATAGTAGATATAGGTATCTAGATCCAGTAATAATATATCTATACATAATAATAGTTAATAGAGGAATTAAAATAAAGACAATTTTAGTTGCAGAAACTATGATAATAATAAGTAGTACCTATACAGTTAAATATGATTATGTAGTACTACGCCTTCTAACTGATCTGTAACTAAATCCTTTTGTAGCTTTAGTATGGATTAAACTTTCCATTTCTACATCTTTAGATCTGGAATCAATATTATGCATTCGTCTGTTAAAATTAATGCCACCATTGTTTTACTTGCATTCTAATAAATAACAAATAACCAAAAAGCTTTGAGAAAAGTTTCTTTGTGCATCTCACAATTGTACAATGTAGTATCAATTTTTTGTTCCAATGAACATTCTCAGGGGGAATAAAATTCTCTATGAATTCAGTGTCGTCAGTTTGAAAATTATCAATGTATGATCCATATTTTTATTGGTTTACTAAATTTTGAAGGGTACCTAACATTTTGTCATCATCATTAGCACAATTTGTAAATAATGACTTACCAGTAGTGATGTTATTAATTAATAAAGTTTTATAAGCCGAGACAAAGTGAGTACAATCTGGGTTGGTATTGAAATTACCATGTGCTCTTATTAGACCAAAAAATTTTTCTAATGGATATTGGTTTAGTTGTCTGAGACTTAAAAATTTTACACCCTCAATAGAGCGTAAATCAGACCACAGATGTTTCATAGTTTTAATATTATGCATAAAATGCTTCAGTGACAAAGGCTTGCTTTCCCTTTCAACGGAAGAATCAAACCGCATTGAATTTAGTTTCTTCACAGCATTATTCCAGAAATCTATGTGTTCAGAATTTAAAGATAGAGCATGTTGCAATTTATAACCAGAGTGACCAAAACGATTTAAACTATCAAACAAATCATTTATAAATAAAAGTATTTCTACTGTGAAAAGATCATTATCAATATCCACATTCGGAATAGAATATTCATGCTCCTGTAGAAAAAGCAGGGACTTCATATAAACTTCAAGCGATGTAGCCACTTGTCTGCTGAATACTTGAGCAGCTAGTTTGACCTGGAAATATACAATAAAGTAATTTTATTTATAAAATAAAAAAATAATGCAGGGCAAAGCTAGTATCCATAATATACAGACGAAGTCGCGGGTACCAGCTAGTA
The DNA here is from genome assembly GCA_033032175.1 of Saturnia japonica. Taxonomy (NCBI): domain Eukaryota; kingdom Metazoa; phylum Arthropoda; class Insecta; order Lepidoptera; family Saturniidae; genus Saturnia; species Saturnia japonica. The sequence goes on along the minus strand of CM065309.1, from coordinate 16,703,513 downwards.
AATATATATTCAGTAGTATTGGAGATGAAAATGACTAAAATATGTTGAGATCTCTTTAGTATGGGCAATCATACATCACTTTTGTCAAGCAAAGTGGTCATTTTATAAACTTCACATGCGACTGGGATTTTAATAATTTTACTTACATAGGTACATAGTGTATATAAATGATTTCACGCCTATACAGGTTGATTTTTGAGATGGGTCAGTGAGAATTTTACTTACCTTCATTTTATCATATGATGTAGGTTTAACATGTTTGTCGGTGAGTTTAGTGCTTCTTGCTCGTCCACCATTTCCATCTACTTTATAAAGAATTTCAATGTACTCCCACTTAGCACGCCGATTACCGATGAGAAGATCTTTCTTCTAAAAATTATTGCGAAAACATTTTAGTAAATGAGGTACATCATAGATGTGATATAGCCGGTTACTATTAATGTTATAGGAAACATTATTATCATTGTAGCCTTCACTGCGTACAAGTTCTCTATTTGAGTCCGATATTATTAGCTGCAACATTGGCAGAGCTTTGATCACTAACTGTGGCTCTAACTATGAATCCAGCTTTAAAAATTGCAAATACTACCTCCTTGATAATATTCTTTAAAACAAATGTTTTTACTCCATCTCGAGCAAATTAACAATTCCACAAATTAACAAATATAACATGTTTAATAATGTTAATTATGAACAACGAACAATGGCGGTTCAATTTGTTTTGTCAATTTTGACAATTCCAATGAAAATGGCGGCCACAGACCAATATGGCGGAAGAAGATCAATGAGTATGCCTTTGTGTGAGTATTTCTTTGTGTGAAAGAGAAACGTAGCGGGTACGCTTATGGATTTTTCCCATGTTGAGTGAAATAGATGCGCGAGCTTTTCGTGTTAAATTAAATAGGCGAGTTGACAGAGCCTGCTACCCACCATATCTTCCCACCGCTAACCTAACAGTAAACAGTTAGTCATTCATTTAAATAATTAATCGGTGTTTCTTGAAGTTTTTAAGACGTGTATACGTACTGGTAGCTTCGAAATTATCATAGTTTTACAGCTAAAAGATTACTTAAATAGAGCAATATGTATCTTGGTAAACCGAAAACTGATTCGAATAGTGAGTATTAAACTTTGCTTTCTCAGTAAAACTAAGTAATAAGTCAGTTATATCGTAAGATTCTTTTATTTTATGAAAATTAACCGTAGGTACAAAGATTTGAGAAAAGGGCAGATGGAGCCTTCAGAACAACAAATGCGGTACATGCATTTAGCTCTGTATCCCTGACAACCAGATAACAACATGTGTGATCGTGTAATTAATAATTAATGTTGAAAGGGCTATTAAAATGAGTTTAATGAATGAATGATAGTTTAGTATTAAATAAAATGATCTCCCAACGCTACACACATATCTTTATTTTATTATAATTTCCATGAAAATATTTCATTGTAACCTAGCAACATTTTTGTAATCTTGTGATAAATAACAAAATAGAATGGAAAATATACTTTATTTCCTATGAAACAATACTCCGTCTTCCTATTTTGTTTTTGCAAAGAATTTGTATAATGTAACATTGCACACAACATGACATATTTTAAAAAGAAAAGTAAAGTCTATGCAGTGCTGAAATTGCATGACATCTCCTTTCAAAATTAACACAATTGAATACTAATACGAGACATTTTGGTGTTCTGACCGGCTCCATCTGCCTTTTTATATCTATGCATAGGTACTAAATTATGTATCTATTTGTCATTGAACTTTTGATTATATATCTGCTAAAGACATTTATTTAAGTAAAAGGGAATCAGTATTATTTCAGTGTATACATTTTTTTATAAATAAATCATTGTATGAAGTATAACACTGAGATCTACAAATTACTTCACATAAAAGATATTCCAAGATTCCAAAATACATTTAGAACCTATGTTAAAAACAGTTTAGGACATTCATAAATTGTATAAAGGTAATGAACCTTTTACTATAGATTTATTTCAACAACGCAATATAAATAATTTATCTTCCGATAGTCGACCGTCTGTTACAAAGTAAAATAACTCATATTGGATATTATGAAAATAATTAATACATCTTCAAGATATGTTCATCTCATACTTCCAATTACATAAAACCTTTTTTTAATGTGCCACTTTTGTGAATCAATACAATTTAATTTATTGGGTCTTTTTATATCAGTGAATAAATGACAAATCTATATTAATAAATCTGTATGTATTACTAGTCTATTAAAAAGGACACTGAACACGAACAAAACAAACCTTATTTGTCTCATGTCCCCATATCAATTTTTACTGTTTTGGGTATCCAATTAACCAATTATCCAATTAATCCAATATAACAGTGTTTTGGGAATATTGATTTTTTTACAAATTCACCAAATTTAAATGTTTTTGACTAGAACCCACTTAGGTTTTACTAAGTGGAAAACATAAAAAAAACATTATATAAAATATTATACCTTTATTAAAATAACACGGAATCCTAATCAAGTGAAATTATTATGAAAAAATAGATGATTTTAATGTTCTGACCACAAAGTGAATATATTGCCAAATGAAATTTAATACGTAATTAGGTACCTATTGTAAATAAAATAATTGTCTATTATACAATTTATAATAGTTCAGCATTTTCATTCCAATTAAACATCAACAAATGTACTTGAAGCATGTAATCACGAAATTATCTGAATCTAGCTCCACGTCTCGCGGATGTAGTACGAATCACGCGTGTGCCCGATCGACGACATTCTGTAGTGCACGCGAGCGCATCCGCGGGCACAGCTAGTATTTCCAATAAAATTTGTTGGTAGCGAATTATTGTAGCAATAAAAAATCTAATAGCTTAAAAATGAGAAATACATTTATAGTGATGGAAAATGTAACATCAAAGTATTACCATAGAATCTTGCGTCTATATAATATAATTCTTCCAAGTGCAACTCGTACATGTCTCGACGATTGCACACAGCTTTAAATAGCATTAGTCATATCTATTTCTGTTACTATTGTAAGATGGCTGTGTCGCGTTCTCCCTGAATCCCTCAAAAATTACTTTAAAAAAACCTAAAGTGGGCTAATTCGTCTTATTAGGTAGGTCCTTGAAATTGTAATAAGAAATGGTTGCACATTCTAGTTGCGTTATGGTTTAAAAGATTTGGAGGTTAATTTGGGTGACAATATGTAAGGGGATTTATGGGTTGAAAAAATGTCTGTGGGAGTTTTTTCGATAAATCATGTAGTAACACACATTATTATAAAGTAGTAGGTATTGCAGTAGTAGTTAAATCGACCATAACTTCATCGTGGGCGTGGCTTGATCGTAGTATATTTATGTCCCTGATACGTTGATCACAATAATATTACTATAACAACCTTCAAATGTCAGTTTCTTTTTTTTCGATCTAAACTTACTGTTAGAGTCGCTGATGGCTTCTACAGCTTTACCGGACTTGGGGGTGAGCGCTTAAGGCACTCAGCCCCAAAAGCGTGGGTGACAAGCGCGCAAGGGTGCCAAAGTGGCCGGACCTCGGCTTGAACTGTTACCGCGATTGCAAAGAAGTCGCGATCTGTTTAATTCCCGAACCGTAAAATTATAGCTAAACTAGCATATACATTTATATACATGTCCCTGCCTCCCGGGACAGTGCTGTTATTAAAAATAGTTGAACATATTGTTGTCCTGTTTATTGTTTAATTTCAAAATAAAAACCATTGCGGTGAAGTATCTTACATAATGTCAAGGACCGTTGGTAGTGTTTCTAATTATATGACCACCACTGTATATCTATAGATAAAATATTTCATTCTTTTCTGCATGTGTTTAATAAGAACAGCCTTCCGAAAGTGGACAAAGGTAACAGGATGTACATATGTTAATAACCTGTGCAAAAAGAAAAAAAAAATCTATCTAGGTCAGTGATTCCCTGAAGGGGTTCATGTCAGTGGAAAAAAAATGGGGGTCTATGAGATGTAAACGGGGATCAAGGATACTGCCGCCGTAAGGAAAAGGAGCGCAGCTAACTAAAATAAAAACCGGAGGAAAAAAACAATGATCTGAAAATGTTAAAAATATAATGTCATGTGTCCTTTTTGAGTAACTGTAACTCGAGAACGTAAGTTTGTAGGGAAACAAAAAAATGCTACTAGATGCCTATTTTTAGGGTATCGTTCCTCAAAAGGAACCCTTAGAGGATCATTTTGTTGTCTGTCTGCCAAGAACATTTTTCTCAGGAGTGCGTGGGGTGATCAAGTTGAAATTAATATCAAAAACTCAAGTCTGCAATCCCTTGAAGCTGTGAAAAAATCTAATTTCTAAGTCAACGCAATCAAAAGATACGGCTGTTTATGTCTCATTTATTAACAATTTCAAAGGGGATAAAAACCTATAGCTTATTTCCAGTTGACCTAGAGTCATGAAATTTCTCAAGAAGCAGTAACTCGTGGTACAAGTAAAGGAAAAAATCCGAAAACTGTAAATTTGTATTTATATCCTTAAAAAATATGTATATATATTTTATTTGAAATCTTAAATTATAAATCAGCACCACCTATCGATTGTAAGTGGTATCATTATTAGTGCCATCGATAATTTTATATAATATGCCTGCTCTCCTCGTTCGTACAATTTTACACAAAGTATCAAATAATTGTTTTGTAAATACATTGAAAAACGTATATTCAACGTGACGATTACTCCAAACGTCAATTCTTCCGATCCCGAGTCGATTGGCCCCTTTTTATGTTTTTGTTTGGAAATCATTATTTTGAAAAACGGCACAACGTCATCTATTGGTGACAAGTTATAGGCCGTGTGTCGGTGAGAGGATAAAATGGCCTACAATAAATTAGTGTTATTAAAATAATAATAATGTATTAGTGACAACAGTATTAAACAAACGATTTCAATTAAAATACAGTTTAATTCAGTGGACAATTCTTAAGTATTTATACTGGCGTGTAATATTACTTATAAATTTCAAAATACATCGAGAGATAAATACATAGTTTCGTAGCAATAGTATTTAGATTTTGTTCGATAACGGAGATCAAGTTTATTTCGATAAACTACATTATAAAATTTGTAAAACTGCGAGCATAGATTCAAATAACATTTTTTTAACAAAAGCATATTTTAATACGATTATTTGACTGCCTCATTAGCCTAGCGGTCCTAAGCACGACTTTTATGATGGTTAAGTAATTACGACATTAAGATGAATTTACAATAAATCGTTCATTCGATTAAAATTGTGTTTTTTAAAGATTATTGATTTTTTTCTCTTGAATACTTGGTATATGGTAGAAGATCTACCTTGATGCCATATTTCTAATTTTGTCACCTAGAAGTGGTCTAGGATTTGATGAGTGACAGTTAGTTGCAAGAAACTTCCATTAAGACTTATTGCTGCCTTTATAACTTTTATTCCCCATTAAACACTTACCTGCATTGGAAGAATATCTATTAAAAGGACTAGTAAATGAAACGATAAAACTAATTTTCAATCTGTTTATGACGTCATTAACTAAGTTTTGCGTTGCAAGAAACTTTACAACGTATTTTATTTTGATATTTCATTTGTTAAATCTTAATGACGGATAATTAGCCCATTAGCTGTCCTTTAGGAAAGTACAAAGCATTTTTCGATGTGTTTGGTATCCTTTTCACTTTTATGATATGTCTTCAAATATTACTTTCATTTCTGAAATGAAAATATGAAAGTTATCTGCTATAACATATCAGGTAGAATTGATATATGGAACAATTATCATAATACATAATGTGTACATTCAGATTCGCTAAGAAACATATAGATACAATAAATGTTCTATACAAATAAAATTGAATTGTCTGTTTGTAATATCAAAATAACAGCTTATAACTAAATGCAAAAAACAACAATTTTTACAATTTTTGCCTGACTGTTTGTTCCGGGTAATTTCCAGGGGTCGAAAGTAGCTCGCAATGGTTCGTGCAAGTACATAGACACTGGTCAGTGTTTCGAACTTGACGGACACACTACCATGTGTCTTGATAGATAAAATAAAAAATGATGTTTTCAAAATCATCTTACGATGAAAAACAAACAAGTGATCGTGAAAGGTCGTTTTACACTGGATTTGTAATTAATATAAATTAAAGGTAAACAAGTGTATGATGTGTAGATTTGATATACAAAATAAAAAAATCACGAAATGTATTTATAATATCATGTAGATCCGTATATTGATACCACCTTTTCATTGCTATTATTTAATTTTGCAAATACAGAATACCAATTCTGAATTAACATACCATCACGACTGTATTCCCCGAGGAGTTAGGCAGATGTGTACTAATGTACACCCAAAATTCGCCGGGTATGTTTTTAAGTCCCGTGTAATAGGGGGCGAGCCTATTGTCATTAATCGGGCACAAAGCCAAATTCCGAGCTGCTACTAAGAATTTCATAGAAAAATCCCAATAACACTTTGCTCGACCTGGGAATCGAACCCAGACCCTCTAGCATAGCAGTCGTGCGTACAGACCACTAGGTAAATGAGGAAGTACATCACTAATTATCACTTTAAATCAACGCCGGAATGCCATTTCGAATAGCTCTAAATTGATATGTCTTTATAATGGTCTATTGATAATTGAGGTTGCCATTACGGTAATTGAATTACCTACATCGTTAATTAATTAAAAAGACGACGATTCAAAACAAAAATTTACTGTTTTGGTAAGTTAATAACTTTTAAAATTGTCTCCCTATCCTGTCCAAAAACTCTGTACGCGCCGATGTTACCTACTTATCTATTTTTGTGAATGTAGCTGTATAATTACGGAACCCTCAGTGCGCGAGTCTGACTCGCACTTGGCCGGTTTTTTCCCTGATTGTGAATTTATATTATGTAACTTAATTTTGCTAAAATTACGTCTTTGTTAGGACGGCAGAATAGTTCGTGACTTTTAATTTTGGCTTTCTATGAATGGAATAATCCAAATAAACAAATGATACTTATTTACATACATACTACTTCCTTTATAATCATAAATCTGTAGTAATGACTTCTGTCTGTACATTTAATATTTCTCCAAAATTTCCCGCTAGGCATACTATATGAACGATACTGATCACGAATATGCCATTAGAGTACTGCCATTTTTGGCTGTCTGTCTGTTTGTATTTCCGTATTAAACTAACTAAAAACGGCTTTACCGATTCTTATGTAATTTCAATATTAATTTTAGAAATCGTATAGAAAAGGGATTTAAAAAATATATTTTTGTTAATTCTCAACTGATTTTTATGAAATTTTGTACATGGAAAGTGTAAACTATTCCAAGAATGATGGGCATGAGAATTTTCAATAACATTTTTCTTAACTTAACTGCCTCATTATTCTAATGGTCCTAATTGTAATCGAGGTCCTGGGTTCGATTTCCAGGTCGAGCAAAGTGTTATTGGGGCTTTCTATGAAATTCTCAGTAGAAGCTCGGAGTTTGGCTCTATGTCCGAGTAATTGTAATAGGTTCACCCCTTGTTACATGGGACCTTAACATTCCCGGCGAACTGTGGGTGTACACCAGTACACCTTTGCCTAAGCTTTCTGGGATACAGGCGTGATAGTATGCTTTTGGGAATCGTATGAAAAGAATTCCTAGAAATTTAAAATTCCTCAATTCTTAACTAATTTTGATGAAATTTTGTATACGGGAAGTATAAGTCATTCCATAATTGATACGCTATAAGGATTGTCAAGAATATTATTAAAATGGGAAAAATAATAATATTGATAATTCTCAAACATACATTAATTAGTACATTGTATGTGCTCGAAAAACATAAACCTCCTATTTCGCAGTCGAGTAAATACATTTGAAGTTAATAAATTCAGGGGGTTTTACCCAAAATGCAAAATCGATAAACATCGCAAGTTGGCTACGACACAAAAAAATTGGAGACCTTTGATCTAGGTAAACTTGGAAAGTACTTAAAACATTATCTAATTAATACAAAGATTTATCCAAATCGCTAGAGTCATTTCCGAAAAATAGATTTGGCAATTTGATTTTACAAGAATTGCTCAAATAGTATTACACTATAAAGTGTATTCGGGACTCATCCCGAAAACCAGTGGAGAAAACAACAGCAATTTGTACTTTTATAATTGTATTAACTTTCCATAGAGTTTTAAAAGGCAAGTCTCAGTATTTCGCTTTTTTTTTTCAATATAACTTGATAAATTGTTTGTAATGTGCTATAGATATGCTATGAAGTATGTAAGCGGTTTTATCGTATAACGTGATCAATCTGTACTATTGTAATAAATTTTATGATCTCTTAATATGGTTGTATCTCTAGTAGAGCTTGTAATTTTGAGAATCTAATACAGTTTGTTGGTAATATTTTAAATATGGAACTTATAATAATACTGTGCGTAATGACTACATACTGATTAATTATAATAATATGATCCATTGATTCATTGATTGATTTATACTATATGTCCGTAAATACAATTAAAAGAGACATTCAATGGAGTATAAATTCCACTGCATTATTAATTTCATTCTTACTATTAAAAACTCGGAGAAAGGGATTCGGAATAGCGCATACGGGTAGTCAAAGCTTCAAGTCTTTTAACCCGTTAACCAGACTTTATACTGTAAAAATATTTTGTATGTAGGTCGAGGACACATACACAGCATAATCAATTATTATTAAAATCGAAACATCAAAATGTTTTCTCTGTCCGCTTTACGTGGAATGCCCCCATAAACCAAAATTTTTTGTCAAGATGAAAAGAATAAAAATGGTAGTTATTTCTTCAAAACTGTTGATTTTTCTAAGCTGGGCAATGAGCTTGCCCACCTGCTCCCCTCGTTATTTACGTCCATGACTATTGGTAAACTGTATATTGTAAAATGGGTGACAAATTGGCAAAATAAAAAAATAAAAAAATTAATTTGGGTGTAAAAAAGGCATGAATGAACACATGAAGAAACATGATACTGAAATTTTTTATATTACTGTTACAAATAAATTGTGTTTCACCACGCCACTTTTTCTCATTCTAAAGCAAAATTTATGAGATTTATAGGTTCTAGTTAGAGTTCTAACTCTTTGTTATGTAGAATTAACAAGTCTTCGGCCTACCTATAAAGGCGCATCGCCGAGTTTGGGATTGCCCTTTTTTATAATAATCTTCCTAGGCTTTTATACATTTAAATAAAATTTATATGCCAATAAACACTCTTATTTTTATTTATATTTATAGTCGAATGGCACAGACATCAATCGGCTACATCAAGGATTGACGAGGAGTTGATGCAGAAGAGCCTTCGAGAACTCTCCTCTGCGACAGATCCTTTAGATAGATTGCGTCTGTTATGCTTTTCGCGTGGGGCTTCTGGTATTCTGAGCCTTGGGAGGTTTGTATAAACATTTTTAATAAGTGGTCAGTGATTTAGGTTCCTTGCCAGATGTAAGTTTTACGAGATAAATACAAAAGATTTACAAGTTTACCACGTGCATTCTAAAACTTTTCAAATGCCTTTGACTAACTAACTCCTATGTCAAACAGATTCAATACAAGTTAAAGATTCATATTGTTACGATACGAGTAAAAATATTTAAAAAATCACTACTCTCGAAATATCTGGAAACGCCTAGAATCTACTCGAAACATTGCGTCGAGTATGTAATCGTAGGTTCGATAAGAAATTGCATTTACTCACACACATGCAAAGCTTATCGCTCCGATTACGTCATCAAATAAATAATGGTCTAAAAATATAACACTTCCCCTTTTAAACGGGTCGGAAAATTAAAGTTATTTCTAGTGATTTTGACCCTCCTTTTATTTTGGTATATAAGCGAGCTGTGTTCCGAGCCAGGACTGATTTTTTCGTGGCTGATTGCCATCAACGCTCGCCCCCAAACCCGGTGAAACTGTCAAAGTCTTCTGAGGCTTCAGAGCCCTTAATGCTAACAGTATAGTCAATTCAAAAAAAAAATAGCTAGGACAGTTCTGTTTTGGAAACGACAAGCGATAAAAAAACTGCAAGAGGACCATACAGAGATTTACTGGAAGTACGACCACAGTATATGAAACATTGAATAGTGAGTTTGTTTGAATTTTGTTACACTGAATTCGAATAAATTCTATTTACGTAATATCTAACTCCATTTTCACTGCCAACAGATAAAACAATATTTATAATTGAACAAACATTCTCTTATAGGGTTTTCCGTAGAATGGATAAAGACGGCAGCAATCATGTGAACAAAGAAGGATTCATTGTTGGGCTTAAGGAAGCTGGAATTCAACTCTCAGATAACGTAGGTATTTATTTATTCATTATTACAAAATCAGGATATTCTAAACATAAAAGAAAATCAATCAACTAAAATTTAGAATTCGAAAATCAATAGACATGTCTTTAATGATGAAAAAAATATAATAATATATTTTATTAGTCAAGTGTTTTTGTTGCAGTTGAGTGTTTTGTTTCCTTTTTAATAATTTAGCTTGTCTTTTAACATAACTCAACCGTGCCGCAAAGTGGGTGGCATAACAAAGGGTTTCTTTTCTTTACTCTTAGTACGAAATTCGTGAGTAAATCTTATGTTAATATTACATTCTATTTCGTGTACGAAATAGTTATGAACGGTTACAATATAAACTCTGGTTCTTTAATAATAATACTTAATGTAAATGTACAGAAGTCAAAATTGACTAAAATTTATACAGTTTTGGTAGTTACTGTAAACTTTTAAAAGTCTTTGGACTTGTGTAGGGTCTTAATGCAGAAACAACAACATTACATATTTTAGTTTATTAATTTCTGTCGTTGTAAAATTATGCTAATAGGCGCATGAAGGTGACACTTATGACGCAATACATTTGAACTCGGCCCTTAGGAGTAAGAAATTATCTGTGATTAATTTAGATAGGATTCGCGTAGGAGGTTGTTATGGTCACAAACTGTAGTGACGACTTAGGAATACCTCATGAATCACAAGTATGCTGTTTTATTGTGCACATTACATCAACAAAAAACCAAAAACATTAAAAATTACCGACAAGATACTCGACCAATGAAAATTATTATTCTTAAATGACTCGTTCACGCCACTAGTACTATAAAGATAGACCCGAGCCGAGTGTTCAATTATCTCAATTTTCCATTAACTCTCAAATTATGCATCCAAATAAAATTCTGTCAAGAGCAAAGTTTATCTTTATAAAATAGTTTTGATGATGAAATTACTTTAGTTCGGAAGAATTAATATGACATGCCGAAAATAATGCTCATAAATAACTTTATAATTTTCAACAAATGTTTGCCACCAATACCGTAATGTGACTTATGTTGAGATATTATGCATGTGGTTTTGAGGACTTTTTTAAAATATACTAAGGACCAATATTTTTGTAGAATAGTGTATTTACGTATCACTAGCCATTACGCCAGCGCACGCGGATAAGGTAGTTCCTGAAGGCTTCCACTTCCGACCTACTTAACAAAAACCAATATTTAAGGCTAACCGAGTAGTAGTCTAATGTTTTTATTTAGTTACTGTTTTAATTCACGAAATATACCACAATGACGAAGTCTCGGGCACTGCTAGTTATATAATAAAAGTATAGATTCATAGACTAGCGCTTTATCCGCGGCTTCGCTCGTGTTGTAGTTATGTCCTAATTATATATTTTTTTATGTTCCATTCTAACTGAGTTGCTAAATATCAACAACTGACAATGATGCTCATCACACAAATGGTAGTCATACGTATACGCTTGGCTCAATAGTAGGGCAAACTACCATTGCGCCGCGAGGCTTGACTTATTAATTATTGATTTTGATAATGTAGGTAATTGTTTTCAGGAAGCTGATGAGTTGTTCGAAAGGTTTGACACTGAAAAGGGTGGGTCGATCAACCTTGATGAATTCATTACCCGCATTCGTGTAAGTTTTAATCCGTTTTTTAATTGTTAAAAGACTTTTACATTTACTGTTTCATCAGTACATTAATCATAATTTAAGCAACTATTTTTTTTTTCTGTAAAGTATTTCGACAGCCATTCTTTCGGCAATCACTTTCAAAAATCACATATTTTATCTTTCTCCTGCTTCTCGGTACGTTGTATTGGTGAACTTCCTTATCTAGATGGGAATGTAAAAATTGTATTTAAGAAAATCATAAAATAGATAAAAGAAATAAGTTTAAAGCCTACTTACTAGTTTCAAAAATAAATAAATAAAGGAATTCACAGTCCTATAGCAATTTCTTTTTATCTGGTCAGAATTTAGGTTACATTTTTAAAGAATGGGCCTAATAAAGGTTTGATTTGTAAAATTAAAATAAAATGTATATATGGAGATAATAAGATTAACACTCACTTTGGGTACATTAAAAAAAAACATTTTAATAAAAAGCACACTTGTTGTTATACTCTGACTGCCAAATTAGGGTTCCTCGTTTGCATGCAATGGCAGGTTTGTCTCTAAAAAAAGCATTTGAATGCTTTTATTGTATGTTTTACCTTACAACACTGGTCGTATGATGTACACACAGTCATTACGTTTTTCGTCATCAGAAAGCTAATAAGTATTTGTAAAAAGTAATTGGAAATTGGTGCTAACAATAATTCTTCGAATATTTATTTCCATTTATTGTGATGGTCACATTAACGATATGTTAATTCACTTTGATCCCACAAATATTTGTGTTCAAACACCAAATTATAAGGCTTACGGTGTCTATTTTGTCATTCAAACGTACGATGGAAGCAAAATATTCTAAGATACAACATACAAATCCAAGAGTGGACGGACAGCTTTTGATTTTGAGCATTTTATATGTTGAAAATAGTACCCGTGAATTAATATTTTGTAATTATTACACCTTTAAAAATATTGTTTTCAAATAAAACTAAGGTAAGGTGTTGTAATTATGTAAAAATGTGTTGTAATATTAGAATATTAGTTATGAAATATCTTCAATACATAAATATAATTTTAAAGAAACTATTGCCACAGTCAGATCACAAGATAACCTAATAAGAAAAACGCCCAACTTTATATATTTATTGAACGTCGACGTCAAATATTCTAATTGCCGTTTCCAATCACGTGACTCGAGGACAACAAATGCTAATTTTTCCAAGGAAAAATTATATAAATTATCAATTATTTTTTCCAGAATTGTATTTTTTAAAGTTTTTTATGAATACAGTAATGTGATTAAATAATTAATTTTATTTTTTAAACAAGCTGTTAACTTCTGATTGAATGGTTATGTAATATGATATTTTTTTACAACAGCCACCAATGTCGGAGACCCGTCACAAAATTTTGCAGCAAGCTTTTAGGAAGTTGGACAAGGACGGTCACGGTCTTATTACCGTTGCCGCCATAAGAAAACTTTATTCTGTGACTTCAGATTCAAGGTCTATTGTATAAAATATCGATATTATATTTGACACTTATTTCTGTCGCAGAACATCACTACTTGGGTTGCTGTGCTGTGTTCCCGTCGCGTCTTTATAATTGATACCTACTAGCTTATGAAACATTTTATCTTTAACTGCTCAGGCAAAGAAACTCGGGTCCTGATTTGGGAATCTAAGGTCGGAAGGCCCAGGGGCAATCAGAATGTTGTTTTAAAGTGCTACGAGATTGTGATTTTTTTTTCAACTGTCAGCACAGTGTAGTTTTTTTCTTATACCGGACGGGTAGCCCATGATGACCGCCCTTACCTAAATCGAGCCCTGTAGCAACTTATATACAATATGTATTAAAAACCCCGTCGAATCCGAAAAGTGTATTTAGTTACGCCAATGATATTACCAAAAAATATCTAAATTTTATTTATTACGAAAATAAAAATGTTATTGCGATTTAAAATTTACATATTTATTTTCCCTAAAATTTAGTAAATTTTTAAAACGTGATAACACCATCGCCAGACCCGGCGCGGCGTAGCGTTACGTTTGATCGTATGGCGATACCCTGCGCCGCGCTGCCTGTATTGCCATGTAAGTTTCCTCATTTAACAATTTTTTTTTAAATTTTATTACGGGTAATTTTTTTTACATCTAATCTGAGATAGATAACATAAACAGAATATAATCTCGATACATTTTAAAAAGCTCCACGGATCCGACAGGGTTTTTAATACAAACTGTATATTAATAAATTAGTAGTTCTGTTTGAAAATGTATTTTTTTTTTTGCTCGATAGCTATTTTGTAGGCTAAATTTATATTATTATTCAATTTTTTTTGTCTGTATTTCCGCATTAATCTCATAAACGACTTGACCAATTTTACATTGTACCACAATTTTTACATGTAAATATTAGGTCCTTACATATGAAATTGGCGTTTTGTACGGGAGGAATATAAAGTCAATTTTTTTTTTGTTAAATATATTTAATTAATCAATGTATGCAATGTTGTTATCTATGCACTTTTGCTATCTCATTGATAGTTCATTGATCCCTTTACTAAAAAAACTATGGGGCGAGAATCAATAAACTCTTTGAAGGCGGTTTGGACTGCCGCATCGGAGTTGATTTTTTTCCTTGTAAGAAGTTGTCCAAATTCCGGAAAAATGGTAATCTGTTGGAGCAAGGTTCGCGGAGTACGGTGGATGTCGCAGACATTCCAATTGTAGCTGATCTAACTTAGTGTTTGTTTGTTGTGCAGTGTGTGGTCTTGCGTTGTCGTGAAGCTGCAGTGGCCTAGAGCGATTGACCAATCTGCGGCTAGTTTTTCCTTCATGGATTGCAGTTGCTGACAATAGATATCTGTCGTAATCGTTTGGCCAGATTTTAGAAAGCTGTAGTGAACGACACCGGCGCTGGTCTACCAAACACTCACAAGTAACTTTTTCTGAGTCAATTTTCGTTTAGGGCAGGATTTTGCTGGGTCTCCATGGTTCAGCCATTACGACGAGCGCTTCCGATTATCGTACAGTATCCACTTTTCATCACAAGTAATGATTCGATTTAAAATCCCTTCATTATTGTGTCGGTTGAGCAAAATACCTAACACAGCAGTCGACGCGTATTTCCAGTTCGATTCACTCAATTCATGAGGTATCCATCGTTCAAGTTTTTTTTACTTTCCCGATTTGCTGCAAGTGGATTATTACAGTTTTATCACTTACCCCGAAGTCTGCAGCTATCTCTGAAGTGCTTTGTGATGGATCCGTTTCCACAATAGCCTTTAATTCTTCATTTTCCACTTTGGTCTCCGGCCGTCCACGGGGTTGGTTCTGAAGGTCGAAATTTTCAGAACAAAAACGTTGAAACCAAAAACGTACTGTACTTTCTTTTGCGACACCAGCGCCGTACACATAATTAATTCCTCGAGCTGTTTCTGCGGCACTGGTGCCACGGTAGAACTCGTACTCGTAAATATACCGATATTTCATGTTTTCCATTGTGCGGTAATAAGCACCGCAAAGGAAAAAATAATGAGGAAAAAACAAATGAATGACTGTTTTCAAAACTCAAATGTACCATCTAAATGATTTTATAAATTTGAATTTGGGATTCTTAACCAAAGAGGAGATATTTCAGATCAAAGTGGTCAGTATGAAAAAACGCTAATTTATTATGTAAGGATAGGTCCTTGTCATTATATGTCATTTTTCAATTGATAGGCTATAAAATTATCATTAAATACTTTTAGTAATTATAAAAAAAAATGTCCAAAAAGAAATATTTCCAACTGATTTTTATGACATTTTGTGTATTATAAGGGAAGTATCGATGTAACATCAAAATAATACAAGGAAACTTAAATAATTACTTCGTAAAAAATGCGTGCAACGCAACCATCTTGAACTGAACTTGTAATCGACTGTCTGAACTCTGAAAGTACATAATTATTATAACCGGCTTCTATTCCCATTATAGAAAAATATTTTAATACCGCAATTATAAACAGTAGTCAGTCATATTTAATTTACATTCATTCTTCAAATTTCAGATACAAGAGCGGTGAAGATTCAGCTGATTTTATTTTAAACAAGTTCCTAGAGAATTTCGAGACTGAAGGTACCGCTGATGGCAAGGTTAATAATAAATCTCAATGTTTTATTTAACTTGTAAAGACCGATGAAAAAGAAATCACAAGTATACATAGGCGCGCGAGTTGAATGCAGTCGAAACAGAGGTGAAGATCGGGAGCATCTCTAAGAGAGAGTCTGCATTCTTTCCTTTTGTACCTTACGACAAAGATAAGTCATAGAAAACTTTTAGTTCGTGCCGAGATGGTGGTTACCGTAAAAATGTGACTCCGATGCTCGGCGCGTGTGGTTCTGTTGTGGGAGGGAGAGGAGGGTATAAGATTGAACAACTCTTCAGAACACTCACCATGATACAGACGATAAAACACGTTCAGCGAGGCGATGTTCCTGCACATCTGCCAGCAAAATTAATTTCTTTGTTTGGACACTGTGTAGGTGTGTACGTGTGAGTGTGGCGCGCGCGCGTGTGTGTTTGCATGTTTACAAGTTTACAAGTTGCTCATATAAGTTTGAATAATATCCTCATTGACAGTATTTAGCCATTGATACACTTATTCAGTGACAAATATTGAGTATTATTTACTGAGTAATGTTAATTGTAACAAGGTCAATAACATAGTAATGGCGTCAAGTGAGTGCTGTTCTATGGGGAGTTATTGGACAAATTTTAGATTTATTACGAATGAGAACCCGCAATGGCTTACACTGCCCCTCTTATCCCGCTCACCTTGTACAATTGCTTCGTCTACACTAGATCTCTGTGGTCTATACTCTTTATAGTATAGATTATACATATCTATGCTATTAGTAGTTCCTTAGATTGTGCTTCAGACATACAGTTAAAATAATTGATTAATTATATTTTACAGGTAACTCTAGAAGAGTTTTTGAACTTCTACAGCGGAATCAGCGCCTCTATAGATACCGACTGCTACTTTGATCTGTTGATGCGTCAGTCTTACCTACTTTAAATCTCACACACTTACAACTTACGCTCCATAAGTAAAAGAGAGCAATCTAACTCAGCACGCGTTTATTTCCCTATATTCGTTATAAACTCGTATGATATAATGCTACGCATGTATGTAGCGTAATTATCATGTAATGCATTTAAATATTGTAACAATTACTAAAAAATAATAATTTGGCTTCGATTATATTATACTTCAAACACGATACCACTGTGTTCTCATTTCTTTGGCTTTCATTTTCATTTCTTTGGCATTCATTTCATTGATTCACCATGATCAGTTTTTTTATTTGCGCGGAACCCTAATTATTTTTCTAAAATAATAGTAGCCTAAGTTATGGTACCTTATAACATTTATTTATTTTATTTCATAGAGATTATAATATAGGTAGTTAAATAAAATTGGTTGGTAAAATTAAACTGGTAAAATTAGGCAAAAAATTGACTGGTTAGTTAGATCCTTCTTAAGTTTGAGAAAACTAGTTTGAAAAAGATCTATATCTATCTATGGTTTCGGAAGTGATCTTAATTTGATTGTTAATTCTGACTAAAAAGAGCTCTCTATATGACGATTTCACTAACGGCACGTGTAAAGGGAACTTGTTTCTTGTATATACAGTAGGCACTCGCAGGTTTATATCACTTAGCAGTTCAGTGCAGTCTACCATATCGTTAGTGATTTTTAACAAATATGTGATATCTGCTATTCGTCTGTGTTCATGAAGAGGCAGAGTATGATTGTATTTACAACTAAGAAAATAGTTACAATGGTAACATTTACTTTTGTACTGTAAGAATCTAAGAAACCTCTTTTGTATCTGTTCTATACGATCAACATTCGTATTGTAATTCTGGATTTCATACTTGAGAGGCGTATTCAAGGTGACTACGGACAAGAGAACAATAGAAAATCTTAAAAGTTTGAATACATTTAAATTCAGATGATAAACGCATGACCAATCCTAGAGCTTTCGATGCTTTGTGGATAATAGCATCAATATGGTCCTAAGAAAGTAAGTTGGAATCAAATATGACACTTAAGTCTTTTATCTTATCGACTCGAGTTATTATAGTGCTTTTTAGAGTATAATTAAATTTTGATTGGTTCAAGTTTACGGGTATAGGACATTAAGTAGCATTTAGAAATATTTAAATCAAGTTTATTAAGTTCACAATATATTGAAAACCTATCCAGATCTGCCTGAAGAGAAAGCACATCATTTGGTTTTGTGATCGGACTAAGGATTTTCAAATCATCAGCGTATAAAAGTATTTTACTATGTTTAAAGCAATTAGCGACATCATTAATAAAAATATTGAATAATAATGGTCCTAGCAGGGAACATTGAGGAATCCCTGAGGGAATTAGCCGAGTTGTAGAGGTAAATCGTTTAATACTACTGTTTGATACCTATTAGTACCAAGACGAAAACCATCGAAATAGATTACCTCGAATACCCGCGAATTGTATTTTTGCCAACAGAATAGCATGATCAATTCTGTCGAAAGCCTTACTATAATCTGCGTAAATCACATCTACCTATGACGGTTCTGACATATGATAAGAAATCAATTCGGCACAGAGAATAAGATTTTAAGTCGTGAACGGCCATAAGAAAATTATGCTGGTGTTCACTTAAGAAGTGTCTAACAGAGGAGTATAATTGAGGGTAATTTTTTTTTTAAATTTTGGCGAATATATATAATTTGGAAATTGGTCTATAATTTCCAATTATATTCATGGCTCCGTTTTTATGGAGTGGCGTTATGTAAGCGCTTTTCCAAATTTTAGGGGCATGACCTTCATTCAAGGAACGCTTATATAATAACAAAAGTGGTAGCACAAGGCTATCAGCACAATTCGTTATAAATATTGCCAGAATATTGTTAGAACCAGCAGATTTATTATGGTCTACTGATTATAGAAATTTAAGCACCAAAGATTAACTTTCCACTATAGATTCTATACCAGATGTGGTCGCAGTGATAGGATATTTGCTTGAACTATTATTACCCTGAATTTGTAGGAACGTAGAGTGAAAGTATTCGCTAAACAAATTGCATATATTATTACCGCAATTAGAAGATCTTTGACCATACTTCATAAAAGATAGGTAAGTTTTACTTTTAACAAATGACCAAAATGCTTTGGGCTATCTTGAGATTTTAGCTTCAACGTTTGCAATATAATTATCATACATTTCTTGTTCTAGTATTTTACCTCGTTCCCTTAATATTAAAAAGGAGTCGTGATCTGAAAAATTCTTATATTTTTTAAACTTAACGTGATATTTGTGTTTTTCTTTTAATAGTTTAATAAGTGGTACAGATTTAAAAGGAATATATTTTTTTATAAATTTATTTATTATGTCATAGAAGAAAGTAACTGCATCTTCTAACGATCTGTTTTCCAATTCTGATGGCCAGTCTATTTATTCTATTTCCGTTATAATAGACTCAAAATCTCCAGATTTAAAGATAAATTTGACATCAACTTCAACATGAAGTCCGTAAAAATCGGTCCATCCGTTTCGGAGATTACCCGGAACAAACTGACAGACAGACAATTTTTTTAAAAATTAGTGTTTTGTTATAAGTATCCTATATACTTTCATATGCATTTAGTAAAAAACTGATATTTTAACATTACAAACAGGCACTTCAATTTTATTAATTGTATAGATTGTAAAATTTGCAAAAAAAATATCTTTACCAATGAAATTTTGTTCGATGCAAAAGTAATTTTTAAAGGCACAAAAAATAAAACAAAGCTAAGGAACAATGGACAAAAATCGCTAAATGATAGAATAATGTTAACCTAAACTTAGAAGGAAATACTGTACAGTGGATATTACATCTATCTGAAATCCCGGAGTTATAATAATGATGTTTTCATTGAATTAAAAAATTAAAATATTTGTGTACTTTGAATATGTACATTTGTAACAAATTATTATAGGTAATTACTTCACGTGTTAAAGTGTGGACAACTTTTCACTCCACAAACTTTTAACATTATCGTTCAATATTTTTTTAAAGTTTTACAATAGTAAAAACTATAAAATCAGAAAAAAAGTACATATTATCTTTATTATCTCTTGCTACGCTAGCCTCATATTGGTGGGTTTTTGAATGCTACCTAATTTGCTATTTACAGCTTTACACATTTTCTACTTGTACCCCATATAAGATTGTTTTCCTTAGCGGTAATTTGAAGATTACTTGATAATTATAAATTAATTAATATATTCTATTCACCCGACGTTAGCAGAATTGTGGATGAACACAATTCCTATTAAATAAAAACAAATAAGTTGGCCGTCACGGGACGCCCGCGGCCGGCAGATGTGAAACATCTTAATAAAAGTTCAAAAAAGAAAAAAAAACTGTTAGTGACTGACTGACTGTATCAGGACCAACACCAGTACCGGCACCCAAAAAAGAAATTCACTATAAAGATGTTTATTTTATTACTATGTGTATAGTGGTCACGATCCCAACCAACCGCTTTTAATCTATCGATGTTTTAACAATAAAACTTTGAAATGACGTAGATATTGACGTCTTATTGTCTGTCTGTTGACTGCACATCGCCAATATTGGCCAAAGCGTCGCCACACCAATTTCCGCCAACATTAGGTCAAACAATCGGTCTGACCCGCCGCATTAGAAGTTTCACATCGAAAGAAGTCTACTTTTAGACTATTTTGACTTTAAACTTTTTCTTTATATTGAGATCATTTACGAGCAGCTGCAAAGTCGATGCTTGTCCTAGAGCCATTTTTGGTTGATACACCACAGTGCGTTTTTGTCTGCCATATCGGCTGTGTCGCACTTACAAGTTAAATCGTGATAAATCACTGGAGAGTATTTGGATTCTTCCAATCACCATTTTCTAATCTGCGCTTGACCGTCTTCTACCGCCCTGAAAAAAAACCTCCGTCACCCACAAGGGGGCGTTATTGCCCACTTTAAAAAAAAAAGGTAATAAATGATTCATATTTTTTAGAATGTAATTTTATTCGTTTTTATTTATCTGATCAGGTACATCTTTATCAGCTTAGTTTGCTTAGCTTCTTACCTGTAGGTAGGTATAATAATTTTATTATATCAAAGGAAAATTGATTTCAACATTCATCAAAACAAACTTTACTTTTCTATTATAACTTCTTAGGATATAATTGAGAATTGCTGTTTTGTATGAGCCTAATAATAACAAAAGAAAAAATAATGGGCAAGGCTGGATAAACAAGCTTTATTCTGAAATGATTCAATATGTGGGGTTTTCTAGATAGGTATGTATTGAGGAAGCGATCAATTTATGTAATGAATGTTCTATATATATTATTTTACTAGCTGTGCCCCTCGGTTTCACCCGAGTTTTTATCCAACAAATACCGCGCCGCCAACGCGACGGACCCGTGTAGTCTATCATAATTGATATCACTTCCCGCAAGTACAAATTATTTTAATTTTTCATTTTCTCCTGAACTATGTGTTTTAATTACATACTATAAAAAGAAAAATTTAAATTGTCTTTATGATGAAATAACTTTGTTCGTAAGGATTAATATGATAAGCCTAAAAATTAAGTTCAAAATCAATATTTAATCTTCAACATAAAAACTCTCAAAATGCCTTATTGTGGCTTATGCTATTAAGAAATAGGCATATGTTATCGGAGACTTTTTTAGATATACTAAAGAACAATATTATATTTACGTATCACTAACCATTACGCCAGCGCATGCGGATAAAGTAGTTCGGGAAGACTTTCTCTTCGACTTACTTAAACAAAAATCAATATTTAAGGCTGGCTGAGAGGTTTAGCTTAGTTTCAGATAGCCTATACTATTCTTCGTGGATCTGGCTATCATATACAAAAATAATTTTTCGAATCCGACCGCTACCAGTTGTCCAGAGATACCATGTTTAAACAAACAGACAAAAAAAACTCGTCCGCTTTACTAAATTATTAATAGTATCTATACACGGACTGACCTCGGAACACGACAAACCAAAAGAAAATCATACATGTGTTTAACACTATGTGTATGATGGTCGCGATCCCTACCACCCCGCTATATTACTGTATATACACTGACTAATCTCTGAACACGATAAACCAAAAGAAAATTATAGATGGTTTTTTTCTTTCTCACTGACTATACTGTTAGCCTAAAGGGCCCTAAAGAAATAGAGCAACTTATGGCTTTGACATCTTCACCAGGCTTGGGGGCGAACGCTTAAGGCATTCGGCCGCGAAAGCGTGAGCAACATGCGCACAAAGGTGCCAAAGTGGCCAGACGTCGGCTTGGGCTATTACCGCGATTGTGAAAAGGTCGCGAACTGACTAATTCCCTATCTGTAGATAATTCGAGCTAAACTAACGCATACATATAACATGTCCCTGCCTCCTGGGAGAAAGGAATGAACATATGTATATATATTTAGTATTCTGGAAACATGATCGAAAGTAACTATCGTAAAAAAAAGGTCCCTTATCTATGTACTTATGTGGTGTGCACGTATGTATGTATGTACATGTTGTGTGTAATGATGTGTGTAGGTAGCTACGTGATTGCAAGTGCAGTGTCACCTGCATCGCGCGAGCGGCTGCATGACTCAAGGGTTCTATACCGAGGGAACGGATCTAGGCTTGAGTTGCCGTAAGAGAGGGAGGACATGACGGGTTTGCGGGAGCGAAATTAGCCGCCCGTCCCCTGCGGAGGGAACGGTGGTTTCGCGGGCGTGGGCGCGAGCACGCTTTGTTTGGAGAGACGGTGGAGTAGTATTTGTTTATTTCCTCGATCTTATAAACGGGCTCGATGAAGATATTCGCGACCGGAGTTGTTTGCGTGGGATGTTCGGTTTTGGGGTTTAAGTCGCGGTAGCTTTCACCAACAGATTCACGTGATTCGAAGCAGTGTCGAAGTACGATCGCGTAAGATATTTAATATACGATTCAACCAACGTACCAAGGGGCTTTGTTAATTTTACGTAAGAATCGGGTTTGGAGGATTTGGAATTTGTTAATGTTGATCTTTGACGTATGTGCGAATGTAGCGCAGCTTATATGTCATGATAGGACGGACATATGTTTTGTATAATGTAAGCTTATGTCTCAGGAACATTTTGCTTAGTAAGGAGTGCAGTCTATGTGTATTGTAAATCACCCTTATTTTTTAAAACACGAAACACTGTTATTTCTTCCTAATAGCATAAATAAAAATTTTCATAACCCTAAATTTAGAAATAGTGGGTTCTTCATACAATCTTTCATCCCCTATTTCACCTCTTAAAGTTTTATTTTCACGACGTAATGTACCCCAATGTCTTTCTTCAAGGTTCAATTTATCTCTATACCAAAATTCATCAAATTTGTTTTGATGCGTTCTTCGTACAAACCTTCATCGTCTATTTCAGGGTGTGAAATGCAACAGACAGGACAGACAAAGTTACTTTCGCATTTATAATATTAGTATGGATTATTCATTTCATTATGCTGTCGTTCTCTATGGTATCAGTAAATTACCCAATAGCGGAATAACGACAACAGTTTATAATTATTTTTTTTTTAATTAATCCTCTCTCTCTCTCTATACCTTTCTTTGTTTCTCTTTAATTGATACTTTAGCATGGTAAAAATAGCAAAAGATCGATTGTTCTGGTGTCCTTTTTGTTTTCTTTATTAGGGATTTTTATATTATTAACACAAATCTGAAAAGTGAATAAAAGAAGGTCGATTTTTTGGAGTGATCGATCTTTTAGACCTCGATTTATTGTGAATCGATACATCAGAGTTTGATTCGAATCGATCTTTTTCGGAATGAATTGCCTAGCAGCGATGCGGCACTCGACTTGCTTGCGTTGTTATATCCAACCTAGGGTGATCACTTATTAATATGATTTATTATATAGATGTAAGGTCAACTCATATTGGAAAGTTCCAAATTCTCTGAAACTGTACATTTTTTAACTTTATGTAAACTTTCAATAATCATCATTTTACAAACCAGTTTCAAAGTTTTAGCCAATACAACTGAAGAGCTATTTTATAGCACTTTTATCGAACAAATGTTTGACGTGATTTTTTAAATTGATATATTTTTTTTATTTATGACTTTATTGAAGTAAAACAAACACTAAATATTAAGTGAACCTTACCAAAATATATTAGTTGGAACCGTTTCCAAATCAGTTAAGCCGTTTCTGAGTTTAGCGCGCACCAAAGTTGGCAAACAGACAAACACCAAAATTCTAACAATCATTGTTTTGGGTCCTGCTGCGTTGATAAAGGCCCCCAATAATAGTTTATTCATATATATTCTATGTTCAGACATCAATCAGATACGCTTTTATTATATGTATAGATGTAGATATGGTGGTCGCGATCCCTACCACCCCACTATATTATTACTGTATACACCGACTGATCTCTGAACACGATGAACCAAAAGAAACTCATAGTTGGGTTTATCGCTATTTGTATGGTGGTCGCGATTCCTACCACCCCTCTATATTATTGCATAAACACTGACTGACCTCTAAACACGACAAAGCAATAGAAAATCATAGATGGATTTATCACTCTATGTGTAGGGTATTGTAAATCATCCCTTATTGTACCACCCTGCCGATTGATTTTTCAAAAACGCGAATCCCTTTTATTTCTTCCTAAAATACATAAATATTAATTTTCATATCTCTAAATTGAGAAATAGTGGGTTCTTCATACCCTAAGGTACCCTATGTCCGCCTCCAAGGTCCAATATATCTCTATTCATCAAAATTTGTTTAACGGGTTCTTCGTACAAACCTTCATCCCCTATTTCACCCATTAAAGTTTTATTTTCACCACATAAGGTAGCCAAAGTCTTTCTCCAAATTCCTACATATCTCTATATCAAAATTAGATTTTTTATACGAACTTTCACCCCCCATTTCACCCCTTCCAATTTTATTTCCAAAAGTAGCCTATGACCTTTCTCAGCCAAAGTTCTTCAAAATTGATTCAGCGGTCTAGGCTTGAAAATGCAAAAGACAGGACAGACAGAATTACTTTCCCATTTATAATATTAGTAGGTATGGATTATTCAATTCATTATGCAGTCATTTACCTATTAAAATACTAACGGTAAATTATTACCCAACAGCAAAATAACGACAACAGTTTATAATAATAAATTATTGAAATGAATTCTCTTTCCCTATATACCTGTAATAAATTCTCTCTCTATATATATTTCTATGTTGCTCTATAATAATAATAAGTGATACTTTTGTAAGATAAAAATCACAAAAGATCGACTGTTGTGGTTCCCTTTTAATTTTCTATTTTAGGAATTGTTATATTGTTAATACAAATGCGAAAGTGAATCGAAAAAAAAAAACAATTTTTGAGAGATCAATCTTTTAGACATCGATTTTTTTGGGAATTGATTCATAAGAGTTCGATTCGAATCAATCTTTTTCGAAATGAATTGCCATCCCTAGCAGCGGCACAGCTATACTGACAAATATCCAGCATATGCTGACCCCCTTTTAATATGATTTATCACATAGATCAGAGGTCAACTTATATTGCAAATTTGCAATTTTTAAACTCTTAATTTTTTAACTTTATGAAAGGTTTCGATCATCAACGTTTTACAAATCATAATATACATATAACTAAAATTTCAGGCAATTCAATTGAAGAGCTATTTTATAGCATTTTTATCAAAAAAATGTTCGACGTGATTTTTTAAATTGATATAACTTTTTTATTTATGAACTTATTGAAGTAAAAAAAACACTAAATGTTAAGTGAACCTTACCAGAATATATTAGTGAAAACCGTTTTTAAATCGGTTATGCCGTTTCTGAGATTAGCGCGCACAAAAGTTGGCAAACAGACAAAAATTCTAACAATCATTGTTTTGGGTTCTCCTGCGTTGATAGAGACCCCCAATAATAGTTTTTCTCATATATCTTCTATGTACAGACATCGATCAGTTACGTTTTTATTATATGTATAGATAGTATACTACCTTATAAATTACTTTAAACAACTGATTTTTTAATTAGCTATAGATTTACATTTTTATATTAAGAACACGTATAAGAATTAACAAACTGTAAATTTAGCATAGAATTCGATCGTGTTCTGGATTAGTGCATATTATTATGATACTTAATAATTACTTGCCAAAGTTTAATTTACACAATAAGACGAAAGTAAATAGAACCCCAACGAATTTTTCAGGATTCACGTACATTTACTAATTCAACTGGTAAAACTATCGGCTGACAGTTAAAACGAAACCGGAAGCCTTAAGAAATGTTCTTCTATAACTACTGTATTACACGTGGGGTAAATATAGAACTATTGATTTATCGGTGTTTGAAATCGTCAATATCGCCAAATGTAAAATATTCGTGTGTAAATATGTGATTTGTATGAACTATGAATGTATTCAGATTCAGAATGATGTGTAATAAAAATTTTGAGTGTGTGTTAATTAATTAGAACTGAACCCGAAGAAGGGTCTAGACTATATTACAATACGTTGTTTAATAGGAGCTTAGCTGTAATGGTAAAAATACATTTGAATAAATAAAAGATTTTAATAATGGCTCAGCTAGTAATGTTTACTGACATCGCGTCAGTTGACTCGAGTTCTCGTATCCTTGCAATGAGCCTGAGCTATAGCTGAAGACAATAATCGTGATGAAGTTATAGCATCGTGGCAATACTACCCTCAAGTTGAAAATCCGTCGACAAACACCTATATAAACATATGTTGCAACAGCTACACCAGGCTTAGCGTATTACCATCTTGGGTCACATCAGGTGAGATTGTGAACAAATGTTTAACATTTAATAATTTAAAAAACCAGGCCTGTAATTTTTTCAATGTTTACTATTTAACTAAGATGGTAAACAAGCATACGGTCCGCCTATGGACTCCTTTAATATCACAGGTAGGTATCACTAGCGCATTTTCATTGCTGATCTTGAACCCCTTCCCATAAGAAGCTCTGGAAATCCAACTCGCAACAGGAACACAACACAAGGTTATTTGAACTGGTAGTTCTAAAGATCTAACGCTTTGAAACAATAAACAATTTCTTGAGCTTTATAATGTTAAGTAGGTTTAGAATTTTAGATTTTAGAATTATAGATATTAGATAAGTTTTTTTTCAAATTCTACCATAAAACCGCTTTGTAGAATAGACAATTCGTAAAAAGAAAACTGTTTTTTATCAGAGTATATTTCATGTTGTCATTTTGTAATATTTTACAATTTTTTTTACTTTTTATATTATTCTAATGACGATATTTTACGTATAATTGAATAAATGCTGCGAACGAGGTGTTTTGGATATTTCTGTAGGAAACGAGTAAACAGGTAACATGTTCGTTACTTTTCATTATATTATATTTACATGTAATAAAATACTATAGCTATAAAAAGAACGCAGTTTAAACTATTTATTGATGAAGACAATTACATCTATGCTCTCAAGTTTTTTTAAATGCAACTTTTTAAGCGTATAGTAGATATTTTAATCAGTAGGAACATAAATATTCACTAGCTATGCCCCTCGGTTTTACGCCGCGTCGTCAAGGTACCTGTGTAGCAGCATATCTTTGTTATCCTCTGGGCGCGTCCATTAATTACGTAAGGTGATTTAGGCGATTTTTCGAATCTATCTACCAGTGAAAATCCCGTCAAGATTACCCGGAACAAACAGACCGACAAAAACTTAAAAAATGGATGTTTTGTTATAGGTATCGTATATACTTTCATATGCATTTACTAAAAAGCTGTTATCTTAACATTACAAACGGACACTTCTATAAATGTCTATGAACTTCGTGATATAATATGTAGTGATGTATTTTTTGTTTTCCAGGTCATATCAAAATGTGTCGAACTGTACACGCTGTTTTGTCGACCGTAATATGCGGTATACAGATGTTGGTTCGGGTTTTCATGACCATTATTCTCATGATCGAAAACGTCATCCGGATGGTCCTGCAGACGTCATATAACTTTATATCTTTCGTGCTGCAATTGATATCCCTAATACCGATTTGTGTGATTTTCCTGGTTACTGCCAGGCTGAAGTGTTTTATGTGTGGCGGCGGTGGCCCATGCCCTGTCAATAGGGGTGGCGCGTGCGATTGTCTTATGTCTGCCTTGGCTATCGTCATTCTCTTCTTCATATTCCGGGCTACGGGTGTGTTGGACAAGATCTTCTACAGCATAGGCTACACTAAGGCCCGATATCACGGGCCTACGAGATTCGTGCCGACGCCTGGCGATATAACTGAATGCTCGAGGAATGACACCATGGAGAACGAGACGGAAACGATAACAATGACCACACCTGTCACATTAAACTTTAGAAAATACAATCGATATATTTCGCTGCCAACCGATAGCAACTGGACGACGGTTGTGTATTATTTTGTATGATATAAAATTTGAAGTGTATTTTTTGATATTTTAATACCCTATGGTAGTTTTGGAATATATAGACATACAACCCTACAATAACATGCGCTACTAAATACAATTTTAAGTGACACGAAGCGAAGAGAAAAGAGCAGAACTATGCTACAAAGCAATAAAGCAGCTGAATGCGACGTCGCGTCGCGTCGTGTCGAGTTAAAGTATAATTTGATTTGACTCATCACGCATCTCGTCGCATCTGGTATCGTGTCGTATAAAAAATACATACGTTTCTCTCTTCATTCACACATGTAGGTGTTAATTTTGGGGTGTAAAGGGTATCGGGTTCTCTTGAAAACTGAGACGCCTATAATATACAGGTGTAACATTGAAATGGGTCAGTGAGGGGAACTCTGAAACTAGGGGAAGGACAAATATTATATTCTAAAGAAAATAAAATATTATTTAAGAAATCGAGTTGTGATTCGACTATTGCAGTAAATGCGACGACGTCAAGTTACATTTCATTTAGATTCTAGGTTAGACTTGTGTATAATAAGGTTTTGTTTTCTAAAATTTATGATTGGAGTTTGAACAACATGTACATGGAAATATTAGAAGACCTGTTACAATTCCTACGTGAAATATTGGATGAAACATGATCCAAATGTATTTCCAACAAGATAGAGCATCGACACATAGCCTAATCACAATGGTCTTCTTAAATGATAATAACTTATATTGCTATCAGCCTACGTAAATCTTGACCAAGATTACTTCTGCAATATTTTTTTTTTACAGTGTCATATTATGTTTAGTAGACGTGTTTGTGGTTACGTGTACTGTACCTGGATGTAACTTATCTCTTACAAAGAAACTCAACAAAATAATTTATACTGCATTCTGTTTAAATCAGTGGTCTCTATTTAATCAACCATTACCGATGTAAATTTATGGAGACCCCAAGCCAACCTAACCTGCACGTGGTGCAATCTGTCGAGTAACAAACGAGGAAATGGAAATAGTGGGATGTTAAGGCTATACATCCCGAAACGCCCGTCATAACGATACGCTTATGCACGCTATTTCGGAATAAGCCGGTGCTGCACTTTCAAGTTTCTATTTGTGCAGGCCGGCGTGACAGCCATGATTAGCGATGGACTGCCAGTGCCTATCTCTTGGTGGTCGCTACTGTTCTTGGATCGTACTTTGCTTACCATTTTTTAATTAGTCTCTGCCATTAGACAAAGTTACATCATTTTCCCGGTGTATAATAAAAAAAATAAGTTATCTTTGGAGAATACTTACAGAAAAATACTTTAGACCCAGTACGTTAATATTAATAGTAAAGTGAAAGTTGACATTGCTGTTTTTCTTTCTATAGGCCGCATAGGCACAATGTACATTGTAACTACCTATGTTACTTTGGTCGTAATGGGCATAAGAGAAGTTAGTTTCTAGAAGCAATCATTAAATACTATAGAGGAATTATAAAATCATTAAAAATGCACGATTTTCAACAGTACAGAGGGAATGCGCACACGTTAACGCAACCGCTCCCATGTGGCAAGACGTAGGTACCTCACCCTTACCTAACTTCGTTAAAAATATCAAAGAAATATAAGAAAGTAAATATGAAAAACCAACTGTCCAAAAATTCATTTTTCTTGATGTTACTCTTATTACATTACATTTGTACACTAAATTTAAAAAAAAATGAGTAAATGTATTTATGGGCTAAATTGACATATTTTATATTGCCAGTTGGTTACTGTCTTCTGTTTTGAAACTTGAATAAAACCAAAAAAAGTAAAAAAAATGTAAAATTGAAAGGCAAAAAATTGACGACCAGAAAATTAATTATTCTATATGAAATTTGAGAACAATTAATAGATTATCATCAGATAATTTACCTTAGCAGGCGCTGCCAACAGATAAAGTGATAATGCAAAATGTGCTATTCAGTGGTTATGCCAATAATATGCGCTTTACAAATGGTGTCCCGGGTTTTCGTAACAATATTATTTGCTATAGAAGACATTGTACGATTAATTATACACACAGTCCACGGTTACATTTCCACTATCCTCCATTTGTTTACCTTCCTACCGGTCTGCCTCGCAATGTGCTGTGCGAAAAAATACTGCTGCAATACCCTCAATCCATCAGGGTGCTATCCTAGAACGGCTTCAATTGGTTGGAATTGTATCTTTATAGTGATAATGATTGGCGCTATTTTAGTTATACTTTATTACAGTCACTGGTTTGAGTATCTTTCCAATGACTTTGGAATTACATTACCGTGTGTTATTTTTGGTAAAAAGAAATTAATTGAAAATACGAATAAAACAAACGCCCTAAATAGAATTGTTCGACGATTTAATGAGTCTCAGAATGTGGATTCTAGCTTACGAGAATTAGAAGAAATTTTTCGAAGTTCAAATAACAGTATAATCACATCTAGGCGAAGTATTCCAAATAAAACTGTTCGAAATAAATGTAAACATTTATTTAATAAAAGAAATAAAGATAATTTAGTTGGAGCATTTATTGAAGACAAAAGTTTTGATAAAAAGTATGAGACACTCAATGTTACTGATCTTAAAAAAAAATTATGTAATCAAAATTCAAGCACGGAGAAAAGCATCGAGAAAAGTAATACACTACATGTAGAAATAAAAGAAGACGATTATGCCAAGGAGCCTATACCACCACTCGAGGATGTCTTCACAAATCATGACATTAGTTTTGAAATAAACGCTCAGCTGACATAATTTAAGTCATAGTTAGTATTAACTGGTGCGTAAGTATTTGTCAATGTAGGTATTTGTTGTGAATAAATAAAAAAAGTAATCAATATTTCTAACATACGGTTACATTTATTTTGTGAACGTCTAAAACTCATGAAAATATTAATTTGAATCACTTTATAATAGTGGCTAAGAGTAAAATAAAAAGAATATTAAAACCTTAGATTAACAATTCGTTAATCTTAGATAGATTACAAAATTAAGGTGCAACTCCGGCTGGCTCATTGTCAGTAGGATTGGAACCTACATCAATCCACGTGGTGTCCACACATGTTACACCATTTAGCATTTTATGCTTACATTACATGTGCAAATCTTTGATTATAGAAGTGTAAATAATCAAATGCGCAAATATAAGAAATATAATATGCAGATACAGTTATCTCTAGTCTTTATTATTAGCGTCAAATCGAGCGTTATATTATACTGATACACTAAGTTCTTCTATATATATTATTAAATAAAAGGCATAATAATCAATGATGTAACTTATATACTTTAATTACAATTGTAACAGTACTGAGACAATCAACCAGTGCACAAAAGACAGCAGCTAAGAGCACGAACACCTTCAAAACAAAGTATACATGGAGTCCAAACGACAAACGCTAACAAGAACAACAACAAGTCAGTGAAATTATGCCAGAAAGCTAAACAGCTCAGGCATTGTGGGTAGAACTGAGGACAAACATGGTAAACCCACATACAGGGAGTTTTACGTAAAGTGTGCAACAGCATATGACGGCAACCGTGCATCGCCTCTCTGTCCATTTTCAAGATTCTTTTCCTGCGCCGTTTAGTATTCTGTTCAATAAGCTTCTTTTCTTTTTTTGTTTTACCTTTATATGAGAAAGCTTGGTAAAGCGAGCTGTTTTGAAAAGTGTCTGACAGTATGGCCATTTTTTCAGATCCGGCAATAGATTTTTGCATTTGTAATTTTTTTATACCCCAGAATTCCAGAAAAGCGCTTTTTATCCTTTCATATGTCCCTGCTGGATCTCTTAGCCTTTGTTTAGTATATCTTATGCTTCCTTTTGGATCCGTAATAAACTTAAATAATACACGAACGAACCCTTTAACAATACATAAACCAAGTTTAAAAAATCCTATAAAAAAATCTGCAAGGCAACTTGTCTCTTCCACTTCTTCTCGGCCTTTGCTTATAGCTTCCAATTGCTTCTTTTCAAGTTTTAGTTGTTTTAATCGTTTTTTGCTTCTAACCTTTTCTTTCCTTGCAACTTCTTTTTGGATATTTTTTTCATGAGTTTGCCATTCCTTTTTCTTTCTCAGACCACTTTTCCTATATTTTTTCTGTTTTTGAGATTGTCTCCGGCTTTTCTTTTTCATCTTTTTTCTTTTGCTTAACTTATTTTGTTTTTTGTTAAAACTGCCCTGTTTTAATCGATTTTTACGATTTAATAATTCACACTCACAAATATGCGAACAAGAACATGTTCTTTCGCCTTTATCTTTTTGAGTAATTATAGACTGACGATATTTTCTAGATTCGTTGACATTTCTCTGCTCTGTGTTATCAAACGAAACAGATATTGGCTTTAGATTTTTATTGGTATTCATATTTTTATATTTTGTATTATGCGATTTAGCACCATAGAACATTTTTTCAATAGGCAACGATACTGACTTCCTTTTGTGGGTTTGAATTCTCTTTACCTGAACGCACTTCTCAGGGTAAGTCACTTCATGATATCTACGTAATAATCGAGAAATAGATTGACATAAAATATATTTACATTTTGATTTTCTAAGTGAACGCTCACATGTACAATCTTGTGATTTTTGTCCGCAGAAACAACAAACACAAATTTCAGTATATGCATGCTGATTTTTAAATGAAGGTATATTAGTTTTTTCTTTGTTTTTGGATAAGAGAAGCCGTTTACGGCGATGTCTTGGTCTTCGAAGACAGCTACTACGAAATAAATTAGAGCAGGATCTACACAACATTTCAGTACACTTTATCTTCCGGGATGTGTTCATACACTTACAATCTGATTTTACAGCATCACAAATACAACAACTACAATGTTTATTCTGTGTATTAACATCTGTTGTAATACCAAATTCTCCCTTCTCATTTAAGCTTTTACTTATGAAGTTTTCATTTTTAAGACTTGTGTTACCTGCTATATTTTTGTCAATTCTATTTAAAGACGTTTCGGTTTTGTGTAAACAATTATTATCATAGTCGTTTTCGATTTTCTTGTTTTGAAAATTAATTTTTAAACCTTGTTTCCTATTTGATATTTCAGACTTCATATGGGCTTTGCAGAAATTTGATTGACAATTTGGGTTTTTAAGCATGTTAGATGGTTGGTTTCTTTTTATTCTATTAAACTTTAGTTTCGACAAGTTGTCTGATTTGCTTAAAATTCGACTACAAATACAGGAAATTTTAGATTTCAGATGGTTAGTAATAGTGGATTGTGGATAGTTTTCTATCTGTACCAAATTTGTTTGGCGACAAGTATCATCAAAACATTCGTCAGTTTCAATTTGACGTCTTCTATGAAAGCATTTACAAATGTATCGTGCATTATGTGCTACAGCTTCTTGGCATACCCCAGATGGACATAATTCTTTTTTTCCTGATTTTTCAATATCATACATTTTGTTTCTAATTTCATTTGTATTTAAAACATTCATATTATGTGAATCGAGCTTCATTTCAAAAATAGGGTTGCTCTGTTTAGTCGGCCAAGAATACATATGTGTCATTTGGGCGTCTGCTTCACATGTTGTATCTGAACACATTTTAGTTTTACCATCATCACATTTGCATGTGAAATTAGTCTTTTTATTTTTAAATGATTTCTTACAAACTCCTGCTGGGCACGCAGTTTTCAGGAGGAAATTTGTGGTTTTTATATTATGCGAAGGACAGATGCATGATTTTACTTTTTCTAGTTTCCCTAGAGCCATAACTTTGTCTCTAACTTCGTCAGGGTTTAATGTGCGCATATCAATAGAATTTACTTTTATGTTAAAAAAAGGTTCGCCTGTCTGGTCTTGTTTGCTATCTAATATTTTTTTCAAATTTCCTTGTTCTTTTAAAACATTTTTATCTTTAGGATTTTTTTTATATAATTTAGCTCTTAAAGCAAGACAATAGCATATAAAACGATTCTTTTTTTGTACTATTAGACCCGTTTTTTGATTTTTCGATTCTTTTCGAAATGTTTGTGATTGTTTCGATTTTAAAGAATATTTATTTTTACCTATATTACAAGTATCATCTGTGCATTCATTAATTTCTGCTTGCTTTATGCATTTGCAAACAAAGTTCTGCTTTTGATTTAATAAGGCGTCCTCACATAAACCCTTAACACAAGTGTTTTGGTTGAGTCTTCCTTTATCAAATCCAGGATAATTTATTTCTTTAAATTTTTGAGAATAATTATTACCGGGATTGATTACTTTATTTTTTAATTTAACATTGGTAGTTTTAATATTTTTCGTTATATTGCATGTTGAGTTTATACATTCAGTGGGTTTAATTTCTGCCTTTATTTTATTACATTTGCATGAAAATAAAATATTTTTCTTTTTAGCTGCTTCAGTACATAAACCCTCTTTACAAATATCTAAGTATTTATTATTTTTATCGAAATTACGGCAAATATGGTCAATTTTATTCTTATTCCTTAATTTTTTAGGATATTCTGAATCAATATCTTCAATAATTACATCTTTATAATCGCCAGTTCCATAGCATATGCAAGTATTTTTCTTTTTACGTTTCGATTTTTTTCCCTCTCCGTTAACATCGTTAACATTAATACAATTTGCATTTATGCTTCTGTCACAAATGCAATGAAAATATTTTGAAGCATCATGTGATTTTCGACATGGACCCTTCTCACATGGCGATTCGTTTACATCATTTTTCTTAAATTTATTATTTATACCATTAAAGGATACTTCTCTTCCTTTAATTTTTGGTCTTTGTGAGGTTTGATACTCGTGGGCTTCAAGGTCATTATATTTCTTTGCATTTGTTCTAAAACTTTGTCTTATATTTCTAGAATTACTTTTTCTTTTACGTGTCTTACTCGATTTGTCACGCATTGTTGGATTCCTTTTTAAGAAACTGTGGTTATGCGTGCCAGATTCTGAAGTGTTTGTAAATGATGATGAAAAATATAAGGGAGGAGTTATTACACCAGCTTCTTTATAAGTCACGTTATGTTGACTACTTTTGCACGAACACTGAGATTTTAAACGGGTAAAATCCTGAACATTGTAGATTTTTAGAGTACTATGATGAAAAATTTCCGAGATGCGACTATAACCCATTATAATCCATGTTTCGTTAAACAAGTTACTTTTTATATACAATCATGACATGGTTGGAATACATATAATTTTAATACATAAAATTTATAAATCAAATTTAAAATAAATACGTGTGTTTACACATACCTAAAAGCTTATCCTAAAAATTGGCCTAAAACAATTATTGAAATGTCATCAACACATCACTCAAAAAGATAAAGATCATAGAATAATTTCGTAGATAATATTATCATATGTACCATAGAAAAAAAAACTAGAATCATTATAGGGTATGGGTGGACGGATGATCCTACTCTTGCTAGACCAGCGTCCCAATGCCGATGCTTGACCTCACGTACATGCCATAAATTAAATATCTTACAAAGTAGGTATGAGGTGCTTGTGCCTATTGAACGCGGCTTTAATGATGAAGAACGGGAAATGTCGCTGACGAGAAAGGATGACCAGCCTTTGATAAGTCGCTAATCACTTTATTTACACTTTACGATAAATATTTGCTATTATTATCTGTAGCTTTCTTGTAAATGAAAAAGTCAGAATGAAGAAACCAGTGCTATTTATTAGGGAGAACTCGCGGTTGAAGCATTCCCTCATGTCTCTTTTTCCTCGTAGCAGTTCTACATCTATATCTCTACTGTTTATATATTACTATTTAAATCGTATCAATCAAAACTGTGATCGTAAAAGTATTTATAAAAACTTATAAAAATACTTTATTTAAAAAAGAAGTTTAATATTATAATAATATAATTTTATACAACTTTTTAGAAGTAGGTAATTTGTAATTAGAAACGTAGTGAATATTTTGAACTAAAATACTTAATTTAAACATTATAAGCTTTTACAATTAAGTCAATTATAATCAAGCCTAAATTACGCTAAGACATTTCTATCTTACTTATTATGTATAAGATATGCTATGCGTTGTTAATAGTCAACTTTTAAAAGTGCTGGAGCAAGGTTACCTGATGGCATTTATATTAGTTCTTGTTTAATTTTTTGTGATGTCGGGGTAGAACAATAATAACATTTAATCCATTAATCAGAATTATTACAGATATAGGTTTAGGTTAGGTATATAGTGGGTTCTACTTTTCCTATTTCCTATTTCAAAAAATTCGATATAAGTAGGTTTCTCTGCCAGCTGACTTTATTTATAGAAATACTCTTCTCATTATCACCATACCCTGCATATCCTAAGACATTCTGTTAGCCTCTTCATATGTTTATTCATCATTTCAAAATTAAGCTGTCTTGGAATATACACCTTGAGATGACTTCACTTCACTTAATATAGTAAGTACCTAAGTAAATAAAATACAGTAAAAAAATCGGCGACCAACGAACTTAATGTATTTCGTCTGCTGTCAATAGGATATATTTAATTTATATGGTCGCAATGATACAAAGTATAACTTAACTTATTACTTATAACGTATAACTTCATTAAGTTACTTAGGTATTACAAGCATCCATAGGCAACGCGCTTACTATTAGGCGGGCCATATGCTTGTTTGTCACCTTTGTTGTATCATCATCATCAGCTCTTAGAAACCCTCTGCTTGAGATAGCCCTCTCTGAAGGTTCGCCATCAAATCGATCAAAAAAAAAACTATAATGTTTCTATAACAATCTACACTGACGAGGGTGACTTGAATCAAATCCTTATATCGTAAAATAAAGTAAAGATCATTACCAAACACAAACAAAGTCTAATCTGAAGAAGAAACAAAACTGATGTTCACAAAAAACAAGTCCAAAAAAGAAATGAGACAGGAACTAAAGGAAGTGAATCAGAAGAGATTATGATAACCACAGAAGGAAAATTATAGTAAAGAAGAGCCAAAAAGAGCCTTAGAGAACTATCTAATCACAACAATCCTAGCGAGAATGATTCTTGCCTTGTTTTTTTTCAACTGTCTATTGCTGCTGGTCCGAAGGGCTCTTGCAGTTTCACCGCGCTTTGTGGCGAGTACAGAAAACACTCCGCCGGAATGGCAACCAGCACAAGGTACTAAAGTTGATAAACCTCTACTTGGGTGCATGCTTGCTGTGCATGCAATTCTAACTGTACTATACATTCGATGTGACTATATATACGTACTAGCTGTGCCCTGCGGTTTCACCCGCATATAATTTAGAAGAAATCACTGATTGTTGATTTAAAATACTTCAATAAAGACAATATTTTTATCGGGTAACCAGATGTTCACATCGCGGCATCGCAGGGCTCATTCGCGCCGCTAACCACTTTAGACATAGACCCGAGCCGAGTGTTGAATTATTTTAATTTTGTATTATCTCCCAAACTATGCGTGCAAATAACATGCTGTAAAAGACTATGGTTATCTTCATTATAAATTGTCTTTATGATGAAGTAACTCTTGTTCTTAAGGATTAATATGCCATGCTTAAAAATATAGCTCAGAAATTAATTTTTAATCTTCAACAAAAAAAAATTGCAAAATACCTTATTATTGCTCATGTATAAGACATAGATATATGCTATCGCTGACTTTTTTTATATATCGTTATTGGCCAACATTTTTGTAGAACATTGTATTGACGTATCATTAACCATTAAGCCAGCGCATGCGGCTAAAGAAGTTCGCGAGGGCTTCGACTTCCGACTTACGGAACAAAAATCAATTTTAAGGCTAACTAGAAACTGTAGACTAATGTTATATAACCTATACTATTCTTCGAATCCGACTGGTAGGTACAAAGATTAGCGTGTGTATGCGCTTCTTAAAAACTAGCCTGGTCGATTACAACATATGCACAATGACACGGAATAATGGAATTCACGGAATGGAGAAAAAAGGGACT
Source organism: Saturnia japonica (assembly GCA_033032175.1). Lineage (NCBI taxonomy): Eukaryota > Metazoa > Arthropoda > Insecta > Lepidoptera > Saturniidae > Saturnia > Saturnia japonica. The sequence continues at coordinate 16,665,084 of CM065309.1, read as the reverse complement.
CACCGAGTAACAGCTTTCACGCAGTTTGGAGGCCTCCTCTTGTGTTCACTCCTGTCTCAGCACGCACCATGTATGATAATTATTCAAGTTTTTCAAATAAAGTTTATTACTAATATATAGCGCAGTCACTATGTGTTCGCCGTTGCAATTTCAAGGACTAACTGACGTCGGTGAAAGGTAGGGGGTAGATAGAGATAGACAGATACAAGGAAAAAGGATAGGTTATGTATCATTGTGCATATGATTGTCATAAGCGCCTTATAGCCTAAACAGCGTGTTTAAGCAAATAAAATACTTTTCAGCTTTATTATATTTTACAGGTTTTTTTTATATTGAATAACTCGTATAATTTATAACCAAAATGTTCTAGTCCTTACCATTTCAAATTTCGAACTATACGTCCCTATGAGGCCGTGTCCTAAAAGTGCTTATCCTCTTTTTAGCGGAGGTGAGGAACAGAGAGTAAAGTTCCTTATCCGCCATAGAAAACGGAGGATGCTCCGACCAGACGGGTGCTATATCTGGCGGGGAGCTGCCCAACGGTTGTAGTCGGATTCTTGTATATATACTCAACTGTTGAGTTAATTTCTATAGCGCGATGTAGGATGCGTCGTATGTGGCTCGATAGATGTCGCTATGTGTCGCTATGTAGATGTTTCTGTTGTGGCAAGAGATGTCGCTACACTCTTTAAGCTTAGAAACCTTCAAATGAGGTACTATTATAGTACGGTGACTTTCGAGACATTACAATTTTAAAGAGTATTTGCTTGTTTTTTAAGTGAGTTCAACCTTTTTGAATAAAATCGGACTGACTTTTAAAATAAAATAAAATTTAAATCAAAAGCACTAAGGAGTATTGATTTCAACTTCGAAGCAAATCACCGCCAAAATAGCTTAATTTACGTTAGGAGATGAATTGCAATGAAATACGAAACACTTCTTCTATCAATTCTGTTAAAAACGGTTTATGCAAAATTTCAAGTAGATTGGACCAAGGAATCATGTTGTCTCATACAAACTTTGGCCTCCTTTTTTACCCCCTTAGGAGTAGAATTTCGGAAAATCCATTCTTATCGAATGACTACTGTATACAAAGAACACACCCTCCAAGTTTCAGTTCTCTACGATCAGCGGTTTAGGCTGTGCGTTGGTCCGTCAGTCAGTCATTCAGGACAAAGCATTTTATATGTGTAGATTTATATCTATACAAATAAATAAAGTTCAAGTGTCTGTAATCTGTACTGTCAAAATAACAGATTTTGCTAAATGCATATGAAAGTATATACGACATTTATGACAAAAATTTTAGTCCGTCTGTCTGGCCGTTTGTTCCGGTTATTCTCCGAAACGGTTGGACCGATTTTGACGGGTCTTTCACTGGTAGATAGTTGATATTATAAGGAGTAACTTATGCTACCTTTATTTTAAATTTTTAAAAAAAATATTATTCAATTTATGCGTTAAGAAGGCACTACAGCTGGTTCGGAAAATATCCCAGTAATCGAGAAGAACCAGTAAGAAACTCGATCGGGTTTATCTCTTTCTTTTCCGACTATACAGAAGTGTTAATATAAAACAATAATAATAATTTAATGGATTCACAGAGAGGGAGTCACTTCGAGACATCATTATAATTTACATAATGATCCACCTTATGACAGTAAATCCTACTGGACGGAAGAATTAGCACTTACTTGAGAATTGTATGTATATTATACGTACATGAATTAACTGGATGCTGTTCTGCCCTTCCCGGTAGTTAATGGCTAGACCACAGCGCCACCTATCGGGTCAAATTATAGCTCTGAAGTTTGAACAAATATCTACTCGATAAAACAAAGATATTTTATGAATATGAACGCAATCGATAAAGTCATTCAAAAGTTACGCGATCATTATAGGCTTGCGCAGACGAGATGTCCTTGGGGTACATTTTGACCGTCAAAAATAGATCGTATAGAACTTCGCGATTTTGCACGCGGTACTTATGTCCGTTGTGTGCAGTTTCTAAACGATTTATTTTGACGGATAAAAAGGTACACTGAGGACTGTTTCTCGTCTGAGACGCAGGCACGATTTTTTATACATACAGTAAAAGCTCCTTATTCGCGCTTCCTTCATTCGCGAATTAAATAAATGCGACCCAATTCCTTTATTCGCGGCTAAAGATTTCTTTTTTCGCGGATCTAATCGGTAAATTCACTGCTTTGACTGAAAACAAGGCCGAAATTGCGAATGAAATAGGACGAGGTGGGTTCGAACAGATTGAATCAAGTGACATTCAGAGGTTGCTTGAATCGCAAGATGAAGATTTGACTGAAACCGACTTGAGGAAATGTTAAATTCACAGCCTATTGAAAAAGAGGCTTCAACAAGCACGGGAAACGTGACATTTAATTTGAAAAATCTTATAAAATATAATAATATAAATATTATCTTATAAATCTTATAAAAAAGTATGTATCTTATAGTGAAGGTTTAAAATGGCAAATGAGCTTTGTGATTTCTTTATGAAAATTGATCGGTCTATGAAACGAAGTTTTATTTTTAAGAGGTAGATTGCTAATGCCACTGTTGAATATCAGTCTGAAATGAAGGAGCTTTTAAAAATTGCCAAACAATAAAAAATTACAAAATTCTTTACGCCTGAAGATAATAATTAATCAATATGGTTAAAAAAAACAATGAAATTCTTTTTTTATATACTTGTTTTTTATTTTGTCACCTAGGAACGTATCCCCTATAATCCCATCTAAATTACCATACCATATTCACGGTTTCCGTATTCGCGGCATATTTACGGAATATATACCCCGCGAATAAATACCTTTTACTGTAACAGTAAGTACATTTAAGATGCAAATGTATTGCTAAGTCAATGTCGGCTGTTATAGATAGATTCAGAGAATCAAAGTTAGTTGGTCTGTCTTTATTCAATTACCATGTACGTAACTAAACAGATAATACAAAAATTCCTACCGTGATGAATAATATTGGTGAGCAATTACAGGAAAATAATGTTATTTAATTATATGTATAAACGGGATAATTGCGTACGGGAAGCTATAGTACGCTAGCTGTATTATGCGGGTGCAGTTTCAAACAGTTACGAATAGTTAAACAGTAAGGATGGGTCGCCTAGTATTTCACTTGCTTTTCTGTTTTTCTTTATCGGGTAAGTTTTATTATTTTATATATCTAACTACTTATATAAAAACTAGCTTCTGAGATCTTGTTACTCAAAGAGATACATATATATAAATTTAAAGTCCTTTTGTTAAGGTATATGTTTCCAGGAATTTGGTTTTAAAATACATTTAATGTTTTCTTGTACCTATATAAAAATCGATGTTTGTATTATATTCCTTAAAGTCTCCAAAACGGCTGAAGCACAGACATTAAATTACGAACTGTAGCGATTTTGATGACCTTCATTTTAGCCCAGTGTGTGTTTCTTGTAAACTTTGTTAGTGATCGAATATCGACCCCAAAACGGCACATGTTTGTTTAGTACAATTCTTACGATTTCATAGATTTTACTGATTATGTATGTACATTTAGCTTACTCAAGCAACATCTACGTGAACGTAGTATGTAATTATAATGTCTAGTAAAAGTAACAAAATACTCTTACAACATTTTAAGTGTTTTTTTTTATCCATAGCGCTGTCGATCGCTGATAATGTCAATAATACACAAAGTATGAACACAACTTGTGTGACGCAAGAAAATGTAATTGTAAGTACTACAAATCATTACAACCTATATGCAAATTAACGTAAGTGGTAACAACAATAATAATACAGGCAAGACCATCCTGGCTGGTATACTCCTACGAGGTCAAAATAAAAGACAAAGAACTTTTGTTCAATCATTGTAATTTCGGAAAACATCTCAGTCATCGAGAAGAATCGGCAATAAGTTCGATCGGATGGTAGGTAAGCTATAAATGGACACTTTTTACACCAGCGATATCGCTAACGCGGTTCTCCCGCTCATTCCCAAGCTCTGGAAACCCTACTCATCGCAGGAACACACAGGCTGTAGGTTAATTTTCCAGAGAAGTTTTTCACGAAACGCGATAAACTACAAGAGTGTAACTATGAAGGAGTGCTTGGTGGATACAGATCCATACCACCTCGCTTGGTTACTGGATATACACCAGCTGATCGCAAAACGCGACACAACTTTGTGTGCTAATGTGCTAGGTATTATTACACTTTATGTATGATGGTTGCGATCCAATCGGAAACAATTGTGGTGTGTTCTACTATCCAACATTGTGTTATGAGTATGACTTTTCTTGTTTAAACTTCAAAGGCTGTTTTCTATATCAATATTACAAAGAGGAAAGATTTGATTTTTTGTTTGTAATGGATAAACTCAAAAACTACTGGACCGATTATAAAAATTCTTTTACCAATATAAAGCTACGATATCATCGAGTAACATAGGCAATATAATTAATAGAAAAATTAATTTATTCCTCGTAGAAATGTCGATAGTTTTAGACAAAGTATAAAAAATTACCTACACGGGTTCGTTGGCGCTGTTTGTCGTATAAAATCAACACGGTGAAACCACGGGTACCACAGCTAGTTCATTATAAACCACTTCATTTTGTTAGCACTTCCATAGCTATGTATTACTCTACTCTATGGTTAGCACAATCAACTTGCTTTTCGTAGCTCAATGCTGACTGCCTATAGGCGTGATTCGAAACTACTGAGTACTCAAATGGTATCGAACCTTTTCATTCGAGACTAGTACTTGTAATATATCATACACCCATTCGATACTGAGTACTAGTATTAAATCAATTGACGTCACGATAGCGTCCCTGCACCGAGCCTTTGCGGGTGTGTTGATGAGTGATGTGTTGCGGTTGAGCAGGCTGTGATATTTGATTGATAAATATCAATTTATGGACAATCGATAGTCATCGCTATATCATTAATCAAAATTGCCCATCGCGTCTATCAGTGTGTTTGAAATCTGAATGTAATAAACTCAAAAACCGAACGGATTTTTATAAGATTTTGATCAATGGTCCGTCCGTCACGAACAAGAAATAATTCAATAAATTTTTGTGCAAATAGGCTTAAATATGACTATGATTGTTGAAGATGTCGGAACAAATGATGCTGGCGAAGCTCGTGTTTCCCGTTCTTTTGCTTAATCTCAGTATACAACGCAACTCATTTCAGGTATTGAATCAAAGTATGGATACCTCATTTGATACCACTTAAAAGATCTGCTCAGTACTCATTCAATTTTGAATAAAATTATTACATTCTTGAACGATGCTTGTTCTCGCCCTGCTTAAGAATTAATCGATATCGTCCTTTCGACAATATCAAGTATTTATTCAGGTATCGAATCAAAGTATCGAAACTTCTTTCGATACAGCTTTAAAGTTTCGATACTAGTGAGTTACAAGAAAAGAAAAGTCGTCGTCGATTCATCCCTAAAATGGGCACGCACAAGCAAAAATTGATAAAGGACTCACAAGTATCGAAATTTTAACAAGGAATCGAATGCGGTTTCAATAATTTGATTCTATACCTGAATGAGCACGATATCGATTCATCCCTAAGGAGATCAAGCACAAGCAAAAATCGATATAGAACTCACAAATATCGAACCTTTGAAGCAGAATCGTATACGGTTTCGATACTTAAATAATTACTTGGTATTGATGAAAGGGTGGTATTGATTACCTACTACTACTGTCTGACTACCTGTCCTTTCATATTGGAACATAAAAAGTAAACAAATACTCTATTGACTAATAAACGACATTACCTGTAAGCGTCGCGTCCCGCTGTCTGTGTCCCTATGTACGCTTAGATCTTTTAAATTACGCAACAGATTTTAATGTGGTTTTTACTACCATTTAAGAGATTGTAATATTGTCCTTTACAGTTTTCCATTTAAATAAATACCGTAAAAGATATCACGAATTCAAAACTATGCGCGACCAAAGAAATCCCTGTCATCAATACGGTCGCTTTCGGTTGGCCGGTACTCCGGCACTTATGATGAATTGCGCGTCGCGAGCTAAACGCGCTATTCGTAAATATGAAGTTACTTAACATACTTTAGCGGAGGTGAGGAACAGCGAGTAAAGTTCCTCATCCGCCATAGAAAAGGGAGGATCGTCAGACCAGACGGGTGCTATGTCTGGCGAGCAGCTGCCCCGACTGTTGTAGTCGGGTTCTTGTATATATACTCAACGATAGAGTTAATTTCTATAGCACAATGTAGGATAGTAGGATGCATCTTATGTGGCTCGATAGATGTCGCTACGTAGTTACGTCGATACGTTGATGCGTCAGTTGTGGCGAGAGATGTCGCTACAATACCATCATGCCTGCATCCCCGAAGTGTTAGGCGTGTACACCCACAGTTTGCCGGGTATGTTTTAGGTCTCATGTAATAAGGTACGAGCCTTTTGCCATTAATCGGGCACAATGCTAAACTCCGAGGTTCTACAGATAATATAATTAAAAAAACCTAATAACACTTTGCTCGACCTGAGAATCGAACCTAGGATGTCAAGCATAGCAGTCGCGTTTAGGACAGCAGTTAGGAGGTAGTTATGAAGTTATGATCTATCAATATTAAAGCGATAAACTCTAATTAACATAAAATAAACCATTTTTTAAATTTTACCCGTGCGAAGATGGGGCGAGTTGCTGGTTTATAATAAAACAATATGAAAATCTAGACATATTCTAAAAATACAAGTTAATAAATGTATATATATACCTAACAAGTTAACAAGTATAACAAGTTATAAGTATGTTTTATGGTAGATTAATTAATATAGGTATTATTTTGTATAAAATTCCGTCATGATCAATAAGTTTCAGTAGAATTCCCAACTTGTTTTTCATGAATAAGGTAAATATGTAAAAAATACGCAATATTTATTTAAAATTTATATTACTTTATTTATTATAAATGTATTTATTTTAAAATTTCATCAAGCTAAAAATTGTGTCAAGCTAAAAAAACAGACGCGGGTCTACGGTATTTTTATTAACAGTAGGTAGCCCATACAAATGTTGACGTCAATAAGATAAACTCATGGAAAACCTAGAACTATATTATGTGTATTGTGTTTATTAATAACAATTGTGTTTATCATATTACTCATTATTATTTAATGGGTAAAAGAACCAGAGAATAAATAAACCCCTAGAATCGAGCGTAACCTCAAATAAATATTAACGTCAAGTAATTTAATAAAGTATTTATAAAAAAAAAAAAATCCGTAATAACTGACCAGAATATATACTTAAATTGAAATATTTAATAATAATCATCATATTAATTTTATATAATTATCGTGAGTAAGGAAATCAAAGCCGGAAATTTGAAAATTAATAGGTATATTACTGTAAAAACAGTATTATAAATCAAGTTATATAATTTCCTGTAATATTATTAAGTGAGCAGTTATTGTTTAAATAAATATATTATTACACCATATACTTTTTTTCAAGATGTCAAACTATCCATGCTACCTCGGTTTCCCAGATATTCTTAACAAAACTGCTTTTTACATTTTAATGGTAATATAGTATGGAGTAAACAGTTGCTGAATTTCAGTATCCGTGTAAAAATATAATAATGTTTTTTTTTCAATCGCACTTTTCTTTAAAACATTTAAATAAGTTAAGAATAATCAAGCCTTAAAGTTGGTTGAAGTTTGTAGCCTTTGTAGTAACCTACTTTAACAATTTACCTAATTATTGGAAGAGGAATAATAAGTTTGATGGTACCTGTACGTGGCTGAACCCATAGACCAATAACCAGAGGGCTGAACCGTAACCACCATACACTGCACTTTGTCTTTAGGATGATAATTTTGACAGGTCATGCCTATGAAGTTTCGTATTTTTTCCTTTAAATTGTACTACAAATAATGTCTTACTTGATTTATGCGTACCGCCCACTTAGTGAAGTACCACGCATAGGTAATAAACAACAAAAAACTATCGAAAATCGGGTTTGAAACTAAATAAATCAAACAAATAAAATTTATTTTTAGGTTACTATATTATTTTTTGTAAATATTAAAGTTATTTGCGATTGTCTGTCGCTCAATTACTTATTGGATTCTATCGTTTATGATTCTACCTCTACACACAGATATTCTTCTGCCAAGTCTTTTAAAGCCAGCATGACATCGAGGACCGGTGATGGATCGCTGATCTCTCCATGATCACCGTTCTTTCGTATTGTACTATGATTACCATTAAGAACAGCACCGACAATTTACCGAGCTACTGTTAAAAAAGTCACTACCTGCCCTGAATCAAGCGCTGATGGTTGAATAATAACGAGTCCGGGCAAATTAAATCTTGTCATGAATCTAATCATTCATTTGTAAAACAATGTAAAGAACACGATAGTAGAAAATTGTCTTTTAATCTACTACTCATCTCAAATGGTCAAAGCAGTGTTCACAACCTATCGTACCAGTAAATTATCGTATATTAGAACAGACGTTGTATTCTACCAGCTTCCGCTGAAGAGCTGTTCAATCTAATGTCCTCCTCTCCTTTCCACAACAGAACCAAACGCGCCGAGCTTCGGAGTCACAGTTTTACGGTAACCACCATCTCAGCCCGAACTAAAAATTTCTCAATGGCTTATCTTTGTCCCCTTGACACATTTCCCGGTCACTGTGTTCCTTGCTCGTTATGACATCGGGTTATTTAAACATAACGTGAAGAGATATTTATGCAGGCTGGCATGATAGCGGCGACCGCTGACGGGTTGTCTATGAGGAACAGTACCGTCAATTTACCGAGCTACAATAAAAAACCCCATTTTTCAGCTTTTGGTGAACACAATTATAGCGAACGCCACAGACGTTATTCTGATTCTCGCCTCAGTATGACTTTCTTTTTAGATCCCTTATTTCGTTCTCCACCTTAAATTTTAAAATTTTAGAACTTACGATAATAATTTTCTATCGTATATCTAACTATCGTACGGTTGTGAACCCTGATTTCAAGTCGCATTGCAGCTACATAATGCTACTCTTCATCACATTAATTAAATAGAGACTGAATTTAAACATTAATTCATAATATTCTAGCCTATAATAAGATAATTCTGGTTGCGGTCCTACAGAGAACAGAGGCTACAGGTCACCATTTAAAAGTAACAATAAAATATTGTTTTCAGAATTCCGCTACAGTTGTCGACACGTGCTTCAAAGACTTGGTTCAAACGCAAATCCAAAATGACACCACAGCAAGGTAACATTTTAAACTTTTTTTTATTTAATCGCAAAGATATATTTTAAATGATAAAGATGTGGGAAGAGCAAGAGATAGATACCTAGCCACGATGTGAAGCAACCACGCTTTCCGTTACTGTGTTGCCAGATAATCTTTAAAATACACTATGGTGTGCGTGAAACTTCTCTCTACCTCCTAATTTCTTATTTAACAGAGCGCTGTCAGAAAATAAGTGTAAATGGAGCAACCTCTTCGGGATCATTGGTTAGAGTCGGCGTCCCTCAGGGCTCGATTTTGGGACCATTTTTGTTTCTCGTTTATATAAACGATCTACCGTCCGTTGTTGAAAATGGTGCTGGCATGGTTCTTTTTGCAGACGACACTTCACTTATATTCAAAGTGAAAAGAATAGATTCGGAGCTTAGGCAATTAAACAACACATTATTTAAAATCTCTGAATGGTTTGCTTTAAATAATTTACTACTAAATGCAAACAAAACCAAATGTATGAGATTTGTCTTGCCCAATGTTCGGCGTGTTGATAGTAGTATCAAGATAGAAGGGAATTTAGTAGGCTTAGTTGATGGTACTGTCTTCTTGGGCATTACCCTTGATTCAAAATTACAGTGGGGTCCGCATATTAAAACTTTGGCGGGAAGATTAAGTTCTGCTGCATTCGCAGTACGCAAAATTCGTCAGTTAACAGATATTGCCACCGCTAGGTTAGTCTACTTCGCTTACTTTCATAGCTTAATGTCTTACGGTATTTTGCTGTGGGGTTCAGCAGCTGAGGTAGATACCATATGTATATTACAAAATCGGGCAGTTCGAGCAATTTACAATATGAGACCCCGCGAATCACTAAAGAACAAGTTCTAGGAATTTAGTATTTTAACTTTGCCCTCCCAATACATCTTTGATAACTTAATGTATGTCCGTAAAAACTTAGACAAGCTGGATTTTGTCAAAGATCAGCACAATGTAAATACTAGAAATAAAGATAAATTAGTCGTACCGTGTTTTAGACTTAGTAAGACTAATAAAAGTTTTAGGTTCTATAACAAGATCCCAAAGCACATTACTGATTTACCTGACAAACAAGTTCGAGGACCATGTCAAGCGGGTTTTACTGTCAAAAGGTGGATTATAGGGTGGATCATTATGTGAATGATAGTGATGTCTGGAAGTGACTCCCTCTCTGTGCATCCACTAATATATTATTATTGTACCTGTTATATTTGTAACATTTGTACAGTTAACAAAAAAAAAGAGATAAACCCGATCGAGTTTCTTACCGGTTCTTCTCGATGTCTGGGATATTTTCCGAACCGGCAGTAGTGTTTTGACATTCATAAGTGCCTTTTTAGGGCCTAAATTGAATAAAGATTATTTTGATTTTGAATAAATCTTAATATTGCAAGGTGTTATCTGATATAACGATATTATAAGAAATAGTAAGTCGTTAAAATTTTCATAGCATAAAAGGAATTATAAAACAAACTAATTTTGTTAAGTTACTCCTTAGCTAAATTGGCTTAGGTAACTTAGGCTTCCAAGGCAAAGAATTAATTTACGAGCTTTCAACATATTGTATTCTTATAAAAAACTCTATGATCACAAAATTTAATATACATACACTTGTATGCCCATACAGATGTGTGTTATGATGTATTATTAATTTACTGTTTCTTTTAGTTTACTTTTAACTTTCAGGACATGTACCAATTTCAATGATTTTACAACAAAGATTGATACATTTTATAATATCTCATTGAGCACGTGCTACGACAAAAAATCACAGAAGAAATATCTCCCAGCAAAACCAATACTTGTGGATATGCTTAAATTGATTTTCAAAGACAATAAATTAGCAGGTAAAGAAAATTATTTATAACTAAGTATTTCCTTAATTTTATAAGATGTTTAAGTTGATTTAATCCCAATAAAACCATATCTTGTATAAAGGTAGGTAGGGCATACAGAATTGGAGATTTCTCTCTACTTGGTGCAATCCGACTGATGGTGGTCCTTACAGAAGATCACAGTTAAATTTAATATCTTATATTGTATACCTTCACAGAGTAGGGTTCCCAGAGCAAATTGGTGTAGGGGTGTTAACGTCGGCAATGTACTAGTGATACATTACCATAATACCGTTACAAGCACCCATAAGCTAAAGTAGCCGCTTACCGACAAGGGAGCCGTATGCTTGTTAGCTACCTTCGTTTTTTTTAATCGTTATAATCATAGCGTTGTGACCACAATCTCACCTGATTTTAATTGACGATGTTGCCCAAGATGGTAGCACGCTAAGCCTAGTGGAAGACTGGCTCTTAAGTCCAGCTGCCGGAACACACCTACTGGTGTTTGGCGACAGATTACAGATAAGATTAGAAAAAGCCCTACACAATGCTATGGTTTCATCACGACGTTTTCCTTCACCGAAAACCCAGGCTCATTGCAGGTATTCGAACTCACGTCGATCGACGCGAAGTTCTTACACGCAACCAACTGTGCCAACATTGGTTGTATAAAATTTGTAATCCATTGTGTTGCGATCATCATGAACATGATGAAGAACCTGTCATAGTGACTCTTTTAGTTTGTCACGTTTCGGTATCGACCATTGTGTATCCAGTTGCCGAGTGGCTTGCAGGCTGGAATGACAGCGACGATCGGCCATGGATTGCCTACGGTATCTCTCGGTGGTTGCCGTAGTTCTTGGATTGTATACTCTGTTTACAATTAGACACAGTACTTATCGTCATTATGCCGTCCTAATAATACAAGACAATTGTTAAGAAAAAAGAAAACCAACTTTAATAATTTTGAAGAGTTCTCTGGTGTATCTCCGAAATCGATGATCCAATATCAATGAAATTAAAATGAGACCACCCTTGAAGTATGTCTTATACAACAAAAAAAGAATCATCTAAATTGGTTCATGAACAAAGAAGTAATGGCTGAACATTCATAAAAAAATAAACATTCGAATTGAGTAACCTCAGTCTTTTTTTGAAGTTAGTTAAAAAAGTGTATTTAATATGTATAAACTGTTTAATTGCTTTAAAACTATTTAAAAAAGTTAAATGAGTTCACATCATTATAATTGGTTGGTAACTTCATCATGTCGCACTTCCCTCACATGAAGGACGCGCAGCTCTAAATTTTACTCTTTATTAAACGCGTCATTAAATATCTAATTTAAAAAAAAGTTTATTCAAAACATTCATAACCCTTATTTTCTTACATTCAGAATTGTCGGCGAATAATCAGTTTTCGTGTTTAAAAGCTAAGGAAGTCAGAGAAAACATAACTGCATGTATCACTTTTAAATATTTGCGATCCAACGACACTTCCAATTCTTATCTATGGCATCGAAGGACATCGTTGAATTTTGCTGTAAGTATAGTTTTATTATTTGAAGTTATTTAAAAATTGTACAACATTAGGGTAACAGCGTTTACAGTCTGAGGAGCGGCAGTAATCGTACCGGCAACGTCGAAATTATCGTATCGTATTTAACGATTTCTGCTCCAGAGGGCCTATATTAAGAGACAAACATCTTAGCATTCCATGGATTCATCGTGTGGCAGAGAGAGGGAACACGAGCAGTCCCCGGGACTTGCGACCCAGGTGTAGGTTTAAGGGGCCCCCTTATGATGCACATCAGTGCTCACCTTGACTTCCCAAGATACCCTCCCTGCCAAGCCAAATTTGGTAAGAGCCTGTTAATGCTGCTTTAGATACACGTTCTAAGATAGAACTTACTGCTTTTCTCGACAGACCGAGGTCTTTTAGCAAGCTATAAAGAGATTGCGCTGGAATACCTCACTCCCACTTCTACCGCATATAAGTTTACAGCATAGCCGTTTTTCGTCACTTCATTACATAGATCGTAATATTTATTAATTTTGTTCATCTTAAAAAAATCGTATTTTCGTACTATAATTTGAGAATTATGCTATCGTACATTGTACGAAGGCATGCAATTGTTCGTATTTGAAAAAAAGGCGGTACCCTCAAGCAAATAGCAACTACCAGGGGCTTAGTATCGTTGTCCACCGCCTGTAGAACATTTTTTTAACTTGTTGGTGTACAAAATCAGCAATAACACAGGACCTTATTCCGTCTTCCGCCCCGTACGACAACCTTTTTTTTTTGCTCCTCGGTGAACAAAACACGGGCTTAGATCGAATTTAAAGTTGGTATTAATGCGTACTAGGATAAATGTTTATCTGGTACATGGTATAGAACCCTGAAACCTCGTACGCCTACATGTCTGCAGGTAGTAGACAAGATATATGATGACCGATCGTATTTAGGGATGCAAAATGCAAACGATACACCGAAGTTCTAATAGAAAATATCGTTATTACTAAGTGCATATTATCGATGATTATTTTAAAGTTGTTTCGTTTGATATAAACTTTTAAATATAGAGACGACTCTCTGTTTTGATACTAACTTTGGCGAAAGTTCTGGTATTTGTTTAACCATTAGTTCCGAATGGGATTACAAAACGTTGCCGTATTGGTACTATCTCCTAATCAGTTTTAATTGGACCTAGATTATTGGGTAAAGAAATGAATGAAGAGCCCTTCCAGATAATTAGGGAATAGCTAAACAGTTTCAATTCAAATTTTATCGTTTGTGAATTTTATTGTCATTCACAATTAAAATTGATATTTTTTTGAACTTGGTGATCAAATACTAGATGCTTAAAGTTTTTCCTTGCATCAAGTATTTGAATAAACATCACTGTTTCGATACACCGATGCTCTTTTACATCGATGCTTTTGAAGAACATCGATATATTGATGTTTTATTAAAGCGTAGCTTGCATCCCTAGCCATAACTCAATAGTGGGTCGCTTTAAATTGTTAATTATAAACATGGTGACTTCATATCCGTGTAGTGGCCGTGTGGCGGTAGACTCCTGATGGATGTCGTTGTTCTTGCATTGTTCTTAGCATAATCTCTGGCTTAGAATGGAAACAATACTGATCGGAAATGAAGGCCGGTCCGCCTAAGGCTACCTCATCATAAACTAAATAATAAAACTATTTTTATCCTTAATATTATTCACAACACAGTTTCACAGCACACTAGCCGAACGAAAGTTGGTTTCCTTTATTGTGCAACAAAATAACTTAAATCTAAATATGAATAAAGGTAGAGCATTTTCTAAAGCCTGCGTGGAGCTACCAAAACCCTCAAGTTGAAAGTCTGTCGCCAATCATCTACGAGGTGTACCTACTCTGGCAGCTGCACTTGAGAATCAATCTTCTATTAGGTTTAGTATCTTATTATCTTGGGTAACATCGTTACTTAAAACAGGTGACCTATAAACTTATGAAAGGCTAAATCACTGGTTCTTAACCGTTACAATCTTGTTATCCCTGTGACTTATTACCTTATTAGGAAAACTCATTTTACCCCAGCCCCCTAAACTTTTCACAAAACCGAACAATCTTAATTAATCATAATAAATTGGATAAAAATATTAGATCTTTACTTAGGCAAACACCGTTTTATATAGATTTTTTTTTTTGTAAAAAGTACATTACATTTTTATATTCGAAGTACTGCTTATTATAGTCGATGTACTTTTACTATTTTAATGGAAAGTTTCCTGAGGACGGGAATATTTGAACTTTTTAAAGGCGTTTTTCACCACCTTAATGGATTTGTAATTTTTCTCTTTAAAAAGCTTGATTACTCCCGTATGATTGCGATTTTACTGCCGTGGGAGTAACTACCTCCAGATTCGGAACCTAGGGGCTAAACCTATTTATGGTAATAAATATATATATATTTAAATTTTTTTTTATTTTCTTTATTATTGCTTTCAGAATATGGCATGTAAAACTCGTGCAATTGATATGAAAAAGTGTACAAAAAAGGTTTTAACAAGGGTGAAGTGTGAAGAGCCATTAATTGAATTAACCAGTTCAATGTTCGATGTTGTCATAACAAACTGTAAGCAAGAGAACGCACATAACAATACGGTAAACTCCTGTTTATTATCTAGTATACCTACATAAAAACCTTGTTTTCCGACGACGCGATGTCTGTAATAAATTTCGCTAGATGGCAGGGCACAACATTGTGTCCGACTGGAAAATGAAATGTAGCGATTTGTCTCTGGTAGACGGTAGTGATTGGTAGTGATCATTTACACATACATTATCTATCGATTAATTAATAGTCATTTTTACATTTACACTATTGATTAATCGATACTCGGGTTTCATCTATCGATAATCCAAATCTGGTGTATTTTTTAAGGAGGGCATTGACCATAATATGGGGCTGTATTTTCTGAACTTCATCCTAGATTTGCCCGAATAACGCATTGAAGAGACAAACACATACATCTATAGGATTTAGCCTGCGAGAGAATGAGATAGAGCAATTACACACAGTTAATATACAAGTCCTGGTTTTCATGGCTACGATTATTGGCATAAGGGTGTGACGACCAGATCTTTACTCCCGCAGTGTTGTATATTACAGCTCGAGTCTTGCTGTTAAAGGATCTTTAAAAAGAGATTTTAAAGATGATATTTTCGTGTTATCTGTAGGTTACAATTGTACCGCGTGTGAACTGCACACGTTTTTTTGATTTGATTTGGTTTCCTGAATAAGTATCAATACAACAAAGAGTTGACAAAAATCTCAAATAATAATTATTTATTTTACAGGTGCCGGATGCGTCATCCCATCCCACAGCATTTTCCTGCATAACTTTGTTTTTTACCGGTTTATTAATTAATATCGTTGGCTGGTTACTTGAGTAAAAAATTTGATTGTTCAAAATATAATGTATTAATTATGTTTAAATATTGTAATTAATAAATAATAAATCATACAAAATTGTTACTAAACTGTACTCCCAAAGCTCTTTGAAAAGAAAAACGTGACTATGCCAATACAGAAAAATTATTACTAAATATAAAAAAAATAATTAAAAAGGGCATTTTAAGCCATATAAACATATTATCTGTGCAACGATGAATAAAATGGTAACTTATTAGAGTTAAATTATTATGAAGAATAAAATTTTGGTTACGCTTATGGGAAAAAATTTTGGTTTCTTCTAAAACTTGGCCCAAAACATAGAGCTCGATCGAAATTAGTGTTCATATGGGACTTTGTTCTCTAACCAGTAATAATACTATAGGGGTTGTTTGTTGTTGGGAAATAATTCACATGTCTAAACCGCTTGTTGAGTTTGACCGAGGATTACCATTTGTAGAATTCCTCATTATTTGGAAACAACTCGATTGAAGATTTTGTAAGGATTAATAATATCTGAAGAAAATAGGTATCTAACTTTTAACCATTTATTAAGAATGATTCATATTCATTCATTCATGGACCCGGCCCGAAGTATTATGAATCATCTCTTAATCTATCCGTAACTGACACATGAATAGTTCGTTAATAATAAATAAAAAAATAATTAAATTA
This sequence comes from Saturnia japonica, assembly GCA_033032175.1. Taxonomy (NCBI): domain Eukaryota; kingdom Metazoa; phylum Arthropoda; class Insecta; order Lepidoptera; family Saturniidae; genus Saturnia; species Saturnia japonica. Next base: position 16,648,348 of record CM065309.1, on the reverse strand, counting down.
CTAGTGCTTGTATTGAATCGATTTCCTATCAAAACATTTGTGAAAACACAAAAACTAATGACTATTTCCATTTGTAAGGTCACGCTGTAATGGATTATATTCGCCATGACTATAAGTGTAATCTACTTGGTAGTGAAACTCTTTGGAAATTGCGCAAAATGCGGCAAATAAATACCAAGAGCACGTTTCACCCCGCAAACCCCGAGGGGGTAACGTAACGTTCTTGATGGTCATGATTACATTCATGCGAATTTAAAAATTTAAAAAGATAAGCTCCGCCCACCTTTATAAATTACAGACCTCTAAAAGACATTGATCTAGTAAATTTTAATCGAATTGTGGGTAATATCGAGTGCCATAAGATATCTGAATTAGATTCTGTTCATGAAATGGTTGAGTGTTTCAATGATTTAGTTTTAGGACTTATCGATCAAAGTGCCCCGTTCAAAGCTGTCTATATGAAAAAACGTGAAATCCCTTGGTTGAGAAGTAATGTACGATACATGATGAGGTTACGTGATGAAGAGCATGGTTCAGCTTGTTTCTTGAAATCTGATGTTCACTTTAATGAATATAAGACACTAAAACATTTAGTTACTAGTTCTATTCACTCTGAAAAGAAAGCTTATTTTGAGCAGCATATTAATAACAACATGAATATGCCTAAGTCTTTATGGCGGCATCATAAATCATCCATACTGCCTGATAATAAACTTAGAGATCTGCCTTCTTATTTTGACAATGCTGATGATATTAATAATCATTTACTTAGTATTCCTGGTGGTCATTCCACAAGTATATATAATCTCACTATCTAATACCGTGTCGGAAAGTGACATAACTAAAATAATTCTGGGTATCAAATCGAATGCCGAAGGGATAGACCGTATTTCATCGAATATGATTCTTTTAACACTTCCGAAAAACTTGAAGGTAATTACAGATATTATAAACCGGTCAATACTTACGTGAACATTTTTATCGCAGTGGAAAACTGCCTTAGTATATATACCCTATCCCTAAGAACGATAATCCATCCAGCTTCAAGGATCTTAAACCAATTAGTACCTACCATATCTATCAAAGATCCTGGAAAAGGTAGCATATAGACAAATGTCAGTATTTTTGGAACAAAATAATATGCTTCCTATTTTCCAATCTGAGTTTCGGAAAGCACGCAGTACTACTACGGCCCTAATTAATGTAATTGACAATTTATTAGCTAACCAAGATGCAGTGATGGGTTCTATTTTAGTTCTTTTAGATTTTTCTAGAGCTTTTGATTCTCTCAGTATTCCTTTTCTGCTCTCCAAACTTACTTATTATGGGTGCGAAAAACAAGCTGTTGACTGGTTTTACAGTTATCTTGTTAATCGAGACCAACAAGTTGTATTACGTAGGACTGACGGTTCCAATCTCATCTATAAAATCTGCGCTGTCAAGAGAGGCGTGCCTCAAGGTTCAATTTTGGCACCTCTTCTTTTTCAGTGCAGTTTTTATTAATTATATCAAAAATTGTAAATATCATATCTACGCTGATGACTTGCAAATATATTTCCCAAAACACCGTTTAGATGTTGACAGTTCTGTAAAGAAATTAGATGATGACTTGGATAACATATATCAATGGTCCATCAAAAACTCTCTTGTACTTAATCCTGCAAAGTCCAAGTACGGAATTTTCGGTTTTAAAAGCCAGGTTCAGTACATAAGTTCTATTTATCCCAATATTGTAGTGAATGGAGAATCAGTTGAACGAGTGTGCGAAGCCAGAAGCCTGGGAATGGTTTTAGATGAACGAATTCATTTTGAATCCCATGTGCTTGAAGTAGCACGCAGCTGTTTCTTTGCCAGCTTTTCGTGGCACCTTTAGATATCAGGCTACAAAATGTTGGAATAAACTACCTCCACCAATTCAAAATGCCATGTCCCATTTCAACTTCAATTCCAAGTTTAAAGATTATCTTCTTTTGGAGCAATTACGTTAGCCTGGTATTTATTTCTTTATTTCTTTATGTTATATCAGTTACAATTATTATTATTTTTACTTTAAATACCTATTTATTATTATTAACTTATACTAGTAGATATAAAACACTTCATGCTTAGTATTTATTTATTTTAAACACTACGCAAGACATAACTCTCTGGGCATTGAGTAAAAATCAGCCCTCGAGGACTAACCTCCTCCAGCATATATTATGCTGACTCGAGGCCCATTTGCTACATACACATGTATTCCATTAACTATTAAGTATTGTTTTTTTTCTTCTATTTATTTTTTATTTTCTTTTGTTTTGTGTGTGAAACAAATATATGTATTTTCTTTCTTTCTTTTCGTGATGGAATAAAATTTTTGCTTAAAAAAAATAGCAAGCAAAGAATTAGGTCAAACAGAACGCAGCCAAGTTTATAATATATACATACTGATAACTTTGGGAGTTTTTGGCGGGATCTTGAAGTGACATGTTGTGGTTGTTATTGTTAATTCATTTACTTAGGTTTTTGACCCTATATTATGTAATATTGGTGGAGTTTTGCGTGATATAGTTTGGTTTTTGTGCATAAGTGAGGTGGATTATAAATATTAGCTGAAAGCATTCATTCCGAGATCCCACAAAAACTTCCTAGAAACTTCTAACAAGGGAACCACCATCTTGTTAGGATACTGAATCGTCATAACATATGACAATATAATTCACTCGATAATGGCAGTAATGATCTTCATTAAAGAAGACCGGTTGCCAAGTTAGGAAGAAGAAGAAGAAGAAGATAACTTTGACGGGACTTTCCTGTACATATTCTATATTTCGTATAAAGATATGTAAGTTATGGAGAACAAATGAGGGTCAGTGACTCTTGTAGAATGCTTAAACTATACAATTCAATAAATAATCTAATCATAAACATAATCTTGATTGTATGGTTTTTGGTGTATATTTTGTGTAGATATGTAAATAAACTACTTACTTTGGTTGAAATACTTTAGTATCAAATCAAGTAATATTCTGTATATACATAATTAAGATGATCTTTATATGTTCAATTGATTACCTGAGGTTCTTTCGGAAATTTTGGTAATATAGAACCTAAGTAGTGGCGGTTTTTCTTTTTATATTCCAATTCACGTATCTGTCTAGATACAATGTGTAGTTTTAAGCGACGTTATTTAGAAAGGTGAGATCAAATACCGGAATTTTCTTCGGGTCTTCGGTTTTATTAAAAACTGTATTTTTATTGGATTAATTATATTTTTTCGAGGTGACATCGGTATCTTCTTAAAATTTTATCTCGTCTTACAGCTCACTTTCCGCACTCACGGAAAAAATAATCCGAAACAAGAGACGACAAGAGGTATATAAACCCAAACCATGCACCATGTTTGTCCAAGCCCAAGTCCGGTGAAGCTGTAAAAGCCGCAGCGGCTTCAGGGCCCCTAAGGCTAATAGTGTAGTCAGATCTAAAAAAAAACCATGTTTGGTTTTTGTAAAGTTTGTCTACCATAATTAATTGTAATCTTGTTAGACTGAGCTGAGTGTTAAATAAAACTTGATGAATAAATATATACTGAGTGTAAACATTACTAATTCTGTTAATATTATTAAATGGCAAGCTATATAAATAAGCATAAAACTGCGTTAAATTATACGACTGCGTTACTTTTACCAAAATGTTACTTTTTGAGCAATCCTTGGAAACTTTACGCTATCGGCCACTGGCAACACTGATACTAATTACTGCTCCGAGCTCTCTGGTTATTTACTTAATTAAAGAGGTGATTTATTCGGATGATATTTTGATATTCAATATATTTGTTAACTCATGTCAGGTTCCCGTACCTATAATTAGGTATTAGTCAAATAATAGTAACCGATTCAATATTCGCTATTCGCTACCTACTTGAATCTAATACTGATTGTTGTAAGTAATAATCTATGATGCTTGTCTACGGATAATCTATGATATGTGATTTATGTCTATGGAAGTTTGTACGATCATTGTAAGACATTTTCTGAACATTTAAATTCAATTTACTTAGAAATCCAGTGAATCTTTCATTGAATAATAAAACACTGATATTAAGCATATCTATTCTCTACATAAAGAATGTGTGTATAAAATAAAAGATTGTTGTGAATATATTATTATAAAATATTATTAAATAATATTATTATTAAATATCCGTTTGTTTTTTATATAACGTGAATGAAAAAGTGACTAAATTTTCTGTCATATTAATAAACTAGCTGTGCCCGCGGCTTCGCTCACGTGGACTACAGAATGCCCGTTGCGAATCTTGCTCCTCCGCTCCCGGCTATTTTAAAGACAATAATGCTTATTGTGGGTGTTCCTTAGTGGATATATGTATACTTTCCCTAACTTTCCCCAAAATAAAGGTAGCTAAGTTACTAACTAATTCCTACTAACCTATTTCTTTTTCCAAAATAAAGGTACTTAAGTTACTTCCTATAAAATCATCTATCTACCAGTGAAAGTCCTGTTGAAATTGGTCCAAACGTTTCGGAAATTACCCGGAACAAACAGACAGACAAGAATTTAAAAAATGCGTTTTTTTATAATAGGCATCGCATATTCTTTCATATGTATTTAGTAAATAAAACTATTATTTAGACATTACAAACAGACACTTCAATTTTATTTTTTATTGTATAGATTACGAACTGCCGTTAACGCCAAAATCTTTAGTAGGTATATTAAAATATATTAATTTAAAAAATATCACTATGTCATGTACAACAACTATAGATTTTTATACATGTCCATTATAAACGCCAATCGATTAATTTTTTAGTTGGTTCTAAACACAAAATAAGAAATATTTACATTTGAAATTCTCTAAAATATATATATATATATATATATATATATATACGACAACACGTATGCAATCACGGCTAGTTACAAGGAACTGAAGGAAACTCTAATATAATACGAAATACCAATAGATACCTAATAGAAACATTACAAACTAATCTATGAACATAACTAATATCTATATTAGCTAATTCACTGATATTCGTTAAAAACGGGGCCTAATATATTTATCCTATAATACTAAATACCAATAGATACCTCATACAAATATTACAAACTAATCTTTGAATGTAACTAATATCCGTATTAGCTAATACACTGATGTTCGTTAAAAACGGTGCCTAATATAGTGATTCTGTTCTCATTGCTTGCTTACTGTGTTACCAACCCATGTTGTTTTCATACGAAGCCCGACGTGTATAATGATGTCTTTACTATACATACCTAGATACGCATACGATAAGCCATCAGCCAGCGGTCGTTTCTACACGAAGTTTCATATCATGTAGTTATCTCGCTTACTCGCAAGAGTTGAGCCCCTATAAAGGACCAAGAGAGAGGTACTTTGCGGTGGCTCACCGCGCGGATCTTGAATCGGGTGCCTATTATTTGACTAATTTTTGGTAACCTATTATTCTGTATTAGTTAATCGTAATATATTTATTAGTTCGGGGTGCATATTATAATATCTATAAAGAATATATTCGTTACACCTCTACTTAATTGTCTATTTGGTATTTAGTCTGTGTTGTCTATGCTGCTCTCTACCGGGCTGGCCAAAGAGTAAATTAACTGGGCTGACTGAGGCGAGTGTAAATAAATAAAATAATATTTGCCTTTAGAATCGTCAGCCATTCGTCGGTTATATACGGCAAAATTGATTTATTCGTGTGAAATATTTTTAGTTAAAAGCGTGTTAATTCTGTTTATTTCTTCGTTTTAACAACTTCAGTGTAACGAACTTTAAAATGTCGGTAAAATGCATATGTTTATTTCTTGCTATAATTGGTGAGTTTTAATAATTTATTCATCTGGATAAATTTATCTTTTAAAAATATTTTTCAAGAGTATATTTAATCTTGTCCATTATGTAATCGCTTTAGATTAAAAACAAAAAGAGAATAAAGAGGTGGTTACATTGAAATTTGTGGTTGCCGACGTAATTGTGAAAATAAAAATGGAATAAGCGATGGCCTGTTTGCACTTTTTTGTACATAGTTTATAAGAAAAACTTTGTATTACCTATACACAGACCTGAGATATACATTACTTTATTTTAAAAAAATGGTTGGTTATAAAAGGCACAATTACAAAATAAGGCCAAATGGTTTTTCATATGGTAAATAATTAGATTATAATCATTATTATTCAATAAATAATGTTCAAACTGAAATTGTATTTATAAAATGTATTTATTTGTTCTTTATTAAATGAATTAAATAATACTTTTAACAATATAATTGTAATGCAAGAATGCTTATAACAGTCTACAATTACATCACAATGTTTTAGTTCTCCAAAGGTGGGGATTGTGGAATTTGAACTCACATTCAGACCAACACTACCTCAACAGACAACTGAAACACATCAATTGAAATTTAAAAATACATTTGAACTTTTCATATACATGTATTTATTAATTAAATTAAAAAATAGTGAGAATATTGAATCAATTTTTTTTTTACTGTTTGTTACCTTGTACCTACATAATCGTTTTTAACAGGGTTTTTATTACATTTTACTATGTTTTAAATGTAGAATGCCATTTTATAGTCATATTCCTTTTTAAGTTTAATAATCTACATAAAATCACAAAAGTAAACACTACTGTACATACTCTTTTCTGAACAGGTCTAGTTTGTGCACAAACTGAAGTGTCAAGTTTCCCAGAAAATTTTACTTTGCCTCCAGAATTAAAAGGCAAAGTAGATGAGAAAGAATTGAAAATACTGCAGAGTAAATATACTGAACAGTTCAAGAAGAAGTGTGAACAAAACGGTGGTGCACATGCTTATGACAAAACTCAGGTATTTTTTTCTGTAAATCTTTTATTACAAAGAAAATAATTGAATACACTAATTTGAGGTACTTCTTAAATTTTCAAAATAATTAAGTATAACGTAATTTGCCATATCTTAATAGTTTTTACATTACTATATTATGAGATTTCCCTACAGGCTACACAGTTTCCTTATAAAATTAAAATTCTTTATCATCTTTTTCTGTGAATAATTAACATTATCTTTATTCATGCATGTATGTATATAGTAGGAAAGGGAGTTATTTGCCAAGTTACCTTTTTTCATTTAGTTATCATCTAAATTAAGTATTTGTTTGCAGTCTAAAAACAATTTTTTTTCCAATGATGTTTTCACTCTACGCGGTTGGTGATAGATACTATTTCCATACAATTAATATGAGGTTTTACACTTTATGGAATTTTTTTGCATATTATATTCAAGAACTTACAAAATATTGTTGATTCTGCTTTTATTATGATCCTTTTAGATTGAGAACTTTTAATATTTGAATTAATAAATATTATAGTGCAGTTTACCTGCTAAAATAAAAGTACTTTTTCTTTGCATTTAATATGAAAGAAATATAAAACATATTTTATAGAACACAAGATCCAGTGAAAATTCTAAATTAGAATATGAGCATTAAATATTGATTTTTGTTTCATAAGTCAGAAGTCGAGGTCTTCCCAAACTGCTTTAATTGTGTGTGCTGGTTTAATCGATAATGATACGCTAATACCAATGTTCTACAATAATAATGGTCCTTAGTATATCTAAAAAAAGTCCACAATAGCATATGCCTATCTCTTATAAGTAAGCCACAATAAATATTTGTTGTAAATTAAAAAGTGATTTTTAAGCATTATTTTTAGTTATGGCCTAATAATCCTTACAAACAAAAGTTACTTCATCACAAAGAAAATTTTGCTCTTTAGATTAAGCTATTTGGGCATATAGTTTAGGAGATAATGAATAATAAAATAATTTGTTCTTGCGGGAAGAACAATTATGATAAGACTACATGGGTGCGTTGGAGGCGCGGTGTTTGTCGGATAAAATTAACACAGGTGAAACCGTGTGGCATAGCTAGTTAAAATAATAACTATGTAGGTATTAGTTGATAGAGTCTGACTAACAAAAGTAGACACTCAAATTTTTTGTATGGCAACAATTTACAAAGACAGAATGGCGGTTTTCGATAATTAAAGTATGACGCTGATATTCTGATACTTTGTAACTTGTGATTATTATTTTCTCTTTTTTTTTAAATATTTTTCCTCCAAAATCATTCCTATTCTTTTTATGTTGTATTACTTAAGTTAATAATGTAACTATTTATGTTATGTTATGTGGGCTCTATCTGTCCGCACTCAGACTCTTTCTAGGCCTATTGTGCGTAGATATTCCGGCCGGCTGTGTCAGCCAGCCCAACTCCGACCAGAAGTGCAGATGCCTCCTGAGGCATTCAAGGAGTTTGTGTAAGTGTTGTCAGGTTTCTTAAGTGACCCCAACGATCGGTTTGGCTCGCCTATGAGTATGTTTTTGACCCTGGTGTCCTGAGTGTTTGTTTCAATGTTAGTACAGAAGCATCGCCACGACTCGCGTTTGCGTTATCGTATACGATATTTAAACTGGCGTTGTATCTCCTTGTAAGCATCCCAGTCTTGTTCTTTCCTGGTGTTCTTCGCATGGGTAAAGAGTTTCTGAACTTTGCGACATAAGCGCTGGAGTGCGGGGCCCCACCAGCCGTCCCACCTTTTGCCGCTGGCGGATTGCGTTGGAAGAGGGCACATTTTTTCACAGCACTTTATTTATTGTTGATGTAAGTTAATTTAGATGGTTGAGGGATGTATCAGTGTACGGTGGTGGGTTTCCGTACTTAATTAATTCCATCTCCACCAGCGTTTTATATGAGACGCGATCAGTCTTACGAGGATTGCGACTCGGTACTGATGAAGGCATGTCTACTTAAAGGTTATATTCAATCCACCTGTGATCAGAACAGGAATCCTTATTGGATACTCACCAGTCCTTGATGAAGTCTGATGCTTGTGCTTTGCTTCTGTAACTACCTAATTTATAAGGTTATTTTATCATTAGTCGTTTTAGTACCTAAATAATGTTGCATTGTAAAATCAACACAAAGTAGATTTCAGTTTAAAAACATATTATTCGCAAAGTAGGTAAATGAAGCACATAATCAATCTAAATCATTGTTCTTTACAAAAGTTAGTGTTAAAACAACAGAATGAATAAAAAAGGATGTTGTGGTAAATAAAGCTGTCGTGAATCAACCGATGGCGGGGAACTCTTTACCTCCGATGAATTCAGATTAAGTATAGTGAAATAAACAATTTTTATAAATGAATGCATTTGGTTTTTTAAATACAAATTACTTTTTAATACTTGCATTAATTGCTAGCCATTTTAACATGATTAAATAGTATGTGAATTAACGGTAAAAACGATATCAACCACTGCACCACATAGTGTTAGTTTATTCTCATTATTGCACCGGCTGACAAACGTTATTGTATCAGAATAAAAATTAATAATTTAAAGTATCAAATTAGGTTTTTCCAAATATAATATAACATACCATGATGCCTGTATCCCCGAAGTGTTAGGCAGAGTACTAATAATGTACACCCACAGTTCGCCAGCTGTTTTTAGGTACCATTTAATAGGGGCGAGCCTATTGCCATTAATCGGGCACACAGCCGAATCCGAGCTGCTATTGAGAATTTCATAGAAAAACCTAATAAGACTTTGTTCGACCTGGGAATCGAACCCAGGACCTCGAGCATAGCAGTCGCACGACCACTAGGCTAATAATACTGTTTATCCAAGTATTCCATATACATCTTGGTGTTGCCAGGCTGGTATTTTTTTAATTTGCCATGCTTAGCTTTATTTTCGTTAGCCAAACTTTAAGTAGGTATAAGTATATGTGAATTAAATTTATGTTTATTCAAATGTAACACGTAAAAGTAAAAAAAAAACAACTACTACAGTAGATAGTGTTATGGAAACCGTTATCAGTGTTCAATAGAGATCGTTTCGTTTCCCAAAAAGGCGCTATTACCTATCGCTAGCTCATATCTAACAACTATCTAAGTTATAGATGATTGTTTTACTTTTTACAAAAATTGTTATTAAAGCGCATTGTCAGTAAGTCTATGATTGGTAGACATTCAATAAAATATATCCAAAGTCCAATACCGTTACTCTTGTTGCATATGAATTAGTATAATAAGTATTTACTTTTGTGATTTAAAAACTAGGGCTTTCTGATTTTTTCCTTCACTTGTGCTATTTTTGTGATTTAAAAACAAATTTACGGCTTTCGGGCTTCCTTCACTTGTCCTATAAGACGTTGCTTCTTGCCAAATTCCATGATTCTAAATTAAAATATGCGGCATAAACGGCCATATTTTTTGATTGCATTGATTTAGAAGTCAAGTAGAACTCACAGCTCCAGGGAATTACAGACCTGAGTGTTTGATATTAATTTCAACTTGATACCTCTCCTCCACGCGCTCTCGTTAGACATATAGACAACGACGTGATCCTTTAAGGGTTACTTTTTTACTTTTGAGGTACGGAACCCTATAAAATATTCACATATGCTGCTTTGTCACAATAATATGAGTTTTAATCGTAATGTTCATTATCTCAACGCTACCCTCATCTAAACTCCGAGCTGTATCAGTTATTCATCAGTCTTACTGACCTTACCCGACCTTTAACCTGCCATCTCTAATCGACGCAATCACGCCCTCATTTGACAAATCAGCGTGTACTCTTCCCCATTTGCATAGAGAGTTTAAACGTAAAGATATGACAGGTAAATGCCGTCGGTTGTGTGGTGGTGACCCCGGATGTCGCTCGCCGGTTATTCTAAAGATAAAAATGCTTATTATTTTATTTACTCGGAACTAAAATATTATAATATCTATGCATATAGTACTATAACTTTCTTATTCCACCTCTCAGTTGAATTCTATGCCAAATTTCAATACAATCCAATCGGCTTGTCGTGATTATAACACAATATTTTATAATAATAAATATCTATTATGTTCTTTTTACTATAGTAGTTTGTTCGTTAGAAAACGTACTGCCGTTTTTAACACATGAACTATAATACTGCAGTGCCGTTTTAAACTTGAACTGTCTGAATTAAACTGTAAACTGCGCCAATGCCGCCCTTTCGCGCGATTCTTAATTCTCGCCCTGCGTCTCGCAACCGCTCCACCTTGACTCACGCTCAAAAATATATGAAGTTAAAAATTAATCAAATATGATAGTAGTATTAAATATCGATTTCATTTGTTTCTAATAAAAAAAGTGTTCTATAGAAGTACATATCTTGAGAAGAAATAAACAAAGTAAAATTGCAATGTATGCACATTTACACAATTTAACAATACCTACTGTAAAAATAAAATCAATGACCAATTAAACTTTAAAGTGGCTAAATTTCACGTAATATAAAAAAAAAAACATGTATGCTGTTCACACGCGGTAGATGTGAAACGTTCAGAAAACATAAAAATATTCACATAAACGATTCACGTGAACAATAAACCACGCTGGTTATGACGTCTTTTCCCAAGGCTTCGTAATATGTAAGCGCGCACACACGTCCTAACACATGTACACAGAGGAGACCGAGATGTATTCTATGTCATTCTCTCGCAGGCTAAATTCAATAGATATATGTTTGTCTCTTTTTAGTGCTTTTTAGTGTCGCTTTTTTCGTTTCATCGCGTTTCAAATCACTAAAGAAGTTTCCACTTCAAATATGTAACATTATTTTATAAGTTATATTATAAATTATAGTTTAACTGACTTAATATTATGTTTTTCTAATAAACAAGTTTTAAATACATATGTCATAAATATAGGTTATTAATAAGTGAATAATCTGTAGAATGTTAATAAACAATAATATTATCAATATGTTTTTATCTAAACGAGTAAAACATTTTATTAGCTTTTATATTTGGTATATTGTATTGTTTGTATAAAGATTTGTTTGTTTAATAATTGGTTTCCCATTTAAAGGGTTTGCCAATAAGAACCTTCAGAATTGGGTCCGAAGAGAAATGAAAAATAATTATGACATTAAACGAGATAAATAGTACCCTATGTTTTAATCCACGTTATAAAATATCCGTGTGCCAAATTTCATTCAAATCCGTTCATCCGGTTTTGCGTGACGAGTTTCAAACAGCCAAAATACAAACTTTCAAAATGGTATTAGTAGGATATGTTATTAGTTATTAGGTATACTGCTGGAAAGAATTTGATTATTGTTTTTTTTTACTTCTGAGATACTCGACCCTTATCTAAAAAAATGCATCACGATATTTTCATTCAATAAAAAGTTATTATAAAGTTTTAAGAAACCACGATGTTTATAAGATTTACGCATTCAGCGATGTATTTTCTTGCCGTGTTGATAATATAATAAATATCGCAGACTAAGTCGCGTCAACAAGTAAAACCTAAAATATTTTTTGCGTAATAAATTACCGTAGGTTATTTCCCTGAATAACTCAACTGTTCATTAGCACAGGAAATGCACAGCCTCTAACTGGTTTAGACGTAACGAAATAAAAGCAATATTTTTTTCAAGAAGCATCTCCTTCATAAACAAATTGGACCCTTCATGGTTGATACATAATGCAAGTTATTTATCCTAACCGAGATTGCGTTGTTCGTTTCGTGACAAGTTTCCTTAGTTTCAATGTGGTTTCAATATCAAAGTAAGTACTGGGAAATAACTTAATAATAATAATAATCTAGCAACATTCAATTAGATTTCATTATTTACATTTTATTCGTAAGCAGTAAGTACGTATATTAAGTAATTTTTCATGTACAGACAGCATACGAAATATAACTGTCATATTTTATCCTAGAAGGTTATCTTATAGGTAACTATTTTGTATATAATACTTTAAAATGTACCTGTTAAAAGTGCATTATTATAATTATTTGTTACGTTTATTTTTCTGGCATTGGATGTTTATCCAGGTAATGCTCTGCTAAAGTATTAATAATATTTCTTCTGATAACATTTATTTTTAGATAAATAAATGACTTTGATTGGGAAGTTGATTTTATTCTATCAAATCTTTTTTGAATTTAACTATTTTTCTTAAAATAAACGCATTATTTGATGTAGTTGATGCGCACCTATCATAAGTATTATTGAAGGGTTGAGACAAAAGTTTAGTAATCAAAAATTCATTATATTAATTTACTTAGCATAAATGCCTCAAGTAGGTTAGTTGATGCGTTTATGAGTAGTTATCATGGGTTAAAAGTAAAGGCGGCTGCTAGCGATAAGTACCTTTTTCAAATTATATAGTCCAGTATGATGTATATTTATATACATTTGTATTTTTTGTATTCTTGACACTTTTATCTTTTTTTGGTACTACTTTCATATTAATATCTCATATAGTTCCAAAGATACAAGTAAAATTAAAAAAAACAACTTTAAACGTGTTTTTTTCGAAAAGTATCAAAACCTAGTTAATGCGTTTATCGTAACCACGGTATTATTGCCTACCTACGTGCCTCTGAGTTAAGGGTTATAAACATGGACGTATTTTATACGTCCATTGGTTAAACATACAAAACCAATTTCAAACGTTATTGTAAGAGGGATATGCGTTGTCTGGCTTTGTACCCAAGCTTAATGTATTCTATAAAGTTAAATTATTAAACAAAAAAGACGATAATTATGACCAGTCCGTTAACTAATAATTTAACTTGGACCAATAATTCAGATGTTATCTGTACTAAATAGTTCAATAGAATATTACAAAGCTCGAAGAGACTGTTTATTTGTTTGATGCTTTAATCTCTGAAACTAGCACTCCGGTTTGAAAACTTATTTTTTCATTTTGTAGCCTATATTTTGTGATGAAGGTAATAGACTAAATAATTTCACGCTTATGACCTTAAGGAAGCGGAGTAGTAACCATGAAAGTCAAGATATTTATAATACAGAACGGGAAGTGAGAATAATTTTAGGCTACACGGGTGAAAAGTCAATATTATTTATTCTCCAGAAGTAAATGAATGCTGTCTATAAAAAACGATGGAGATATAAGCAAAAATGTTAATTTCCTTAACCGATTTCTTACGAAGGTACTCAAAAGTAAATCTTGTATCGTCAAGTCTGAAGTTCATTACAAGCAAGCAAGTAAAGTTGAATCCGATTGCCGACCAGTTTTTTAGTCGGTAATATGTTATATGCTATAAAAAATTCCTCAAGGTATCCGCACTGTTTTAAGATATTCTAATTTGAATTCATCTTTACAACAAGTGATTTATTTTATTAATCCCGTAATGAATTTATCTTAAATTTATTTTAATCATTTATTGAATAAAGATTTTATCATATCGTAATAATGCTACGATAGAACAAATGACTTCTATATTTTTGTTGTGGTTTTTTTTTAACACAAATAATCTGGAACAAAAACTTTTTTACAAATTTTAAAGACTAGGTTGTATAGGTCGCGGTAGGCTCGGGCGTTTAATTAATTCGCATATATTATAAACTAACGGTAAGTGTACTACTTGCACTATTAAATAATAAGCAAGATAGATATATTAAGTTGCCCTCTATATTAAACTATTTACTATATGTACTAGTTACAAGAAATCTGAATTTAAAAGAAAATACGAAATAAATTAATTCATGAACTTAAAATAAATGACCAATTCATCATACAATTAATAAAATTGAAGTTTCTGTTTGTACTTTCAAAATAACAGCTTTTTACTAAATGTATGTGTAAATTATATAAGATACCTATAACAAAAAAAAAACAATTTTAAAATCTACTATCCGTTTGTTCCGGGTATATGCGAAACGGTTGAACCGATTTTGACGGTACTTTCACTGATAGATAGCTGATGTTATAAGGAGTAACTTAGGCTACTTTTATTTTAGAAAATGAATTAGGGTTCCGAACAAATAAAAAAGAACCGGTCGTGGTGAATCAATTCGGGCGTTCAAATAGCTTACGCTGCGTAAACCATAAGACTTTTATCAAATTAATGTACTACATAATTATAGATATTAAAAAGAACTACAAAAAAGTCAGCGAGAGCATATGTCTATCTTCTAAGGATCACCCACAATAAGCATATAACCGGGAGAAGGAGTAGCACGATTCGCGCGTATAACCGATCGACGGCATTGTGTAAGTCCACGCGAACGAAGGTGTGTTATGTAGTGTAATGCATAGCGTTCATTATTAAGGTTTTTGTAAGGTTATTTTCTTTTTACTCTATATTTTCCTGCGTCACCATTTCATGAGTGTTAAAGTTCTTAACTTGCCGTAAAGCATTTGTTCTTAGAGTTTTAATGTTGTTCTTTTTATTTTTCCCCCAAATTAATTCGAAATAGGTATACTTATTTAGCAAAACAATCAATTCTTGATACTCCACATTGAAATTTATGAGTGGTGGAATACAACGCAAGTATTATTACTACCGACTGGTCTCCGTACTAAACCTAAGTAGGTTAAACATAAAACAATGGCAAACCTTTGTTACTCGCTTTGGACAACCGATGAATTCAAGAAGTCTTTTGGTGAGGTGACGCAAGAAGCATGCAGGAAGCTTGTATAAATTCTAAAGAATAATAGTCAATTTTAAGATTGTTTAGGGTTAAAAAGTGTATATACTTTTAAGCAGAAGATCATAAAATAAATCCCTTATCAGTTTATAAACTCGAATGAGAATAAGCGATGATTTAGTTCATGTTCGAAATTACGAGGAGTAAAGAGATTTAATGTTTTTTTTTAAACAGCTTTCTATAGATTCCGGTCACAACCGAGGACTTATAGTTCTTATCGAGACGAATCCAGCGAACCTAAACACGCCGAGGAAATTTTGTTTTGTTGAGGCGTTTTTAAGACTAGCATCCGGTTCCAATACCAGACAACAGCGACTGTTGATGGATTCCGATCTCTCGATAATCGCCGTTGTATTAGGTTGTACTGTGCTTACCACCAGGGACAGTACCGTTAATTTGCCGAGCTACTATTAAAAAAACACTCCCATACACACTAACATAGCGAGTTAAATAACAGATTGGATTGCAACCGATAAATTGCAAATTCATTTCACTAACTGGCTTGCCTCGTGTACCATTTTGCTGCGCCATGGCGCAAATTTGAGTTCACTTGCGTCGACTACAGAGTGCAGTCGACCGGGCACACGCGCGAATCGTTCTATCCCCACTCCCGGTTATTTTAAAGACAAAAATACTTGTGAGTAATCCTTAGAAGATAAAAGTAGCCTTTTTTTTTTTTTTTTTTTTTAACGTGGAGGAACCCGTCATGGGTACACACCCGCCCGGGGGGACGAGTGGTTATGTGAGACTCCTACTCACTAAAACTCCACGGTGTACCATCCGCCGCCACGATGGGGGGACGCGGGACCTGCAGGTAGCATACTACCGCGTCGCCCCGACGGCCGGCCTGGCACTGCCGGGCCCCGGCCTATCCGCGGCCTCCTTCTGCGAGATGATATCCTCGCAGAAGGAGGCCATCGCATGCCACGACCCCTCACTGTCGAGCATGGCTCTCACCACACTTGGCAGCGAGAGGTCCCCTCCCACCACCACGGTTAGAGCGCGGCGCTGCTCATCCCACGCAGCACACTCAAAAAGAGTATGCTGCGCCGTGTCTTCCATCGCACCGCACTCGTGACACGCGGTGGTGGGCTCTCTGCGGGCTATTTTGTGCAGGTACCATCCGAAGTAGCCATGTCCGGATAGCACCTGCACAAGCCTAAATGTCAGGGAGCCCCGGTCCCTATTTATCCACCGTTCGAGGACCGGGCGGACGGCATCTATGGTGTATCGCCCATAGCGCGCATCCGCCAGGTCCTCCCCCCATCTCCTTATCATCTCCTGACGGCCCTCACGCCGCAGCCTTTCCACTTCAATAAGAGCTGGAGGCTCCCCCATATTTCTCCTCGCCGCCGTATATCTGTAAACGGCGGCGAGCACTTCCGCCTCCAACTCCCAAGGTGGGGAGCCGGCGAGCACGAAAGCCGCCCCCGCGGACACCGATCTGTATCCGCGGACGACTCTCAGCGCCACAACCCGCTGTGCAGCACGCAGTACACGCCTGCTTGTGGCGCCTAGAGCATCCACCCAAATCGGTGCCCCATAGACGGCCATGCTCCGCACGACTCCAGCATAAAGGCGTCGGCAGCTCGTGCCCGGCCCTCCCGAGTTCGGGAGGAGCCGACCAAGAGCCGCCGCCGTTCCCACTATACGCGGTCCGAGTCCCACAAAATGGGACTCGAACCGCCATCTTCCGTCCAGGATGAGGCCCAGATACCTCATCTGGGCCCCAACTCGGATCCTGTGTCCTTCGACTATAATGTGTGCCCCAGGAGGCGGCCCACACCGGGGCCCATGAAAAAGTAAGGCCTCGGTCTTCTCAGCCGCCACCCTGAGGCCCAACGACTGTATGCGCCCGACCACGAGGGCGACGCCCTCTGTGGCCAGGCGCGCCACCTCTCCCCAGCTCTCCCCCTGGGCCACGACAAGGGTGTCGTCCGCGTAACAGATTATGCGCGTCCTCGAAGGGAGCGCTACGCGGAGCACCCAGTCGTAGCCCATGTTCCACAGGAGCGGCCCAAGCACCGACCCCTGTGGAACACCGCACCCTACATGGCGCCGGGCCACAACTCCTTGGCCGTTCGCGAAGACGACCTCTCTATCCTGGAGGTAGTCCTCCAACAGCCGCCGCAGGTACGAGGGCACTCCGAAAAACCTGAGTGCCTCTCGAATGACACCATGCGGCAGACTGTTGAAGGCATTGGCGATGTCAATCGACACCGCCAGCAACCTACCTCTCCCCTGGGTCGCCTCCGCGGACCACGCCTTCAGGGTGGAGAGGGCATCCAAAGTTGAACGCCCTCTCTGGAAGCAGAACTGCCGGTCCGAGAGTTCCGGCCCCACTTCCTCCATGTGCCGGATGACACGGGAGGCAACTATGCGTTCCAGCATCTTTCCCGTGTCATCCAGCAACACAAGGGGCCGGTACGAGGACGGGCAGTCCGGAGGACGACCCCCCTTCGCAAGAAGGCAGAGCCGCCCCACCTTCCAGAGCTTCGGGAACCGTCCGGCTGATAAACAACGGTCGAACAGCTCCCGCAGCTCTCCCCTCATGTGGCCCAGCGTCACGCCTAGTAGTTGGCCCGGAACTCCGTCCGGGCCAGGTGCCCTACGCTTATTACGGAGGCGCTTCATCACCAGCCTCATCTCTTCATCAGTGATGAGGCAGGGCAGCAACTGCTCCTCCACAAAAACGCCCCCACTTGACATGGGAGGTGGGAGGAGCTCTGGAGGGTCGGGCAACAATGTGGCCACGACCCTCGCCAGGACCTCTGGATTTAAGGTTTCCGTTAAAGGGGGCGCCTGCCTTCGGAACTTTTTCCTAATCATCCGGTAAGGGCGCCCCCACGGATCCCCATCCAAGGTCCTCAGGAGCTCCTCCCATCTCTCATTTTTGGCCCGGCCGATGGCTACCTGCAGTGACTTTTTGCACTCCCTGTAGGCACCATACAGCCGGGCCTCCTCCCCGGCTTGCTGTGTTCGCCGCCGGCGGCAGCGCTGGTACTGCCGTCGTGCCTGCGGAGCAGGCCACCCGGAGATCAGCTATCTTCGGGGACCACCAATACACCGCCCGTCTGTTTTGCGGGTGGCTATTACTCCGCGGCATCGATGCGTCGCAGACCGCCGTGAGGGCCTCACGGAAACGGTCTGCAGACGCATCCACATCTTCATCCACTTGAGCTAGCGCTCGCCAGCTCTGAACAATGGCCGCCTCTTCCGCCAGCTCCCGGTCGAGGCGGCCAAGAACCCATCGAGGAAACGCCGTTCGCCGACGGGTGCGAAGCGCCAGCTCCCCTGGGGAGGTGGAGAGTTCGAACCGAATGTATCGGTGATCCGATAAGGTTTCCACCTCTTCCAGAACCCGCCATCCATGCACGCGGCGTGCGACAGACGGCGTGGCAAACGATACGTCCACCACAGACCCTCCGTTCTGCCGCACGCACGTGTACGTAATACCTCTGTTGAGGAGGGACAGTCTAACCTCAACTGTCCACTCCTCAACCGCCGACCCTCGCGGGTCCGTGTTCGCCGCCCCCCATGCCCTCGACTTAGCGTTGAGATCTCCAAGTAGGACGATGGGAAGCGGTGACAGCCGCCTTACCGCTAGCCCCAGGGAGTCGAGGAACGCCTCGAACTCCACCAGGGCCCGGTTTGGGGAGAAATATACACCAATAATGACGTGTTCTCCCCGCGCGGCTGCCACGAACCCAGCGCCCCTCTCCTTAACAGAGAGGGGTGGTCCGGAACTGTGGATCGCCACAGAGCCATCCAGGTCCCCAACCCAGTGAGGCTGATCAGGGACATAATACGGCTCCGCAGCGACCGAAACGTCAATGTTCCACTCCGCCACAGACTGAACAAATAAATCTTGTGCTGCGGCGGAGTGGTTTAAGTTCCCCTGAAGTTAACTACCATTGGCGTGATCCATTAGTGAATCATAGTAGTTACCGCCAGGATGGGACTCATGGCCCTAGCAATAGGTGCAGGAGCAGCTCTACCTTTGGAGGGAGGCGGCTTGCAATTTGCTCCCCCCATGACGCAACGTAACTTTTCTGCTGCACAATTTGCCGCCATATGTCCGGCAACCCCGCATCTAAAACATAGTGCCCCTCTAACGACTGCTGAAGGGCATAGAGGGCGGGTGTGACCCACACCCATACACTGAAAACAGCGTATGGGCTTTTCCTCAAGGAATCTGATGCGGGCTACACTCCAGCCAATTAGTAGCCTTCCGGCCTCTGACAACACTTTGGCCGCAGCAGCTGGTAGAGAAAGGTGAATTGCACCAACGCCCCTCCCATAGGTGCGTATTTCTCCAGCCCTTATTTGGGCTGGCTCGCACCCACCTTTAGCCGCCACAGCCTCCACCACTTCATCCCTCGATACCGATTCGTCCAGTCCGACGATTCGAATATCAGCCTTCTTAACAGGCCTCGTAATCGTGGCGACGTCTGCCAACACCGTCGTCAATTTATGGGCCAAGGTGTCTGCTCGTTCTAGTCCTAGGGCACCAGGTATTTCTATTATTTTAGCTCCCGCCGCGGTGGACCGGACAGATAGATCTGTGATTCCACACTCTGTCAAGGAGACGCTCTTCCGCGCCCTCAAGAGGACTGACGTGTAGTCGATCCCCTTTTCCACCGCCTCTGGCTGCAGTGTTATTATAATTGCAGCAGAGCGTGGAAGGGCGGGGGACTTGCGCTTAGCCTTTGGCCCCTTTTTAACAGGAACCAAAGCTTCCTTCTTCTTTTTGTTTTTTGGGCGACGTACTACTGTTGTCCACGTTGCCTCCTCCGACACCGACTGGGCCTCAGCAGGAGCTGAGGCTGAGAGAGGAACCCATTCCATTTCCAGAGGAGTGGTAATAGCTGTCGACACATTCCTAGCAGCAGGCATAGGCTTAGTTGGCTGTGGCAGTGCACGCTCAGGCCCTGCCCGCTTTGACTTTGGCTTAGTAGGTTTTGGCCCTGCAGGACTAAAAGTGGCCAATCTTTTATCTGCCGCCAATGGCGGGCGGATAATCTTCTCAGGAGGTAGACGGTTCTCGATGTTCTCTAAGCGGGCCATAAGCATATTGCCTAGGGAATTGTGAAGAGAAGAGCCGAGTGCCTCTATGGCGACTGCAAGTGCTTCCTGCCAAGGTGGCTGGGAAGGCTCAGATTGTGGCTGCGATGGAGGCAGGACTACCCTCTTTTCATTGGCTTCGCGTCGCCATGACAAGACCTCTGCTTTTAAATCGTCTACCTGTCGGCGCAGATTTTTAGTCTCCCTTTGTAGGCGAATGGTTTCTTCTGCCTCGGTACGCGTAACGAGCGCATCTACAACTTCTTTCAGGGCCCTGGCTGCACCCTTGAGCTGTTTTATGCAGGTGCCCTTTAAGTTGCCAGATTTACGGCAGACATCATAAATACTGGCCACCTTGTTCTCTGCTAGGGTCTTCAACCTATCTGCATCCAGGGTCGCAAAATCTAAGGTAGCCTCCAGATCTTCTATCCCCGCATCAGCCACCTTTAAATATGACCTTCTGGTAAGGCCACGGTCTAAAGATCCACCAGCGTCTCCAGCGGCGGATCGTCCTGAACCTGCCGAACAGCCAGGATCTTGTGCTCTACCCTTCCGGTCTAGTTCTACCTTCGAGGATTTAGCTACCGTCTCTCCCACGTCAGGCGCCGTGGTAACCGTCAACACGGGTCGCTTACGACTCGACCCACGTTTTGACAAAATTGTACTCAAATCTGTCTCAGACTGAGCATCAATGCCTTTCTTGCCCTTACAAGGCAGTAAATCCCCCGTAGTACCATCGCCGGTACCACCATCGCTACCATTAAGACTACTTAAAACTATATTGGATTTGGATTTCTTCATTTCTGATCCCACGAGTAGGGGGGAAATAAAGGTCCGCCCAGGCAGTGCCCCCTGTACCTGGGTAAGCCTAGCATAACCCGTTAAGAGAGTCGGCCGGTTCTCTAACGGGGGTCGCACTAAGGACTGATCAACCCATCAGCCATGCATCCTCTCGCGGTGCGCCGCCGCTTAGGATTGAGGTAATTTTTTATAGAGGTTTTCTTCCTCATGGTCCGGGCGGTTAAGCCAAGACCCTCGGTCCCATACGAAGTCGCGAGACATGACCACGACACTTCGTTGGGATTACGAGACCGACGGTGGTAGGTAAGGCCAGTTGCCCTACCTACCTGCCCGACAATAGTGTGAGTGTATGTCGAGCCCGTCCGTGCTACGTCTTTCGCCCCCTCTGATACTCAGAGGGATGCCAGACGTAGCCCCCCCACGTCAGGTATTGGCCGCCGACCAAGAGTTAGTCGACGTTGCCCGGGGTGCACCACGAGGAGGTTCCTGACACCGCACCCCAGATAAAAGTGGCCTAAGTTACTCCTTAAAACATCAGCTATCTGCCAGTGAAAGTCCCGTCAAGATCGGTCAAACCGTTTCGGAGATTACCCGGAACAAACCAGACAGACAGACTAAAAAATAAATGGTTTTTGTTGTATTTATCGTATAGGAATACTTTCATATGCATTTAGTAAAAAACTATTATTTTGGCAATACAAACAGACACTTCAATTTTTTTTATTTGCATAGATATATAGATGATGTGATAATATAATGTGGAATGACGATAACTTGACTACTTATCACACTGAGAACAAAGTACAAGTGATAAGGGAATTGTTGAATGCTATTATTGATAATTAATAGTTATTTATCATAATAGTATGTCCACTTACTTAATTATTCGTATCATTAAAATTGTTTAAATCATAAGTATTCCTTGAGGTAATGTGAAGCGATAAATAATTCTCAGCATATCCCACTGCAAAGATTTTTAAGAGGATCAAGACAATTGAAACACCCAAGCTACACACTTACATGCACGTGGTGCGCCCTACTGAGTGATGAACGAGGAAATGGGGATAGCGGGCTAGGTAGTAAAACAGGAAGATGAAGAATATAATTCTTATGCGCGTCGCGTCGCGTCGTGTCTATGCAGCCGATGAATATTCAGTTTTTATTTACGCAGGCCGGTTTTGATAAAAAAAATCTTTCATTCTGGCAATACGGAAATGTTGAAGGCATGCATGCCATAAATAAGTTATTTGTCTATTGTCTATAACAGACTAACTATAACTAATGTTTTTTTATTTATACACGCTAAAATCTCTGGAAGTACCAGTCTGATTCGAAAAATTATTTTTGTATTTTTATTATCCAGACTCCCGAGGAATAGTATAGGCTATTTAAGATTAGGCTACGACTCTCAGATAGCCTTAAATATTGATTGTTGTTACATAGGTCGGAAGTCGAGGCCCTCCCGAACTGCTTTAACCGCGTGCGCTGGCGTAATCGTTAATGATACGGAAACACAATGGCTCTACAATAATATTGTTCCTTAGTATTATTTATTAATATATTATATTATATTATTAGTAGTATTTCTCTTATACATAAGCCACAATAAGGTATTTTGTGACAAAGATTTGTTGAAAATTAAAAGGTTATTTAAAAGCATTATTTATAGATATGGCATATTAATGTTTACAAACAAATGTTACTTCATCATTATGACAATTTTATGAAGTTAAATTTTGCTCTTTAGAGTATGGCTATTTGGACACATAGTTTAGGAGATAATGAAAAATCAATATAATTTGTACTTATGAGAAGAACAAAAATATGATAGACTACATGGCAGCGTTGGCGGCGCGGTGTTTGTCCGAGAAAATTAACACAGGTGAAACCGTGGGGCACAGCTAGTTTTTAATAATTGAAATATTTATTCGTTAATAGCATCGTCAACTGACCACGAACTTTACATGAGGAGGTTATTAAATTTAACAATGAACATACATACGACAACATACATTTAAAAAAAAAACCTGTTTTATTGTATTCTTAATATCTTAACTTTGACCACCCAATACATCCTTGACAATTTAAATAATGTACATAAGTTCGTAAAAACTTATTAAAGCTAGATTTTGTTAATGAACGGCATAGTTTTAATAGGTACTAGAAATATACACAAATATGACTTAGTAAGAACAGTAAATATTTTTGGGTAATAAATAATGTTAGGTTTTATAACAATACCGATTTACCTGATAAATAGGTGCAAGTACCTACCATGTCAAGCTGGTTTTACTCTCAAAAGGTTATTAGGGTGGGTGGTGGATCATTAGGTGAATAATAGTGATGTCTGGAAATACTCCCTCTCTGTATTCTGTACATCCACTAAAATAGTTAATTAGCACATAACTGTAAATATTATTTACACGGAAAAACTCGATCGAGTATCTTACCGGTTCTTCTCGAATAACTGCGATGTTTTCTGAACTGGTCGTTGAATTCTTGACATTCATAAGTGCCTTTTTAAGGTCTAAATTGATTTTTGATTTTATATAATTAATTTTTTATACTACAAAGGTGGTAAACAAATATACGGCCCGCCTCATGGTAAATGGTTACCGTTAGCCTATGGACGCTTGTAATACCATAAGCCGCTTCCACAGGCTTGGCAAACAACGGCAAACAGCAAACACAAACGTGTGGATAGGTGTTTGCTTGTGTTTGCCTGTTTTTGTTTGTGTTTGCCAGTGATCGGAGTCGGTGTCGGTTTTTCCCATCAGCCATGCATCCTCTCGCGGTGCGCCGCCGCTTAGGATTGAGGTAATTTTTTATAGAGGTTTTCTTCCTCATGGTCCGGGCGGTTAAGCCAAGACCCTCGGTCCCATACGAAGTCGCGAGACATGACCACGACACTTCGTTGGGATTACGAGACCGACGGTGGTAGGTAAGGCCAGTTGCCCTACCTACCTGCCCGACAATAGTGTGAGTGTATGTCGAGCCCGTCCGTGCTACGTCTTTCGCCCCCTCTGATACTCAGAGGGATGCCAGACGTAGCCCCCCCACGTCAGGTATTGGCCGCCGACCAAGAGTTAGTCGACGTTGCCCGGGGTGCACCACGAGGAGGTTCCTGACACCGCACCCCAGATAAAAGTGGCCTAAGTTACTCCTTAAAACATCAGCTATCTGCCAGTGAAAGTCCCGTCAAGATCGGTCAAACCGTTTCGGAGATTACCCGGAACAAACCAGACAGACAGACTAAAAAATAAATGGTTTTTGTTGTATTTATCGTATAGGAATACTTTCATATGCATTTAGTAAAAAACTATTATTTTGGCAATACAAACAGACACTTCAATTTTTTTTATTTGCATAGATATATAGATGATGTGATAATATAATGTGGAATGACGATAACTTGACTACTTATCACACTGAGAACAAAGTACAAGTGATAAGGGAATTGTTGAATGCTATTATTGATAATTAATAGTTATTTATCATAATAGTATGTCCACTTACTTAATTATTCGTATCATTAAAATTGTTTAAATCATAAGTATTCCTTGAGGTAATGTGAAGCGATAAATAATTCTCAGCATATCCCACTGCAAAGATTTTTAAGAGGATCAAGACAATTGAAACACCCAAGCTACACACTTACATGCACGTGGTGCGCCCTACTGAGTGATGAACGAGGAAATGGGGATAGCGGGCTAGGTAGTAAAACAGGAAGATGAAGAATATAATTCTTATGCGCGTCGCGTCGCGTCGTGTCTATGCAGCCGATGAATATTCAGTTTTTATTTACGCAGGCCGGTTTTGATAAAAAAAATCTTTCATTCTGGCAATACGGAAATGTTGAAGGCATGCATGCCATAAATAAGTTATTTGTCTATTGTCTATAACAGACTAACTATAACTAATGTTTTTTTATTTATACACGCTAAAATCTCTGGAAGTACCAGTCTGATTCGAAAAATTATTTTTGTATTTTTATTATCCAGACTCCCGAGGAATAGTATAGGCTATTTAAGATTAGGCTACGACTCTCAGATAGCCTTAAATATTGATTGTTGTTACATAGGTCGGAAGTCGAGGCCCTCCCGAACTGCTTTAACCGCGTGCGCTGGCGTAATCGTTAATGATACGGAAACACAATGGCTCTACAATAATATTGTTCCTTAGTATGTCTAAAAAAGTCCGCGATAGCACATGCCTTTCTCTTATACATAAACCACAATAAGGTTTTTTGTGACAAAGATTTGTTGAAAATTAAAACGTTATTTAAAAACATTATTTTTAGACATGGCATATTAATGTTTACAAACAAATGTTACTTCATCATAATGACAATTTTATGAAGTTAAATTTTGCTCTTTAGAGTATGCTATTTGGACACATAGTTTAGGAGATAATGAAAAATCAATATAATTTGTACTTATGAGAAGAACAATAAAATTATGATAGCCTACATGGCAGCGTTGGCGGCGCGGTGTTTGTCGGAGAAAATTAACACAGGTGAAACCATGGGGCACAGCTAGTTTTTAATAATTGAAATATTTATTCATTAATAGCATCGTCAACTGACCACGAACTTTACATGAGGAGGAGGTTATTAAATTTAACAATGAACATACATGCAACAACATACATTAAAAAAAAACCTGTTTTATTGTATTCTTAATATCTTAACTTGACCTCCCAATACATCCTTGACAATTTCAATAATGTACATAAGTTCGTAAAAACTTATTAAAGCTAGATTTTGTAAATGAACGGCATAGTTTTAATAGGTACTAGAATTAAACACAGATATGACTTAGTAAGAACAGTAAATATTTTTGGGTAATAAATAAT
The DNA here is from genome assembly GCA_033032175.1 of Saturnia japonica. Taxonomy (NCBI): domain Eukaryota; kingdom Metazoa; phylum Arthropoda; class Insecta; order Lepidoptera; family Saturniidae; genus Saturnia; species Saturnia japonica. The sequence goes on along the minus strand of CM065309.1, from coordinate 16,622,101 downwards.
GTTAGGTTTTATAACAATACCGATTTACCTGATAAATATGTGCAAGTACCTACCATGTCAAGCTGGTTTTACTCTCAAAAGGTTATTAGGGTGGTGGATCATTAGGTGAATGAGTGATGCCTGGAAATACTCCCGCTCTGTAGTCTGTACATCCACTAAAATAGTTAATTAGCACATAACTGTAAATATTATTTACACGGAAAAACTCGATCGAGTATCTTACCGGTTCTTCTCGAATAACTGCGATGTTTTCTGAACTGGTCGTTGTGTTCTTGACATTCATAAGTGCCTTTTTAAGGTCTAAATTGATTTTTGATTTTATATAATTAATTTTTTATACTACAAAGGTGGTAAACAAATATACGGCCCGCCTCATGGTAAATGGTTACCGTTAGCCTATGGACGCTTGTAATACCATAAGCCGCTTCCACAGGCTTGGCAAACAACGGCAAACAGCAAACACAAACGTGTGGATAGGTGTTTGCTTGTGTTTGCCTGTTTTTGTTTGTGTTTGCCAGTGATCGGAGTCGGTGTCGGTTTTTGTGCACAAATCAAAGGATGTTCGACAAACATGTTTGCGTTGTATCCAAACGCTTGTAAGCAATCAGTTGTACGCGCGAGCATAGATTAATATGAATATACGGAAATAGATGGGTATGTCAAAAATATACTTTTATTTTGAGTGCCTCCATCTCGTGGATATACTTGAAATAAGTGTACTTAAACGAACGTAGAATAATTAAATATTTATTTTTTATTTATAGGGTATTCACTCTAATTAAAACAATTTCATTTCATGAGAATAGTAATATATTTATTGTATTATATAAACATTTGACGTACATACTTATGGAGTCCTGGCTCAAATTCTAAACTAACCGAACACTAATAACAGTTCTTAAGTTCGGACGAAGGATAACTCAATTCGACGCCAATAACACAAACACTATGACAAACACTTTCCGTAAAGTTTTTAAAACCTCAAACTACTGCTCAAATCACTGATAATAATCTACACGAAAAAATGCTTATGCGCATCCAAACAGGTACCTAGACATTTTTTAAATGTTGCCAAAGGAAAAAATGGGTTAATCACTAACCTAAGCAAAAAAATCCCCAAATTTTGAGATTTAGATATAAAACCCTCCAAAATAGTATGGTCATTTACAATATTATTTGTTACTACGTTCTTTACTATGCTAAAAACCCTATTTCCTTTGTTATATTTTATAACCTCATAATTTATCTCCATATATATTTAAAGATTTTCTCTAAACTCTTTTATAATAATCGTATAATATGGAGGAAATGTCCTGATCTGGTAAAGGTGATAAAATATTTTTTTAAGTCTAACACAGAACTTTATAATTGTTATCTTTTAACTTTTTTTTATTTATGTAGTAGAAAAGTGAAGAAATAAAGTTCTATTAATAAAGTAGTAACTAATAGGTTCGTGGTTCGTACTGATAATATTATGAACCCTTTTTACTACTGATAACAATGTAATGTAAATCTGTCGTAGATATATCAATTATCTTCGAAAGATGTCGCTAAATTATAATAAAAAACGTTGTTCGAAGACACCACAGCATGCGCGCGAGCTTGCGCGCGGCGGACGAAGTTGCTAGTGGTTATTATTCTTATTAATTTTTATCATCCACCATCGTCGTCGTTTCTTTTTTTTTCGTTCAATTTCATTTTGCCTTAAAATAAAAATAGGTCAACCCGAAAGTAATCGTTGCCACAAGCTCAACGTCCGCCATGTTTGCCTAACCGGAATATACTAACACGTTCAGCAAGCATGGGGATGCCGTGTTTGTGTTTGGTGATTGTGGTCGGTGTTTGGCACGTGTTTGGTGATTCTCGGTGTTTGTGGCAAACGCCAAGCCTGTGGAGGCGGCTATAGGTATCACTAGTGCGTTTGCCGACCTTGAACCCCCTTCCCCAAGAAGCTCTGGAAACTCTACTCACCGCAGGAACACGACACAAGGTCATTTGGTTGCGATCTTCTATAGGGTGGAGGCGTTTCACCAGTCGCGCTGCCCCAAGTAGAGAGAAAACTCCAAAGAAATTTCTCTGTGCCTTACCTCTCATAATTAATATATAGATATATAAACACCTATCTAGGTAAACTTGGAATGTAAAACGTTATCTAAATGCGAAGTTTCATCGAAATCGTTGGAGCCGTTTCCGAGAAACCAATTACATGTATATATATACAAGAATTGATCATTTAATATAATAGGATAATAATCATAACTTTCTTGAGTTATAATAAATTACAAGAATATAGGGTTTATTTCTACGACATACAATTTTTTACTCTATAATAATGAATTCCAGCGCTTGAACTAGGCCGAGCCTGTATCTCAAACGCCTACACTCTTCCCGTGATATATTACAATGTTATGACTTAATAAAATGAGTATAAAATATTAATTTTTTTGCTTCTTTTTCATCCTACTTTGCTTACAGTCTTAACGCAGCAGTTAGACTACAATATTGTGAACTTGTCTCATTTAAATGGGAAATGATATAAGCGTGAGCTTGCATACTTTGCGTGATCCATGTCTATAACATTTATTTATGTATATTTGTAACAGTATTTTTTATTTACCATGGGAGATAATTTATTTTATGATTATAAATAAATTTTCTATATCTTCATAGTTTTCAGATTTTAGCGAGGGCATAATATTTTTTATTATAATTTTATTTAGTTTATTGTATAGGAATGAGCCAAAATAATATTGAAATTAATTTACGATTAATGTTTTGTATTGGTTGGTGACACAAACCTTATATTTCACTCCACTTGTCGTACTGACCACTTCGATCTGAAATATCTCCTCTTTGGTTAAGAATTCCAAATTCAAATTTATAAATTCATTTAGCTGGTACATTTGAATTTTGAAAACAGTCATTAATTTGTTTTTTCCGCATTATTTTTTTCTTTGGCGTCGCTTATTACCGCACAATGGAAAACATGAAATTTCGGTATATTTACGAGTACGTGTTCTAACATGGCACCAGTGCTGCAGAAACGTCTCGAAGGGTTAATGATGTGTACGGCGCTGGTGTTGCAAAAAAAAGCACGGTACGTTTAAAAAAAAACTTGGTGAACTAGCGCCGGTGTCGTTCACTACAGCTCTCTAAAATCTGGCCAAACGATTACGGCAGATATTTATTGTCAGCAACTGCAAACCATGAAGGAAGAACTTGCTGCTAAACAACCGAGATTGGTAAATCGCTCTAGGCCACTGCTGCTTCACGACAACGCAAGACCACACACTGTACAACAAACAACCACTAAGTTAGGTGAGCTACAATTGGAATGTCTGCGTCATCCACCGTACTCCCCGTACCTTGCTCCAACAGATTACCATTTTTTCCGGAGTTTGGACAATTTCTTGCAAGAAAAATTAAGTTCAACTCCGATGCGGCAGTCCAAACCGCCTTCGAAGAGTTTATTGATTCTCGCCCCCATGGTTTTTTTAGTAAAGGGATCAATGAACTATCTTTGAGATGACAAAAGTCATAGATAACAACGGTGCATAAATTGATTAATTAAAATATATTTTACAAAAAAAAAAAGACTATATTCCTCCCGTACAAAACGCCAATTTCATATGTAAGGACCTAATATTATATCGGGTCTATATAGAACTTTACGATGTTGTTTATTTATGATTATTTTAGAAATAATTTCCTGACCGTCAAAATATCCAATTTAGTATATGAATCAATCGTAGGGAATCAGAAAGGTTTGAATAAAATTTTAATAATATTTATTGGGCTCTTTCCAGTTTAATCATATGAGTGTTTTTTGCTCCTGGGCTCTGTCCAGTTTAACTATATCAGTGTTTTTTGCTCCACCCCATGACGTAACACAATAAAATAGGATTGACTGCGGTAATACAAAGTATTGACTTCTTTAAATTATAATTCACGATCTGCCATATGTCGTAGTTTCCCAGATACATATATTAGCATTCTTTATTCTATCGGTAAGTTGATCTATGCGATGGTGCCAAATTAAATTTTCATGTAACAAAACACCTAGGTATTTTATTGTATTTACTCTTACTAGAATGTTACAGTTACATATTTGCTGAATTTAAATATCTCGCTGCTGGGTAAAGATTAATCACCGTACCACAGGGATGCACAGACTTATTGGAAGTAGGGGCCATTCGGCTGGATTAATATAGGTTAAAGGCGGGTCGCAGCAAATTAAAAAAAATTGAATAAAAGTTTAAAAGGTTAAATTTAATGATCATGTTTTCTCCTCTGGTTCTTCCTAATAATGACATAATAACCGATAACTCTTCCAAAAAAAGTTTCTTTCATTTTGTCCAGGTAACGTACAAAAATAATCAGTTATGCTTTATTAGTAACATCGCATGATTCATCCATAGCTAAGATATAATAGTCTGCATTATTTAACTGCCGTTTCACATCATAATGATTTTGTTCAAATAAAACGTGTGTATTTCTAGAGATTGTGGTCGCATATAACAGAATAGTCCCAACAACATCTTTTCTGTTCTCAAACAAACTATTGCCTGCCTCGAGAATGCATTCCTTAACTAAGTTAGCATTGGTGAATGTTTTCATGTACTTAGCAAGTGTCAGCACATTGCTCTTGCTTATTCATCGAAGGACTCATTATCTGGGTAGAAGATGTGTAATTTGACAATAAACTTTTACACAGGTTTACTACCAAGTGGAAAATTTTCGGCAAATTATGTGTGCGTGGTCTCATAATGTCGTTTTATGTTCGAGCTTTTAATTTACACCACTTTTTGTTGAGAAATCAAGCACATTGGTACTAGAGTAAGATCCAGAGCGATAAGACACAACTTATTTTCTAAAGCATAGAATTTTCGGTTCTTAGTAGTCTCTCGTGTACTTTTTAATACCTGTACGTTTGTGGAGTTGGCTCGGTGACACCTGCGCAGGTACCAGGTGAGAAAGGTAACTAAAAATCAGAATTACTTAACTTAAATTTGAATGACTGATTTTTATATATATTTTGTAGAATATTACTCTGAAGTAATATCAAAAAAGTCAGACGTTTTCCATGGCGCCAGAACTTTTGTCAGACGCTTTAAAGCTCTACAAAAAAAAAATGAACTTAATTTAATTTTTAAATGTCTGATTTTTATATATGTTATTAAGATAAATATTAAAAAGTTATATTTAATCAGTCAGACAAATTGCAATGACCAAACATCCCCTAAACACAAAAATTACTCAACTATAAGTATGAGCGCGAAAGTTCTATGATTTAGAAAATAAGTTGTGTCTTATTGCTCTGGGATCTTGGACTATACTATTTCAGCACGATTTGGCAACGTAAAGCGATATATAAATCGGCCAATTTGGACAAAAACTGTCTATTTTTGACTTCCACCTTTCTTTTTTTTTTATTCCATTGTTACAAAGAACTCTCAAATGGGGACAAGTACTTAAGTTCTTAGCCTAGGTAAGCAAACATTACATTTTAACGCGCGTGGCCGAAAGTAAAAAGTTACCAGGGACTGCTCAAAAAGTAACATTTTGATCACAAAAGTAACGCATTCTCATATTTGTCGGAAAAACTCACTACAATACAAAAATTCTCTAAAATAGTTCTTATACAAAAATAAGTAGTTTATGTACCTAACTACTTATACATGCAAATAATCACTTAACGTCCAGACTCTGTTTATTATAATAGATTATTTGTTGTATAGTTACAGAATTTCTCACTTAATATAATAAGATATCTGGGCAAGGTTTACGTCACTTAGAAAATAAACTGTTAATTTAAATACAAAAGATCTATATCGTTAGCGCCGTTTCCGAGAAGCCAATTAATTACATTTATACAAGAATTGCTCAGTTAATAGTAAATAGATTATGAAATAAAAATTAATGAGCTTGTTAACATGTTTCATTTAAACACAACAGCTAATATAATAAACTAATGATGTAAACATATAGAGTTGATATTTCAAATGTCAGTGAATTAGCCAGTCCCCAGTATCAAATAACCCGCTCCATTAGGCTAGGATTTCGTGTATTTTCTGTATCTGTGTTTACAGATAATATTGTATTTCCTCAAATAACATAACATGTGGTTGCTGGTATTTTATTATTCGACTGTAATTTCTATTGTAATAGATTAAAGATTATTGTAGTTGTTCTTTTAGTACATAATAAGCTCGGCAAATTGACGGCCGGTGACCACCGAAAGATTACGAATCCATCGGCGGTTATCGCTGTCATACCGTCCTGCTTACAATCTTTTCACTTTACGTTTGATGTCGCGGGTTTTATTGTCGCAATTGCGTGCAGCTTCGTACAATTTCCATATCTCGCACAAACCTGCGAGAATAATCGCGCGGCGAGATTTCGCTTTGCGGTGTAGACCTTGTACTGTGATGGAGATAACGGTAAAACCGTGGCTCCGTGTGCCAGCGCGTGTGGCTCTTTTGTGGAAAGAAGAGGAAGGAATTACGTTGAATAGTTCTTCAGAACACAATGTTCAACTTGCAATGTTCCTGCGCAGCTGATGCGAATCGATGTATTTAGTAACGTCTGCATTATTAACGATCCGGTAACCCGTCACTATTCAATTATTTACACAACTACCTATGCCCGCGGTTGTGCTCGCATGGACTACAAAATACCGCCGATCGGGCACACGAGCAAATCATGCTAACTCCTCTCTCGGTTGTGTTAAAGATAAAAATGCTTATTATGGGTGATTGTGAAGATTGACAATTTAATATCTGCATTTACATTGTAGTAGACTAATTCGTTATATCTCTTACTCGGCTTTACCAGCGTTCAGGTTTATTCAGCGTAAGCCATTCAAACGCCCTAATTGATTCACTATGACTAGTTTTTTTTATTTGCGCGGAACCCTAATTCTTTTTTAAAATAAGAGAAGCCTAAGTTACTCCCTATATCATCAGCTATCTGCCAGTGAAAGTCCCATCAAAATCGGTCCAACCGTTTCGGAGATTACCCGGAACAAACAGACAGACAAAAATTTTAAAAACTGGTTTTTTGTTATTTGTACCTTACATACTTTGATATGCATTTAGTAGAAAACTGTTATTTTGACTTTACAAACAGACACTTAAATTTTATTTATTTGTATATATAAATAAAGAACCAATAATTAATGGTTCGTTCCCAAACTCGTATTTGGCACGACACGAACGGTCTTTTAATGCAAAGTTCGTCCATTTTGCCTTTTTTAAGACGAAGGTTCTTCAACTGTATTCATATGTTTACAACGTGCTTGCATCGAATGCATCTTTTAACCGGATTGCAAGCGTGCAACGACCTCATTCGCTTTTTCAAGACCATGACTGTTATTATTAACTTTAATTTACCACGCTACACAAAAATGATAGTATGAACAAATTTTTTTGATTGGGTTACATTGGGTGTTAGATTTTGGTTCCAGAAGTAACGTAAATTACATTGCACGTTTTCCTTTTTGCGGGCTAATCAGAAATAACTTTTAAAAAATTACCAAGTAAAAAAAGGGATCGTGTATGGTCAATTATCACAAAATAATCATATTATTATGTAGAAACTACACACATCAAAAAAGTCTAAGCAACATGCGTGATATTACAAATTTTTCCATTATATTCATTAATTTCTAAATGTTTACTCAAACAAAGTGCGTAGGTAAGTAAACTTTTTTGTTATTTATGACAATACAGGCTGGTTGTAAAAAAAAAATTTGATTATGTTTTGTTTTTTCATAAAATTCAAATGACTGCGAATTTGTTTGAATTTAAGTGCGTTTTAATTGCTACGTTTAGTCTTGATTTTATAATTTAACCAACCATTTAAATAAAGTTAGCGACAAAATTGAATTGTTAGATATTCTTTACGTCATTAAGAGACGTCATTTGATGGCAGATGAAATGCAAAGAGCTGTAGGGATGTTGCAAGCGGGAAGTAATCAATCTCAGGTATCTCGACATTTTGGCATTCATAGAAGTGTTATTTGTCGTCTTTGGCAGCACTACAATAATACAGGAGAACCCGCTGAACAGCATCCAGGCCGTAAAAGGAGTACAACCACTCGGCAAGACCGGTACATACAACTGACTGCAAAACGCCAGCCGATGTTAACCGCTCGAGAGATAAGTTTGAGGCTACAAATTTCAAGTGGTGTTGATGTAAGTCCTCAAACTGTGCGAAATCGACTGCATGAGTACGGCCTACGAGCTCGACGCCCAATCAGGTACCCACCGATACGTCACGGGAATCGCGCTCGTCGATATGAATGGTGTAGAGAACGCATAACATGGACCCAGGAACAATGGGATAAAATTATGTTTTCCGATGAGTCGCGATTCGGGTTTAAGCCTGATACAAGAAGGGTTCGAGTGTATCGTCGGCCCGGAAATACTGAAAGGCTCAGGTGCGTTCAGGAAGTTCATCCATACAGCGGCTCAACAGTTATGTTATGGGCGGGTATTATGAAGAACAGGCGAACTGAGCTCGTTTTTGTAAATGGAAACATGAATGCTGAAAATTACATTGAGGATATTCTCAGACCTTATGTCTACCCATTTGCACAAACATTTGGCTCCGATTTTAGGTTAATGCATGACAATGCGCGTTCACATACAGCTCGGCGAACCAGTGAATACTTTGCAACGGAGAACATCCGGGTATTGCCCTGGCCTGCACAATCGCCAGATCTCAACCCCATCGAAAACGCATGGGACATGCTCCAGAGACGTGTTTTGAAGGACTTGGACAGAGCGACAACAACCCAACAGCTGAAGGATTTGCTACAATTCCATTGGGAGCGAATACCGCAAGATGACATAAACAATCTCATTAATTCAATGAATAATCGTTGCCGACAAGTTCTGAATAGCAGAGGAGCCCATACTTTGTATTAAATTGTTCTATTCTTTCACAATAAATACATTTTCTTTAGAAATTTCATTTTGTAAGAAAAAAGTTTAGTTTCTTATGTATCTTAGTTTCTACAGTATATTCTAATATTGTTCATTTCTGTTATTAAAAGAACTTATAAAGACAACAGCTGTTATTTTTACATCATAGAACCCTAAACATATTATTTTAAAAATAAAGTACAACGTTATAATGTGAAGAACCATCCTAAAATTTAAATTAGTACATGTTGCTTAGACTTTTTTGATGAGTGTATTTTAAAATAACGATGTAGTTAAATTTCTATAAAATGTATATATCGAAAAAAACCAGGGGTCCAAAGTGCGCTTATATTCATGTTTATGTCACTTTGAAAGATTTTACTAGTTATAAACAGACTGATTTACCATTTATTAAATAAACCATTTATTATTATTATTATTATTATTAACTTATCACAAAAATTAAAAATATTAGCACGACCGATGCGGCGTGGCACGTCGAGACACCCTTGACGCGGCCCCAAGACGGCATCCACCGCGTACATTAATTTTTTTTTAAACTGCCTTCGAGGCCTTGGCGTCTATAAGTATTAATATGATAAACACCTAAGTTATAGTATATACTAATATTATAAAGAAAGTACGAATTTTGTAAGTTTGTGTATATGTGGAGTCTGTGGAGTGTGATATTCTACCTATATAAAAAAATATTTCTGCATTTTATACCCTATTTATTGAGGAATGATATAGGCGTATATATTATACGAGGGCGGCACTGAAAATTTCGGGAATCAAGGAAGTGACACAACATTACTATTTAAAAATGCACTTATTGCTTTTCGAAGTATTCTCCGCGAAATTTGACACATTTTTCCATACGATGGAACCAATCATTGAAGCAACCATTCCATTCGGAAGTTGGGTCTCCAAAATGGCCGTTTTGTAGGCGTCCACAGCTTCTTCAGGTGATGAAAATCTCTGTCCACGCAATTTATTCTTTATTTTAGGGAAAGTATAGAAATCATTAGGGCTTAGGTCGGGGCTGTACGGCGGATGGTCTAATAATTCTATGTTTTCTTGCTCTAAAAACTCTTTTGTTCTGTGCGCGGTGTGAGAACTTGCATTGTCGTGATGGAGTATGATGCGGCGGTTGCCGTTCTCTTTACGGAGTTCAGAAACGACCTATGGCAAACAAATGCTAGCATACCATTCTGCATTAACCGTTCTTTGTCCCTCAAGAGGAATAGTCGTAACATGGCCGGTTTTGGAGACAAACGTGGCCACCATATTTTTTGCAACACTCCGTGAACGAATCATTTTTGTTGGCTTTAACTCATTTTCGAACACTCAAACTCGTGACTGGTTTTTTGTTTCGGGTTCGTACGCATATATCTAGGATCTTATATCTATCTATCTATAATCTTTCGAGAGTTCTGACGCATCAAGTAACGCGAGCCGCTTTTTGCTCTTCACATAGCGAATGCGGTATCCATCGGGAAAACAACTTTTTTACACCTAATTGTTCATGCAAGATTATTTGTATTTGACTCATGCCAATGTCTAAAGTTGCCTGAATTTCGCGGTATGTCACATGTCGATCTTCCTCAATCAGCTTACGCACAGCATCAAAGTTTTCTTGTGTGACTGCAGTTTTTGGACGACCTTGACGAGGATCATCACTGAGCTTGACACGTCCACGTTGAAATTCAGCAAACCAGCGATAAATTGTGGTTTGGGATGGGGCTTCATCACCAAATGCAGAAATCATCCGGTCAACACACTGTTTTTGTGTTAAACCACTTCGAAAGTCATAATAAATCATCGCTCTTGAATTTTCTCGAGTCAATTCCATTTTCTCAACGACTAAACAAGTTTGACAAAACCTTGTGACAAGACCGAGAATCTTTTTTTAAATAAATAAATTGTATTCGATTTTTAAAACCAAGGAGTTTTCAATTAAAAAGATTTTAATATGACAGGAACAGTGGAAATATTCCATTCCCGATACATTTAGTGCAGTCTATGTATAAGTTCACGCAATTTTTTGTTTTGTTTTTGACAAAAAATTTGTATGTACTTTGATTTAGACCATAATTATAAGACTTTTGATGATCTGAAACTAACATGGTTTGATAGGCCTAGTGATGGCTCATCCCACTAAGATACTACATTATCCCCGAGGGCGTCGCGTCCATCTGCTTGTTTTACAACCACCCGCATTTGGCACAGAATCAAGTATATTAAACTAAATTTAAAATATATTAATTTACTTTTAAATGTACTTTTAAAGGGTCTTAATAAACAAGATACCACGAGGAGATAAAATAACAAAGAAACACGCAGGTAAAGCACTTACACAAAAGGGATGATTCATGCAATTGTTAATAACGAAAACTATTTATATTATGTACTCTGATTTAGACCATAAGTATAAGACTTGATGTATATTTTTTTCAATAATAATATTAATAATGCATAGTTAAGTAAAAAAAACGTCTTAGTATATTCTTGTTGTATGGAAGCTGAACTTCAATTAGACCCTGTTGCTTCATCTATCAATCCATGCAAGTTTCAGCTCTAGATGTGTTAAGATGAAGCAACAGTTGGTTACACATATAATTTTCGTGTATTCAAAAAGTATTACATAACAATATTTTTGTTTTGTTTTAGACCGCATTTACTGATTTGTCACAATGTTTGCTGAGCCTAGTAGACCCGGAGAAGCTGCAGAAAGAGATCGAAGAAGCCAAGCCAACTGGAAGTATCGATGAAGTTTTTAAAAAGTAGGCCGATGAAAGATTTCTATATCGTAATTTCCTAGTGGAAATAAACAAGTGAAACATGATGTTGTTATTTGTAATAAATGGGTCCTATGCTCGGTATTGGACCCATAAAACATTGGTTGTAATCGTGTTTGGACATATTTTCTAGGTATTTGAAATGAAAAGTGACAAGTATTGAATTATAATTTACCCACATATTTGAACGAACAATTCAAACAATGTGTTTAGTAACGAATGCGCGCGGAACATAACCTTGTCACAAGTAACAAAGGCACTCTGTGTTCTGTATTTTGACTTAATTAATCAATGGTTATATTATATATACATGTGTAATATTTAAATGGGTCAGTGATGTGTGAAGGGAACTCTATAACTATAAGAGATAGAGACATTTGCTATGCCGAATTTAATGAAATTATTTATAAATGTTCACAATAACAGCCATTATTACAATAATCGACTCTTTTAGGTAATGTTCTCAAAATGCAATATTTTGTAATTTAAAGTGGTGAATTTGCCTTAAACTGATCTCTGGCTTTTACGATATTGAACGGTGTATCTTTATGAGGTTTATAAACTTCAACACCGTTTGACCGGTTACCGTGAAAGTTGGTTGGTTAGCAAGGAGAAGGTATTTATGCTATCTCAAAACGAGATAGAGATGGCGATATGGTCGAACTATGGCTACTGGAAAGGACAGAACAATGTCTGCGAGGCCAAGTAGTCTATAGACATAGTTTTATAATATAATAAAGCAGAAGAGTTTACTTGTTTGTTAAAACACGCTAATCTCTAGAACTACCAATCGGATTCGAAAAATTATATTTTTATATGATAGCCAGATTCATAAGAAATAGTATAGGCTAGAATTAAGGTACACCTCTCAGCTAGAATTGTTTGTTAGAGTATAGTGTTATAGTAAGTCGGAAGACAAAGCGCTCCGGAATTGCTTTATTCGCATGCGCAGGCGTAATGATACGTAAATACAATGTTCTACAAAAATATTGGCCATTAATACATCTAAAAAATAGCCCGACATATCATATGCCTATCTCTTATAGTTAAGATACAATCAGGCATTTTGTGAGCATTATTATTAAGCATAACATATTAATCCTTAAAAGCAAAAAAAAAAAAATTGTCCAGTGGTTTTGTTGCAGTCGGGTTTTTGTTTCCTTTTTTAATAATTTAGCTCGTTTCGAATTGTCTTTCGTTGTTAGCCTGAAGGACTTTTACAGATTCACTGAGCTCTGTGATGAGAAAGCACACAGCCGAAGAGATTTTGTCGTGTGTGGTCGACAAATTTGTAGATAATTCGTTTATTATGCAATGGATCTGCATTGTGGGATATCGTTATAATGCCTACTTTGTTATGATCTAATCAAAACTGTGGAAGGCGAAAAATGGTTATTAAAATTTTTACTAACACAAAGGGTATTTTTTATAGTAGCAGTGTTAAATTTCGGCTGAATGGTAATCCATTACCGGTCGTCGCTATCATGCTAGCCTGCTAATGTTTTGGTAGTTGGATATAAACTGGCTGATCCCGCAACGCGACAATACAAAAGAGAGTCACCGTGCAGGGTTTATCACTTCGTGCATGGTGATTGCGACCCAGCCGCAAGTCCCAGTACCCGCTTGAGTACTGGATATACACTGGCTGATCTGGGATTGCGATACTCCTCTAACGGCCGTTTTCAATAATATATCAATCCGTTGTTTCAGTTACTAAAGATAGACAAATATAATCTTTTGTCTTTACTTTTTGTTCAATAACCTATCAATGGATAGTTTTTCGTATCTACATAATATATATCCATATTCTATAACTTGAATGTTGACGTGTCACTATAGCGGTAAGTAATTACACTTAGTGTAAGTTGGTCGCTATCAAGACAGACACAATAATTGTTGTACGTATGAATTATATATTTTACTAGCTATACTAGCTCCCGTTAACTGCTACACGGTTATTGTTTATGAAGATATCGTGTGTCTTTTTTAGATAGTTATCAGAATCTATACAGTCGTTTTTGCTTGGCGCGCTCACGACGACATACGTCTTTGATTTTATTTCAGATTTAGTCTACGGCCCCGATGATATTATTCCAAGATATTTTAAGTTATAAAATTATATTTTCAACAGGTACTGTGACAAAAAGCCAAGCTTCAGGGTATGTTTCAATAATCTCTTAGAAACAGCCAAACCTTGCTTCACTGCGGATGAACGGGAAAAGCTGAAGACAGTCACCAATGTGACTGAACAGCTCGCTGAATTTATTTGCCATGAGGAAGGAGACAGGATAGCTTGTGAGTTTATTTTATAATAGCCTCTACTAACGGCTTTCCTCGCATCGCTATGTGATGTTATGGAATACCTACCTGACTTGATTTTTTTATGTCTGTAAGTATAATGAATCCTAAACTCTTATAAAACACTACTACTGGATTATTGCTTATTAAGGTGATTAGTGATTCAAATTGTTTTCTAGTTTACATTTTAATAAACATGTTGCTGGATTATCTTACGGTCGGTAGATTGTGACGTTAAATATTATCTAGTTAGTTTATACTTTGTAGACCTAAAAAATGTTTCCATTACATTGCAGATTTTAGTGTTTCGTTCACAATCTACCGACAGTTTTTAATCTCACCAGATTGTTTATTAACGAATGGTTCATACAATTAATCGGTGCTGTAACTAATCGATCAGCCAAGCCAAGCATCAATAGGTTTGTTCGGGAAGCTGCTCTTGAGAACCAGTTTTCCACTAGTCTTAACGTGCTACCATCTTGGGCCACATCATCACTTAAAATTAGATGAGATTATGGCCACACCGCTAAAACCTATAACGACAAAAATATAACATATTACATATGTTTTACACACACATTATTACAGTATTACATACTGTTTCAATTTAGTTAACAAATTAGGCAATAGATAATACAGCTTTATTTGCTTTTATGATAATGAGTTGATTACACACACGAATCTATACTTATTATTATAATAAAAAGGAAGAGTTCTTTGTTTATTTGTTTGTTTAAACACTAATCTCTGGATACACCAGTCGGATTCGAAAAATTATTTTTTATATGACTCACGAGAAACAGTATAGGCTATATAACATTAGGCTACAACTCTTAGCTAGCTTTAAATATTGATTTTTGTTACGTAAGTCGGAAGTCGAAGCCCTCGCGAACTGTTTTGTTGTACACTGTACTGTTTTGTACTGTTGTACAAAAATATTGGCCATTAGCCACAATAAGCTATTTTGTGACAAACAATTGATAAAAATTAAAAAGTGATTTATGAAAATTATTTTTAGACATGGGATATAAATGCTTACTTCATCATAGAGACAAATTGTATGAAATAAAATTTAGCATGATATTTGGACACATAGTTTATGAGATAATGAAAAACTAAAATAATTTGTACGTGCGTTGGCGTTGTGGTATTTGTCGTATAAAATTAACACGGATGAAACCGTGGGGCACAGCTAGTATCTATGTAATCAGCATAGTTTATGAACTATAATTATATAATACTATACTATCTGTGATCCGTGGCGTGGCCTTGTACTCAATAATAATATTTTTGTACTTTCAGTGTTCATCGCAGAAGGGGGTCAAGAATGCTTCCAAGACAAACAACAAGATTTAGAGAAATGTATGAATTCAACTTTCGGCGGAAATGTAAATTTGAGCATGCGAAATTTCACCGGTGATAATATTGTTTTGCCCACACTGAGTTTTGACGTGAGTCCATTATTGTATAACGTAATGCCATTTTTCTTCTTTTTCTTCGTCTTCCAAACATAGCAACTAGTCCTCTTTATTGAAGACCGTTACTACCATATCAAGTGAATATAGTGTCCTGTCTGATGACTATTTGAGTATCCTAACAAGATGGTGGCACTCTTGCTAGAACTTTCTAGGATTTTTTG
Organism: Saturnia japonica; assembly: GCA_033032175.1. Lineage (NCBI taxonomy): Eukaryota > Metazoa > Arthropoda > Insecta > Lepidoptera > Saturniidae > Saturnia > Saturnia japonica. The sequence goes on along the minus strand of CM065309.1, from coordinate 16,606,439 downwards.
TGTGGCACCTCAAAATGTATGCTTCCAGTTTATTTTTATTTATAATCCACTTTAGTTACTTCAAGATCCCGCCAAAAACTCCCAATGCCATTTTTAATTATTAATTTACAGCTGATTTTTTTGAACCCTTAACTTTTCTATCTGGCCAGTGTTGAATAATATCGGGTCTTTTCCAACAAACTAACGAAGCAGCATTATGCGATAATGGCGCAGCAGTGTCGTGTTCTGATACCGCGCCTATCGACGTTGGTTTGAATCCAAAAATAAGACTTGAGTTTCCGCTTATGAAAAACATGGTATTGAAACCATATTATGGTGCGGCTGTCGTTCATGTCGCTAATGATTACCTTGCTAGCTACCACCCTCTAATTGAAAATCTGTTGCCAAACACTGTTCCGGCAGTTGCACTTGAAAGACAGTCTTTTTAGTCTAAGCGTGCGTAAGCATATCTTACCAAAAACAAACCTGACGTAACGAGCGATTGAAGTGACGATCTATAATAGAAAGTTCTATTTTGGCGCGGTTCAAACAATATTACTTCAAACCATAAACTTAACCTTTGTAATGAAGCAAAAATATACTTTCGATTGTAAACTAAATAAATACCTGCATAGGTATGTAATATACACAAAATTATTCGACATCGGTTTGTTTGACGCTATATAAGAAATAAAACCCTTTTATATTTCCCACGAGACCGATGAGTACACTTAATCATTAGAACGAATGGTCTAAATTCGATCGTTATTTATATTAAGTTTGAACATTATTAAGGTTCTTTTGCTAAAGAGCATATATTCACAGCTCAAAATTCACGTAAACAATGAACGTTATATTTTATTTAATGTATTTATTTGTAACACATAATATTTTATATAAATTTCACCTTTCTGCACTCCTTCTCCATATAAACTTTAACTATAGCAAATCTAAGAGTCCTCCATGCGCGCAATATGCATAATAAAAATCAGTTGTCTGTAAAGTCGGTTTACTGACGATAGTTGAACGTGACAACGTCATAAGAAAATACTGATGGAATGGTATCATTTTTCAAAAGAAAATTGTAATTTTATTTATAGTCTTGTCAATTATAGCATAACCTACAATCGTTGCACTAGCAGACCGATGCTATTTATTTTAATGATGAAAGCAGGAATATTCGACAATATATCACTGAACATATATTTAATATCGAAAGAATCATTACCTTTATCGCCGCAATTATCGTTGCTATAAACAACTTGACACCACATTCACTTTTCACTGCACTTCATACTTGACGAAAACATGTAAATGTATTATTGTATAGCAGCTGTCCACGCGGACGCATCGCTCACTCAAGTAGGAGAGAGACAGATGTCGAACGCTGCCGAACGCGGGGGCCGATTGTACCTCTTTGTCGTTCGTTCCGCGCTCTCGCTTGCACTTTAAGCCTTAAATGAAACGCCTCAGAGCGAGGTAACGCCGCATGAGTTATGTTTTTTCGTGCGTGCAGCCGGCTCCATCGAATTATAAGACGTCACGTCAAAAAGAGGTAATGTTTCTCTTCACGCATTAATAAATAGTTCATCTGTGTTACAGGAAGAACAGTGTAAAAAACTATCAGAGCTACAGACATGCGTGGTTGGCGTACTGGAAACGTGCCCAAATCCAACATCGTCCAATATCGTCGAGTCGCTTTTTAAGTACATACGCAAATCGACTCCTTGCAAGGCATTTCAAGTAAGTATTACTGATTACATTATATTTTAATACAAGTATAAAGTATGAAAATTTTTATTCATTTTATTTCCAGTTAATTGTTCTTTTATATATAATTGTAGTCTATATTCGTTAAAGAAGGTGAATTTCTTAATATGTAATATAATCTGTCACTGCTGGGTTGTTTCTTCTTACATCAAGATGAGTTTAATTAATAACATTTATAATAATGGTTTATAGAACTCTGATAAATAAATTTTTCGATATTTATGGGTATCTTTTTTTTTTGTTAAGATTCTATTTATTGTGGTAATAGATAGAGGCGGAATAAGCCACTGTGGGATTTATAGAGAATATAACTAGGTGGACCTAGGTTTTGTGTTATATGATAATAAAATCAATGAGCAAATTTAGAGAATACACTAAAAAGGTGAAACCACCTTTAACCACCACCAGATAAACATCTGAGAGTCACACACATATTTACTTTTCTGATAGGCGCGGTGCCCACTAAAAACAGAGATAGCATTTAAAAAACGACGCCCATATGTATACCACAGATATAAACGTGGAGCCTGTAACATTTTAAACAAAAAGTCGCTCACTTGGGAGTCCCACAGATATCTATTTGTCTGCCTTTGAAAAAATGCATAGAAAAAATGTTGCCCACCTATTTCTTTTATATGAATGATCTGAGCCTGATATTATATATATCCAGATCTTTTGATGTACGTTTGCTCTAATAGTATTCACAAAGCCGTCGATCTACCGCGTTGTACGATAATATAATTAATTAATAACACTTATGTTTAGCATCAAGAGTGTGTTAAAGCGAGACACCATACCGCCGTAAGTTGTTTCATAAAGAAAATGTTTGTGTTTCGTTTTGTATCGTTCAAGTTTGTAAATGTTCATTGGTATTGGGAGTTTTTTTAAACGAAAATGCTAGAATAGTACATTCCTAGAACAGCAGCGATCGGCAAGTTACAAGAATTTATTGACGAATATTGTCTTCGTTACACTACCTTGCATACGTCATTCGATAATTGAACAGTAAACAATGCTTCCTAGTATTTGCAAATTTGTAGGAAATTTTTGTTTAGTGGGAAGAGAGCATGTCTGCGAAACTGTTAGTATTATTTGATATCGCGTCTTCAATTTATTTTTTCAGCAAGGTAGGGAAATTGCGATAACTGTTTTACAAAACATAGGAAACGGATTTTTAAGGATTTAGCCGGAGGTCGCTGAAATTATTTATTAGGTCGGTTTGAATCTATACTAATGTTAGAAATGGCCTCGGAAACTACTGATCGAATTCTAAAAATATTTTCACTGATAGAAAGAAGGCCTAAAAATAAACCTCAGGCCATGGCATGCTAAAACAAACCCCAGAGGTAAATATATTGATTGCGCGCACAAAGGCAAACTTATATAATTTTATTTATATAGATAATTATTATATTTTTGTTATAGAGATATAATGACAAAAGTATGAGATAAGATAATACAAGGTGTCCAGAAAGGGTATCGGGTATTTGTAAGTTCAATGAAACAAAAATTATTTGTATGCAATAAAAAAGTTTATTGTTTATTATTAGCATATGAATTGGAGAATTATTTGGAAAAGATGATGTTATCCAAATGATGACCGTTACGTTGCTGGCACTCTTCTAAACGGAAACGAAGATTGACGATAACACGTTGACACATAGCTATCGATATTGCTGCCATTTCTGACCTGATGTTTTGCTTTAACTGGGTTAGATTCGTCGGATTGTTTTGATAAACCTTACTTTTAAGGTATCCCCATGCAAAATAGTCAAGCGGGCTAAGGTCGGGGCTTCTGGGAGGCCAGTTGATGTTACCCCTTCGCGAAATGACTTTATTAGGGAATACTTCGTTAACAACTTCCATTGAGTCATTTGAGGTATGGCAAGTGGCCCCATCTTGCTGGAACCACGATCTTGAGTTGAAACCTGCAAACTCCTGCAACTCTGGGACCAAAAAATTTCGCAACATATCGCAATAACGGTCACTATTCACATTAATTGCTCGGCCTCGTTGATCTTCATGAAAATAAGGACCAATTATGCCTTTAGCAGACATAGCGGCCCAAACAACGACCTTTGGGCTATGCAGGGGTCGTTCATGCTTTCGTCTCGGATTCTCCACTGCCCAGTACCGACAATTCTGCTTATTAACATGACCATTCAGGTGAAAATTTGCTTCGTCACTGAACAGTATGTTGTTAAAGTTGTTAAATCGCTGCAGCATTTCGTTCGCAAAATTCAGTCGATTAGCATAGTCCGTATCCTTCAATTCTTGAACCAATTGAATTTTATAGGCTTTAGATGTAAGTCTTTCTTTAAAATCGAATGTAAAGACGATTTTTTGATGTTCAACGCTTGGCTTCGCTTTCGGATGGATAAAGACGGATTTTGACGAACCGACGCCTCAACTTCTTCAATTGTTTCTTCATCGCGAACTGAACGAGGACGACCAGAGTTCTGAATTTTAACTGTCGCACCTGTATTCTCGAACATCCTGATCCATTTCCTAATGCTATCGTCACTTGGCGCGTGGCGTGTACGATATTCCGCACGATAGAGACGTTGAGCAGTCACTATTGAATCACCATTACGATAATACGCTCGTACGCAAAATGCGCGATGCGTCCCCGAGTACTGTTCCATCGTGACTAAAACTCCACAAAATGGCGGACGCCACGAACCCCTCCCCGCACCCTTCAGATGCCCCGTTTCGAATATGGCGCGAAAACAAATACCCGATACCCTTTCTGGACACCTTGTATAAAGAAAAAACTTAATTACCTCAAAAGGTGGGTAAAACTGCCGAAGTAGTAGTATAACACCAGAATGATCACGATAATCGTGTTTGTCGTAATAGTACTTGGATAGAGCAAGAAACATGCTGGTTATATTATATCTATCCTATTCTATACAGTTTGTTTGACTTGTTCATTAATGTTATTCACGACCGAATAATAATTATTCAAATGATGTGACCTCAATCGAATTTGTTTACTACAATCAATACAGCTAACAGGGTTAAATAAATATGAACCATTTAACATGCATTCGCATAAATTTTACATCTTGCAAATCGCCATTAGCCTTTTTACACAGTTAGTTGGGAATTTGTATTGATTCGTATTTAAAGGCGAGTTTCACTTATTAGGAAAATCTTTATTGTTATAAAAATATATGTTTATTTAATGCTAAATAAAAATTTCCGTGTATAATAAGTACCAGTTCGTTGAATTGAATTTTTAATAAATCTGTACTGTCTGTAGGTACAAGTATTTTTTTTAATGCTGTGATAGGCGTTTATAACAAATGAAAACTGATCACGGAAATTCAATTTTTTTATTGTCGGTCTTTTTGTATGTCCGGATTTAAATCAAAACGGTTTAACCTATTTTTATGAAATTTCGTATAGGGTACGTAAGGGAAGCTTAATTTTGTCATTCGTAAAAAAATTCAAAAAAATTAAACTTTTACTAAATCTCAACCAATTTTGATGAATGTTTGTAGATGGAAAGCCTACATCATTTCATATTTGATAGGCAATAAAAGTTGTCGATAATATAAGTAATTATTTATAGTCTGCTGAAACCATACTCCCGTTTTGACTTCGCCGTAGTCGGCTACATTATAAGACTGCGAAACGAAACTAATTGCTGCGTTTATAACACGTGTGGAGCGAAAATCTATAAAATAACATAATATCTCACTGAACCGTTATAAAAACGTCATTCATTATAGGTACATATTATGAACACGTTTATTTTTTTTATATGTATGTTCGTTTCTCTATGTTGTGTTTTATACGTTAACTGTTGGTGTTAGTTTTTGTGCTGGGTGTTAGACATTCCATAGTGGCACGTTCAAGCATCTTGTGTTCCGGCAGGGGTGTTAACCGTACCAGGTTTCAGGGTCTTGTACCATGTACCAGGTAAAAATTACCCTGGTACGCAATATTACCAACGTTTCAGTATCGATTGTTCACCGATGAGCTAAGAAGCTAAAAAATGACTCAAAGCGGCGCGACAGGAAGATGAGGATATTGACGAGCTAAGGGCTGACGACGGTAACTAAGGCCCTGGTGTTTGCTATTTGTTTGAGGGTGCCAGCTTTTGTTTTCAAATAGAAACTTTCAGTGACATATGTACCAGTATTACTGGGCCACTATCTACCATCCCTGGTGTCGCAGCCCAGCGACGACCGGCGATGGACTGCTAATCACTCGTTGGTCGTATTTGCTACGTCATATGTTTGCCATACTGTGAAGCTGTGGAATTGCCTCTCGGCCAGTGCGTTCCCTCCTTTGTACAACATGGTGTTCTTCAAGCATAACGTGAGGAGACATTTGATCAGGCGGGCATGACAGCGACAACTGCCAATAAATTGCAGGTTCCAGAAATGTCACTTTGCTGTTCTAGTAAAAAAATGCATAATGTTATTCAGTTAATGCATTTGTAATTTAAGTGTTAGCTAATAAAATATGTCAAAGCTTCGGTTGTAAAATGTGTTTGTATTATATGTAATGTTAATGCTAATAGATTTTATGATATGTTCTTTTTTTGTTCAGGATCCGAATGACAATAGCAAAAAACCTAACTCCGCGAGTGGATCAGCGTTGACAGCATCAGTAATTGCAATGGGACTAGCGGTAGCCTTGTATGTTTAAAATTAAGATACCGTTGCCAGACTTATTTTGTACAGCTGCCGGAGATCCACGTAGATATGATACACGCTGGGGAATTTCCATTTTAACGCTTGCATTTTAAAGCTTTAGCATACGAACAGATTTAGAACTGTAGAATTAATTCGTACTTAAGTTATTTCATTGGATGTTTTAATTTAAACGAAGTAACTTTCTATATCCATGAAGTAATTATGTTCTATAAATTTAGCGTTCCATGACGAGATAATATTCTTAAAACTTTGCATAAAATAGTGCTATTTTTTATTTCACTTAAATTAATTTTGTCATTAATATATCCAAATAAGTCTTTGCTACTCCCGCCTAAAAATTAACGGTTGTTTCCGCTTTCAGCAAACAAAAAACGTTTGTTATTAATTGGCTAGATGAATATGTAAAATCTAGCTTCGGAGAAATAGACATCGATCTAAGGATGCCTCGTTGAGGGGCGAAACACGTGTCATCGATTGTTTTTTTTTTTTACAATAATTAATTTTTATTTTAATCATTTGTTTATTTTATTATTGTTTTATATTTATTTCTTAAATAGGTTTAATAACAATCGGGTCTACGAGCTCGACCACGTCTTTTTAATCGTTTCAGTTACCAACATTGATTTTTCTTCTTTTCCACGATTGGTTTTGAAGACTTAACATTTTCAGATTCATCCCAATAATTAATATCAAACGATTTTTTGTTGTAAAAAAACTAAACGAATTTTAATCAGTTTTTAGGCGGAAGTAGCAAAGACAATTTGGATAAATTAATTACGACGGATTTCTGCAAAGTAAATCAATCAAATATTATTGATACATTTATATTATCTCATTTCAATAAATTCTGTATTTGAGCTAAATAAAAATCAATTAAACCCTTTTAATACATGGTAAATAATATACGTACAGTGTTATTTTTATCACGTTGGTTAATTTAAGTGTCTCTTCCGTAATCGTGTATAGAAATAACAGCCATTTTTTATAGTATACAGTTTATTTATAAGTACAAAGTGCTATTAAATCGGTCATTGATAGTATCGACAGTAGAGGGGTCAATTGACTAAGATGTAAAGCTTGCCATATGCATGTTAGCTAATTAGCCTTTTCCAACGTCAATATTTTTTCTGGTTTCCTTAATTACCTAAAACCTAAATAACATTCTTGTTGCAACACTCTATGCACGAAGAGTTTGTTATTTAAAGTTATGTTAATTATAAAAACAATATTTTTTGGATTAATTTTTCTTTTATTTTAAAAAAAAGGAAGTAACTCGTATACATAAATAAAAATTGATACTATAAAATTATTCATGTACATGACACGACACATACATTTTGTCGTAAAATCTTTATGTAAGACTAATTAATCGATTATCATTAAAACTATGTATGACTTTTGAATAATAAAAAAAGATATCTATAACATATCGTATATATTTTTGAAAATGTTTCGCCAAATTATGCGGCCAAAACTCCCTCCAATTGCCTAGGCTTAAGCTATAAGTGTATACACTGAAATTGAAAAAAAAATGCTTTAAGTAAGCTGTTGATAATTTGATATTTTGTAATTTTTAATATGTATTTTTTATTCTCATAATGCTTTTTGATGATTTAATTTTATTTTAGAACTGTAATTTTCTCAATTTATTTCTGATCCCTTTCTTTACATTCCATATTAAAATCGCTCTGCATATAATCGGAATACGTAATATTAAATGAATACATTTAAAATATTGTTTTGCCTGTTCTTACAAGATCCTGTATTAAAACATATTAATCAGAAAAATCTGTGAGACGAACCAACTTTCGGTGTCTTGCAATATAAATAAAAACATCTATTTAGGTAAACTTGAAAAGTACAACATTACCTGAATACAAAGTTTCATACAAATCGTTTGAGCCTTTTCAGAGAAAGCAATTGCATAATATATGTATACCAGAATTGCTCACTTAATATTGTTAGATTCAGGTGGGGACGAAGCGAAATTTAATTAGAAATACTACGGTCTGTAAGCAAAGTTCTACGAGATGAATTTATAGGGTTCTGTAAGTTTTTAAAACGATCTAAGATAAAAAAATGTTTCAATCATTTTGAAGCATCTATAATTTACTTTAAACTTACCTATAGAACAGTGATTGTTAAACTTTTAAAATTATGTAGGTACAGCACACTCGACAAACCTTTTATAATTTAAGGAACCCTTTATTCATATTAATACCAAAGGAAATATCGTGTATTTTGAAGTACGATTCAAATATAGAACTTGTAACAGTGCCTATAATAATTCAACGATTCAGTGATAAATGTAAGTGATTTGCGGAACACTGGCAACTTTTTCACGAAACCCACGTTAGGAAACACTTCTCTAGAAAGACTAGCGGGGACTTATATCTTGATCAATCGGATACGGACTGTTCCATTTTCTACCAATCAAATCTGATATTATTTTCTATATGACTTACAATCCGTAAGGACCCATGAATCCTGTTGCAAATAACAATCAACACAATGTCATCTCTAAAACTTTTATTATGAACTTGATGGTTTATATAATTTCAATACGTCTTGTTTTCAATCTAGTATAAAGTTTTATTTAAATAAACTAAATTACAAATATATGTGTTTCTAAAGCGAGAAAAGTTTTTAGAGAAGAGTTTTTATCCAGTACAATATGAATATATAATATGAAGTTTTTTTGTAATATTTATTTTTGTAATGTTTTATTAGATATCTTATTTTTTGACAATTGATAATTAATATTTTTAGTGATAATAATAAATTAATATATAATTGTACTTCGTTTTAGTTGATGTCAATGATACTTTTTTTCTTATAATATCATTGGTTAAGCCGCGTTTTTATTATACGAGTACGCTTGGACGCTACTCGTAGCGTGAAAACACTCAGACACCATTATCCGATCAAAGTTAACGCGGTTCTATTTTTACGGGCTAACTCGGATCATTTTATCAAAATAAAAGGCGTCAACTAAGAAAAAGTCCAATGAACGTGACACTGAAGATTGTGCAAGGAGACAAATGCTACTCGGATGCTCATAAACTTGTAACGTGTAAACCAAATTCCGAGTAGACAGGAGTCTACTACGTATAGGAACACGATCTAGCTCGTATTAGCACACTCGGTCCGAGTGTACTATTTTAATGAAAACGCGTCTTTAATGTTGGGTTATGGTTAACGAAAGTATTCTAGCTTTAGGTGGGAACTATAGTCGTAGAAACTCATGCACGACTGTCCTATGTTTTCGACAGACGTCGGCGGGGACGAGGTACATTAAACGACAATGGGAGCTAGTAATGTAGTGGAGAAGAGATGCGCGTGCTAGCGTGACGTAGCGCGCAAGTCACAGTACATTGAAGGTAAACAGTATTTACGTCTTCATACAAACGGCCGAAATAAAATCTAGGTAAACTTCAGTACACAATAGTCGCGATTAGGCAATTTATAAATAATATTATATTACCTACTTCCTAGAATTTAAAATTGTTTTCGATTTATTAGACTTTAAGCAAAAATTTATATTTTAACTTTTTGTAATGTACATTTCCTTTTTACTACCTTACACACTTTTGAAACTATAAAAAAAACCCAAGTAGAAATATTTGAAATTAAAAATTTGTAGTAGATAATAAAGTCATTTTAATATAGCATTATCAATAAAATACGTAAATATGTAATCCGAGAAATGTTTGTCTATCGGGCGGCTTTAGGTAATTATTTCAAGAATACTACCGAGACAACATACTGTACTTTGTTGTACTGTAGTGACGTAATATCGTTCTACCTCGTCTCCGCCAACGTCTCTCACATGAGAAGGTTGCGCACGTACTATTTCGACTATAGTTAGGTTTAGTTAAATAGAAAATCGATGTTGTCGGATATTATGAAATGCATTGTGTGATAAATTGCGAAATTTACAATTTGCTTTTTGAAGAATGTTAATTAGCATTAAATAAATATGGGAAAGGGTAGCCTATTGTTTTATTTCAAGCATCATGTTAATTTTTTTTCTCTAATACCAATTGTGTACTTATTATGTTAACTTATGTTATGTAAATAAGATATTTGTATGCCATTTTTCTTGGTATTCTTTTTTTATGATTAGCTCATTAGGGGGCGTTCAAGTATTACGTAACGCAATTTGGGGGAGGGGGTCTTGTAGAACGTTACGATGTGTTACAAGAGCGGGAGAAGGGTTCTAACAACGCGCTACGTAACATTGTTTTTTTTCTTAATTTAAAAAACTAGGCAATTAAAATTTTCCAAGATCGCAGCCATTTTCGTTTATGTTTTGCGGGGAATCCCTTTGTTGTATTGTACGTCATTTTATTTTTTTCTCCCAAGTTTGCAACCCTTTTCGTTTGTTTTACGGGGAATCTATCGACTGTATTGCTGTAGTCAGAGTTGTTAAAGTGAGTTCATACTGACATGTCCTCAAAACAGGGAGATTTTCATCATCAGCTCATCATCATCTCATGCTGACTTGGGTGTTACATAACGTTTAAGGAGAGAGAGGGGGGTACAGAAAATGTTCCGGCGTGTTACATGGGGGAGGCTCAAAAATTGCGTTATGTAATACTTGAACGACCCCCTTAGTAGTATTCGGACACGGCGTCGATCTACGTGAGTTCGATCCTAAGTGAGTCTAAACTTTCAGTGAAGAAAAACTTGCCCAAGTCATGGCATGGTGGTAGGGCATTTTGTAATTGGTTTGCTACCACAAAGTTGGCTCTACACTAAGGCGTGTAACTTTGGTCACTTAACACCAGGTGAAATTGATTTCAACCTGTTACGAATTTAAAAAAAAATGTACTACATTATCACGCGTTTGGCTTCGTTGTAGTCCACCTAGCCTTACGTTTATTTAAAGAGTTAAACAAAATTACCGTTATCAAATTGTGTAAAAAATAATTTTTTTCTACACTTTATAAGCGCATCTGCCAGTGTCAATGTTTGATTTACGTACTTTTAATGTTATATCCGTATTATTTGGTAGACTTAACGACAATGCTGAAACTTTCTAGAAAGTAATTTGAAAGTCGAGTTCCGTGTTATTATTTTCTATTTTCCATACTTTTTTACAATTTACCATATCACTTCGAATGTCAAGTAACTTTGCAACTAGTCCTCTATAATGAAAACCACAATATCATATTAACACAAATCCTACTAATATAATAAATGTGAAAGTGTGTATGTTTGTTACTCAATCAGGTAAAAACCGCTGAACAGATCTGAATGAAATTTAGCACACAGATAGTCTATGACCTAGAATAACATATAGGGTACTTTTTATCCCGATAAAAGTCATAGCTTAACCAGTGTTATCTTACAAATATAATAAATGAAAAGTTTCTGTTTCGTGCGTGTGCCCGATCGACTGACTGCATTCTGTAGACCACGTGAGTGAAGCCGCTGGCACAGCGAGTATAAAATAATTGCATGCTTAATTAACATAACATCATGCCTGTATTCCAAAGGGTTAGGCAGAGGTGTACTAATGTACATGCACAGTTCGCCGGGTATGTTTAGGTCCCATGTAATAGGCCATTAATCGAAGCCAAATTCCGAGCTGCTACTGAGAATTTCATAGAAAGACTCATTATCATTTCGCTCGACCTGGGAATCGAACCCAGGATCTCGAGAATAGCAGATACGCTTTGGACCGCTTAGTAATTAATTTTCAAATTTAAAGTCATCCCTGTATTGCTGCATATCTAGGTCAATAGTTTTCATTAAAATTAGTTGTTTATTTTATTTAATGTATTTGTAACATAATATACCTGTATAAATTTTAGCTTTCTGTAGTCTTTCTCCATATAAATAGCACAGTACTCCGTGCGCACAATATGCTTCAAAAGGGTACAAAGTTTTTTCTTCACGTGTTATTATATAAATCGTAAGAATAATACTTGAACCAATATGAAAACTGATTTTAAAATGAAAATAACGTTTGAAAATTTTATTAATCTTTATTGTTATACATAATTATCAATGATAGTTATTTATAATTATAATGACGGTAAAATTGTCTCTTAATTCCAGTCAAAAGTTCAATTCTGTAACAAGGAATATTGTAAAAAATATTATTTGTAAGATTTTTGTATTGTCCTCAAAAAGGAGAGATTCAAGGTGATTTTACGATATGTTTTTACCTTTGTGTGTTTACGTGATACATAGTTATGTCCTTACCTTCGGGCAAGGTAGTCCATTGCGAACAAATTTCATGAGAGAATCGACCATATTTCCGGGTATTGGGTTACTACACTGCTCCAAACTGCTTACTAAACAAGTCGTCAACTCATCGAATTTGGCGCACTTTTCCTACAAATAAAGATTTTATTCGTTAAAGACTATACGACTATGCAGGAGCAATATTTTATTAAGCCTTTCAATTCTTTGTACAAGTTATTTTGAAATGAAATGTCTTCGGGGTCCGCGAAAGAATAATTTCAAGGTCAAAATTTGTTATGCCGTTTTGTAAAGCAAAAAGCAATGTTTCTGACGCAACCAGGACGAAAAATAAGTTTAGTATTTGGTGATAGAAGGAATTATGCTATAAACCGTGAGAGATGAGAGCGATGAAACAAGACAAGTTTACCTACGTATAACTCGTGCGCAATAAGTTGATACCCGCGCGGAATGCGACTCCCCACCCGCTTCCCAGATAACACGCGTTGTACAGCGCGCAACGACATTATTTAATATAGGTTTTTTAGTCTCTTAGTATACTAAGCTAGTTGTGTTCTTTATTTGTTCACTGTACCAGGACCCGACAATGACGGTTACCGCGCTCAGGTCTCAACTTATCGCGCACGAGTAGTACGTGCGAAATTAATCAACAAAGTCGTGTAAAATTTAGAAAGAGTCAAGGAATGAGTAGGTACTTAATTGCAAAGGATAATGTAACAATAAGCGGGATTTGTTTAGATAACGGTATACTAAGGTCGACTTAGCACATACGAAAATGGTCTCTTATCCCATCTCGATCTGTCACAAGCTTCTTTGCACTCTCAAGCAACATTTTTTAAATCTGTGACAAGCGTATACTTTATGTTCTTTCTATTTCGAGTTGTCGATCTATAGGTACTAACGATCGGCCGAAGATCGAAATTCGACCAGCGATTTTTTGATCATAGACTTTTTTCTGTTTGACATTTGCAGTATGAACCTAAATAATGAATATCTATTATATCACTTGCTGTCACTTTTCATTGGGTGACAATGTCAATATTTTAGGGGGTCTAAATTCAATGGCACTGGTTATGTTAGGATTCGCAGTATTCGTTTATTTTATCTAATATATTAGTAACAGATAGTATAGATAAATTTTAGCTTTATTCACTTCTCCAAATAAACTATAACCTTGCCAAATCTCTGTCTTCCGTGCACGCAGTACGCTAGGAGTAGAAAGTTTTTGCTTCACATATTATTTTGTAAATATATTAAATCTATGGGTTGATGTTACCTTCTTAATATGACACTATAATATAGTTTTTGTGTATGTTATAGGTAAGTAATATCATAAACGCCTTACGGCTGTAGAGAGGCTGTTAGTGTCTTCAACATTAGAGAAGCTGTCCATGAACTTTCTGAAACAATCGTTGATTGGATCAGCTTTTGATTGCAGACACTCGGGACCCCCCTCATCGATGAACACTGTGATGATGAAATAAATAATGTTTAATAAGACTATTCAATGTTTGTAGATTTGCATATATACGAAAATCTTTTAATATTTAGATATTGAACTATGCTTAATATTAAAAGATTTTTTGAAGTGAAACTTCTTTGGGTTCGATGAGAGTAAAATTCCAAGGTTGAAAATTTTTATGCAATGTTTTGCAACACAACTGTTGTGTTGTGAAAATAACTGAAAATACATATGTACATACTTGCTATATACAAATGTACTCTGTTCATATTTGGCGATAGAGAAAAAAATACAGAACTATCCCATAAACCAAGAGAGATAGATACGCGCGATAGAGTAATATACGCACGAGCTAAATCAAGCGAGTAAAGTATTAGAAAAAGACATACTGCACGCCACGCACCTTCAAAGCACTAAACCGATAGTCTTTTTTTAAATTACATATGTACTTGCGTCTCACTGTAATGATAGTTTATTTTAACTCGTTAACGATGAATAGAGCTGGGGATGGTAACATTCGAATAAGAAAGGATGCCTTCCTCTCAATAGCATCTGTCGGAATATCGATGAATATTTGGCGGGAGATTTATAATCTACCTTACCAAACTAACATTATAATATAAGGCTTTAACATTAGGTACCTACGCTTTCACTGCAAATTCGGCTTTATTGTAACTATACGAACTTACGTACTTTGACTCGGTATCCAGGTGTCACTACGATTTATGTTAATTAATGACGTAGCCGCAGTTGGTATTTGGCAACACCTTAGAACGCGTCACGGACTGTGAAGATAATATAATTTCTTTGGTTGTTGATTTTTGCCTATAATATTATAATATCGCTCGCCATACAATTTAATGGTATGGCATGTGGTGATATGGTTATTTTATCTCAAGCTGTTGTGACGTCTTTTCGGTGCGGGAAGAGGGGTGTCGATGACGCGCCTCTCACATCTTTCTCATGAGTGCATTGCTACGCCTAGTGTTAGTAAAAAGGTTCGATACCTAAGCAGACTTTCAAGAGACTGGAATCAGTTCATGATATATCGACGTATCTTAGCCGTCTGTATCTTAAGATACTAGGTATATCAAGAATGGAAGTAAGTCTCTTAAGTTAAACTACCGAAATACCTACTGATAGGACTTTGGTGACAGAATTTAAATTTAATGGTGAAAATCATCGGTTAATTTAAGAGGAACTTACGAGTAATTCTGACTCCGTCTTTGTAGCAAACAAAGTCGATGAGTTGGTTGGTACTGTTCTTGACTAAAACGATGTTGCCGCGTTCGTTGGGATCCATGCAGGGTGCGACGCTGTCCAAAGCTGAGTTGATGCAATTATTTAGTTGCCGAGACTTCGCGCAGTGACTGAATAGTGGTTAAAACATTTTATCTTGGTTAGATTTTGTATTGTATTGTCTATCATATCTTGTAGTGTGTGTGTTCAACTCTTTTTTTACTATTCTTGCCCAGTATTCTAGTAGGTACTATACTATATTCTAGTAGCTATACTTCTAGTACATTACTAAAGCAATTTTCTTTTATCCCATTATGGTCTATTGTAATTTGCATTGACCAAGCAATAGATAACTTTACCAAGCCTAATGTAGACCTTTTCAACAACGACTGTAGAAATATATTAGGTCCTTACATATGAAATTAGCTTTTTGTCGTACTGACCACTTTGATCTGAAATATCTCCTCTTTGGTTAAGAATTCCAAATTCAAATTTATAAATTTAGCTGGTACATTTGAGTTTTGAAAACAGTCATTCATTTGTTTTTTCCTCATAATTTTTTTCTTTTGCGTCGATTATTACCGCACAATGTAAAACATGAAATATCGTTATATTTACGAGTACGAGTTCTACCGTGGCACCAGTGCTGTAGAAACAGCTCGAAGAATTAATGATGTGTACGGCGCTGGTGTCTCAAAAGAAAGCACGGTACGTTTTTGGTTTCAACGTCTTCGTTCTGGAAATTTCGACCTTCAGAACCGACCCCGTGGACGGCCGGAGACTAAAGTGGAAAATGAAGAATTAAAGGCTATTGTGGAAGCGGATCCATCACAAAGCACTTCAGAGATAACTGCAGGCTTCGGGGTAAGTGATACAACTGTATTAATCCACTTGAAGCAAATCGGGAAAGTAAAAAAAGTTGAACGATGAGTACCTCATGAATTGAGTGAATCGAACTTGCAAACACGCGTCGACTGCTATGTTACATAGCTCAACCGACACAATAATGAAGGGATTTTAAATCGAATCCTTACTTGTGACGAAAAGTGGATACTGTAGGATAATCGGAAGCGCTCGTCGCAATGGCTGAACCTTGGAGACCCAGCCAAATCTTGCCCTAAACATAAATTGACTCAGAAAAAGTTACTTGTGAGTGTTTGGTGGACGAGTGCCGATATCGTTCACTACAACTTTCTAAAATCTGGCCAAACGATTACGGCAGATATCTATTGTCAGCAACTGCAAACCATGAAGGAAGAACTAGCTGCTAAACAACCGAGATTGGTCAATCGCTCTAGGCCACTGCTGCTTCACGACAACGCAAGACCACACACTGCACAACAAACAACCTCTAAGTTAGATGAGTTACAATTGGAATGTCTGTGACATCCATCGACCCCCCTCCTCCTCCTCGGACCCCCACTGGACCTTGCTCCAACAGATTAGCATTTTTTCCGGAATTTAGACAACTTCTTACAAGAAAAAAAAATCCGATGCGGCAGTCTAAACCGCTTTCAAAGAGTTTATTGATTCTTGCCCCATGGTTTTTTTTAGTAAAGGGATCATTGAACTACCTATGAGATGGCAAAAGTGCATAGATAACAACGGTGCATACTTTGATTAATTAAATATATTTTACAAAAAAAAACACTTTATATTCCTCCCGTACAAAACGCCCATTTCATGTGTAAGGACCTAATATATGTCTCTTGACAGCCATCCTACCTCTTGGGATCTAATGTACCGAACTAGTAAATTTAGGTATATTTATAAATATTATAATAGTAATCAATGGATAATATACCTACTTTTTGAATACCTCATCGAGAGCTCCGTTACATTTAGCATTCATTCTTGTTTCAATTTCATTCTTGAACTGTTTCATATCCACCAGCTCTTTTTGGCACTCAAAGAAAGCACGACCAGCGGCCTAGAAAAGTTCATGAACACTTAATTTATGAAATATGACCTAATCGATGACACAAAATCAAATATACATAATAAAACCGAACATTAATATATTTTTTACGATAGTTAAGGTCTTATTTCGTTCTGTGGTCTTATTACTCTCTAGCAACCGCCCGTGAAATAGGACGCTAAGTAGGTATGTAACGACTGATAGCTTTTTTACATCTTTACATCTAGGTAATTTTTACATATAGAAACAAAAAAAAAATGTTTTAAGTGAGTTTACCGAATAATACTCAGTTTTTTTGGTTTGAAAATCTCTTTTTATTGGTTTTTACCTCAATATCTTCTACTTTATTTTCGGCACCATATTTCTTGCACTCTTCTGTGAGCGTTTCTCTTAAGTATTGCCGTAAATCATCGCCGAAATTCTGGGCCAGATACGCTAAAAATTAACTATTTCTTAATACACAAATATTGATGATGATTGAACATACAATATGCAAGGTCTGACTATGGAAGCAACACCTACAAACATATTCAAATCAAAAGTAAATCAGCAGTAACCCAGTAAACATGTTACTTTACTTTGATATCATGCACAGGTCATACGCAGGTCACCGCATATTCAGATGACATAAAACTGACATTTTTATTGTCCTCAAAGTTGTCATTCTCTGTGATATGATATCAAGGAAATTACTTATATGTTGCATACGTTCATCTGTAATCCAAAAAACGCATTTGATTACTTAAATTGTTTTCGAAAATAAATTTAAATTTCACTTAACTATTGTAATGTGTCAAAACGGCCATCATAGCGTGCTGCTATTATAGTTTGACAAATGGCATTCGGTTGTAGTCATAACAGGTTAAGGTTACCTATTTTCATTACAAATCAAAAATTTAGAAAACCCTATAGGTTTCTAAACTCTACTCTGAACAATATAGGACAAAGTAAACACTCCACGGACGAGAGACTGGGCACTAATAGGATTGTAAGAGACACGTAATAGATAGACATATTATTATGGATATGGATAATTTACCTATCTTTATATAATATGTTAATCTTGTGTGCGTCTGGTAGTGAGCGTGTACCTTTTGAACGATTTGACCGATTCAGCTCATAATTACTTATAATATAAAACTTTGTTTAGTCGATAGCCATGCTAGGATTCGATAGGTAGCGCTGTTGTCGAGTTATTAACTACTGGAAAGTACAGAAAACGTCTAGTATGGCCTAAAATACTACCTACATTATACAAATACATAAATCTTTATTACAAAATTAACATTACAGAGTATGACAATAAACTGTAGATCCCTGCATTAGGATATAAATCCTGTATCGCGGTAGACCGACCGACACCAAGGTACAAAGTTTTGTGTTAGTGCCGTGAGTGCGCAAAATCGAATGTACGCAATGAATATGGAAAATCATGTATGTTGGGATACATGAGATTTATAAACTCCAACATCGTTTGACCCGTTCATAAACGTCATATTTACATAAATTTTACACATATCGTGGTGTGTTCACTGGGTACTTCTGAAGGTTTGTAGGTCTAAGTGTCTAAACTGAAAAGTGAGTATATTTAAACGGCATAATACCAAGAACTAATACTTCGATTAAAAAAAAAATGCTTTAAATAACCCCTTAATTAATTAAGGTTCTAGGGTCTAGGCTATATAACTTGACGGTACAATCCTGATGGAACAAAGCAGAAATGTAAGGAGGGTGAATTCGCAAGGTATCGCTATTAATAAATTAAAGGTACCTAACTCTATGAATATGAAGGTGGCTAGGGAAGCAACAGCGCCAAACTGCCACAGCATTTTATGCTTTACTGAAATTGTGTTCGCAGAACTGTTTCCGTTTTATAGGCATGATTGTATATCACATGAACATGTGATCCAATCTATCTAAGGTTTATCACGGAGCAAGTAAATATATTTACTCTGGAACTCTAAGTAGGTAGTTACCTACTCTTCGAGATGAACTGTACCTAACTATGTACAGTTATGGAATACAACGACCGCTTATCGTGAGACATATAGCATGTCATTTTGTTGTTTTATAATTGACACGTATGATTTCACTTGAAAGTTAAACATAAATTATGTAGGTTATAATAATATATTACGGAGACATGGAAATAATTGTAATTGTAAACAAGATAATATTGATGGCCCGGGCTCAAATTGATATATGGAGTATGGGAAAAGTATGATTTGTAGAGTCAGTCATGAGTCAAAAGCACAGACCAAGCTTATACACTGGCAGCGCGAGTCTTACCTAAACGGCGATTGCAATAACAATGGTACAAATAGAAGATTCAATTCCAGCCTTTTTTTATAATCCCGGGATTTCGGGACTGTGTATAAATAATCCCGAAGTCCTGGGATTGTAGAAAAGTAATGAAAAGTCAAAGTACTATATAAAATTCTTTTTAATGTTAATTATTCACAAAATAACCTATCAAAAAGTTTGAAGCTAAAATTAAACTTAAATCTCTTAAAATAAACAAATACTTCTTTCTATAACACTTGAAACTCCCAAAACAAATTACTTAAAATTATGTAATAACATACGTTATTCTTCTACATAGATACATATTAATCATTAATTAAAATAACCAGATAGATATAAATGCAAGTCTTGTCAAAAAAAGTAAGTTAACAAAATCAAACCACTTCAAACCTCCTTTAAAATAAATTATTACTTCTACATATCTAAGTATAACACTTAAAATGAAAACGGTAAAGTTTTCAAAATAAATACTTAATCAGACTTCAGTTCTCGTAACAAGCACGTTATTCTACAGAGATTAGTATTCACCTTATTAAAATGACCAGATAACGAAGTTGTTTCTAGATTTTAAGTATTGTGATTACCAGCAAGTACCTACTAAAGAGAAGTTTGGGTTTTGAAGAGGATTTAGCACTATAGTTATGCCGCATCCAAATAGCACAGAAGACTGCAAATTAGAGTAAAGTCAGCTTTGTATCGCCTTCGTGGATTATTAAAACGCTTTATACTCTATCGACACCTACCTAAGTTGTTTTAGAATCGTTGCGACCGGTACATCGAGGTGTAGAGATATTTATATACATTCTGCATCTATTACAGAATCAGTGAACAAAACCTAGTCGACGGCATCGAAGAGCCCAGCGAGACATTGCTCTAAAACTGTTTATGAAAGTGTTAAAATTCGTGAAACACTCGATTGGAAAGTTCGAAACGCCAACATTAATGGCACAGAACACATGACATACGGCCGTTTTCAATAACATACCTGAGTTCTGATACCGGATTAGTACACATTTGTAATAAGTACTATCTTTAACTTAAGACAGATATTGGTTTCCCTCTTATCTATTCAAGCTATAGGATATTGATATATATTATGTACATGCGAAGAACTATCCATTGATAGATTATTGAAAAAAGTAAGGGAAAAGGTTATATTTGTCTATCGTTAGTAACTGAAACAACGGATAAATAGGTTATTGAAAACGGCCGATAAACGTTATGACAGAGTCGATAAAAAAAGTATTTTTATACCAGCTCGGCAAAGTAACAATGTTGCAGGAAGATACAGTTCAAAAATAACGGCAAACGTTGTCGGTGAGATAGATTTGACAGTTGTCGATATAACGCCTTGTTTGGGGGACCCAATACTATAGGATGAAAGGAACATGGCTAAGAAACTATTCCACATCGGCACGGTACGGCAAAGGTAAGAATTAGTTCGTGCTTTGATGGAAGTTATCGTGTAGATTAGTGGTTCTGCAGTGGAAAGGATAAAATTTATTCTTAGTGACATTTGTATCATTCACAATGAGGATTGCCTGTCGCTGTAACCTGTTCAGGGCATCGAGGAAGTACTGGAACATCCTATAGATCCGAAGAATTTTTAGTGTACGGCCGAACTTAAGCCTTATAAAGTAAGTAGCCGGGTTGGCCGGGCGAGAAAAAACGACGCACTCTGTTCAGAACACCAAGTCTCTTGGATATTGAGAAGGAAATGATGTACACCCTCGAACTATTCCAATCGTCATATACGTCTCAAAACGAATTTGGACAAGGTAAAAGAAGACTTATTATTGATCAATTGTATGACAGGTATCGTATCGATGAAGTGACATACAGTGCCGAAACGTAGATACTGACGTCATAATATCTTTCGTAGAACTGACTACCGTTGGGATGGACGAGTTCTCGAATAGAACCAACTATAGGCAATAAGGTTATCTAGGATGCCGCACCGCTCTGTAGATAAAGTTGACGATCTGCAGAGAATTACTGCAAGTGATTAGATGCGCAAAACCAAGACTCGAGTACAGTAGCACGACTTAGGAAAGGCTGTGGACTAACACTAACATGAGCCATGTTATGCAATAATGTGTTATCCCACAAAAACATAAATTTGAGTTAACGACATCTAGGCCTATAGGGCATGATTAACGCTACAAAAAATACTCAAAGCGAGAGCATTAGTACCATCTATTGAAAAATATGTTAATGTATTATTTAAGACTCTTAATAGGTCGTTTTGCAATAAATAATCAATCACAAAAATGTCAAAACACGCCCAAAATCCCAGCCCTGGAAAAATAGTGTTTTTTTAAGTTTTTTACGGGATTTTTAATTTAAAAATTATAAATAATTATCTTAAGACACAATATTTCATTATTTTGACTGTTTAGTGTACGTTTAGTAAATTTCTAAAGAATTTAGTGAGAGTATTTGTTGCAACGAAAACAAGGTAAGTTTATTTATAAAATTTTCATTGGTTTTTATCATTAAATAGATCAAATTTCTTTATAATATCGTTGTACCAATCATCTATTTTAATTCACAGGAAATTAATTTAAAAGCAAATAATAATAGAATTGTATAAATAATAATTTTAAATACTTTGAAGTTTACCTGATTATTGCATAATATTTATGTAGCTTTACGAGTACATTAAAGCTTTTTTGGAAATGTAGTAAAATGCGGATCAGTTTTTATTCTGGATAAATTAATTATGAAATATATTGTCTAATTATCTTTACTTTTTATTTTAATATTCTTATCGTACTCATAAATGTACTATTAATAAAAAAAAATCGAACGTATGGCCCTTCCTTCCTGCTGTCACTTCTTGTTCTGTAATTGTAAAGTTGTACGTAATAAAATCAAGTTTATAAAAGTATATTTTATTTACCACATCTACGTAACTTTCCTTCAAATTATAATAATTGATTGGTTTTTGCCTAAATTTAATTTAACGATTTTAAATTGTGCTACAAAGTATCAAACCTTGGGATGACAAGTAGCTAAGGTAGTTTTATATTTTATTTTTCGGTACCATGTGCTCTAGAGCCAGAAAATTAGTCACGATGGCTTGTAAAGCCTCATCTGAATGCATTTCGGAGGAATCGGAGGCAGGAGAAGAACATAATAGGGAATTTTTGGATACATCCGACAATGAAGTGACAATATTAGCTCAGTTAAAAAAGTTCCTCGTCTCGAGTTTCAAAATACTGCTTCGTGTTCGTTAACTATAAAAGAATTCGAACGTGATGTTAGTTCGAACCATATTAATAGTAAAGAAAACTCTTTTGAAAGCTCTGGCCTTATACGCTTAGAAGATCTGGATATTGTTCAGAATATGCATTCTTCGCTATGCCATGATCTCGAGGGAAATGAAACTATTGCTGTAATAGAAGTCGAAACTTCTAATCATAATATAAATAATGTTATTTTTGTAGATATAGATGAGTCAAATATAGATTTCAATGTTCGTATAAAAGAAACAGATACTTATACAAGTAGTATATATACAAAGCAAATAAACTGTAATAATGAGAACTTAGAAAAGTCATCTAGCACTATTCCAATAATAGACCCAATAAACGAGTAATTTGATTATTGCAAAAGTCGATTAAAAATAAGTGAAACTTGTAGACCTAAACGTGGAAGGAAGCGAAAAATTGCAGATCAGTCAAGGTATGAACGGAAACGAGGAGTAATACCAATGAAAAGTATATCAGTGCTAAAGGTAAAGAAGTATTGCCAAAAGCCTTTGATGAAACATTGTATTGTCAATGTAAAAAAAATTCACAGAGATTATTTCTAGGGATTATTGTAAACGGATTTTTTACCAATTCTGGTCTCTTGGGTTTTATGAGGGTCGGTGTACTTTCATTTGTGGAAAAGTTAAACAAAATAATAAAGCTAGATGTTATGTTAATACAAATTCAAACAGGACATATTCTCGAGAACATTTTCTCTGTGATTCAGAAATTTGCAAAACAGCTTTCTTAAAAACTAGGTATTTGCCAAAGCAGAATCGATGTTGCACTTCAGAAGAAAAATAAAGCAACTCATTATAAAGATAATAGAGGAACGGCTATTGATGGAAATAATAAAACGAGTGAAGATAGTATGAAAAAAATAGTTGATCATTGGTTGCGCGCGGGAGTTGTAATAATATGCGTAGTGGCTTATTGGGATTGCGCCACCTGGGGAGTTTGTTAGTTACTAATTACCGCGAGTTTTCCAAAGCGTGCTTCTAACTCTCGGTCGATAACGCTTTACCGCTAGCTGCCTAGATGGCGGCACATTATGTAGTACGTAGAAGCTACGTGATGGACGTCACACCCTCACCGCCCGCACGCTACCAGCGCCAACGCCCGCACCGCAGTCAGTAGCAAGGTCTACAGGTAAGTGCACGTTCTTATAACTTATTGCCATTTTATTGCTGCTTTCATGTGATCATTCGCTCGCCCGCTCGCCTATGTGTATTTAGTTTCTATCTCTAGTCTAGTTAGTATCTCTTTTAGTTTACCGTTTAGGACGGCTATTTACACGCCTTTCTAACCCCCATTATATGCTACCCCAATCATATTAACTCTTTTCCAAAATATGTGAGTCATTACTCCAGAGGAAAGACTGATAGTCGTTATTTAAATACCGAACTTAATCTTATCAAAATGTACGATTTCTTTAAATCCAAGTATTCAGATGATGACAAATTACCAAGCTTTGCAACTTAAAAGAAATAGTTCTACGATAAATGCGACCTTAGTTTCAAAGCTCCAAAAAGTGACACGTGCAAAACTTGTGCGTCTTTTGCAGCCAATATAATATCATTAACAGGGACATCCGCTGAAGAAGCTAAACAGAAGCGTGATACGCATTTAAATAGAGCTTGAAATGTTAGGGATAAAATAAATGCGGACTAAAACTAGCTGCAGAATGTGAATACGTAGAAACACTTACTTTTGAGATGCAAAAAACACATCCACTTCCTAAATTACTATCTAACATAGCTTACTACAAAAGACAGTTAAATTTGTACAACTTAGGAATTTATGTGGGTAGTAGTAAACGGTCAATTTTCAACTTATGGCTTGAACATGAAGCTGGAAAGGGTACGCAAGAAGTAGGATCTCGTTTGAGAAAATGTATTTGAACTACATAGAAGCTCCAGTGACTGAGCTTATTTTATGGGCAGATTCATGTGCAGGACAAAATCGCAGTATTAAGTTAGTTCTCATGTTGATACACACTATGCAACATAATTCTACTTTGAAATTGATACCATTGCATTTCTTATATCTGGGCATAGTTTCTTGCCAAATGATGTAAATTTTGGTGTTATTGAAACTAACCGAAAAACACAACTGAGGTTGTACACGTTAGACGAATATGCAGAAACTATTAAAGCTTCGAAGAAGCAACAGAAATATGAGGTTTCAAGAATTATATCGTCAGAAATGTTATCTGTAAAACCATTAGAGAAAGCAATAACTAATAGAAAAGTCGACACTGCTATGGTCAAAGTAAATTGGTTAAATATGCATGAAATTGTAATCGAAAAAGGTTTTCCTTAAATTTTAAAGATAAAAGATGATATTCATCAAGAAGAGGCTCAAACAGTCATTATTGAGAAGGCAGGCAAAGGCCGTAAGACTGAAATAAAATATATTGATTTGCCTGAATGTTGGCCAGAAGGGAAAATATTGAGTAAGGAGAAAATAAAGGACCTAAAAGAGTTAATAAAGCTTGTGTAGTCAGATGCTAAACCGTTTTACGGGTTTCTAAAAACTACTTAGAGATTCCATAGAAGAGGATATAGAAGGCTATCATATTGATGATATTGAATACCACTCGGCAAATGAGGAATATTTTTTTTTATTATCGTGGATATTGATTTTCTTGCTTCATGGACTCACGATCACGTACTTAAACAATTTTTGTTGTGTGTTTTTATTTTTTTAATATTTTACGTGAATTGCCATAATATATGAAAAGCCTAGAAAATATTATTGCTTTATAATACGTATTTGTGTGTTTTTGCAATAACCTATCTGAGCTTAGAAGCTTATTTCAATAAATTGATTATATACTAATTAAAATTTTGCAGTAAACGAAATATGAAAGTTTTATTTTTTTATTAGTTATCCTTAAGTGCTATCCCATTTAAGTTATATCGTAATCATTCTAATGTCTATAACTAAACTATCTTTTTTTTAAATCAACCTATCACTATGTATTTTTTATAGCCACTAAACATTTTAAACTTGAATATCTCGTTTTGAGGATTTTTGGGGATGACATATTATTGCATATCGATTATGTAATTTAAGTGAGGTATTACATGTTGGGAATTAAATTATTAAATCTTAATAGGCGAAGACATGCGCTTTGCGTTGTTTTTCACTTATTATCAATTGTGCTCATTATATGTAGGTGGGAATAAAAAATTAATACCACTGGCCTTCGCTCGATATAGTATTGCCAAAGTAGTATTATACATGTAACAGTGACGCGTGGTTCTTATTAAAAAACCTTTGGAGTTTGGCGTGCCTTGAGGATTTGTGAGCACGTGAATTGTAGACAAGTTTGTTGTTAATGCGAAAGGGTGGATTTTAGCGGCGGGCGATTATGAGATATATTATATATTATTATAACTATTAGTAATTCCTAATATAGTTCGGTTACTAATATTTGTAGTTTTCTAATTTGATAGGATTAGTAACTATTACGACCGAACGAACTTTTTTTAGCTCTTCGGTATACATGTTATTACAAACACTTCGTTTACGAGAATGAACGACTTTTTTTTAGCTTTAAAATCAACATTAGTAATAATACATATCTCAATTAAGTTATCAATATCTGGGCGACTGAGCTTTGCTCGTTGTCTTACAAGAAAAAAAAAAACACCTATCTAGGTATACTTAGAATTTAAAACATTATCTAAATACAAAGTACATACAAGAATTGCTCACTTAATATAATAAGATTCATAATCGCCTACCTCTGAGTAATACGTAAATGTCTCCATTATGTAAATCATTCATAAATAATCGCCCACCTCTAAGTGAATTTTAATACTATTGTAGATATTTTGAAAAACTTTGCATGGTCTACGGCAATTGCGGCTGGAAAAAGCCGATGCTTGAGGTATCTAAGCTGTTTTAGTGCACTGTACACTGTGTGTGTGTGTGTGTGTGTGTGTGTGTGTGTTTGTGTTTGTATAAGTTTTCACTGGAGATATCTACGACTCGCGAATAAGTATTTTTTATATTTTTAATGGCACAGAACCAATTTATTATTCGCATTTTCTGATCGTGGATATCTCGAACATTACATTTAAATAAAGAGCTAGTGCAAGACAAAGGTTTTAAAGGTAAAGAAAATTAGTGGCACGCAAGCTCGGCCACTACGCGCCCCGCAACATACCATTCTCAAGATAATCTGTCGACATGAATAATTAAATCTTGATTTTATCTTTGCCTTACTAATCTCTTAATAACAGGTGAGGTTGTGATCAACCGTTTAGGTACTTATCAAAATACAATAAATAAATAAAAACTAACCAATAGCCAAAAATATTAAAGTCTTCCAAATCATGATGACACTAATACGCAAATATATAATATGACTATATTAACGTGCTACGTGGTGGGTCGTAAGATGTCCACTGAAGCCCTACGACACACTGGTTGCAAATATATTATCTACACACTAGCTATATATATTACTAATATCACATCGTGATTAGTTAATGTGATTAGTTAGTGATTAGTTAACGCAGTTGCGTTAAGGGGCTAATTCAGGATTGTTATAACAAAGTTTATAATATTTATATCACTCGTCACAGTTCTCATGTATTAACAAGCTAAATTATTATAAAGAAAACTAAAAACATAGATTTTTCTCTTTTTGCCCTTTTATTTGATTGCAAGAAGTCGTACTTAAATATTATATAGCCTATGTAACTTCCACAATTAAGACGAATCTAACGACACCTCGTATGCTAAAATCCATCAAGCCGTTTAGGCTACAGAGCGCAACAAAGAAATACACATGTATAAAATATGTAATTTGTATGCTCGAAAAACAATAGTTATAATCCTCCTGTTTCGCACACGGCGTAAAAATGAAAATGTAAAACCTGTTACTTATCGCATTACAGAATAATTGTATTTACATACATTAAGTTGATAACTATATTAAATTAATTTAAAACCATGTAAACTCGAAAGGAAATAAATCACATTTAAGATCTAATGTGTTTCTGATAGTGATCGTATAACATCTGAACGACAATACGGAATGAGTTTACGCTAGTTAGTGTAGATGTACTTTCAGATCACATATGTTTCCTTCTTTCCTCCCAGTAGGCAGGGGCATGTATATATGTATAATTAGTTAGTTAGAATTCTAGGGATAGGGAATTAGCTAGATCGCGACTTATTTGCATTCGCGGCAACTGCCCAAGCCGAGGTCCGGCTACTTTGGCACCCTTGAGTAGTTGTGTTTACTTTCGGGGCTGAGTGCCTTAAGTGCTCGCCCCAAGTCACGGTGAAGCTGTAAAAGCCGTCTGAGGCTTCAGGACCTTTAACTTAACAGTATAGCCAGGTAGAAAAAAATATCTAATGAGCTAATATTGTAGTTGACCCATTACCACTGGAAAGGGCAGAAAACGTGTGTCGGGCTAGCTAGTTAAATATAAAAAGTAATCTTCTGCAATATAATATTCGTACAAGAACCCTACATATGAGAGTCAAAGCCTAACTCCAGACAGCTTTCAACAGCCATTTCTTCCCTATAGGTTTTTTAAATGTCATCCTCCCATTGTGTTTTAAGGTCTTCTTCTGTTTCTTGTACCTTTTAAATCAGATAATGTATTATATTCTATTCAAATAAAACATCACAGTTAATATAGCACTTTTGTATTCAAATTAAAGGAACAAACGATTGCATTTAGAGGTCAGTTGGAATAAACTATTGCCAAAAAATGGGATGAAATTACTTACCGAGAGTAGGTATCTAATATTATTACTACTTTTTAGAATAGATATCCACTTTAAAAATATGTAAAACATTGCAAAAGAAATATAGGGAAACACGCCAAGTCACAGAGTTCACAGGTATCATCAATTCGAGAAACCGTGCGTCGTAGGGTAATCAGGAACAATGAACATAAAGAATGCGTCCGCTAGGTACAAGTGCAACCGACATGGTATTTTGTTGCTAACAGCAATGTGAACCCTTTTTAGCTCGTTATCTCCAAAGAATCTCGTGCGTTGTGACTTTTCTGGTATTATTACATAGAGTTGTTAGTTGGATCGAATAGCTAAGGATATCAGATACTTTTGTTTGGTTCCTACTAACGGTACTTATGAGGTATATTTATACAAATTGATTAGGGGTAGGTAGGTGTATAGAATAAAAGAATTACTACTATTACTACTTACAAGGTACTCGTAGTCATGTATTAGGACGTTGTTTAGAGTCCTAGCTTAGCCTACAAAATTACATACACCTAGTTTGTAAACAAGCAATGAATGCTCAACTTCGATATAAAATGATATGACTTTATACAACAAAAAATAATACTACAATAACTCAGTCATGGGCAGAAATTAGTTTACTATTTATTATTTGTGGATATTATAATTTCACTGTGTGAACATAATGTGTATTTGATTTGTTTCTCAATATTTATGTAAAGACTACATTGCTTAAACCCCTTCCTTATTCCTACACTCACGCTGTCGCTTTAGTCGTATACATATTGCCGCAATGCAAAGAGTATGAAAACTGTTCCTCAACCACGAGGAAAATATGTAACGAAATCAGATGAGTAAAGTATAGGCAATAGCAAGCAAGGTTAGGATAACACGCATTTAATTTTTAATGCTGGTTACGCAGGCTGAGTAGGTACGGTTGCCCCTAAGGCAGTTCGTCGGAGAACAATGCGGGTGCAATGCAGTATGTTGCAGCAGGAACATACACAAATTACAAGAAGCGGGACAACGGACTCGACTGTCGCTGAATAGCATCCGCGTTGAAGAGCGCATCACTCATCAAAGAGACTGGTAACATTACATAGTCTTATTTACTTCGTGAGGAGAAAATAAATATGTAATATTATTATTCAATTTTGAAATCTCCGTATGTTGTGTAGTTTTCATTAAAATTCGTTATATTTGTTGTGAATTCGTAACCGTAATAGGAAGTAATGAAGTGGTTGTTACGAAAGCTCAATCTAGTACTTCATACTTTTATCTTCGTTGCATACACATTCTATATCTAAATGTTTTACCTATTTAGTATTTTTATCCTTACTAGGCTCCGTCAAAAAACTATTGTGTTTTATATTGGCAATATGAACGTAAATAGTAAATGTTGAATTTGATTTAATGTATTTATAACTCATATTATATATGAATTTTAGCTTTCTGCGCTCCTTCTTCATATAATCATTAACTATGTGAAATCTCAGACTGACGAAGGAGCCTTGCGAGTAATATTCTTAAAAAGAGTACAAAGTTTTCCCTTCATATGTGTTATTTATGTACGGGAACTATAATAAAAATGTAAGCTGATTTTTAAATAAAAATAACGTTTTAAAATGTTATTAATCTTTATTGTTATAGATCAATATTTATAATATATATAGATAGTTATTTATAATTATGATGAAGGTCAAATTTTCTCTTAGTTCCAGTCGAGTGTTCAATTCTGTAATGATAAATTAAAAATAATATTAGTTACAAGACTTTTGTATTGCCCTTAAAAGGACAGATTGTGAGTGACTTTAATGTGAATGTTTTATATAATACGCATTGGTTAGTTCAAAAGCAAGTAAGTTGAAAAAGTGTAACCTTATCTCGTCGAAAAGAATATGTTTGATTGCTACGACGAATATTAAAAAAAAACACCAAAATCAAACAGTGTATACAGCAAAATGTATTTACTTTTTAATTTAAATTTAGCACTTTTCCTTTAAATTTTAATTGTAATTATAATTACATATGTATTCATGAATAATTAATCTTCAACGTAATTTGTTTCGTTTCTTGATATGTATCAGTTATTAATACATCATAAAGGTGATTTGTTATAATATATACTAATATTATAAAAAGTTAAAATTTGTAAGTATGTTTGTAGGAAGTAATCTCCGGAAGGACTGATCCCAGAATGACATAACCGACATAAGTAGGCTATAGTTATTATTATAACATTTTATATTGTAATTAGCACAAACGAAGTCATATGCGGTTGCTAGTTTAATGTAATTGAATCATTCAGCTACATTTAACATAAGTGATACAGTTACATAAATTCAAAAGTAAAATCTCAAATGTAATACAAATATTCCCAACGAGGACATTGAAAACGTTATAGACCAAAATTAAATATTTTTTCAATTTTATCGGTAGGTACTTCCTAAGCGCGATCATTCAAACAAAGAATATATTGAACTTTATAAAAGTAGGTATCACAGAATAACATAGATTAGGTACTTACAACAGTTATAACATAAAGTCTATAAAATGCAAAAATATTTTTTCAAATCGATAGGTACTTCCAGAGCGCGACAGTTCAAACAAAGTTATTTAACTTAATAAGTATAACAATAATGACTATACACTGTTACGATGAATGAATAATTACTTTACCAAAAACATATAAGAAATTTGAAATTTATGAGTGATTAATGTTTTGTAAATACTTAGTTAATTCCTTACCTTCGGGCAAGGTAATCCCTTGCGAATAAATCTCAAGAGAGACTCAGCCATATTTGCGGGTGTTGGGTTACTACACTGCTCCAAACCGTTCACTAGACAAGTCGTCAACTCATCGAATTTGGCGCACTTTTCCTGCAAATAAAATTTTTATTCGTTCAATACTATACGACTATGTATAAAGTAATATTTAATAAAATTTGTAATTCCTCGTAAAAGTTTTTTTTTAAATTCGGGCACGGTGAGAGAAAAAATCCAATGTGGAAATTTAGTACATAAACCGTTTTGTGAAACAAAGTATCAGTTGGCCGCTCCAGACTCACGCCGTGAACTCCTGTGAAAGGGCGTGGCACGAGTTTCGATGGATTTCACGTCTGTTCACGAGATTCACGCCTGTTCGCGCCTTGACGCATTCAGGACGAAAAATAAATATGGTACTTGGCGAAAGAAGGAAAAAGAAAGAACCATGCTGCAAACCGAGACGTAGATGAGGACGATAAAAGCAGACAAGTTTACGAACGTGCGAAATCAATCAACAAAGTACAAGATACATAGATACTAGATGCAGTTATTATACATTGATTCGTATTTTTATTATAGGTATTAATAAATCTATAGTTTGTTCTTTCGGAACTTTTTTTTTCCAAATTTTCCGATAAGCATACTACATGAAAGATACCAATCGCGAATATGACATTAAAAAAATCGTCTGTCTTTCTGTTTATAATTCTGGATTTAACTCAAAAACGGCTTGACCGATATTGATAAATTTTTGTACACGGGAAGTATAAGTCATTCAATAAATGATAGACTATAAGGATTGACAAAAATAATAATACTAATAATAATTTGTATTAATTCTCTACAGCTTTTCGTAAATTTAATAGACGGGATACATATAACTAACATGGTTTCATAATTGATACGCTATGAGAATCGTTAAAAATAACTTCAAATGTAAAAAAACACAATATTAATAATAATAATTATCGACCAATTTTGATGAAAACTGTACACGGGAAATACATGTCATTTTTCAATTCATAGACTACTTGAATTGTAAACAATATAAGTAAAAATAAAATTACGGGATGTCAACAACTCTGTGTAATAATAAACGCGTGAGGAGCCGCGGGCACACAGCTAGTTTTAAATAAATTTATACATCGCCATAGAGGTTTCATTTCTGTCACTCTATTTTTTAATTTAGAAGATACGATCTGACACATTGGCTATTTGATTTCAAACTAAGCTTAGCTTGTACTTTGTTAACCCAACAGCGATACCCAGTTAAAGAATGGACAATCAATCATGCCTGTCACACAAAAGTCCTCCAAGGATCGAACCCGTGATCTCAAATCAATAGTACGGTTTTCTGCGTAGTGCGCTACGAGGCCTGTCATTTCCTATTAATTACTAACTATTGTTGTGTAGGGAACGCTGACATCGAAGCTAACGAGGGTTTGTTAACCCATTTATCCCCAATACGATCGCGATCATTATAGTACATTATGGTACAAGTGTGTAATGTTGGTGATTACCGCTGAGGCGCCATTGAGACCCGAGCCGTTAGGTGAGAATCTTAAGAGAGCCGAGGACGGTAATCACCAATACACACGTGTATCATACGACGTTTTTCAACACACTTGTGAAGAAAATAATAATAAAATATCATTTTTTTTCGCTATGGCGGGAAAAATTAATCAGTTTGCACGCGCATCTAACAATGGCGATCGACCATAGACTAAAGGAATTAGGTTTCTTTTTTTTTGGCTTTCCGCAGAAACAAAAGTTATATTTAAGTGAAAGTTTTATTTATTAAACACGTACAAGTTGAAATTATCTATTTAAATACGAAGTTGTATGAAATGAGCAAGCAATAGGTACTTACATTAATTTATTTGTTCTATTGATCATTATCTTTTTTTTATCGAAACTTTTTTAAGAACAAAGCAACTCGACCAATAAAATTAAAAAAAACTCTATAACTCACTTGTGAATAATAGCAATGAAAAAGTCACAGTTTGATTACAGGTGTCATTATGTGCTTAATTGCGGTGATATTAGAGCCACTTTATGAGCAAGTGTGTTGAAAAACACATTATAAAAATGGCATTATTTTGGACAGTACTACAAGTCGCGTTTCAAGATCTTCTAGTATAATATGTCGACCTGTTTAGTGACTCGCCGTACTGTTTATTGTCCAATACCTGACGTCACTCGTTAGACAGTGTCAAGAGACTGCGGTCCTCATTGTCTACATACCTGTTTGATTTATAATTAATATACTATGCCACTATCGTAGTATTAATATTAATATACTATGCCACTATCGTAGTATTATGTTACTAGCTGTGCCCGCGGCTTCGCACGCATTAATTGCAGAATTATTGTTTATGAATATATCGTGATTTTTTTTTTTTAGATAAAGACTAAGTATCTACGGGTAAAATAAAGAAAAAATGATCAAAAGATATCCAGTAGTTTTTGCGTTATGAGCACACAACAGCAAACCTCTGTCATTTTACTTAAATAAATAATATCATAAACGTCTTACGGCAATAGAAAGGCTCTTAGCGGCTTCAGCGTTAGGGAAGGTCTCCTTGAGCTTGCTGAAACAGGTCTTGATTTGATCAGCCTTCGATCTTAGACACTCGGGACCTTCTTCAGCGATGAACACTGTGAGTGAGTGCATTTACATAAATAAGACAGTTTGTTAATATTTAGATACCGTAACAAGCTAAATTAGTAAAAAGGAAAAAAAACTATTTTTCTATTTTTGTTTTTATTTGTAAATATTATACAGTCTATGACACTCCTACAATTAAGACGAATCTAACTACAACTCGTATGTTAAAATCCATCAAGCCGTTTAGGCTATAGAATGTGCCGAAGCAAAAAACACACACATACATCCATACCTACATAGTCGAAAAACATAACCCTTCTTTTTTGCAATCTGGTAAAAAGCATAATACTAAAGCATTTTTAGAAGTGAAACTTCTTTCGCCACGTTAACGCCACGGCAACGCAACGTTTCTGGCTCTCAAGTTTAACATCAGGAAAAATGAGTTTTTGGTGAAAAAATCTTCATTTTAACGGTGAAGTTTTTTTTAAATAGCTCGGCTAAGTATGTAAGACACTATGTCTGATGGTAAAATCCAAAAAAGAGATATATATGAAGGATGGTCGCCGTTGTGTTTGGATTCTACTGTACTTACCATCAGGTACTGTACCGTCAATTTGCCGAGATACTATAAAAAAACAACAGTCGCCAGTCATTCCAAAAAAATAAAAAGGAACATACAAGCAATTCTGTCTCCGTCTTTGTAGCAAATGAAGTCGATGAGTTGGTTGGTGCTGTTCTTAACTGAATCGAGATGTCCGTGTGCGTCCGGGTCCACGCAGGGCTTGACGCTCTCCAAAAGTGAGTTAATGCAGCTGTTTAGTTGCGGAGTCTTTGCGCAGTACCTGAATAAAAAGGTTTTTTTTTTAATTTAACTGCTTTCATTAACTTTAACTTTCCTTTCTCTTGGAATACTAAAGCTCGGATAACGTAAGCTTTACCAGCTATAAGCTGAGATAAGAAATTATTTTACTCTGTGCAGCACACCCACTTATTAAATAACTAGCTGTGCCCCACGGTTTCACCCGTGTTAATTTTATACAATAAACAACGCACCTGTGTAGTCTATCATAACTATTGTTCTTGTCGCAAGTACAAATTATTAGAATTTTTTATTATCTCCTAAACTATGTGTCAAAATAACATACTATAATAAGCAAAACTTAACTTTATAAAATTTTCTTCATGACGAAGAAACTTCTATTCGTAACAGTTAGTATGCCATGCCTAAAAATAATGTTCATAAATCACTTAATTTGAACAATTGTTTGATACAAAATAGCTTTTTGATGCTTATGTATAGCAGATAGTCAAATGCTATCGTTAATTGTTTTACATATATTAAGGATCAGTATTTTTGTAACAAATTGTATTTACGTATCTTTAACCATTATGATAGCGAAAGCGGATAAAGCAGCTTGGAAGGGTTTCCTCCTCCAACTTAACAAAAATCAATATTTAAGGATTGCTGAAAGTTGTAGCCTAATGTTAGATAGCCTATACTATTCGTATTAAGTCTGGCTATCATATACAAAAAGATTTTTTAGAATCCGACTGGGGTAGTTCCAGATATTAGCGTGTTTAAACAAACAAGCAAAAAAAAACTCTTCCGCTTTATTATATTACTATAGATAGTATAGAAATACACCGACTGATCTCGAAACACGACATACCAAAAGAAAATCATACATGTGTTTATCACTATGTGTATGGTGGGCGCGATCTCTACCACGCCGCTATATTACTGAATATACACCGACTGATCTCGGAACACGACAAACCAAAAGAAACCTATAGATGGGTTTATCACTATGTGTATGGTGGTCGCGATTTCTACCACGCCGCTATATTACTGAATATACACCGACTGATCTCGGAACACGACAAACAAAAAAAAAAACCATAGATGGGTTTATCACTTTGTATGGTGGTCGCGATCCTTAACACCCCGTTATAATACTGTACATAAACGAATGATCTCGGAACGCGACATACAAAAAGAAAATTATACATGGGTATCTTATTATATGTATGGTGGTCGCTATCCCTATCACCCCGCTATATTATTGCATATACGCCGACGGATCTCTGAACACGATGATCCAAAAGAAACCCATAGATGGATTTATCACTATTTGTATGCCGGTCGTGATCCCTACCACCCCTCTATATTACTGCATAAACACTGATCTCTAAATAAACGTCGATTAACCAAAAGTATTAAATCATCCTATGACTGCGATTTATCCTACTCTATAAGATAAGTTATTGTAAATGCATCCCTATTATTGGTACTCACCTTGCCCGTATTTAACCCTTTTATTTCTTCCTAAGAGCATAAATATGAATTTGCATGTCCCTAAATTGAGAAATAGTGGGTACTTCATACAAAACTTCGTCCCTTATTTGAACCCTTCATATTTTATCTTTGCGCCATAAGGTACCCTATGTCCGTCTCCAAGGTCCAATATATCTCTATTCGTCAAAATTGGTTTGACGGGTTCTTCGTACAAACCTTCATCCCCTATTTCACCAAATAAAGCTTTATTTTCTCACATAAGGTAGCCAAAGTGTTTCTCGAAAGTCCAACATATCTCTATACCAACATTCATCAAAATTGGTTCAGCGGTCTAGGCGTCAAAATGCAACAGACGGGACAGACAGAATTACTTTCGCATTTATAATATTAGTAGGTATGGATTATTTATTTCATTATGCTGTTATTTTCTATGGTGTCATTTACCAATTAAAATACTAACAGTAAATTATTACCCAACAGCTAAATAACAACAGTTTATAATAATACATTTTTGAAATGAATTCTCTTTCCCTATATACCAGTAATAAATTCTCTCTCTCTATACCTTTCTATGTTTCTCTATAATAACTTTTACTTTAGTATGGTAAAAATGGCAAAAGATCGATTGTTGTGGTGTCCATTTAATTTTCTATTTTAGGGATTTTTATATTGTTAATACAAATCCGAAAGTGATCTCTCAAAAATCGATCTTTTAAACCTTGATTTTTTTGTGAATCGATTCATAAGAGTTCGATTCGAATCGATCTTTTTCGAAATTAATTGCCATCCCTAGCAACGGCGCGGCTATATTCAACCAACAAATATACAGCCTATGCTGACCCCCTTTTTATATGATTTATCACATAGATCTGAAGTCAACTTATATTGGAAATTTAAAATTTTTGAAACTCCATTTTTTAACTTCATGAAAAGTTTCAATTATCATCGTTTTACAAACCATAATGAACACGGATAACTAAAATTTCAGTAAATTCAACTGAAGAGCTATTTAATAGCATTTTTATCCAACAAATGTTCGACGTGATTTTTTAAATTGATATAATTTTTTTTATTTATGAACTTATTGAAGTAAGACAAACACTAAATGTTAAGTGAACCTTACCAAAATATATTAGTGAAAACTATTTCCAAATCGGTTAAGCCGTTTCTGAGATTAGCGCGCACAAACGTTGGCAAACCGACAAACAGACAAAAATTCTAACAATCATTGTATTGGGTTCTGCTGCGTTGATAAAGGCCCTCAATGATAGTTTTTCTCATATATCTTCTATGTACAGACATCGATCAGTTAAGTTTTTTTAATATGTATAGATAGATATAGATATAGAAGAAGAAGAAAAATAGATATAGACTTTAATTTCCTAAATAGCAACTAAACTCACAGTAAGTACCTACATTACTAAAACGATTTTTTTTAATTGAGAATAATACTGGCCATAATATACCATGCGGATTTACTATACATTGGTTATTGTTCTTTTGTATTGGGCAAGCATGAAACAAGTTTTCCAATCCCAATACGAAGTTTTTTAACAAGGACATAACATACCAGCACGCCTGTATCTCAGGAGAGTTAGGCAGAGGTATATTAATATACACCCACAGTTTGCCAGGTGTTTTTAGTTCCCATGTAATAGGGGGCGAGTCTATTGCCATTAATCGGGCACAAAGCCAAATTCCGAGCTGCTCTTGAGAATTTTCATTGAAAAACCCAACAACACTTAGCTCGCTTGACCTCAGAATCGAACTCAGGTCTTCGACCATAGCAGTCCCGCTTAGGCCCACTAGCCTAATGAGGCTGTTAACATGTTTATCAAAATTAATTTGTCTTTTGACAGCCATCAAAATAAATCTGTCTCTTGACAGTAACTCTTGGAATCTAATGTACTCTGTAAACACATATTTATCTCCATATTGTATTTTTCAAAAGTTTTCTTGTGGCATCACCATATCTCCCTTAATTGACTATTGAAATTAATAATTGAAACATTATTTGAAAACTAATGTTTCCTGCTATTGATGAATACTTTAAAATAAAATCTTAATGAAAATGTATTTAACAATGTAGAAGGTGCTATCTATTAAGAATCTTTTTAACTAAGTGGAAGGACTAAGGTTTAGGCTATCTAACATTACATTACGACCCTTGGAGCAGAATAATTACCATACAAAGTGTAGGTTAGAAAATAAGCTAAGTGAGAACGAAGTAATAGTACGGGCGGATTGTAATACTTATGATTCAAATATTATTTTAAAGCACTTAGTAGCGATTAACGAACCTTTAGACCAAAATTAATGTTTTTATTTAAAAGAAATGATTAAAGAAACTTTTTCATTAGGAATACCATATGTATCAAAAAAAAAAAAAAATCCATTTAGGCCCTAAGAAGGCAGTTATGAACGTCAAGACACTACTACCGGTTCGGAAAATATCCCAGACATCGAGAAGAACTGGTAAGAAATTCGATCGGGTTTATCTCTTTTTTCAACTGTACAAGTTTAGTATTAATATATAAGGTACAATAATAATAATTTAGTGGGTGCACAGAGAGGGAGTTACTTCTAGACATCACTATCATTCACATAATGATCCACCCAATAATAACCTTTTGACAGTAAAACCAGCTTGATATGGTCCTTGAACTTGTTGTCCGGCAAATCAATAATGTGCTTCGGGATCTTGATATAGAACCTAACCCTATTACCTAAAAATCGTTTATTATTCTTACTAAGTCTAAAACACGGTACGACTAATTTATTTCTATTTCTAGTATTAACATTATGATGATCTTTAACAAAATCTAGCTTGTCTAAGTTTTTGCAAGCATACATTAAGTTATCAAGGATATATTGGGAGGGATATCATAATTTACTTACTTTAAAAAGGACTTGTGATGGCTATCATGATGTCATGGATAGAGACGAATTTTTGTAATTTATTTAAAAAAAAACTCCAATAAGCACAAAGCACTCTGTGTTAAGGGAATTGAAAATATTACTGGCGATGACACTGCTAAGAATGTGTGGCATCAGGCAGATAATAAATATATCGGAATTATTAAATCAATTTCAGTTATGCCTACAAAATTAACAG
This sequence comes from Saturnia japonica, assembly GCA_033032175.1. Lineage (NCBI taxonomy): Eukaryota > Metazoa > Arthropoda > Insecta > Lepidoptera > Saturniidae > Saturnia > Saturnia japonica. The sequence continues at coordinate 16,567,112 of CM065309.1, read as the reverse complement.
AGTCGATCAAATTACCGGCTGGTGCGCAAAAGATTTCTATAAAAAAAGAAGATTCACTATCTGTAAGTAACAATAAAATCGACCCCATATTACTAGGAGCTTCATTATGAGCATTACCTGATGGATGGATACTGCTTTAATTGACTGTTCTCGGTTTACGACAACCACACTTATCTTGCTATTTTGTATTAACGAATTAATTTTATTTATTAGCTACTACTTTATACTTTATATTTGTATTTTATGATTAATATTAGGTTTATTTATTTGCTATTTCTTCACGGAAGGCAAAGGGACTTTTTTTGGTGAGTAACTTATGCCAAACATAGCAATCCCAAGTAGGGTTGACGTCAAACAGGCGGCCGGTCATAAAACTTAAGCCTAATCTATTACAGCATGGAAATGAATAGTATAATGCATAAAGATGTACTGTGCCGGCCCCATCTAGTGTGGGATAAGGGTAAGAAGAAGAAAGAAGATATTAGGAGGGCAATGTTAAAGTACTAAATTCCTGGAACTTGTTCAAGATATAATTCAATTAAAATGTGGCAGGCGTCATCTATTAGATAACAATCTATTTAATTGACATGTTAGATGTTAGCTTATATTAGCTAGTATGTATAACAAAATTATAATAGTAATCAATCAATGATTGAACTTACTTTTTAAATACCTCGTCGAGAGCTCCGTTAGGTTTAGCAGCCTCGATTTCTTCGTTGAGCGTGTTGACATTCACCAGCTGCGTAAGGCACTCGACGAAAGCACGAGCACCGGCCTAAAAAAGATATGAAATATGACCTAATCAATGAGGATTTGAACAAAAGTTAATAGAACATGGAATAATTAAGTACACGCAATATTTTATACGACAGATACACCCTTTATTAACCTCCCGCGACCTCATTCGCATTGAATATAATAGAAAATTTTATAACCATAAAAATCCAACAGTTAATATGACATAATGTAGCTTATGAAATATATTTTTTAAATCAGTACATTAGTTCCAGAGAATATCTCCTACAAACATTAACAATTTATTACAGTAGGTAGTGTAGGTAGTGTGTGATAGGGTATAAGAAATTTCAATATTACTTTTAGATAATGTAAAAAAAAAATTATGTACACGGGAAGTATAAGTCATTCCATGAATGATAAGTAATGAGAATTTTCAATAACACTTTTAGGAACCGTAAAAAAAGAAATTTTCAAAAAATTAAAATTTCATTAATTCTTTACAGATTTTGATGAAATTTTATACACGGGAAGTCTAACTATTTACATAATTAATTGGCTATAATATTTGTCAATATTACTTCTAGAATTAAAAAAAAAGTGATTCAAAAAGTTTAATTTTCATCAATTCTCAACCGATTCTGATCAAATTTTGTACACGGAAAACATACATCATACCTACTATAATTAAGAGACTATAAGAGTTAATAATGCATTAGAAATTGTACATTACAAAAATAGTTTTCAACCGATTTTGATTAAAATTGTACACGGGAAATACATGCCACTCCTCAATTGATACGGCATATGAATTTTCAATAATATGAGTAAAAATAAAGGAATTTAAATAACTATTTCGTAGTAACAAACGCGTGTGGAGCCGCGGTCACACCGCTAGTTAGTAATATAACAACGCATTCCGATACCGCAGCAAACGACATGGGTGTTCAGTTTTCTAATTATATCAGGTATAGGTAGTTAGCTTATGAAATAAGCAGTGACTATTATGGTGAATCAAGTAAGAGAAATCCTTATCACCAACGTACTCTCTATCAATAATTACACTGCTTCATCTGATAGTGATAGTACGGTAAATATTCAGCTTTAAGTCGGGAACGACTGACACATCTGTTTTAAAAACTAAAAAAAAAAATCATAGTATGTGAGTTCACCGAATAATATATATTTCATTAATTCTCAAAGGTTTTCTCTGTAGCGTCATATCTCTGTCAATTCTTCATCAAAATTAATGGTTCAAACATAATTCCAAAGGTTATGTTAAAATTTAATATGTTCATTGGAAAATTATAAAACAACTTTTTCATTAGGAATGCCATCCGTTCATGCTAATGAAGATATATTCAAGGCATCATCTATTAACAATCTATTTTACTAACTTGAATTATGTCAGTTAAATACTTTACTTTAAAAAAGTTTTATTTATTTATTTGGACATTTACATAATAAACACTAAAACAAGTAAAGAAAAATAGACACAGAATATTGCTTAGTGCTACTATAATTAAAAGTGTATAATTAAAACACAAACTTTAATCTTTTTTCGTTGGTTTTTACCTCAACATCGGCTACTTTGTCTTCAGCACCATTTTTCCTGCACTGCACTGTGAGTATTTCTCTTAACTGTTTCTGTTTTTCTCCAGAGATTGGGTAATCCTGGGCCAGGACAACTGAAAAATATACATTTTAAAAAAATACCAATTTTGTTGTTGATCGATCATGTGTAAAATACCACCTAAGAAAATATTTTATTTAGATTGCAGTGTATTTCTAACCCATACTGACATACAAGACGTTCGAATGTAGTCCTCATTAGTAGCGACACCTATATTTGCCAGACCCCGGATAGAACTACAGACCAGTTCGTAAAAAAAAATCACCTTTGTGATTTGAAACTCATCTATATCTGTATATCTATATCTATATATTTAACAGTGTTTCCTATTGTCTCAGTATCTTTTTTGTAAGTGACGTATGTGTGCGCGCGCCTGTGTATTGTGAAGTCTTGGAAAAGGGCGTCATAGCCTGCGTGTTATATTGTTCACCTGTATGGTTTCTATGAATATTTTACTTTTTTAAGGTTTCACTTCTACCACGTGTGAACTGCATACATGTTTTTTTTTGTAATTCTTCAATAGGCTTACCGTTTGGGTCACAGTTTCACTAGATGTTAAATGATTATGTAGCCAAAGATAGTACACGCTAAGCCTTGTGGGGTGGTGACTGGCTCTTAAGTGTAGCTGCCGGAACACACCTTTAGATGCTTGGCGACATATTTTCAACTTGAATGTTGTAGCTAGCCAAACGGACATTAGTAAATGCCTTACCATCATCATGTATTGTATCAACGTGTGATTATATACAGTAGTTATACCAATATCATGTGGTTAGAATTTTTTTCCTAATTTTCGGAATTTGAACAATGCTTTAACAATATGTCGGCTCTCTTGTTAAAACAGTCGAGGGTATTTTTGTGGCAGCTTAAAATTCATGCTTCTAGTTATTCGCTATAATTCACTTACTTGTGTACATTATCCACTCTATGTCAATTAAAATTAAATCAATATTACATAATATATGCTCAATAACGTAAGTAACATTGCACTACAATTAAAACCATTACATGGCATATCAAGATCCCGCCAAATACTCCAATAAAGAAGTTAAAAGAGACCGAGTTTAAATGTCAATGTAGTTAAACAGTATCCATTATAATTTATTATAAAATTCATATTAGGTATAATATATCGGACTTTGGCCACACCAAAACTTCGATTTCGACCTCATTAAGGTACTCGGATACTACCGCCACAGCGTGAGCCTTGTTTCGTACCTCGGAAGAAGACGAAAAACGGTTTTTGAGGACACTGCTTGCAATATATCTGTTTTTACTCTTTTGCGACCTTGTTCTTTGTAGACTCTCCAGTCTGCCGGTATCGTTTAACATTGCGAAAAATTACAGACTTGGACACTCGGAATGTTTGAGCCACTTCATTGTAAGTGTAACCATTTTCAATTAAAGTTACATCTTTAAACACATGAGTAACGCTGAGATCCGGCATTATCACTCAAACTCGCGAAATAAAGTTCTCTTCATTCAATAATTTAAAAAAGAGATAATGTTATATTTGTTAAAAACAAATAAACAAGAAACATATCAAAGAAATGAACAGAGCCAAAATCCAAATGAAAGTATCGTAAGTAAAATTGTATTCAAAATCTTCTTTTTTTCAAATTATATAATACTGGTATAATTTGAAATAAGAAAATATGAATGTGTATGAATATGTGTAGTTAATGATAAATTAAAGAAATTAAAATAAAGATAAAGTTATCAAATGAACTCGTATGACCCTTGGTGTTCCACTTTAAAATAAACATTACAATTATACCAATTTTATTATGTAATAATATTTATAATTGTAAATTCGGGTTCCACAAAATAATCTGTGTCTGTAATAAATGTAATACTACATTGACTTTTCTTTACTTTCCTTATAGAAAATAAATGATTAAATAATAACTATCTTCTCTCCGCGATTTGGTCTGTGTGGATTTCAGAATGGGATCTTTACAGGGATAAAAAGTATCCTATGTGTTAATTTATATGATAAACTATATTCATCCAAATCCGTTCATTCGTTTTTGCGTGATGGATTTATATCTAATCATTACACAATATGTAAGATTTTTAATATTATGTAAATTATTATCTAATTTATTTAGTATCTATATAACATATAGTATACTAGCGTTTTGCCCGCGGCTTCGCTCGCGTCATAATTGAGTCATGTACCATTTTATGTTTTTATGCTCCCGTTTTTGACGTCGTCACTACGTTAACGTCTTACGTTTTTGACAAAAACCGATGAACGTCTAACGTTTGGTTCGGTGGCATACAAAAAAAATAGCAATTTTTTAGGCCTATCTTGAAAAATGACGGATTTTCATACAGACTTTCATTTCCTTTTTTACAACCGTAGGCAGCTAATCCACTGTTGCGGAGTTTTGTCAACCAATAGTATTGTATAAATATCTCCGCTCCGTATCAGTGGACATGGGTTTGCGAGGTATAAACCTACGGTAGCATCAGCGCCATACTATTTAAAATCACAATCAAAAGTATTAAAGTCACAACTTCTTATGGGAGGGTAAACCGCTTCGTAACGTAACGCGTTACGGCGCCACTCGGTCTAGCTTCCCTTCTCTACTCAGTGTTCTAATGTACATATTCAAGAATTCCAACTAAGGATAAAATATATTTTATAATCAATAAAAGATTTCATTAATAAATAACCTTTCCTCACATTATCATATTAATATACATAAAGTTTAAGTAATAACCTAATCTTTTCTCAAGTTAAACCATTTCATTATTAAATAGTTCAACTTAGATTAGTTTAAATTATCACATTTGTCGAGCGTCCCGAGACGCACACGTTATTTTTTTCAATTCAAGTTAGGTCATAAGAAAGCAATTCTGAATACTTATGAATGCCAACATCAACACATTGCTATCGGCTGCTATTAAAGTCTGTCGTATTGCGATCGTGTTCTGCTGTTATGGTCTGAACTACAGGGTACCGGCTATCACTCTGCAATACGAGGCCATCCAACTTTAGGATTATCAGAGTACAATTAACTATATTTAGCCAGAACTCTCGGTGCCTACTCTTCGAGATTGACTGTAAACAACCTTGGAATGCAATTACCGCTTATCGTCAAATAGATGACATAACCAGTTTGTAGGACACGTATAAGAATAATAATATCAGCTTCCTAATTCAATCCAGTTGTACGCCTGGCTCGACTATATAATAAAATTTCATCTGGAACCATCTCATTATATATATACTAGCGATCTCCCTAAGCTCGAAATTCGACTAGCGACTTCTTCATATTGCAGTATTTTATTTGCAGAATTCATGAACCTAAACAATGATTATCTATATCACTTGCTGTCACTTTTCCTTGAGTGACAATGCCAATATTTTGGGGGTCTAAGTTCATTAGCACTGGTCGGCTTAGGATTCGCAGTATTAATTTATTTAATTTGATATATTAGCAACAGATCTTATAGATAAATTTTAGCTTTCTGCACTCCTTCTCCACATAAACTTTAACAGTAACTTAGGCTACTTTTATTTTACAAAATGAATTAGGGTTCCGCACAAATAAAATAAAACTGGTCATGGATAATAAATTCGGGCGCTTAAATGGCTTATGCTGAGTAAACCATATGAGATATAGCAAATTAATATACTACATAATCATAGACATTAAAAAGATCTACAAAAAAGTTTGGGAGAGTATTCATCTATCTTCTATAGAACATCCACAATAAGCATTTTTGTCTTTAAAATAGCTGGGAGCGGGGGAGCAAAATTCGCGCAGGCATTCTGTAGTCCACGTGAGGGAAGCCACGGGCACAGGTAGCATATCATATAATTAGAGCTGTCATCACCTTATTTGTTGATGCCGGACAATAACTTGAAAATCCCCGGACGTTAGGGTGAAATAGAGATTTTTCCCCGGGCGTAAAATAATGTTTGTAATCATAAATAAATTTTAAAATTATCTTTATTTTATTTTTTTCATTTTAACAGTTTGTTTTCGATTTATTTTGTTGTGTTTGACAACCTTGTTCCGTACTACAGTAAAACAAATGAAGTAACTTGGTATTGTCTAGTATACACATCAAAAAAGTGTAAGCAACATGCGTGATATTACAAATTTTTCCATTTATATTAATTAATTTCTAAATATTTACTCAAACAAAGTGCGTAGGTAAGTAAACTTTTTTGTTATTGATGACATACTGGCTGGTTGTTAAAAAAAAATTTGATTATGTTTTGTTTTTCATAAAATTCAAATGACTGCGAATTTGTTTGAATTTAAGTGTGTTTTAATTGCTACGTTTAGTCTTGATTTTATAATTTTACCAACCATTTAAATAAAGTTAGCGACAAAATTGAATTGTTATATATTCTTTACGTCATGAAGCGACGTCATTTGATGGCAGATGAAATGCAAAGAGCTGTAGGGATGTTGCAAGCGGGAAGTAATCAATCTCAGGTATCTCGACATTTTGGCATTCATAGAAGTGTTATTTGTCGTCTTTGGCAGCGCTACAATAATACAGGAGAATCCGCTGAACAGCTCCAGGCCGTAAAAGGAGTACAACCACTCGGCAAGACCGGTACATACAACTAACTGCAAGATGCCAGCCGATGTTAACCGCTCGAGAGATAAGTTTGAGGCTACAAATTTCAAGTGGTGTTGATGTAAGTCCTCAAACTGTGCGAAATCGACTGCATGAGTACGACCTACGAGCTCGACGCCCAATCAGGTGCCCACCGATACGTCACGGGAATCGCGCTCGTCGATATGAATGGTGTAGAGAACGCATAACATGGACCCAGGAACAATGGGATATAATTATGTTTTCCGATGAGTCGCGATTCGGGTTTAAGCCTGATACAAGAAGGGTGCGAGTGTATCGTCGGCCCGGAAATACTGAAAGGCTCAGGTGCGTTCAGGAAGTTTATCCATACAGCGGCTCAACAGTTATGTTATGGGCGGGTATTATGAAGAACAGGCGAACTGAGCTCGTTTTTGTAAATGGAAACATGAATGCAGAAAATTACATTGAGGATATTCTCAGACCTTATGTCTACCCATTTGCATAAACCTTTGGCTCCAATTTTAGGTTAATGCATGACAATACGCGTTCACATACAGCTCGGCGAACCAGTGAATACTTTGCAACGGAGAACATCCGCGTATTGCCCTGGCCTGCACAATCGCCAGATTTCAACCCCATCGAGCACGCATGGGCCATGCACCAGAGACGTGTTTTAAAGGACTTGGACGGAGCGACAACAACCCAACAGCTGAAGGATTTGCTACGATTCCATTGGGAGCGAATACCGCAAGATGACATAAACAGTCTAATTAATTCAATGAATAATCGTTGCCGACAAGTTCTGAATAGCAGAGGAGCCCATACTTTGTATTAAATTGTTCTATTCTTTCACAATAAATACATTTTCTTTAGAAATTTAATTTTGTAAGAATAAGGTTTAGATTCTTATATATCTTAGTTTCTATAGTATATTCTAATATTGTTCATTTCTGTTATTAAAAGAACTTATAAAGACAACAGCTGTTATTTTTACATCATAAGAACCCTAAAGATATTATTTTAAAAATAAAATACAACGTTATAATGTGAAGAACCATCCTAAAATATAAATTAGTACATGTTGCTTAGACTTTTTTGATGAGTGTATTAATAAACTATATCTACACTTCCCTTTATGATGTTACATAAGTAAGAAAAATAATTAGTAACGTTCTTCTTTTTAGAATGAAATTAATTTAAAAAATCTATGTAGTCTAATTAATGTTACATACAGTTGAAATATTAACAAATTAAAGCGATCTAATTAACTTACCCTAAATTTTTTTTTGCTAATATCTTAACCTCATTATGACCAGACGCACTTTTTTAAAACTCCGACCGGATGCTCCCCGGACTCCATTCAAACAAGGGGACATCCGGACGGATGGCGGCAGTCCTATATTATGATTTCGGTTTATATGGTTTCACATCCAGTTTATTTTGATTGATTCCTTTTTTACTACATTAAATTTCATTGATATTATCATTTTTCTATTTGTTCTACCATAATTATGAAATTTGACACTAGAATACTTTTATGTGGTGTAAGCCTTTATGTATAAGTGTTAAGTATCAATCTAGGATTTTTAAATTAACTGATATCTTTACACTTTTTGATTGTTTTGTGTTCTCTTGTCCAAAATGTCCAAGTAACAAGATCCACGGTTCTTATGTAAACTTAAATATTACATTTATTATTCCCCTACTATTATCCTTTAGACAAATCCGTTTGGATGATGATGATAGACTCTATTGTTGAAGAATAAGATTTCGGGTTCGATGCCCGTGTAAGATGGTCATAGTATATGAACATTATCGTTTGTAAGACTGTTTATTATTATCAATTCAATTGCCATATCACAAGCTACGATTAGTTCGCAATTCAAATTAAATGTGTGATTGTTCCGTGTGTACAATTTTGATTTCACATATTTGTAATTGTAAGAAGAAAACTTGAACTGTGAAAAACGCAGCGGTCAAAGAATCGTGAACTCGTATCAAGTGATCGGTCTGTTAAATTGGTAAATAGGTCGAAGCGAGCAGCGCAGGAAGAGGGGCATAAACGAGTTTACTGCCATACTTGCTCACATATTATGTACACTTATACCTATATATGTATGCATTGTTTTCAAATACTAAAATTGGAATAAAAATGAATGTATTCAATCAACTATAAAATATACAATGGAGTTGGATTCGTCCTTTATGTGTTTTAGTAAGATGAGAAATAGTAAACACTATCTGTGCCACACGGTTTCACTCGTGTTAAATTTATTCGACCAACTCTTCAACGCGTCTCCACTCGCCGCCAACACATCGTATGCCTATCTTTGTTCTTTTTTCGCATACTTGTATACAGCTTTTCAGATTGCTTGACATTCATGGTTTCTGTTCCGCTCCTAAGGGTCGTATCATGAAGTTATATAGCCTATAATCTTATAATGTATATTATATTTTTAAGTAATAAAGCGGAAGAGTTTTAGTTTGTTTGTTTGTTTGTTTAAACACGTTAATCTCTGGAACTATCAGTCAGATTTAAAAACTTATTTTTGTATATGATAACCATATTCACGAAGAATTGTATAGGCTATCTAAAATTAAGCTACAACTCTTAGGTAGCGTTAAATATTGTATTTTGTTAAGTAAGTCGGAAGTGGGAGCCTTCCCGAACTGCTTTATCCGCGTGCGCTGGTGTAATGGTTAATGATAACTTAATACAATGTTTTACAAAAATAATGGCCCTTATTATAACTAAAGAAAAGTCCGCTATAACATATACCTATATCTTATACATAAACCACAATAAGGTATTTTGCGATTTTTTTTTGCAGTTGATTTATGAGCATTATTTTTAGGAATGGTATATTAATTCTTACGAACAAAAGCTACGTCATCATAAAGACAATTTTATGAAGTTAAATTATGCTCTTTATAGCATGATATTTGGACACTTCGCTTATGAGACAATGAAATATTTAAATTATTTGTACTTGCAGGAAGTAAGAACAATTATGACGCGGTGGCGACGCGGTGTTTGTCAGATAACATTAAGACGGGTGAGACCGTGGGGTGCAGCTAGTATTAGTATATACTAATATTATTCGGATATGATGAGCAATAAACTTGCTTAGCCGCTGTCAAAATCTTCATGGAATTTACAGTGTGGCACCGTCAAATCGTATGATCGTAGTATGCTGCGATATATAAACTATAGTAGGTAAGTATCGACACAGCGTCTATTAAAGCAGCAAAAGAAGCGTTATAGGCTCATCACATGGCATCAATATCTGAACCATATAAACTCGAACCATCAATGTGTTTATGAATCTACTACTTTTACTAATAGCCCAGTATATCCTCCTGCACATACAATAACTTCAAAGAGTTATATTCCATCTCAACGATGGATCAACTTAGGTTTCAAAACAATTTAAACGAAAGAAGTGACAGGGTTCGCAACTGTACGATAATATCTACTTGACGTGAAGGGGACATACCTGATGTGTGCCCTGTGTTTGCCATACATAAAACAATTAGTAGTTAGTTAATTGAAAAGCTTATTATAATTTCAAAATGGTCGTTTACAAGACGTGACAAAATATAAAGTACATTATTGCAAAAATATCAATAATACATTTGTATTAAAAGGTTTATTATGAATTGTTTAATTCTATATCCAATTCTGGTTCATTCACGATAATTCTACGCTGTCTGCGATATTTGACTTGCTTTAGGTTGTGAACATTGAAAAGAACCATATGGTGATCATAATGGGATTATTACAAAGAATGGTAGGTACCACATGGTACTTCTTTACACTCGAAAAGAAAACGCGGTCTTCTAACAAGCATTTCAAGGATAGCTATTTCTAAAATCTATTGCTGTCACGCTGTGTCCGGAACTTCACTAAATAGAGTCCGAGACTGACAAGTGCAGTTCGGACTGATTATACCTAAGTAAAATTGACAAAATCATAGTTTCGTATTCCCGTGTTTCCTCCTCCAAAACTGGACTGATTTTAATATGTTTTTCAAGAATAATATAAGAAGGGCTTTGGCTATGTCTGTATGTTTTCCCTTTTCTTTTTGTAGTGGTCGACTTTGCTTGCTGGACGTCTGAACATGACGTTAAAAAAGAACAATTTTCGTTATTTTATAAGGCTCCTGTGTTTTTATAATAATTAATTTAAGAAAAAAATCTAAACATAGGGACATGCCACTGGTAGATATTAATTTTACGGTATAAAAATATTTGCTCTAGTACAATTATCCAGGGAGAAAACGGGGGAATACGTTTGTATGGTCAAAACACTGCCCGCGTTTCCTCTTAAAATCATATTATATTATGAAAGGAATTGTAATGAATAGGAACTATAAAAGATCACAAAATTCTTAAAATTTTAAAGTTCTTAAAATTCGCATTTCGTAAATTGAATTAAATAGAACTGCATTGTTATTCAAACCGACCGACACTACTTTTATTTGTACATAATCCTTTAGTACCTACATACCTACAGCTACACTAGCTTAGAAAATATTCTACTAAATTTGAAAATATTGTAATTATATTTTTTTATGAACTACATATAATTTTAAATTAGTTTTAATAAGCGTGTAATATAACAAAGCAAACGGTAATTAGGTATTACCTTGACTTGTTATATTTAACAGACCTTGAGAATTACCTACAATACGTACAATATAATCGATAACAAAGAGAAAAATCTATTCAAATAGTAAAAGATTATTTTAAGTTGGTATAATGTTATTTTTTATAGTTACTTTTTATTTTTTGCTCTTTATTGAAGACCATTACTGCCATTATCAAGTGAATACAAGTGAGTGACAGGCCTTGTCGCGCAGATGGTAGTAAACGCTACTAATGAGCCGAGAGGTCGCGGGTTCGATCCCCGCTCATGACTGACTTTGTGTGATGAGCATAAATGTCAGTTGTGTGTGTCTGGGTGTTAAATATCTATATATGTATGTATATCAGCTGTTTAGTTACCATAGTACAAGCTTTGCTTAGTTTGGAATTAAATGGCCGTGTGTGAAATTGTGTCCTCATATATATAGTTAATATAGTTTTCAGTTTTGTGACGATATCAGTATCCTAATAAGATGGTGGCTTTCTTGTTAGAACTTTCTAGGGAGTTTTGTGATATCTCAGAATGCATGGTCCATGTTATTATGTTCAATCTACGTCACTTGTACACAATTACCTACCGAGCTGTCTAACCAAAAACCAACCAAAATGTCCCCTGTGTTACACAATATAGGGTCAAACAACTCAAAATAATAATTAGCTGTGCCCGCACAAATCATGTCTACGATTATTTACAACATTAATTTTCTATAATTCTTATGGTGTTTACTCAGCGTAAGTCATTTAAGCGCGCACATTAATTCAGCATGACCACTTTTTTTTATTTGTGCGGAACTATAATTATTCGACCACAGCATCACCTGTCTGGTTCAAATTTTGTGGTTATCTGTATAACCCTAAATCAATATTAATGATATTTTGCGAATATGTATAAAAAATTTTGGTCCATAAATATAAACATTTTTAATATCGACTGTCGAACCGTAACGTAGCTATTAATCTCGTCTCCATGAAACAAATACCTATATTAAGCTCAATCGGTCAAGATGTTCAGATAATACAAGAACTGCTCATTTGATGATTAAAAAGTTGTAGATTTTTTTAGAGTAAATAATAATAATAAAGCCATGATGACATCAAGACACTCTGCATAATTAAAGCATACGAAATCCTAGAATAATTACAAGGAGTTAATAAAAAAGACATCACGACAATTGAATGAAACCATAAAACTAACTGGCCACCCTTCAGACAATTCTCGATTATGTATATCTTTGTCTTCATCATCGTTTACTATCAGACGTGGTTGTGATCAACAGCTCATACAATAGAATAAGTAAAAATAAAACTTACCAACAGCCAAAAAGGCGAATATCAAAGTCTTCCAGATCATGATGGCACTGATACGCAAATAAATACTATGACTATATTAACGTGCTATGTGGTGGGTCGTAAGATGTCCACTGAAGCCTACGACACACTGGTTGCAAATATATCTACACACTTAGCTATATAGTAACGTGACATTGTGATTAACCGCGTTTGGGGGTATATTCTGGAGCTTACAATATTTATATCACTAGTCATTTCAACAATTTTTTAGTATAAAATAAAAATCTACTTTTTATTTGTCGAATTACAGAATAATTTTTACATGCATTCAGTTGATTGATAAGGTAATATCTATATATTATTTCTCATAAGGTGTTTTATCAAATGTACAACTTTTAATAAAGAAAAATAGGTATATTGAATTTTTAAAACTAATTCTGAATCGTATTTTTGAAATATAATGAAAACGAAGCGGTAGGGTAAATCAGGGGTAACTTTATTAATCGATACCTGTAGTATTCAGGTCGAAAATAAACCTACAGATTGATGATTTCACCTCAATACAATGTCATCAAAGTATGAAATTTTCATCAACAAATATCTGTTGAACGGGGACGCTCGGGGTCAAGGTGAAAGATCCTAAGGGTTCATTACCACCCCAGTAACGATATGTATAAGTTTCAGCTTTACAACTCAAAACACAAAAAAGTTATGACGAAAAGAAAATCCATTTTCATACATTTGAAATTTACAAGTCCATAATATATGGTGTAGAAATTAAAAATAAAGCTAGAAATTGCTTAATTATACAATGATATGACTGTTTTGACAAAACTGTATACTTAAAACTATGAAATAACATATTTCATTTTTCTAAAATCCTATGAAAGGGAGGCTCCGATTTCAGTCCAATGTGCGCCGTATCTTATAATTCTTCATTGAAAATTATGATTGAAACACCATTTTAAAGCTAAAATTTCCCGCTATTGACAAATACTTTAAAATCAAATCCCAATGAAAATATATTTAACAATGTATTAGGCGCTATCTATTAAGGGTCTGTTTAACTAAAAGGAAGGACTAAGGTTGAGGCTGTCTAACATTACGTTACGACCCTTGGAGCGGAATAATTACCGTACAAAGGATATATTAGAAAATACTAAGTAATAGTGTGGGCGGATTATGAAGTATTGACGGTAGAGAGCGTATTGTGGCTGCCCAACGAGAACTTAGCATTACCGAGAAGGTCCGAAATTTGAATGCTTTAACTAAAAATATTGCTTAAACCGCAGATTTCTATCAACATATTAAAAATTAAACGCAAGTGACACTGCGGTGTGCAGCTAGTCCTAATTAATATTATAAATACGAAACGGAGTTTGTGTGTTTCTTTGTTACTCAAAAACGAAAAAATGGCTAAACGTATTTGGATGAAAGGCAAACAGGTAGCTTATAACCCAGATACAAGGGATACTTTTATCCCGGTAATGTTTTTTTTTCACCCGAGTGTAGCAAATTTTCTTATATTTTTCTCGTTTCACAGAGAAGTGATATTATATCATATGCGTTCGATATATTTAATCATATATCATCCGGGCGTTTGTAATAGTTCGTGACTTTAGGTGATGATATTATGGTCGAACGTTTGTGGCTCATTTGACCCTACACATCTCGCAACCGATAACCCAACGTAATGTTATCTACCAGCCGTCAGTGATACCTCCTTGGTTATTTCCTAGAAATATTCGGTAAAAATATATTCTTGTTATTTATTCGACCATCTTTAGGAAAGTATTGCCAAAAGTTATGTGATTTTTTTTTCAATATTAGCCAATAGTGTTATTATTTAAATTCAATTAAGTAAATGTACAAGAACTCTGAAAAAAAAATGTTTGTTAAATGAGGCTCTAATCAACAAGACAATTTTTACCACAATAGAAAACCAACTACAATGATTCGGAAGAGTTCCCTTGTGTATCTTCGAAGTTGAATATCCAATGCCATTGACATTAAAATGAGACCACTTTTAAGGTATCCTCTATCCAGAAAAAAAAGAATCATCAAAATCGGTTCATAAACAAAGAAGTTATGGCTGAACAACCATAAAAAAATATATTTAGAATTGAATTGAATTGAGTAACTTCCCGTCTATTGTTGAAGTCGGTTAAATAACTAACATTACAAAGTTATACCACGACTTCTTTTATAGGAATTTAAAAATACAATTACCTTTATCAAAATATTAACAGTAGGTACAGAAAAGAAGTTTAAATGTTTAGCGACGCGATGGCTTTATCTGCATCCAAATGAAGATTCCTCTGATCTCAGTCTGCTGTAGGTATGGTTTTGATACGGGTAAATGAACTTCGACAAAGAAAAAAACGTATATTTATTGCTACATTATTTATTTGAAACATATTAATAATAACGGCAGTTCATGGAGCTCTATATTTGTTACTGATCTTTATTTAATTTATTGTATGGGACGTTAGATTGTTGGGCAATTTTTCTTATTCCTATTTTAAAGTGTTTTAGAGCGAAACGAACGTTCTCCTTTTATCAATTGTAATATTTATGTTTACTTTTCTATTATTATTTTTTATTAAATAAACAATTTCATATTCATATTTTATTGCCTACATGAATGCACCCATGAATGCACCTATGAATGCAATGAATTCACTTCTTTTGAATTATTATGTTATAGTAAACAATATCTTATGTTGTATTTAATCGGCTATTATAATTATTAAGACAGGAGTTAACGTTCTAGAAATGATTTGGCTGGTGCGGGCGCGATTCCCAAGGCAACCGCCAAGTCTGACTTGAGGATTTTGATAGCAAGCAAGGGTAAGCTTAGATTACAATAAACATTGACCTTTTAATAATAGGTTTTTACATATGAAATTAGCGTTATATATGGAAAAATTAAAACAAAAAAAATCGATGAAATCATACATTTAATCAATCAAAGTATGTACCATTATTATCTAAGCACCTTCGCCATCTTATAGGTACCTAATTGTGGGAGCGAGAATCAATAAATTCTTTGACGGCGGTTTGGACAGCCTCATCCGAATTGATTTTTTTTCCTTGCAAGAAATTTTCCATATTCCGAAAAAAGTGGTAATCTGTTGGAGCAAGGTCCGGAGAGTATGGTGTTTATCAGAGACATTCCAGTCGCAGTTCCAGCCGTTGGCGACGCGTTGTTTATTGGATAAAATTAACACTGGTGAATCCGTTGGGCACAGCTAGCAATAATAATAACTTATTCGAACATCTCAAACTCTCCTCTGCACTGCGCTGCCACGCTGCGCTCGCGCCGCCAGCGTACCCGTGTAGCCTTTCGTTTTTCTCACAAACTTTACTTGCGTACAGATTCCCAGATAGGTTGACGTTCATGGTTACTGCTCCTTAGAGTAGTGGCGTGTAATTATATTGCCTATAACCTTCCTCAACAAATCTACACTTATAATAAAACAGCAAAGAGTCGAAATCTGTACAATAAAGATATTTGAGAAAAAATACTAAAATTGGTTTAAAACACTAAAACATTTTGACGCTTTTGAAGTATTTTTCTGTCTGTCTGTTAATTGTATGTCAATCAAGCGGAAATTACTGAACCAAATTATTTGATAGTTTGTTTATAGTATGATAGTCTGCAGTAACATTTACGATGCATTTTTAAACGAATGGACGTTTGTATGGTGTATAAATATCGTTTGAATTGTTTATTAATACAAAATCAATAACAATATTTAATATGTTATTTATTAATTTAACAGATTAACCTATTCTATTTTTTTAAATTAAATAGTACAAAAACATACATCTATACATATAATAAAAACGTAACTGATCGATGTCTGTACATAGAAGATATATGAGAAAAACTATTATTGGAGGTCTCTATCAACGCAGGAGAACCCAAAACAATGATTGTTATAATTTTTGTCTGTTTGTCTGTTTGTCTGTTTGCCAACTTTTGTGCGCGCTAATCTCAGAAACAGCATAACCGATTTAGAAACGGTTTTCACTAATATATTGTGGTAAGGTTCACTTAACATTTAGTGTTTGTTTTACTTAAATAAGTTCATAAATAAAAAAGTTATATCAATTTAAAAAATCACGTCGAACATTTTTTTGATAAAAATGCTATAAAATAGCTCTTCAGTTGAATTGACTGAAATTTTAGTTATCTGTATATTATGATTTGTAAAACGATGATGATCGAAACCTTTCATAATGTTAAAAAATGAAGAGTTTAAAAATAGCAAATTTGCAATATAAGTTGACCTCAGATCTATGTGATAAATCATATTAAAAGGGGGTCAGCATATGCTGGATTTTTGTCAGTTGAATATAGCTGCGCCGCTGCTAGGGATGGCAATTCATTTCGAAAAAGATTGATTCGAATCGAACTCTTATGAATCAATTCCCAAAAAAATCGATGTCTAAAAGATTGATCTCTCAAAAATTTTTTTTTTTTTGGTTTCACTTTCGCAATTTTTAGGAATTAAAAGGGAACCACAACAGTCGATCTTTTGTGATTTTTATCTTACTAAAGTATCAGTTATCAGAGAAACATAGAAATATATAGAGAGAGAGAATTTATTACAGGTATATAGGGAAAGAGAATTCATTTCATAAATTTATTATTATAAACTGTTGTCGTTATTTTGCTGTTGGGTAATAATTTACCGTTAGTATTTTAATTGGTAAATGACACCATAGAAAAAGACTGCATAATGAATTGAACAATCCATACCTACTAATATTATAAATGGGAAAGTAATTCTGTCTGTCCCGTCTTTCGCATTTTCAAGCCTAGATCGCTGAACCAATTTTGAAGAACTTTGGTTGAGAAAGGTCATAGGCTACTTTTGGAAATAAAATTGTAAGGGGTGAAATGGGGGGTGAAAGTTCGTATAAAGAATCTAATTTTGATATAGAGATATGTAGGAGTTTGGAGAAAGACTTTGGTTACCTTATGTGGTGAAAATAAAATTTTAATGGGTGAAATAGGGGATGAAGGTTTGTACGAAGAACCCGTTAAACCAATTTTGATGAATAGAGATATATTGAACCTTGGAGGCGGACATAGGATACCTTATAGCGCAAAGATAAATATGAAGGGGTCAAATGGGGGATGAAATTTTGTATGAAGAACCCACTATTTCTCAATTTAGGGATATGAAAACTCATATTTATGATTTTAGGAAGAAATAAAAGGGTTTCGCGTTTTTGAAAAATGAATCGGCAGGGTGGTACAATAAGGGATGATTTACAATACCCTACACATAGAGTGATAAATCCATCTATGATTTTCTATTGTTTTGTCGTGTTTAGAGATCAGTCAGTGTTTATGCAATAATAAAGAGGGGTGGTAGGTATCGCGACCACCATACAAATAGCGATAAACCCAACTATGAGTTTCTTTTGGTTCATTGTGTTCAGAGATCAGTCGGTGTATATGTAATAATATAGTGGGGTTGTAGGGATCGCGACCACCATATCTACATCTATACATATAATAAAAGCGTAACTGATCGATGTCTGAACATAGAATATATATGAGAAAAACTATTATTGGGGGCCTTTATCAACGCAGCAGGACCCAAAACAATGATTGTTAGAAATTTTGCCAATTTTGGTGCGCGCTAATCTCAGAAACGGCTTAACTGATTTGGAAACGGTTTCAACTAATATATTTTGGTAGGGTTCACTAAACATTTAGTGTTGGTTTTATTTCAATAAATTCATAAATAAAAAGTTATATCAATTTAAAATATCACGTCGAACATTTGTTCGATAAAAATGCTATAAAATAGCTCTTCAGTTGTATTGGCTGAAACTTTGAAACTGGTTTGTAAAATGATGATTATTGAAAGTTTACATAAAGTTAAAAAATGTACAGTTTCAGAGAATTTGGAACTTTCCAATATGAGTTGACGTTACATCTATTTAATAAATCATATTAATAAGTGGTCACCCTAGGTTGGATATAACCACGCAAGCAAGTCGAGTGCCGCATCGCTGCTAGGCAATTCATTCCGAAAAAGATCGATTCGAATCAAACTCTGATGTATCGATTCACAATAAATCGAGGTCTAAAAGATCGATCTCTCCAAAAAATCGACCTTCTTTTATTCACTTTTCAGATTTGTACTAACAATATAAAAATCCCTATTATAGAAAACAAAAGGGACACCACAACAATCGATCTTTTGCTATTTTTACCATGCTAAAGTATCAGTTAAAGAGAAACAAAGAAAGGTATAGAGAGAGAGAGAGAGAATTAATTTCAAAAATTTATTATTATAAACTGTTGTCGTTATTCTGCTATTGGGTAATTTACTGACACCATAGAGAACGACCGCATAATGAAATGAATAATCGATACTAATATTATAAATACGAAAGTAACTTTGTCTGTCCTGTCTGTTGCATTTCACGCCCTGAAATAGACGATGAAGGTTTGTACGAAGAACGCATCAAACCAAATTTGATGAATTTTGGTATAGAGATAAATTAGACCTTGAAGAAAGGCTTACCGTATGTCGTCAAAATAAAACTTTAAGAGATGAAATAGGGGATGAAAGATTGTATGAAGAACCCACTATTTCTAAATTTAGGGTTATCAAAATTCATATTTATGCTATTAGGAAGAAATAACAGTGTTTCGTGTTTTAAAAAATAAGGGTGATTTACAATACACATAGACTGCACTCCTTGATACTAAACAAAATGTTCCTGAGACATAAACTTACATTATACAAAACATATGTCCATCCTATCATGACATATAAGCTGCGCTACATTCGTACATACGTCAAAGATCAACATTAACAAATTCCAAATCCTCCAAAACCGATTCTTACGTAAAATTAACAAAGCCCCTTGGTACGTTGGTCGAATCGTATATTAAATATCTTACGCGATTGTACTTCGACACTGCTTCGAATCACGTGATTCTGTTCGTGAAAGCTGCCGCGACTTAAACCCCAAAACCGAACATCCCACGCGAACAACTCCGGTCGCGAATATCTTCACCGAGCCCGTTTATAAGATCGAGGAAATAAACAAATACTACTCCACCGTCTCTCCAAACAAAGCGTGCTCGCGCTCGCGCCCACGCCCGCGAAACCACCGTTCCCTCTGCAGGGGACGGGCGGCTAATTTCGCTCCTGCAAACCCGTAATTTCCCCCCTCTCTTACGGCAACTCAAGCCTAGATCCGTTCCCTCGGTGTAGAACCCTTGAGTCATGCTGCCGCTCGCGCGATACAGACTCGCACCGGACTTGGGGGCGAGCGCTTAGGGCACTCAGCCGCGGAAGTTTGTGACGACCCGCATGAGGGTGCCAGAGTGGCCGAACCTCAGCTCGGGCGGTCGTCGCGAATGCGAAAAAGTCGCGATCTAACTAATTCCCTAATCCTATGAGAATTCGAGCTAACTAATATATACTCATATGCACGTTCCCCTCCTCCTGGGAGGAAGGAGTGGACCATGCGTATGTGTATTTAATAATCGGAATGGTTTTTCTACACTAACTAGCGCATTAGTCTAACTAGCGCAAAAAAAGAAAAAAAAGGTCCCTTACAGAACCTATGTACCTGTGTGGTGTGCACGTGTGTGTGTTCATACGTGTGTAATGTTGTGTGTGGGTAGCTAAGTGTTGCACGTATAGTGTCACTTTGTATCGCGCGGGCGGCTGCCTGACCCAAGGGTTTCACACCGAGGAACGGACCTAGGCTTGGGTTGCCGCTAGAGAGGGTGGACGTGACGGGTGTGCGGGAGCGAAGTTGACCGCCCGTCTTCTGCGGAGAGAACGGTGGTTACGCGGGCGTGGGCGGTGGCACGCTCTGTTTGGAGAGACGGTGGCGGCGTAGAACGCGTTAGCTTTTTCGGTTTGGTCGGGCGGGTCAGTGAATATATTACGCGGCCGGCGTTTTCTCCGGCAGGCGTTGGGGTCGGACACATACGAAGCTGCCGCTTTTATTAAGGGATTCGCGTGGTTCGACGCGGTGTCGAAATAAGAGCGAGAAAGGTGTTTGGCATAGGCATGTATCGAAGGAAGGTCCATATCTCTATGGATATCCTCCATACGAACAAACCAGGGGGCTCCGGTAAGGCGGTGAAGAAACTTATTCTGGATGGCTTGTAAGCGTTCCCAGTTATATCTTGACATATGTGCGAACGCAACGCAGCTATATGTCATAATTGGTCGGATACACATCTTGTAGAGCGTAAGCTTTTGTGTCTCGTGGACATTTTGCTTGCAGCGCATAACAGAGGATGCAATCGGGCGAGGGTCCAGGCGGCCCTTTTCCTAACCAGAGTGATGTGGCGTATAAAGGAGAGTCTACTATCTAGGGTTACACCTAGATATTTGGTCGCCTTTTCCCAGGGGATCGGATTACCGAAGAGTTCAAGGGGGTGATCCTTGAGTTTTTGCGGTATGTGTGTGGCGGTTTGGTCGAAGAGCACCGCTGCGCTCTTCGTGGGGTTTATGGCTATTCGCCAGTCGTTAAACCACTTTCCGCATGCGCTGACGTAATGGTTAGTTATACGTAAACATAATATTCTACAAAAGTATTGTTCTTTAGTATATCTAAAAAGGTCTCCGATAACATATGCCTATTTCTTAATAGCATAAGCCACAATAAGGTATTTTGCGAGTTTTTATGTTGAAGATTAAAAATTGATTTTGAGCGGTTCACTAAACATTTAGTGTTGGTTTTACTTCAATAAATTCATAAATAAAAAGTTATATCAATTTAAAATATCACGTCGAACATTTGTTCGATAAAAATGCTATAAAATAGCTCTTCAGTTGTATTGGCTGAAACTTTGAAACTGGTTTGTAAAATGATGATTATTGAAAGTTTACATAAAGTTAAAAAATGTACAGTTTCAGAGAATTTGGAACTTTCCAATATGAGTTGACGTTACATCTATTTAATAAATCATATTAATAAGTGGTCACCCTAGGTTGGATATAACCACGCAAGCAAGTCGAGTGCCGCATCGCTGCTAGGCAATTCATTCCGAAAAAGATCGATTCGAATCAAACTCTGATGTATCGATTCACAATAAATCGAGGTCTAAAAGATCGATCTCTCCAAAAAATCGACCTTCTTTTATTCACTTTTCAGATTTGTACTAACAATATAAAAATCCCTATTATAGAAAACAAAAAGGACACCACAACAATCGATCTTTTGCTATTTTTACCATGCTAAAGTATCAGTTAAAGAGAAACAAAGAAAGGTATAGAGAGAGAGAGAGAGAATTAATTTCAATAATTTATTATTATAAACTGTTGTCGTTATTCTGCTATTGGGTAATTTACTGACACCATAGAGAACGACCGCATAATGAAATGAATAATCGATACTAATATTATAAATACGAAAGTAACTTTGTCTGTCCTGTCTGTTGCATTTCACGCCCTGAAATAGACGATGAAGGTTTGTACGAAGAACGCATCAAACCAAATTTGATGAATTTTGGTATAGAGATAAATTGGACCTTGAAGAAAGGCTTACCGTATGTCGTCAAAATAAAACTTTAAGAGGTGAAATAGGGGATGAAAGATTGTATGAAGAACCCACTATTTCTAAATTTAGGGTTATCAAAATTCATATTTATGCTATTAGGAAGAAATAACAGTGTTTCGTGTTTTAAAAAATAAGGGTGATTTACAATACACATAGACTGCACTCCTTGATACTAAACAAAATGTTCCTGAGACATAAACTTACATTATACAAAACATATGTCCATCCTATCATGACATATAAGCTGCGCTACATTCGTACATACGTCAAAGATCAACATTAACAAATTCCAAATCCTCCAAAACCGATTCTTACGTAAAATTAACAAAGCCCCTTGGTACGTTGGTCGAATCGTATATTAAATATCTTACGCGATTGTACTTCGACACTGCTTCGAATCACGTGATTCTGTTCGTGAAAGCTGCCGCGACTTAAACCCCAAAACCGAACATCCCACGCGAACAACTCCGGTCGCGAATATCTTCACCGAGCCCGTTTATAAGATCGAGGAAATAAACAAATACTACTCCACCGTCTCTCCAAACAAAGCGTGCTCGCGCTCGCGCCCACGCCCGCGAAACCACCGTTCCCTCTGCAGGGGACGGGCGGCTAATTTCGCTCCTGCAAACCCGTAATTTCCCCCCTCTCTTACGGCAACTCAAGCCTAGATCCGTTCCCTCGGTGTAGAACCCTTGAGTCATGCCGCCGCTCGCGCGATACAGACTCGCACCGGACTTGGGGGCGAGCGCTTAGGGCACTCAGCCGCGAAAGTTTGTGACGACCCGCATGAGGATGCCAGAGTGGCCGAACCTCAGCTCGGGCGGTCGTCGCGAATGCGAAAAAGTCGCGATCTAACTAATTCCCTAATCCTATGAGAATTCGAGCTAACTAATATATACTCATATGCACGTTCCCCTCCTCCTGGGAGGAAGGAGTGGACCATGCGTATGTGTATTTAATAATCGGAATGGTTTTTCTACACTAACTAGCGCATTAGTCTAACTAGCGCAAAAAAAGAAAAAAAAGGTCCCTTACAGAACCTATGTACCTGTGTGGTGTGCACGTGTGTGTGTTCATACGTGTGTAATGTTGTGTGTGGGTAGCTAAGTGTTGCACGTATAGTGTCACTTTGTATCGCGCGGGCGGCTGCCTGACCCAAGGGTTTCACACCGAGGAACGGACCTAGGCTTGGGTTGCCGCTAGAGAGGGTGGACGTGACGGGTGTGCGGGAGCGAAGTTGACCGCCCGTCTTCTGCGGAGAGAACGGTGGTTACGCGGGCGTGGGCGGTGGCACGCTCTGTTTGGAGAGACGGTGGCGGCGTAGAACGCGTTAGCTTTTTCGGTTTGGTCGGGCGGGTCAGTGAATATATTACGCGGCCGGCGTTTTCTCCGGCAGGCGTTGGGGTCGGACACATACGAAGCTGCCGCTTTTATTAAGGGATTCGCGTGGTTCGACGCGGTGTCGAAATAAGAGCGAGAAAGGTGTTTGGCATAGGCATGTATCGAAGGAAGGTCCATATCTCTATGGATATCCTCCATACGAACAAACCAGGGGGCTCCGGTAAGGCGGTGAAGAAACTTATTCTGGATGGCTTGTAAGCGTTCCCAGTTATATCTTGACATATGTGCGAACGCAACGCAGCTATATGTCATAATTGGTCGGATACACATCTTGTAGAGCGTAAGCTTTTGTGTCTCGTGGACATTTTGCTTGCAGCGCATAACAGAGGATGCAATCGGGCGAGGGTCCAGGCGGCCCTTTTCCTAACCAGAGTGATGTGGCGTATAAAGGAGAGTCTACTATCTAGGGTTACACCTAGATATTTGGTCGCCTTTTCCCAGGGGATCGGATTACCGAAGAGTTCAAGGGGGTGATCCTTGAGTTTTTGCGGTATGTGTGTGGCGGTTTGGTCGAAGAGCACCGCTGCGCTCTTCGTGGGGTTTATGGCTATTCGCCAGTCGTTAAACCACTTTCCGCATGCGCTGACGTAATGGTTAGTTATACGTAAACATAATATTCTACAAAAGTATTGTTCTTTAGTATATCTAAAAAGGTCTCCGATAACATATGCCTATTTCTTAATAGCATAAGCCACAATAAGGTATTTTGCGAGTTTTTATGTTGAAGATTAAAAATTGATTTTGAGCTTTATTTTTAGGCTTATCATATTAATCCTTACGAACAAAGTTATTTCATCATAAAGACAATTTAAATTTTTCTTTTTATAGTATGTAATTAGGACACATAGTTCAGGAGAAAATGAAAAATTTAAATAATTTGTACTTGCGGGAAGTGATATCAATTATGATAGACTACACGGGTCCGTCGCGGTGGCGGCTTTGTATTTGTTGGATAAAAACTCGGGTGAAACCGAGGGGCACAGCTAATATTATAATATAATGCGTCATTATTCACTGGTTTTTAACGGCTTTTCACTAATTTTAAAATATTTGTATCTCAGCTTCTATATAACTTAAAGACTCCTGCCTATCGGCATTTTTCTCAGTAGGACTTCTACTTTTATGAAAAAAAAAATAGATATTAGGTCTAAACTTATATCGGGCTCAGTAATAGCTTTCAACTAAACAACTGTTTTGGTTAAATTTTACCTATTTATAAAACACTATTATATATACCGTAGTTAAAGTTGAGAGTCGACCAGAAGCTAATATCTTTTGTCAAGGAGCTTTTATTTGAGGTATAAATTTTTTAATATTGTTAAAATTGCGTTGTTGAAAACAATTTTTGCTGATAATTTCTTACATGTTACAGCGGCCGTATTTGCAGATATCGGGCTCAAATTTTCAGGATCGTCTCCTTTTTAGGTGTACTTTCGAAGAAAAAATCAGCATCCAAATCGCCGACCCTAGTGCGCACACTTTCGACGAGAATTAATGAATCTGCCCGTATGCATTTCGATCGATCGAAAGTATGGAAGAGTGTTAGGCAGTGTTGACTGCTAACCGTGAGTATCACGCTCTCGGGATTCAGAGACATTCACAAAGCGCGGAACACGGTTAAATCGTCGATGTTTAATTTCAGTATAACGACACATCTATTTTTTCGATTGCTTCTCACATTTGAAATTCCACGCGGACGAAGTCGCAGGCGCAGCTAGTAGACTATAAAATACAAAAATAATTTTTTAAATCTGACTGATAGTTCTAGAAATTAGTGCGTTCAAACAAACAAACTATATGTATATTACTATAGATAATATTGAAACGAAACCTGAAAATGGAAGATAAAAAATATTTTTAAAATATTAATATTTATTACCATACATCAATAGTATTAATATTATATTTTTTTATATTATAATTAAGATGACACTTGAATTTTCTTTTGTTTACAACTCCAGTCCAGCGATCAAAACTGTAAATTAAAAAATAAAAGCACTATTAGTAGCAAGATTTACAAATTGCCTACCAAAAGGAGAGATTCTGAGTGGCATTACATAGTTGTTTCGTGTATCTTATACGTATTGCGGAACGATTAATTGAAAAGTACTGAAGAAAGCACCGAACAATTCAAACGAAAATATAAACTACTGCCCGTGCTAATTTTATATGACAAAAATCATCAACGCACCCGTGTAGGCAATTTTTTATACTTTGTGTAAAACTATCGACCTTTTTCATGAGGAATAAATTAATTTTTCAAATTATATATTTATATAGCCTAAGTTACTCGCTGACAATATCATAAGCTACAGAGCTTAATATAGGTGAAAGAATATATCCAGTAGTTATTGAGTTTATCCATTACAAATAAAAAACAAACAAAAAATCTAATCTTTCCTCTTTATAATATTGGTATAGATATTGTGGGACAAACTTAACTTTCTCGTTGAAAAACTATTGTTCTCATACATCGTATGCCGCGAGCAGTTTACTAACTGCAAATAAGTTTATAATCGCAATTTTTTTTTAATGTAATTACAAATTTGCGGTTTACGGATTTTTGACTTTAGTTGTGCTACAAGACACTGCTTCTTGCCAAATTTCATGATTCTAGGTCAACTGGAAGTACCCTATAGGTTTTTATTCCCTTTGCAATTTTTACAATATGCTACATAAACTACCGTATCTTTGATTGCATTGACTCAGAAGTTTGTTTTTTTTGCAGATCCAAGGGATTGCAGACCTGATTATTTGATATTAATTTCAACTTGATACCTCCACGTACCCCTGAGAAAATAGGTCTTGACAGACAGACCGACTGACAATGAAGTGATCCTAAAAGGGTTCCTTTTTCCTTTTGAGGTACAAAACCCTAAAAAGACGAAATTATAGGTCTAGTTACTTGATTAGTAGAAAATGGCATTAAATACCTTAAATTATATGTAATAGTATTAAGTGAGCAATTCTTGTATAGGTACATCATATATGGCTCCAACGATTTTGATGAAATTTTGTACTTAGATAATGTTTTACATTCTTAGTTTACCTACATAGGTTTTTTTAAGACACTAAGCAAACCTCGGTCGCCCAAATATTATTTTAAGGATAACGCTAAAGTAATTTTACACTTGTAACAGATGATTATTTTATTTATCGTGGTCGAGTGGTTTAGACCGGCGAAATATCGAATCGATATCCGCAGGCTCAAACTCCGGCATGTATCAACGAATTTTTCAGAATTCTCATACTACATTTATTCATTTAAATTGGTAACTATCGGCTGACGGTGCAGGAAACCATCGTGGGGAAATCTGAACGCTTCAGCAATGTTCTTATAGTGTCTACCCACGTATGTAAGAGAGGTACGGCACATATTTTTCTATGGAGGTTTCTCTGTACTTGGGGCAGTTCGACTGGTGGAATACCTCCACCCGACAATAGATCGCAGCCTAATAACCTTGTGTTGTGTTTCTGTGGGGAGTAGGATTTATAGAGCACCTTAGAGATTCAAAGAGGGTGGGCATAGAAATTTTTCTTTGGAGATTTATCTCTACTTGGGACATACCGCAGTTCTATGGTATTACAAGCGTCCATAGGCTACGGTAACCGCTTACGATCAGGCGTGCTGTATGCTTGTTTACCACCTAAGTTTTAATAAATTGTGGGTAAAACACTATGGATTTCTCAGCGTTTGAAATCACCAAAACGTGGTGGGTTGGCTTGGTGATTTAGCCCTTATCTTTCCTCAGGAAGAGGCCGATTTTCCCACCAGTGGGACACTCACAGCAGGTTACATATTATTATTAATCCTCACCAAGCAACAAAACGATGCCATGCGAAGAATTGTAGAGATAACCTCGATAAAGTGTTCGGATATTAGGCCACTACACTGATTCAGGTTGTTCACTAAACAAGTTGTCAGCTCATCGCATTTGGCACACTGTTCCTGCAAATAAACATTTCGTTTTTTTTTAATACCTACTAACTTTAGCTTTTTTTTTTCGAAATTTTATTTAAATCTCTATGTCATTTAGACTTATTACGAGGAGATAATCAGCCATAAAGGGAATATGTAAAGTATGTATACATACACTTCAAAAAAGGAAGTAACATAGAATTACTACCTCTCTCTAAAATCTCTGGATGATTTTAATTCTAAAATATTATTTCGAAGAATCTTTGAAACTTTTTGCTTCATTTTTTACAAACACAAAATCTTGAAAGTAAAGTGTAATTATTACCACTATGATATTTTAGAGAGAGGTAGTGTATCTACTCTACGTTACTTTCTAAAATATCTGATGTAGGTACATACACATACAGATATTTAGAACCCAGATACAGAACAGGTCAACACAGAAAAATCGATCCTATGAGGAAATCGATTAGTTTAATAGTAGGTATATTACCACTATCACTGCGCTATATGGCTCATCATTTTATAAAGAGTTTTGAAGCAAAGAGGCTTTGTTATAATCTCTATGTGTAATCTCTTTGCATATCATTGTATGATTTCTCTTATATATATAATAATGTTTTTGAATGTTTCTTAACTGAGAATGTCAAGTGAGAAAATATAATATATCGTTTGAGATACAAATTTATTTTCTAACTTATCGTAATTTAATTCTCTAATATTGTTACCTATTCCAAAGGTTATATTATTTGTTAAAACTACAAATAATGAAATATAATATTCATACGATTCCTTACTAAAATTGTTTTATTCTTATAAGAATCTTCTTATGATGTGAACAAACTTAGTAGATTCTTACATCAGCAATACTAACAGACTTAAATACGTGCTATTCATATTTAAGAAGGATGAACAATGACCAAAGCGATGAAAAGCCACTTCTATCAGATTGGATCACCACGCAGATAGTGAAAACCTATTATAACAAACCGCAGCGAGTCACGTTTCGAAATCTGCCAGTCTTTAACCAGCTGTTTAGTGACGGGTCTCAACAGATTGCGCTTATAGTTTTCTATGCAGTGCGCCACTGTGCACATAACCTGTGTTCACAATTTAGACTTTACCGCCATCATTGACTTTGAAATTGAATTAAGTTCGATACGAAATTAATACACAAGAATACTTAATTCAAACTTATTATGTTCTGAATCAGTTTGCTGTGACAATGCAAGAATGCCGTTTTAGTTCCTCAAATTCTCACCACCAACTTATACTATAATAATCTCATGAATGTCTTACGGCAATTGGCTGGTTCGCAGCGGATTCAGCGGTAGGGATGCTGTTTGTGACTTTTTGAATACAGGTATCTAAGGTGGAAGACTGTTGTTGCAGACATTCTAGAATGCCGTCGGCTAGGAACACTGTAAAAAATATGACACCAAACGATTTGATTATTGCAGATCTACATACTCTGTCATTTATTTTACAAATTTTGATTATATTTAACGATTATTTATTTCTAACTGGTATTAATGAGGTAGTAAATCTAATAGTATCTATCTTGGTAATCTAGGTATATATAGGCCACCTGATGAATGCAACGTTGATAATTTTATTAATTCACTAGACGACTTATAAGCAACTACATATTATATTATTGTTGTCTCAAGCGCGAGTGCTATGATCTTGGTCCAGGTTTCGATTCCCAAGTCAAGCAGTGTCATTGGCTTTTTGTGTGAAATTTTCAGTTGCAGCTCGGGGTTTGGCTTTGTGCCCGATTAATGGCAATAGGCTCGCCCCCTATTACATGGAACCTAAAAAAACATACACGGCGAACTGTGAGCATACACCTCTGCTTAACACTTCGGGGATACAGGCGTGAGTAAATGTATGTTCATGTTATGTTTAATGATAACAACATTGATATTGGTGTCGATAACTAAGATTTTTAATTATTATTGATTATTCTATTAAAAAAAATTGGGGATTTCCGAATAACTCGTTAACTGCTTAAGATTTAGAGCCAAAAATTTGCCAGATTTTTTTTATTTGGTATCAAAAATGATAGCCTAAATATTGATATAAAAAGGCCGTGAGGGGAGATTCGGCATGTTTATCCGACTATATCCTTTACTACATACTTGAGTGTGGTAACTTACCAAGCGAACATTGAATAAATAATAGTTTTAAAATATACGCTTTTATAGAAAATTTAACTAAAATATAGAAAATAAATTCAAATTAAGAAAAGTGTATTTTTTTAAATATATATAAGTTAAGAATAGTGTAATTTTTTCTTATTTACACTACTCTTAATTGGTATTTATTAACAAAAATTACACTATTCTTTATTCAAATTTATTATTATTTATTTTCAATTTTTTGGTTGGATTTTTTATAAAAGCGTGTTTTCAATAAAATCGGGAAGTCATTGATGTTTATTATAAGCCAGTAACTTATCCGATAAATTACCAATTTGGGCGCTTGCTGCCTGCCTTGGATGAGATAGCCGGTTCTCAGTTCCCTCTCCGAAAATTTCATCTTATTCAAAGTCGGTAACTTTTCTCAGAGACAGGTGATCGGCGTGCCTGGTAGTTTCCCTTCTTTGTCTTGGCGCAAAGACACTACCAGTTTAGGATAACAAAAAAAAAAACGCTAATCCTTATTATCCTAGTAAGGATAACGGGTCTAACTGTTTGAAATATTGAATAGTCATCGGTCCTTGATAAGTATGCTAAATTTCGTGATAATCCGACGGTTTGAAGGGGGTCAATATCATGTTCAAAGTTTCCGTTACTTAAATACATACTAACATACGTATGAAGCTAATAATAAAAGTGTTACAATATAAAAATGATTTCGTCATGATGCTTAATTTCTATAAAACCTTAGATTTATTGTGGGATTCTGAACAGAGTACATCGAAGGGGTCCGAAAGACGTTTGCTGACAAATTTTCAATTTGAATGTGTAATTACATTGGATATGATGGCATATTTAAGTGGAACTTACAAGAAATTCTCTCTCCGTCGTTCTTACATAAAAAGTCGATGATCTGATCGATATCGCTCTTGAGGAAAGCAAGATAGTCATATTCAAAGATGCCTGTATAGAGTGCGGTGCTGTCCAGGTAAGAGTTGACGCAGTACTTTACTTGCAGAGATTTCGTACAGTACCTGAATACGGGATTAAAACATTTTAAAATAATCTACTTCAATTAGCATACACTCCCTTATACCTGAATAGAATCACCTTACATTTTTAGTTTTTCTGTACTGAATTTCAAAAATAAATTTAACTAGCTGTGCCCGTGACTTCGCTCACGTGGACTACAGAATGCCCGCGCGAATCTTGCTCCCCCGCTCTCGTCTATTTTAAAGAGCAAAATGCTTATTGTAGATGTTCCTAGAAGATAGATGTATACTCTCCCGGACTTCTTATGATGAACCAAATATAGTAAACTTGTATTGCCTCCGAGAGCATTTAGGACGGCCGTCAAGCGATTTGACATATAATTAATAACATCATTATAACGTTAGCCTCGTTAGCCTAGTGGTCGTCAGCGCGACTGCTATGAGCGAGGTCCTGGGTACGGATCCCGGGTCGAGCAAAGTATTATTGGGTTTTTCCTATGAAATTCCCAGTAGCAGCTCGGAGTTTGGTTTCGTGCCCGATTAGTGGCAATAGGCTCGCTCACTATTACATGGGACCTAAAAACATACTCGGCGAATTGTGGGTGTACAATTAGTACACCTCTGCCTAACCCTTCGGGGAATACAGGCGTGATGGTATGTTATATTATTATAACGTGTTAATGAATATTCTCCCATCAATCCCAAGATGACGGTTTTAGCTCCTCGTCCCATAGATGCTCTATAGCGCTATATCGGAGCTTGGTGTTGCCATTTCATGACCGTTATACCCATGTCATTTAGGTAATCCCTGACGATTCTAATAATGATGATAAAAATGAAACTTGGTTCGCAAAATGGTCGGTATGTAGGGGCGGTAGCTGTGGTTTCGTTACAACTTGAGGTTTAGTTTTGCCTTCCATCGAAATTTTTTCCTCAGACTTTCCATGATCCCCACCATCATAACTCACGTTCTTTTCAATAAAGCATTTACTAAACACCCGTCCTATTTTCGTTACAACTTACTCATTACATTCATAACATTCCTAGTAGATTTGTTTCTTAGCACTTTTAATGTATGTATATATTATAGACAATGTATGAAATGTCGACATTCTATACAATGCCTACGCATTCTATAGAATGCCTGTAACATATATAATATACAGCACAGACACACATATATTTTTTAATACCTATTGTTATATCGTGGTGCTGGAGTGGTTTAGAACACCAGAATGATGTTTGGATTTTGATGGAATATATCCAAATTCCGGTACATTACTAATTTCAATCCGGGTGTTGACAACTTTGGAAAATTGTTTTAAACACTTTATATGTTAAAAATAATACCTATGATGTTTTTATTAATATATCATAAAAATGATTTAAAAATATTTTTTAATTTTAATAAAAAGCGCAAAAACGTGAATTTATGGTCTCGTGATGTCATCATTCATTTTACATGTAATTTTGTATGATAACAGTGCCAAATATGACAAGTTACGCAAGAGTCTAATGTTCATAGTTCCTAAATGGTGACGTCATATTTTCTAATCGGCATTTCAAGTCACGTGACTCTCAGACAAAAAAAAATCCAAAGGGAAAATTAATTAAACTAGCGATCGCCCTAAGGTCGAAATTTGCCCAGCGACTTTTTGATCATAGACTATTTTCTATTTGACATTTACAGTATTCATAAACAATGACTATTATCTACATGACTTGCTGTCACTTTTCGTTGAGTGACAATGTCAATATTTTGGGGGGTCTAAGTTCACTGACACTGTTTGGGTTAGGATTCGCAGTATTAATTAATTTAATTTAATACACTAGTAACAGATATTATAGATAAATTTTAGCTTTCGGCACTCCTTTTACATATAAACTTTAACCATGCCAAATCTCAGTCTTCCTTCCACGCAATACGCTTAAAAAGGTACCAAACGCTTTTGCTTCACGTATTAATATATAATAATACTATAATAATACACGATTACTTTTCCAGATTTATATTTTTTTGGCTTTTTATCTATAGACCAATATTACTCAATAACTCACTTTAAGTTTTAAACATATAATCAACTTGCAGATTGGTAACACTATTGGCTGACGGTGAAGGAAAACATAGTGATGAAATAGTGACTCTTGGTAATTGAAATCACTGTCTTTTCTCAGGAAGAAGCCTTTGCCCAACCGTGGGAACACTTACATCCAGCTTATATTATTATTATATTAATCTATCAATTCATGCTATCAATCCTTATTATCCTAGTAAGGATAACGGGTCTAACTGTTTGAAATATTGAATAGTCATCGGTCCTTGATAAGTATGCTAAATTTCGTGATAATCCGACGGTTTGAAGGGGGTCAAAATCATGTTCAAAGTTTCCGTTACTTAAATACATACTAACATACGTATGAAGCTAATAATAAAAGTGTTACAATATAAAAATGATTTCGTCATGATGCTTAATTTCTATAAAACCTTAGATTTATTGTGGGATTCTGAACAGAGTACATCGAAGGGGTCCGAAAGACGTTTGCTGACAAATTTTCAATTTGAATGTGTAATTACATTGGATATGATGGCATATTTAAGTGGAACTTACAAGAAATTCTCTCTCCGTCGTTCTTACATAAAAAGTCGATGATCTCATCGATATCGCTCTTGAGGAAAGCAAGATAGTCATATTCAAAGATGCCTGTATAGAGTGCGGTGCTGTCCAGGTAAGAGTTGACGCAGTACTTTACTTGCAGAGATTTCGTACAGTACCTGAATACGGGATTAAAGCATTTTAAAATAATCTACTTCAATTAGCATACACTCCCTTATACCTGAATAGAATCACCTTACATTTTTAGTTTTTCTGTACTGAATTTCAAAAATAAATTTAACTAGCTGTGCCCGTGACTTCGCTCACGTGGACTACAGAATGCCCGCGCGAATCTTGCTCCCCCGCTCTCGTCTATTTTAAAGAGCAAAATGCTTATTGTGGATGTTCCTAGAAGATAGATGTATACTCTCCCGGACTTCTTATGATGAACCAAATATAGTAAACTTGTATTGCCTCCGAGAGCATTTAGGACGGCCGTCAAGCGATTTGACATATAATTAATAACATCATTATAACGTTAGCCTCGTTAGCCTAGTGGTCGTCAGCGCGACTGCTATGAGCGAGGTCCTGGGTACGGATCCCGGGTCGAGCAAAGTATTATTGGGTTTTTCCTATGAAATTCCCAGTAGCAGCTCGGAGTTTGGTTTCGTGCCCGATTAGTGGCAATAGGCTCGCTCACTATTACATGGGACCTAAAAACATACTCGGCGAATTGTGGGTGTACAATTAGTACACCTCTGCCTAACCCTTCGGGGAATACAGGCGTGATGGTATGTTATATTATTATAACGTGTTAATGAATATTCTCCCATCAATCCCAAGATGACGGTTTTAGCTCCTCGTCCCATAGATGCTCTATAGCGCTATATCGGAGCTTGGTGTTGCCATTTCATGACCGTTATACCCATGTCATTTAGGTAATCCCTGACGATTCTAATAATGATGATAAAAATGAAACTTGGTTCGCAAAATGGTCGGTATGTAGGGGCGGTAGCTGTGGTTTCGTTACAACTTGAGGTTTAGTTTTGCCTTCCATCGAAATTTTTTCCTCAGACTTTCCATGATCCCCACCATCATAACTCACGTTCTTTTCAATAAAGCATTTACTAAACACCCGTCCTATTTTCGTTACAACTTACTCATTACATTCATAACATTCCTAGTAGATTTGTTTCTTAGCACTTTTAATGTATGTATATATTATAGACAATGTATGAAATGTCGACATTCTATACAATGCCTACGCATTCTATAGAATGCCTGTAACATATATAATATACAGCACAGACACACATATATTTTTTAATACCTATTGTTATATCGTGGTGCTGGAGTGGTTTAGAACACCAGAATGATGTTTGGATTTTGATGGAATATATCCAAATTCCGGTACATTACTAATTTCAATCCGGGTGTTGACAACTTTGGAAAATTGTTTTAAACACTTTATATGTTAAAAATAATACCTATGATGTTTTTATTAATATATCATAAAAATGATTTAAAAATATTTTTTAATTTTAATAAAAAGCGCAAAAACGTGAATTTATGGTCTCGTGATGTCATCATTCATTTTACATGTAATTTTGTATGATAACAGTGCCAAATATGACAAGTTACGCAAGAGTCTAATGTTCATAGTTCCTAAATGGTGACGTCATATTTTCTAATCGGCATTTCAAGTCACGTGACTCTCAGACAAAAAAAAATCCAAAGGGAAAATTAATTAAACTAGCGATCGCCCTAAGGTCGAAATTTGCCCAGCGACTTTTTGATCATAGACTATTTTCTATTTGACATTTACAGTATTCATAAACAATGACTATTATCTACATGACTTGCTGTCACTTTTCGTTGAGTGACAATGTCAATATTTTGGGGGGTCTAAGTTCACTGACACTGTTTGGGTTAGGATTCGCAGTATTAATTAATTTAATTTAATACACTAGTAACAGATATTATAGATAAATTTTAGCTTTCGGCACTCCTTTTACATATAAACTTTAACCATGCCAAATCTCAGTCTTCCTTCCACGCAATACGCTTAAAAAGGTACCAAACGCTTTTGCTTCACGTATTAATATATAATAATACTATAATAATACACGATTACTTTTCCAGATTTATATTTTTTTGGCTTTTTATCTATAGACCAATATTACTCAATAACTCACTTTAAGTTTTAAACATATAATCAACTTGCAGATTGGTAACACTATTGGCTGACGGTGAAGGAAAACATAGTGATGAAATAGTGACTCTTGGTAATTGAAATCACTGTCTTTTCTCAGGAAGAAGCCTTTGCCCAACCGTGGGAACACTTACATCCAGCTTATATTATTATTATATTAATCTATCAATTCATGCTATCAATAGGGAGGTGGCGCGCATTAAATCCCGGCCATCTCTCTCTCTCTCTCCCAATATTTTGTTTATCCAAAAGAAACAAAAAATCTAGAAATGGTTTAACTCACATTTTTACAATCTCTTCGATAGAAACGTAAGGATACTTAGTTTTTACAATTCCATTCTTCAGCTGATTAATATCCACTAGTCCTATCATGCATTCCAAGAAAGCACGTTCAGCGGCCTAGAAAAGTTACTGAATATTTACTAAAGCAATGTATTATCACCTGAATTATTAATTTATTAATCTGAAATAAATAAAAACATCTGATTTTTCAATAAGTACTACAAATGTGGTAAACAAGCATACGGTCCGGTAAGCATAAAGTAAACGGCTACCGTATCCTATGGACGCTTGTAATAATACCAAAGGTCATTAACGCGCTGATGACCTTGACCTCTCTACCCCAAGGAACTCTGGAAACCCTACTCACCGCAGGAATACAACACAAGGTTATTTAGCCGCGATCTCAAAGAGTTAAGGTAGGTAGTCCACCAGTCGAGCTGCCCCAAGTATAGATAAATCACCAAAGACACTTCTCTGTTCCCTACCTCTCTTATCTGATATTTATACCCAATATTTTATAGAATAAATACCCCAAGTTCGGTGAAGCTGTAAAAGCCGCAGCGGCTTCAGGGCCCCTAAGGCTAACAGTATAGTCAGGTAAAAAGAATAAATATGGAACATACTTTGTTATTACATTTTAAAAACAGTTGCAATAATAAAAGACGTGTAATTATGTAGTACTAGCCGTGCGTCATGGTTTCGCTAGGCTATAAAATGCATAAAGAATTTTTCAAATGTGGCTTGTAGCTCCAGGGATTGGCGCGTTCATACAAACAATCTCTTGAGCTTTATAATATTATAGTAGGTACCTATTTTTCTACGCTAGCTCGGCACTTGATGGAAAGTACGGTACAGTCCATAAACAACGGTCGATGACGCTAATTTCATCGGCAGACGTCGATGTCATGCTGGCCTGCATAAATGGCTCTTCACGCCTTAAAACAAAAGATAGAGGTTTACTCAATTCGAATGTATAATTTTTTTTAAAGGATGTTCATCCATAACTTCGGCAATGGAGAGAGGATTTGAGGAGATACCTCAATGGTAGTACCTTAATTTTAATGACATTGGACCTATTCAACTTCAAAGATACACCAGGGAACTCTTGAAAATCATTTAAGTCGATTTTCTTTTTTATGAAATATTGACTTGTTTTACCTTAACTATGACTACTCTGTCTTTGGGACCATTTTGCGTAAACTCTTCTGTGTATACTTGATCTAAAAATTGTGTTGAGAATTGAAACTCCTGGGCCACGACACCTAGAAAAGAAAAACATTTGTGTTCTTAAATATATTATTCTCATGTGGGCCACTCCATATGACACGGACAGTTAAGAAATGTTGATGTTTCCAATTTTAGTAATATTTGATTATGGCATGCCTATAATATTATGTCCTCGATCTACATACAAAATGTTTTACAGTATAAAGTCTGGTTAACAGTTGCTACTCCGAAACCCTTTACCCAGATTTTAAAAGTTACAATAAAATAAATATTGCAGTATTTCATTTAATGGCCTATTTATGTAATTGAATTTTCGGCCATAACATTTTTATGATAGAAAAAAGTATTTTAATTTTTATAACTTGAATTTTACATAGTTATATTTTTTTTTATTCAGAAAATAGCTATTAGTATATTGATAATCCTTGCCAAGTTTTATTATTAGCGTTAATGTCGTTTAGGAGCATGACCGGTTGCAAAGCCGAGTGACGCCTGCTTCTATCTAGCAAACGCGAGCTTACAGAAACTTTCAAATAAAATTAGATTTCTTACCAAGTTTTCTCGTATTTTAATATACTTAAAATAGTAATAAGGAAAGATTGTGTTGCGTTATGATAAGTTCTAGGTTTATTTACACATTTTTACAATCTTATAAGCTTCACTGTTACTCGTGCGTTTTACCAAAACATCTTTAGCAGCAGTCGGAAATCACGCTAGATCCCTTTCCCGGTTACTTTAAAGACACAAATGCTTATTGTTGATAAACCTTACTAAATAGACATATTATGCTCTCGCTGACTGTTTTGTAGGTACTTTAAAACCCTTTGGCTTCTTTAGATAACAGAAATGTACGTGAAATTGGCGAATTCGCCATCAAAGGTAGCTGAGGGGCTTTAAGATCTACAGTTATGTACTACAAGGTGTCCAGAAAGGGTATCGGGTATTTCTTTTCGCGCCATATTCGAAACGGGGCGTCTAAAGGGTGCGGGGAGGGGTTCGTGGCGTCCGCCATTTTGTGGAGTTTTAGTCACGATGGAACAGTACTCGGGGACGCATCGCGCATTTTGCGTACGAGCGTATTATCGTAATGGTGATTCAATAGTGACTGCTCAACGTCTCTATCGTGCGGAATATCGTACACGCCACGCGCCAAGTGACGATAGCATTAGGAAATGGATCAGGATGTTCGAGAATACAGGTGCGACAGTTAAAATTCAAAACTCTGGTCGTCCTCGTTCAGTTCGCGATGAAGAAACAATTGAAGAAGTTGAGGCGTCGGTTCGTCAAAATCCGTCTTTATCCATCCGAAAGCGAAGCCAAGCATTGAACATCAAAAAATCGTCTTTACATTCGATTTTAAAGAAAGACTTACATCTAGAAGCCTATAAAATTCAATTGGTTCAAGAATTGCAGGATACGGACTATGCTAATCGACTGAATTTTGCGAACGAAATACTGCAGCGATTTAACAACTTTAACAACATACTGTTCAGTGACGAAGCAAATTTTCACCTGAATGGTCATGTTAATAAGCAGAATTGTCGGTACTGGGCAGTGGAGAATCCGAGACGAAAGCATGAACGACCCCTGCATAGCCCAAAGGTCGTTGTTTGGGCCGCTATGTCTGCTAAAGGCATAATTGGTCCTTATTTTCATGAAGATCAACGAGGCCGAGCAATTAATGTGAATAGTGACCGTTATTGCGATATGATGCGAAATTTTTTGGTCCCAGAGTTGCAGGAGTTTGCAGGTTTCAACTCAAGAACGTGGTTCCAGCAAGATGGGGCCACTTGCCATACCTCAAATGACTCAATGGAAGTTGTTAACGAATTATTCCCTAATAAAGTCATTTCGCGAAGGGGTAACATCAACTGGCCTCCCAGAAGCCCCGACCTTAGCCCGCTTGACTATTTTGCATGGGGATACCTTAAAAGTAAGGTTTATCAAAACAATCCGACGAATCTAACCCAGTTAAAGCAAAACATCAGGTCAGAAATGGCAGCAATATCGATAGCTATGTGTCAACGT
Organism: Saturnia japonica; assembly: GCA_033032175.1. Lineage (NCBI taxonomy): Eukaryota > Metazoa > Arthropoda > Insecta > Lepidoptera > Saturniidae > Saturnia > Saturnia japonica. Next base: position 16,527,881 of record CM065309.1, on the reverse strand, counting down.
GTTATCGCCAATCTTCGTTTCCGTTTAGAAGAGTGCCAGCAACGTAACGGTCATCATTTGGATAACATCATCTTTTCCAATTAATTCTCCAATTCATATGCTAATAATAAACAATAAACTTTTTTATTGCATACAAATAATTTTTGTTTCATTGAATTTACAAATACCCGATACCCTTTCTGGACATCTTGTATATTAATTTGATATAATTATCTCATATGATTTACTAAGTTTAAGCCACATCGGGACCTAAAGTTGTGGTCTTTCCGAATTGATTTTCATTTCCACGGAACTCTAATTTCTTATACTAAAATTAAAGTAGCCTAAGTTACTCCTTAAAACATTAGCTATCTGTAAATGAAAGTCCCTTCAAAAGCGGTCCAACCGTTTTGGAGATTACCCGGAACAAAAAGACAGACGCATAAAAAATTGGTGTGTTGTTTTAAGTATGATATATACTTTCATATGTATATATTTAAAAACAATTGTTATTTTGACATTACAAACAGACACTTGAAATTTATAAAGAGTAGATATAGATTGGTAATTTTTTTTGTATTTAAAATATTGGTCAGATCTGCTTTGACGCTTTTAATTTTTTACGATTCATATAATAATAGAGAAAACTAACCCATAGCCAAGAAGAGGAATACCAAAGTCTTCCAGACCATCGTGGCACTAATACTAAAACGGTACAAACGTGTCGTGCGGTGGGCCGTAAGATGTCACCGAGGATCTACAACACACTGTTTAACACGATGCCAAACGCTAACTATTTAACAAAGTGAAATATATACGTTTGGGGGCTTATTCTGAAGAATTCTAATATTAATATCGCTCCAAACTTCAACCATTTTTAAATACATTTATAAAAAATTCTAAGCGGTATAGTTTAATACCGGGTATATAATAAAGACATAATTATATCAATTGATAGTACAGCCTAACGTAGAAGTAGATAAGGTTGAGTTATGAGTCCGAAAGTGAAGTAGACTAACCAGAGGATAACTTAAATAAAAATTATATTCAACCATTATAGGCTATAATATAATTTTGATGAGTGTTTGCCTAAGATTAAGTAACAATTACAGTCATAATAAAAGGTTAAAAAGAAAACTTTATTGTTTTTTTTTATTTTTTAACAAATTAATACCACTCAAAGAATGCCTAACCTACTGCAAAAAAGGAGGTTTATGTTTTTCGATTGTATATATCTATTTCTTTGACACGTTGTGTAGCCTAAACGACTTGATGGATTTTAGCATCTGAGCTGTCGGCTGTCATTCGTCTTAATTGTGTGAGTGACATAGTCTATATAATATTTAACTTCGACGTCTGGGAATCGAATAAAAAGCAAAAATAGGAAAATACTTTTTTTAGTCAAGTGTTTTTGTTGCAGTCGGGTTTTTTTGTTTCCTTTTTAATATTTTTTTTAATATGTAACGAGCTCGCTTGGTAGACCTTGATCTGCCCTTACTTTACCACAGCGTCCCCTATCGCGTTCAGGGATAGAACAAAAATCTTCTAAAAGAGAAAACACTTACAATGACTACTACTTTCATCGTGATCGGTGAATCGGTTTTTAGTTCTCGTATTAATAAACCCACATCCATCTTCGTTTAAATAGATAGATATGACATTATATAGATATATATTCCCATTATTTTTTTTACTACTATTATAAATATAAAAATATAAAAATATTTTCTACTATTTATTAGTAAAATGTACCCTTTTGATTTCTTCACATCGACATATTTCATTACATTAAATATAATCCGGGCGTTTGTAATAAGTTTGTAATTTAGGTTACAATTTACAGGTGTAGACGAGACGATACGTGATACAGTCGAACGTTTGTGGCTCGCTTTACACCCTTCCTGGTATAGACAATAAAATTAACAGTAGACACATGATATTAATTTGATATAATGCGCAGATCACAATATGTAACATATTTTTATATAAATGTTATTAATTTTTATCTGTTTGTGAGGTTATACTTAACTATTTGAAAATAGTAAGTTACATGCAATCTTTTCAATTTAATTTATGAATCAAACGTTAAAAAATACATTATAAATTGCAATTTGCAATTACATGAAATATAAGAAAAAGAATGTTTGAAATTATATTCCAAGATCATACATTAATTCTTGATCTCCGATGAGCGCAGCAAGATATATAATTATTGCAGTAAAGTTTTTCCTCTAAATTTAAGCAATCATGTTCACAGTAGGTACCCTAGAAAATGTATAAAAATGTTTGTTTCTAAATAAAGTAAATATCTCTCCAGGACATTATTATAAGAAGGCCGTCGAGCAATTCGAGATACTTTTTCCGTGCCACTTTTATGGATAACTACTGATGCCCTGCGACTCCGCACACATTTCTTACGCAGATATCATTTTTCTTTCGTAGTTTTATTTTTACTCTTATTATTGACAATTCATATGGCATATCATATGAGAAACGACATATACTTCCCATGTACAACGTGTGTCATAAGAATCGATCAAGTCGTTTTTCAGTTAAATCTGGAGATATTAACAGATAGACAAAAAAATGTTATCATCATATTCATGATCAGTTTCCTTTGTATATACATCTATAGGAAAATTGGAAAAAATAATTATATATACAGAGATAACTACATATTAATTAATATATATAGCTAAAAGAAAATACATTAAGATGAAGAAGTTTAGTTTACATTTAGTTTAGGCTATACCTAAAGATTTTTTAGTGATACACTGAATCATATAAAAATAAAATCATACAACTAGTTTATGTTTCCTTTCAACTTGTGTTTACTGGTTATAACGTATTCTTGAAACAAATTATACTAAAGATTATTAGTACCGAGGCTAGTTATGGCCCTTGTTACATTAGACTGTTTCATACGCGGCTTTATTCCAGGAAGGGTTAGTTATGAACGTAAATATTAAATTTGCTCGCAGCCGATAGCTCGACGTAACGTAATCTACCAACCGTTATTATTTCTTAGAAGTATTCCGAACAAATACGTTGCTGTGGTGATGTTTTTAATTAATATTATGTAGCAAATAAGTATGCAGACCACCTGATTTCAATTTGCCTTTTATATAGCTTTCTTTTTTATAGCTTTATAGCACTAACTTATAAATAAATAATTTCCATTTTGTAATGTGATGGTAGAGTAAGTACATTTATAATTTATGTTATATTCAACTCTGTCAAAGTATTAATAATAGCTATGGAGGGAAGAGCCGAGGAGTACAATTTATATGTATGAAAAGGTGTCCATCGAAAAGCATCAAATTAGGGTGTTGCCACAGTAGCTAAGTGCGTTAATTTTAAAGACAGCGTCAAAAGTTATTACTTTTTAATTTTCGCCCATTTGAACAACTTTTCACTTCACAAACTTTTTCTATTATTGTACAATTATTATTTTTTAGTTTAACAACAGTAAATACTATAAATTCACGAAAAAGTATCATTCCCTGTTGCTACAGTAGCACTATTTTGATGGGTTTTTTAATTGTAATATTGCTGCTTATAGCTGGACACTTTTTCAACTTGTCCCCACATATGATGGATTCCTTACCTGTACCCTACATATAGTAGCGTAAGTGTACACGCAGAGGTTTAATTGTTTAGCGAATTTTGTGACAATAGAGTAATTACGCATTGTGATTTAATTGTATGGCTATAAATAACGTTGCCATCGAAAAGTTGATGCCACTCTTGACCCTACTTTTATACTATTGAACGGTTAATCGAGCGATTATAAAAAAGAAAACATATGTTTAGTGCCATATCATTTATTTTACACATATAGATACATAATATTTATAATAATGGCAATTCATGGAGCTCTACATTTGTTTCTGATCTTAAATTAATTTATTATTTGGGGCGTTTAATTATTAAGCAAAATATTTTTGTTGTGTTTTACAGCAAAACGAATTTTTCATTCATCCTTTACAATTTAAGAGTCATCTTTTTATCTCTCAAATCTATGGGTTAAATAAACAATTTCTACCTAATATTTAAACGCCGCATTCATGCACTTATTTTAAATTAGCGGACAAAATGTTATATTTCATCGGCCATTGTAATTTAGGCGGGAGAAAATGACGACAAAAATAATGATTGGTTTCCGCGCCGCTTCAACTAAGTAGATACCGATGACGTAGTATAAAATAGCGGCAATCAAAACACGCTGAATCGACGTACTCAAATCAGTGCCACACCAACAACGCTGTTGCTTTGACAAGCTTCATTTCAGATGTCATTACACAGTACGATATTTAGTTGATATTGTTTGTAAGTAGCGCGGTAGGTATCTAGTTGAAACGCAGCGGATACCAATCATTAATCTATGAGGACGATATATTACAAAATATTACTTAAACATTTGTACAAATATGTCATTTAAACCTGTCATAAGAGCGTACCTATACAACGCTATAGTAGGTAGCGCTTTAGATTTAGACATACCTAACAAAGTATCTTAATTACATTACCTATTAATTAATTTGCTTTAAAAAGGCAAAACAGCACTTTATATTTATACGGACTGCGTTTCATACTTAAGACCAAAATGTAGTTATGGATCATTTCGCTTAGTACGCGAAATTGAACGAAGTATTAAATTTATCCATATTTTTATTATTTAAAAATTCACTTCGTACAGAATAAATAACTATACTAAAGCATTACAGAGCATCGTAAATGATTTTATTTAAATAAAACTCTATGCAAATATCCGTTAATGTTTATATTGATATGATACAATAATATTTTTAAATTCTTATACCTAAATATATTTAGCTGTGTAATCGTATTTACTGACATATTCGTATTTTTTGCTGAGATATTTTGTTATTATTAAGCACTACAAATTGATTGTACTTTTTAATGTACAGTGTACGCACTTCACACATTTTACCTAAATATGTCTCTGACACACGAATTATCTATAGCCATTTTTAGCTTTGATTTATTTAACTTTATTTAACTGTAGCCCGTTTTTGTCATAATGTCATTCAATCAGTTGCAACAAATTTTTTTTTATTAATTTCTACAATCAAATAAGGTAACAATATCATATATTATGAGAAATAAAAAGTATTATTATATGTAAAGTCTAATACAACATTCATTTTAGAAACGGATCTTCTTGTCACACAAGATTGTTTCATAATAATAAAATCACAGGTAAAATACGTTTATATCTAAAAATACGACTATTATCTCTTTCAGAGAAAAGAAACTTTTACAACTACCAATTTAAACGATTGTAACCATGGACGTATAAAAAAAAGCGGACGGAATATTCACTAACATAAAAGTGAATCACTCATAGTAAGTCAGTTCGCTTACGTACGAGCACAAACGCAAACATTCGCACCATAGTAAGGCAGTCGCCCGTCATTACAACTGCGGACCTTGCCCGAGTGACGTGTTTAACGTGATTACATAAATATTTAAAAAGGCCGTCTTGTGTTATTAAAAATTATCGAAACCATAATGAATTCATAAAGAAAATTCTGGGGATCACATTTCACAGGTAAGTTTGTAATTTATATCAATTATTTCTTACTTTTTACATTTAATTCATTGCGATGAAATTAAAACATAAAACTGGTCAGTGTTGCCAACAATTAAATGTATAAATTACCCAAAAGTGTGGTAGTTTGATAGTAATTTGTGAGATCACACTTTATTTACCTAATTTATTATATTATCATTACTTTCTATTATTATTAAATTATATTTTATTAATGAAATAAATTAATTGTTACTAAATATATATATACATTTTATACATTTCCCTCAGCAAATGAAGTATGTAAGAAAGATTGGAATCAGATAATACGGCAATATAGAAAAAAAAACTCCTTCTAGATCTAATGTAATTCGCGGTAATCATTTCGAGCTCAATGATTTATATACTACTAAAGGTGGACTTTTTCGTGTTGTTACTTAAACCGTAGTAAAAAAGGTAACAAAAAATATAATTACTGTGTAGGGACTTAATCTATTGAAATCCTTTTAGCTTACAAAATCATAAACCGTCCAAAGTATATGCTTACTCAATTGTAAAAAAAAACCGTAGCAACCACATTTTACAACTTACATGCAGTTGTTTTTCTGTCTTAGATTATGATTCCACACTAAAACTGTATTTAACTAGTGACAAATAATTTGTAACAATATAACATACTTTTAGTTCAATAAGACGTTAGGCGACTGCTATATTTTAACTCCAAGTTATTTTTTTATTCTTTAGTTTTTGTTCGAGTCACCAAAAGTTCAAGCAGAACTACCTACTGAAGCAAATATTTCAAGTGATTCGCATGGTGTATGTAATAAAATCTCTTTATCTCTATCTAGATCTCAGAGAGTACAAAACATTTTGTGTAATTTTTTTTTTTAATGGGATAATTTTTTTCTTATGGCAATACTCTCACACTTACATGTCCGCTATTAGTGCTGGGTCGTTCCTGAATTTTCGTAAAACAAAACAAAACTCTTTTTTGCACTCAAGGAACAGTTCTTAGAAACGGTTATAAAAAAACGGGGTTTTTTTCTTAAGTTTGAGAACAAACTGTACTGAACGAATATTAAACAAACCAAAACAAAAAATAGAAACATTTGAAGTTTAACCAAAAAAACAGTTTTTATTCGTTCCTTCATTTTGTTTTTTTTTCTTTTATAACCTGTATTGTATAGCTTTATTAATAAGATTTATTGTGTAGCTTATTCGTTACTTCAAATTTAAAGTAGTTTCTTGTAAAGGTTTACTGTTCATTCAATAATAATCCTTAAAACAATGACAATAGATCTGTTCCATAGAATTTGTTTTATCAAAAACGTTTCATTCGGACTACCAAAATAACGTTTGACACGCGTCTTGTTCGTTTTAAAACTTATTATTTTTAAAGAGAGATTCGTTTTTCATAGAAGAACTGGTTCTTAAAAGCGTATCCGAACGAAACGTCCAGTACTATCTGCTATTGCTGTATTCACTTTTGTCTTTAGCGGAATTCCGTCTGCCTTTTTTATACGTCCATGATTGTATAATAAAACTAAATGAAAAATTTTTACATTAAAATTTTAACTCAAAATTTTTAACAGGTACAGTCGGTTAAACCTTTTTATTAATATTAGACATTATGTAGACAATAAAGTTTACAAAATATTTAGAAATTACTACAAATAATATATTGCAAAATTTTAATAAAAAAAGAAAAATTAGTTACTTATATTTCATGTCACTATATGAACATGCATAAAATGGCTTAACGATACTACTATTATTATTTATATTTATAAAATTATATCTTTTAGAGTTCAGAAAGGTTTTTTATAACTTTTCTATAACATCGGTATATTGCTGTCATAATGACACCTAAAAGAAATAGATAAATTCTATATAATTTACAAACGCTGTATTTGAAATGATTAAAACGCTATATTTTGAATATAATTTAACACGAATATTTATAGTGATGTGAGTTTTAATTTCTTTTGCGTTAATTTTGCTCTTTTACTGGTTATTTACATAACACAGTAACTATAATATAGAATCATGCAAATACCGTATCGATTAATGTTAGTGATCTACGTAATTCTCATTTACGTGATACTAACATCGAAGGCAGCAAAAACTTTATATTACAACAAGTATAAACAGTTCATTATTTGCAATTCAATATTAATATGAGAGAATTTTGAAGTTATACGGTAGATGCTAGTATCCAATAATTTGTTCATTAATACAATACTTCATTTAACATAATTATTTTACATAGCAGACTCTAGAGATAATTTATAAACACGAGCCTACCTACCTTTATACTTAACTTCTATTTTACGTGTTTGAAAATAAAAAAATGTTATTACGTGTCTAAGAATGTACTTACTCTACGTTCTTTACTAGCAACGTATACTTATTGTATAGCTAAAAGAGTTTTATTGAAATTATTCAGTTTACCACAAACGTATCTGATGGTGAGTTAGGATGCAGTCGATGATGGAAACGTTCTAGAAGGTAACTAGTCAGACGAGCATCACAAAATGCTGTACCACCATACACTGGTGCCCTCAAGGTTACTTCCTTCCTCCACTAAAAGCCACGGCTCATTATAGGCTTCGACCTCGAACAACTTTTGTCATCGAGGAAGAAACAGACTTCCATGATTCTCATTTGAACAATATTTCGAAATTTTACTAAGGTCTCATGTTAACATTTTACTTGGGCTTCTCATTTCGTTAATTTACTCATTAATATTTCATTTCAATATTTTACTCTGGTCTTTCGTCTTGACGTTTTACTCTAGTCTCTCATTTCAAACTTTTATTCAGTTCATTCATTTGACATTTAACCCTGTTTCTTATATCAACAAATTACTACGGTCTCTCACTTCGTACTTTCATTTTTTACACTCATTCTTACATTTTACTTTGGTCTTGATTTCGACATATTAGTCCGATCTCTCATTTCGAACTTTTATTATTGTCACTCATTTTCACATTACACAGTACATTACATTTCATACTTCACAATTCACAATACAATACACAGATTGTATTGGTTTCAAGCTTCTTGTTTTGTTTTCATGTCGGTAACAATAACAACGCTTATTTAATGAAAGCGTAGTATTTAACACTTTTTCTAGATAAAGTAATAATGTTTATGTAAGTATTATCCGTTTCATTTAATTTTCTTAATAAAATATTATTTTATTATAGGTAATATAAAAATTTAGCTCAAACTTCAAAGCCGCAGTTTAACTTCATACACTTTAACAAGCTTTTTTTGTATTAGATCAGTAAACGTCTCTTTCAATGATGTAGGTATTATCTACAAATAATTGATAATTAATTATAAACGAAATAATTATTAATTTCCTTATAATATGACGATAATTATGTAATTGTACTAAATAATCGTAGACTATAAAGGCATTTAATAATAATACTTATACGAATTTCACAATAATATTGACGACACAAATTATATTCTGTATGTAGATAAACCTATAAATAATTGTACTTATTTGTTTCTTTAGTTACCCGTAAGGTAATATTTGCACAAATACTAATTAATGTATTTAATATTAGGTAATTTATTACATTATTACACCAACAGTCTCATGTTTAATTTAAAAAATCGGCAGTGTATATAACTGTATTTCTATCAAATGTTTATGTATGGTTTGATGAGTTAAAATAATATTTGATCAATAGTGGTAAGTGAGAACTAATGGTTTAGTTTATTTAGACAAAAATCGTTAATTCTTACTAACTGATTCCGAATAAGTATGTAAGTTACCTATTATTTACATAATACCTATGTACAAAATTGTATCCAATAAATATTAATATACAGTTCAATTCAAAGCAATCTTTTTATGAATTCAAATACAACATTTTATTTAAAAAAATGTATTCATACTTGGGAAATTTTAATTATTATTACAATTATATGATAAATTATTGTTTTTAAAAATATTTCCACATTATTTTGTAATTAAATGAAAAGTTGATTAAATACTTTGTACATAATTAGTGTAAAATACAATTACGACATCTAAACCAAAAATGAAATGACTATAGGAAGCACTAAGATATTCACAAAAGATTTCACTCATGTTCATAGTAGTAAAAATTTACTTCGATTTCCATCTTTCACAAAGAATATGTTTCTTTTTATACAATCGTAAAGTTGCTGGTCAAAATATTTAGAATAAAACGACTTACCTTATTAATTCCCAGTACTACTTGAACATCGAATACAAGACACAATTTTAAGACAAATTACTTCCAGAGCGAGCTATTCATACTATTTATGTACTACAACGATTTTTAATATTTATTTGCCTCGATAATTTGTTCATTAACTCTGGGCCGAAATTTTCATCCAATGGTACACAATGTATATACTTCTAAATGTGGCCAAAAGAAAAAAGCTAAGTAACTATTTCCTTTTTGCAGATAAATAATAGTAATTTCTTCACTAAGTTTACACTAGATTTAAGAAAAAATACCGTAACATTTAACTTACGTCAATAAGAACGCTAGCTTATAAAAACACTTGATTAAAAAATCAAAGAAGAAATGTATTTGACATGTTAATTCATGTTATTAAAATATTGTCATTAAGGGAATGAGAAAGCTTTTTGTTTATTAATGAGTGCATTTATCAACTTGATCCTTGCTTTAATGGCCTTGTATCGTAGATATTCTTCCTCTCGCCCTTTCTTATCATCCCTCTGAACCTTCCTGCTATTCTGCAATTCGAAACTTACTTCGTATTCTTTGATGCTCCGCCGAAGAATCTGTAAAGTTATCCAAACACTTCAAGATTTTAAACCATTTAAAAAAAGATTTACAGGGAAATAAGTTTAAAACAGATTTATTACAGGTACTATCAATTATTTTAGCAAAAATCATACAACTGCGATTTGAACGTGCGCATGTAGGGTTCCGTATCACCATAATTGTGTTATGTATATCCCAAAAAAATTGCGTTTGGATTCCTTAGCGCGAGCCCGACTCGTACTTGGCCAGTTTTTATTATTTTTTGTTTTACTTTAGAAAAAAATTGACACTGGTATTACCGTTTTTAAGATAGAATTAGACAAGAGAGATATAAAATATATAAAAAGCCCTTAGTAGTTAGAACGGACAACGTAAGTTTAGCGATAGGGTTCCTTTTTTGTGTATGAAACCCTAAAAAAGCAAGGTCATATGTTTTTTTTGGTAAACTGGTAAAAAAAACATAACATAACATACCATCACGCCTGTATTCCCCGAAGGGTTAGGCAGAGGTGTTATAATGTATACACATGTTCGCCAAGTATGTTTTTAGGTCCCATGTAATAGGGGGCGAGCCTATTGGCATTAATCGGGCACGAAACCAAACTCCGAGCTGCTACTAAGAATTTCATAGGAAAAACCCAATAACACTTTACTCGACCTGGGATTCGAACCAAGGACCTCGCTCATAGTAGTCGCGCTTACGATCACTATGCTAACGAGGCAGTAAAAGTAAAACTAGTTGAATATCATAAATAAATAAATACGTGGACATAATTTCGCACACGGCCATTAAATTACAAACTAAGCAAAGCTATCAAAGTATATCAGCTGTTTATATATACATACATATTTAACACCCAGACACACAACTGACAATTATGCTCATCACATAAATATCAGTAATATATGGGGATCATTACGAATACGAGGAGAAATTAGGTGCGATATTTGATTCGGCACGACGACCTATTAAAAAATGATAATAAAAGGAAAAATTTAAGGGAAGAGGAAGAGAGGAAGACTAAGAAGGGCATACATTCAGCAAGTGAGGAAAAAATAGGCGTTGTTGAGTCGTATCATGATGTCAAGAGGAAGGCACAATGTAGGGGGAGCTGGAGATTGTCCACCGACAAGAGCACCACTGCTTTTAAATTTTATGATGATGTGGAGATCGAACCCAAGACCACTTTCCGCGCATTACCACTGCGCCACGAGGAATGCATCAATGAATAATTAAAGTTGTATGTAAGTAAATTATAATAAACCTCAGAACAAAAACAATACAAAATCGAATATACGAACACTCTTTTGCAGTTTCGCTTCGTTAAGAGCTCGGAGAAGGTCTTCCAAGCTGAGACAATGGAGACCCTCGTTGGAAGGGCCGGTTTCCTCGCTGGTAGGTGATTGAGCCGATGACGTAGATGAAAGTATCTCCTCTCCTGAAATGCCGCCCTCACGTATCGGAGGCGATTGGAGCGGAGTTTCTGCTTCCTGGAGTTGAAACACATTTTCATGAAGAATTGTTGAAATTAATCGAACGTGTGTATGAACAACTTTATTGCGTTAGTTAGATAGTCTTTCTACCGTCGATAGACAATATACAGTTCAAGAACAAAATCTTTTATGTGGAAGACATTCATACTATATGAGTACATAGATACAACTCATATACCGTCAAATGTTAAAATTATACTATGATCCCGTTTATGTGGTCTCTTCCCGGTACTTTTTTGACAGAATAGTACACTTCAATTTTATTTAATAGTTTATATTGTGTTTAAAAACTTATAGTTAAAATAATAACCTGAGACGAATCAGAAGGTTTCTCTTGAGAGTCACTAGAACTGTCAACGCTTGTATTGAAGAGCATAGCCTCGTGCTCGTGTATAGTCGCAAGTTCATTGTTTGTACATCCTATAGCCTGTAAAATCAAACAGTAACATAATTTATATTCAATATCAGGGGCATCTTGCTAAGTTTCGTGGAAGAAGCAAAAACTCATATAAGTAGTGAGTATTCTTGATTATAATAATTAAGAGCCATAAATATATTGACACCAAATATTATCTACAAATAATTGTATAAATTATGAACTCATGTTCTAAAATTGTTAATTTCAGCTGATAAAACGCTTTGATGTGATTTCAGAAAACTGTACAACCTTTGAACAGTTATAAAATTGCTATTTGATGCGCATAAGTTAGCATAATATATTTACATTCCTTTTTTTTTTATTTATTCTTCACTCAAGCATTCCACGTGTTCAAGCGAATTAAATATACCTTTAAAAATTTTGTTGGGAATACTGTCGACCATATCAACCATTCTACGTATTTATTCATTCCTGATCTTTCAATGGGATTTGGAAATTTTAAGACTTACTTTAAACAAGATCTAAAATGTCAATATACCAAATATATATTATATATTCCTCGTTTTTTTTTGTCATAGCATGTTCAAACTTTGGTTTTCTTCACACAGTATTTCTATTTCTCATTTAAATGAATTAAATGTATATTGTTCAAACTGCTACTTACTGAATTTTACTTGTAAACTGACCATATACAAATAACTGTTTTTTTTACTTATACTCACAGCATCAGGCCTCGATGATGCTAGCACACGTTTCACAGCTCTGTACCTCTCGTAGAGATATCTGGCTGCACCCCTTTCAGCAGAATGAGCGGGAGGTCTTCCTCTAGCTGCTTCGAGTCGAAGAAGGACTCTTTGTACGGCGAGTTTCTCTGCTGCTAGCTGAGCTGGTGTCCAGTTCGCGTCAGGACTTGAAGGACGTCCAGCTGCTTGACGACAGCCTTCCAGCCACTAGACCAATGTTTTAAAATTATTATTTCAGGCGTTATTGAAATATACGCTTGAAATTTATCCTAAAAGGTCCATTTACGATTAGATCAACCGACTGCAATTGTGCAATTAGATCCACGATTTTTTAGTTATTTACGCTATAACCTTAACTATTTACGACCTAAAAATGTACCTATTGGTGTTAATTTAGAAGTAGATATAAAATTTCATTTGATCTTGGTCAATTAAATTTGAAACCAGACTTTTTGAAACTTGTATTCAGAGGTATGTGTGTGCAAAAAAATGTTTTCTTTTTCACAATATTAAATATAATACTTATGCATACTTTACTAATTACTTTAAAATTTATCTGAATTAAATACATCAGTATAATAATAGATCGGGGAAAAAGATTCTTCGCATTTTTATATGAAAACTCAAGACATTTTTTTCAAAGTTAATTTATATTTATTTACAGTATATATGTGTCATTTTGTTCGATAACTTTCTGCCATTTTGTAAGTAGAGACATCATCCGTTGCTGTAGAAAATTTGGGACTTCTGATAAAAAAAACGTGACAAATAGTTTTGGCAGTCCTCTTTTGATGTTAACCTTACAGAACCTAAAGAATTCTGAAGAGACTGAAACAGGTGAAAATCTGAAGGTGCAAGGTCAGGGCTATATGGTGGATGCACTAACACCTCCCAGCCAAACTCTCTTAATTTTTGCTGAGTGGCTAAAGATGTGTGTGGTCTAGCGTTATCGTAATGAAAGACCACCCTTCCTATTGATCAATTCTGGCCGCTTTTTGTCAACTGTTACTTTTAATCTCATCAGTTGTTGGCAGTAGAGATCCGAATCGATGGTTTTGCCAGGCGGTAAAAGCTCATAATGAACAATGCCTTTCCAGTCCCACCATACACACAGCATCACCTTATTTCGAGATAGCCCAGGTTTAGCCACAGTTTGTGAAGCCAGGCCGACTTTAGACCACGACCTTTTTCACACGTTCTTATCGTACGTGATCCACTTTTCATCGCCAGTTATCAATCTCTTCAAAAACGGCTCGGTTTCATTAAGTCTCAATAATGAATCGCAAGTGAGTACATGGTTCATTAGGTTTCTTTCAGTGAGCTCGTGTGGCACCCAAATATCGAGCTTTTTGGTATAGCCAGCTTTCCTCAAATGGGTTAAAACTGTTTTGTGGTTAATTTCCAGTTCTTCAGCTACATGGTAACTACCGATCTTGCTTCACTTTTTCAAAAATGGCGTCCATTTCATTCGTAACAGGGCGACCAGAGCAAGGTGCATCTTTAACATCAAAATTTCCGGACTAAAAACGTTTCTACCAACTTTGTGAACAAGTATATACCTATTTTATGCGAAAACACTTTTCCCCGACTTTATATTTAAAAATAGTACCCTCACAGTTGTCGTCGTTCAAGATGATTTTTGCCAGTAATGAGAATAACATAGTGAAATAGGTTGGTAAAAATTGTTGCTTCTAACTCTATTAAAAGAAAGCCAATAAGCTCATATTTTTAGCTTAATTAAATAATATTAAGAAGACATTGGCTAATTTTCGTTTTATTCGTAATTCACATTTCATACGAAGTATAATTTCACAGCAAAACTATAAAAAACAATTTGAAAAATAACAAAGTAACAATGGACTGAAATTATCTGTATACATTGAGCATTCCTTATAAAAATCTAATCTCACCTCTTCGATATCTTTAACAATTTCAGACATTGGTTTATCGCTTTTCAGCGCTGTATCAAGCTTTTCATCTCTCTCCTTCTGCTGTTTGGCCGCTTGTACTTTCAGCGCGTACTCAACAGGGTCCGACTTAATGCAGCGTTTCTCTGCTTGAAGGTGCCGCAGAGTCTCATACATGCGGGTCAGTTGAACGTCAGTGATACGGTCACTGGGTGTCAAAGGGTGACCATGTTTAGATTCGTAATCGCTTTCGTGTTTTGAGATAGTTTTCTTGAGAACATTGATCTGAAAATGTTTTAGTCATGACAAACGAATTATTTTTTGTAACTATTGTTCACAATAAAACGTTAAAGGCTTCACTAGCACTTTAATAAACCATAGAGCAAATAACTAATTGAGCAAAGTTTTATTCTAGTTAGTCGATAAAGTTAAAGAGCATATTGGATTAATTCGCATGCTTCTATGTTTCACAGGAAAGCTTAAGAAAATAGGCCCAAAAGAAGATTTTCTATAAGCTGAACATAAATAAATTAAGAGTTGTAATGATAATTAAAAACACAATAATTGTCGTAAACAAAGCATCAAAGAGATATTAACAATTAATCTGTATGAACGAAATAACATTATCGGACGACCATCAAGAAATAAAATATGACGTATAATGTAGTTAATTAATATATTTAGTCAAAAACTTTTTGCAACAAAATCAGATATTTTGGACACGTTTTAAGTCAACATCCGTGTCGTTAATTCCTATTTACCTTCTTACTAATTTTTTCCAGCCTACGGTCGGGACAAGGCTGATCGCGGCGCGCATGATGGTGGGGGGCAGCACTGCGCTCATGTTGTCTAGCTCGTTCAGCAGCGCCTTCTTCACTACCCACGCATGCCACGTTTTCTGTACTGTCCACGCGACCAGCTTGTCTGTGGAGCGCTCCTGCATCTAGGGTTTCTGGTTCGTCGCATACTGGTATAAAAATATTTACATTTTCGACTTACAGAATGCCTTTCTTTTCAAAGATTTTGTGGAACAACTAGATTAATACAAAATACTAATTAGAATCATTAATGAACAGCTGGTGTAACCAATTACCGATATTATAGATGGGATTGAGCACTCAAGCACGACTGAATAGCAACCACTTTATATTATTCAAATTAATTTTCGTTACTCCTATTTATAATCAATGTGTGTCTCTAAGCAAGCGGCTGTATGGTAAGGTAGTGCATGATGAAACTAGATCTAGCATGTTTATACCGACGACGACTACCCATAACTATTAGTCTATTTTTCTTGGGTTGTAAATGGTAATGTAAATTGGCAAGCTAAGAAAGAAAAAATTGTGTAAATATAATGTAACTTATATTGATTGAATCATTGACCTTATTGCATTGACACTGCACTGTAACTACTTTTAGGGTCCTTCTATTAGAACTTTTATTACAACATCTTAATTTATATTAAATGTAGAGATCCTGATTCTATCGGTTTAAAAGAAAATGCCCCACATGGTAATTTTCTCAAGTAAAAAAGGCTGAGGATCAGGATTCCTATAAACATACAACTTATTCTTACTCTGTGGTTTCTGTATAACTACGTAATCGAAGTGTGGTGGTGTGCTGCATCTGATTTCTTCTGATGTGGTAAAACATTCGTTCTCTTTTGGATGTTTTGACAGACGGGCGGGTGCGCGTCTGCGTTTACCACCATATTGTGGGCGACGGGCTCTTGACAAACGCTCAGCTCGACGTTCCGACTGCAATCAAAATAAACACATATTAAAATCATGAATATAGTTATAATATTATTGGTTATTAAATAAATATGAACACATTCTATCGTCAACTTAATATCTGCATCTAGATAAATCAGATAATCATTTGTAAAGTTATGCAGGTTTATTTAATGATTTTGATGTAAAACATGTAATGGCGCATTTCAACGGCCGTAAAGTTCTGGTGGGACGTCGCGACGTGTCATTCGGCAATCCTCAAGCCTGGTCGGTTCTTTCCGATCCAACGCTCCCATCTCAATATTTATACTGATCCTTTCTGACTCTACTACATACACGGACAACTTTAAATGTGTTAGTGTTGCGTGGTTTCTTAAGCTAGACTTATAGCGTATTCCTGAATATTAGTAAATTTTAATGTATAATACATTATTATTATCTAAATATATAAAAGGATAACTGTCGAACTGACTAACATATCAACGTACAACCCAAGCTACCAGGGCTAGGACCACGAAAATTTGTTTGCTGGTTCTTTTTACACAGTACGTGAGCACTAAGAAAGAGGTTTTCTAAACTCAGTTCCCCAAGGTGGTGAAAAAGAGGATGAAAGTTTGTATGAAAAACCGTCATTTTTTAAGATAGATCTATGAATTTTTTTTTGAACACCACCGATTCGTACCTTCGATGTACATCAACTTTCGTCAAAAACGTAAGACGTTTCACATTTCAATATAAAACTATAATTAAACTTAGATGTTTCAACT
Source organism: Saturnia japonica (assembly GCA_033032175.1). Taxonomy (NCBI): domain Eukaryota; kingdom Metazoa; phylum Arthropoda; class Insecta; order Lepidoptera; family Saturniidae; genus Saturnia; species Saturnia japonica. Next base: position 16,510,544 of record CM065309.1, on the reverse strand, counting down.
ATGCCAAGTGTCCCATAATGCCTTACATATTCCTTCTATGACCATCAATCAGTTTTTGAAAATGACTAACGTGGACTCTAAGTGTAAAATAAATATGTTTAGATCAAAATTATGTATCTAACCTCCTATTTGATAATATCCTATTTAACGATACCGACCTCAATTCGATTAAAGTCGTGCAGTGGGGGCGGAGGTGGCGGCGGTGGTGGTCTTTCCTCACTATGTGGTCTCCTTTCTTTTCTTTCGTGAGCACAACCCGAGTCCCGGCGCTCACGACGCTTACGGGCTTCTCGCTCGCACTCGGGCGCCGCCATATCCTCCGTCGCCCTCTCGCGGTCTCGGTCTCGCTCGCAGCACTGCGCACGCCAGCCCAGTCCAGATATTACAACCCGTCGCTCACTTGGACACTCTCTGTCGTGTCCGTAACCCTAACGTCGGTATGATAGATGTTAACGTGATTTTGTAATGGGTGTTGTGCGTCAAATGTGTGACGAAAGCTTTGTTTTAAGACGAAGTGCGATTGAAATTTCTATTCTGAGCTTAGTCTATTTCGATGTATCTCAAATGCGGATATTTCAGTTAAAAATATACTTAGTTAAAAAATATAATAGGTCGAGTAAAAAGTGTTTTCGCATAACGTAGGTATAAACTTATTATAAAATTTCTTTGTCTGTACTATTTGTATCTGGCTGGTTTTGGAAACATTAAAAAGGTTACAATAAACATAAAAAATAAAAATACAAAAGTTGTTTCCCGCTATTTTTCATTTGATTTTCGTTCTGTAAAAATAAGTGAATGTAATGAAGAAATTCGATACATATAAAATAAAATGTTTTACAAAAAGGCAAAAATGAAACTCAAGCGGCGAAAAATTTTTTTGATGTTTATGGACCTAATGCAGTGTCAGTAAGAGTATCACAAAGTTGGTTCAAACGTTTTTAGCCCGGAAATTTTGATGTTAAAGATGCACCTCACTCTGGTCGCCCTGTTACGAATAAAACGGACGCCATTTTTTTTAAAGTGGAGCAAGATCGGCATATCAGTAGTTACGATGTAGCTGAAGATCTGGAAATTGACCACAAAACAGTTTAACACATTTGAGGAAAGCTGGTTATACCAAAAAGCTCGATATTTGGGTGCCACACGAGCTCACTGAAAGAAATCTAATGAACCGTGTATTCATTTGCTATTCATTGAGACGTCATGAAACCGAACCGTTTTTGAAGAGATTAATAACTGGCCATGAAAAGTGGATCACGTACGATAAGAACGTGTGAAAAAGTTCGTGGTCTAAGATCAGCTTCACAGACTGTGGCTAAACCTGGGCTACCTCGAAATAAGGTGATGCTGTGTGTATGGTGGAACTGGAAGGGCATTGTTCATTATGAGCTTTTACTGCCCGCCAAAACCATCGATTCGGATCTCTACTGCCAACAACTGATGAGATTAAAGGAAGCAGTTGAGAGAAAGCGGCCGGAATTGATCAACAGGAAGGGTGTGGTCTTTCATCACGATAACGCTAGATCACACACATCTTTAGTCACTCTGCAAAAATTAAGAGAGTTTGGCTGGGAGGTGTTAGTGCATCTACCATATAGCCCTGACCTTGCACCTTCAGATTTTCACCTGTTTCGGTCTCTTCAGAATTCTTTAGATTCTGTAAGGTTAACATCAAGAGAGGACTGTCAAAACTATTTGTCGCGTTTTTTCGATCAGAAGTGCCAGAGTTTCTACAGCAACAGGATCATGTATCTACCTACAAAATGGCAGAAAGTCATCGAACAAAACGGCATATATATTCTGTAAATAAATGTAAATAAACTTTAAAAAAAATTGTCTCGAGTTTTCATATAAAAATGCGAAGAAACTTTTTCCCCGACCTATATTGGTTTTTAAAAAACAAAATTATTTCTTGTAGATACTATATTCAGCTCAAAATATTACTTTCATACCTAAACTGTCCTAGATGCAAAGCTGAATAATATTGTGTTTAAATGCTAAAATTTTTTTATAAAGATGTACTTACAAATATAAATACAATATACTATTCAAAGCGATATGTTTTCATTTATCTTTTCGTATCATCCGTTACGTATATTTTTGGTACTTTCTTTACAAAGTCTTTACTTTTTTATTCACCATAGTAGCACATGGTTTGAATATTATAACCAACAAAACCTATTATTATTAAAATAATACAAAAGTCAATGTAAAAGGAATAATAAAATGAAGCTTTGAAGCGGTTACTTAGTAGGTTAGTTTTAATTTTTTTTTTTTAAATCCTTTCAAAGTTCACAGATAACCGTTGAATAGGTTAATTAAAACTTTTTAAACGATAAACATAAGGTTTTATCTTTTTCTATTTAAAATTAAATGTTACAGATATTGGAAGCTAAAAATTTGGCAAAATTTGTTTTTCGGAATATGTGCCTAGTACTGTATTAGACGCAAGGGATGATAACAATTATTATCACATTAAAAACACTTGCAATATTAATGGTTAGTAAATATCTAAAGATATTTATGTGTTAAGTAAAGTATATGAATAAAGCTAAATAAGTATGTACATATACATATTATATAAGTACGATGTGTAAGCTGTATTTGTACAAAGTAGTTTTCTATGTAGGTTTAATAAATATTTTATATAGTATACTTATAATTAGTAATATTGAATGTAGGTATTTATGAAATCATAATTAATCTAAATTCATCTACAATGTGTCGATATTATGTTATATGAAGCCCCAGTTTTGAAACAAAAATACCTGCAGAATTTCCAACTGTACCATGATTGGTCACTCGGAATATAACTTTTTTCCAATTCCCATATGATTCTCCCGATAATCTGGTAGTCTGAAATTAAATTTTTTTTGGAACTAACACAAGTGAAACTTTCACATAACTATTTAAAAAGATTTCATTGTCCTCTTCAAAACCTACATGACTTTATTGACATATAACAAATGTTTGTGTATATTTTGTAGTTTCAATATTCATTTAATTCTATAATCAAATACTCACAATACAATATCTAGCAGCACTGACAATGGACTCGAAGATTCTGGCTATATGTTCCCGACCCCGGCTGGCCACGGTAGCGCAAAATGGGCCCGCGTTCCAATAAAACTCTCTCGAATAATCCAAACCAATCAAACTCTTGCAACTGGGCTATTGCTTATCCTTTGATGTAAAACAAAATGAAAGAAACAAAACGAAACGGCGATGCGTATTCGCGCGCCGTTTTGACGGTCTAGTCGGCACTAAAGCCGAGTCCACACTCGTCCGATTACAAATCTATTTTATGATATTATCACTGTTCACTAGCATATCACGATCTCTGCACATTATGCGTCACGCACAAGCAGTCACTAATGTAAATTGTCTATTAGTTTACGGTTGTTTCAAAAAATGCGTTGACACCAATCTGTAGTTTAGCATTGATGGGTAAAAGGTGAGTTATTGGAGCTTGGGTGCTCTCTGACGTTAGTAAGATGACATCTTGTTGAGTATCATCAATATATTACCCATGTGGATGTATTGAAGTTTAAAGTATTTTAGGGTCAATTGTCGTCTGTCATTTTAATTACTTCAAGCATTTCTTAAGTGTTGTTTTCGATGAACCTTTTAAAGGTTCTGACCTGAAACAAAAATTATATTTTATATAGAGAGAAAAGTATTTGTCACAGTTAACTCAATGTTTGTGTTAAGGTAACTTACAATACTTCCTCTAACATACATTTTTACCCATGTATTAGTTTCAGTTGTTTCGACAAAGAGCGTAATATTCTTATTAAGGGTTATGTACTCAAGCAAATGCTTCACTAAGTGCGAAGCAAGAAATTTAATACCAATAATTTTTCTCACTAAAGTATCCAATGTTTTCCTTACCAAATTTCGAACCCCACATCTATATCTCTATAATAATCTATAATATCTATAATAGTCCTGTCTGTATTTTTAATATTTTTCCAAAATTTTTCAATAGGGACACTATATTAATGACACCGATCACGAATATACCCTACCATCACGCCTGTATTCCCCGAAGGGTTAGGCAGAGGTGTACATTTGTACACCCACAGTTCGCCGAGTATGTTTTTTAGGTCCCATGTAATAGGGGGCGAGCCTATTGCAATTAATCGGGCACGAAACCAAACTCCGAGCTGCTACTGAGAATTTCATAGGAAAACCCCAATAACATTTTGCTCGACCTGGGATTCGAACCCAGGACCTCGCTCATAGCAGTCACGCTTACGACCACTAGGCTAACGAGGCAGACCAGGCAGAAGGCTAGACGAATATGCCCTAAAAAAACCTTTTTTCTGTCTATCTGTCTGTTTGTATGTCCGGATTTAACTCAAAACGGCTTGACCAATTCATATGAAATTTTGTACACGGGACACATGTAATTAGTCAATTGATGGGTTATAAGAAATTTCAATATTGCTTTTAGAAATCGTAATATGTTTTTTTTTTTCAAAAAAATGTATTTTCGTTAATTCTCGACCGATTTGGGTAAAACTTTTGTACACGGGATGTATAAGCCATTCCATGAATGATAAGCTATGAGAATTTTCAATAACACTTTTATGAACCGTAAAAAAAAAGAATTTATAAAAATTTAAAATTTCATTAACTCTAAAACGATTCTGATGAAATTTTGTACACGGTATTTTTGTAATTATATAGTTGATGGGCTTTAAGAATTGTTAATATTAATTACTTCTAGAAATAAATAAAAAGTTCAAAAAATTAAATTTTTCATAATTTCTCAAACGATTCTGATAAAATTTTGTAAACGGGGTGCACACATAAGTACGATAATTGAGAGGCTATAAGAATCGTTAATAATGCATTTTAAATCGTAGAATAGAAAAATAATTTTCTACCGATTTTGATGAAAATTGTACACGGGAAATATATACCACTCCTCAATTGATACGGCATATGAATTGTCAACGATATGAGTAAAAATAAAATTACGGGATGTAAATAACTACTGCGCGATAACAAACGCGTGCGGAGCCGCGGGCACACCGCTATTAATTAATAAGTATATATAAAGTATTATACATTATTGTATCTATTAATATAAATATCAGGGCTGCCGAGCTGTGCTCCATGTCATATAAACAAAAAAAGAAAAACACCTATCTAGGTAAACTTCGAATGTAAAACATTATCTAAATGCAAAGTTTTATCGAAACCGTTGGAGCCATTTTCGAGAAACCAATTACACATATATATACAAGAATTGCTCACTTAATATTTTAAGATTTAATATATATGTTTTATTTGTCTCAGAAAATACAAGACAACAAAGAAAGAACATTAAGGAGATTTGATCCTATTTGTTAATAATTTATCTCACTGCTGGGCAAAGTCCTCTTACCGAGGAAAGCATGAGCTTAATCACCATGCAAGCTTACTAGGTATTGGCAATTTCAAATATCTAGAAATCCACGGTTTAACTGACTTCAAAAAAGGAGGAGTATCTTAATTCACTAGTATACGTTTTATGGATGTTCAGGTATAATAGTTTATGAATCGATTTCGATTTTTTTTTTTTTTAAAGGGGATACCTCAAGGTTGGTCATATTTTAATTTCATTGTCAGTAAACCTTCGACTTCGAAGATATATCTCTCAAAATCATTAAAGTTGTTTTCTCTGTTTGTTGTTTTTTTTTTTTTTTGTTAAATATTTTCTTGTTCGCAATACTACTGTGATACTACATTGTACATCATTACGGGCGAATGAAAGTACCTACCTACATAGATTAATTATTGGTTTCCGCCGACACTTAGTGAAAATAATCGTAAAATAAAACATTTTGTGTTTAAATCAATATTACGAACTGAACTTTAGGGTCGTCTAGAGTTACTAATGGATAATTCGATTAACGTTATTTACACGAGCAAATAATATGTCACGGGCTACATTATAGCCGAATTGAAAGTATTTTAATTAGATTTATTACATTATGATATTAGAAGCATGTTGTAATGATTTTATGACTATTTTAGGTTGAAAATCTAAATATTTACTTTTCTATGATTTCACTTGGAATTCCCTTAAAAAGATTTAAAAAAAAACCTTTTTACCTTACTCAAATATCCGAATTTCCTGTCAAAATATTATTATTTAACAGCTAAAGCTTTGCACTCACTAGCTTTTTAAATGTATATGTGATATTATTAATAGAGTGGTGCTTACAGAGTAGGGATGTAAATTTCTAAAAAAAAAATATTTTTTAATAATCGATTTGATTAAATAATACTAAAATTGATTAATTAATAATCGATTTTTGGTCAAAAATTTAAATCGATTTTTTTCATATTTTCTTGAGAAATTTAATTAAAACCTGAAATATTTAGAATCATAACTTTTTAATCAATTTAAATTAACATATTTCAATAGAAAGACAAAAAATATTGTTAATAACGGAGAATGCCCATTCTTGTACCAAATTTTGTTGTATATAAGGTTGATTAAAAAGTAAAGAATGTTTTTTTTTTTTTCATATTGTTTTTATTTATGCTCGGAATTTGGTTTTCAAAATAAGAATATTCTTTAAACTTTTAAAAGTATTATCTATACTATATATTATATGTATACTAATATAACAAAGCGAAAGTATTTTTATGTTTGTTTGTTTTTAAATACGCTAATCTCTGAAACTACCAGTCTGATTTGAATTTTTTTTTTTTTGTATACGATAGTTTGATTCACAAGGAATAATAGTATAGCTTATTTAGCATCAAGATACACGTCCTAACTAGCCTTTAATATTGATTTTTGTAAAGTAAGTCGGAACACGAAGCTCTCCCGAACTGTTTTATCTCCGTGCGCTGCGATCATTTTTAGTTGTACGTAAATACACGTTGCTCAAAAATATTGGGCTTTAGTACATCTTTAAAATAGTCCGCAATAGCATATGCCTAACATATCTTATGCATAACCCACAATAAGCTATTATATAACAAACAATGGTTTAACATTAAAGTGATTTATGATCATTATTTCACACATGCTATATTAATCCTTACGAACAAGACTTACTTCATCTTAACGATAATTTTATGAAGTTAAATTTTGCTCTTTTGCTTGTTATTTGAACACATAGTTTAGGAGATAATGAAAAATTGAAATGAGTTCTAATAAAAAGGGAGCCACCATCTTGTTGGGATACTGAATTCGTTCTAAGACAGGACACTATATTCACTTGATAATGGCAGTAATGGTTTCCAATAAAGAGGACTAGTTGGCAAGTTAGTAAGAAGAAGGGTGATTGAATACCTTCTGTCACAAAAAATTACATTAGATCCATTAAAAAAAAATCATCAGTGGAAAAATCACATCCCTATTACAGAGTGATCCAAGAAAATACATAATTCAGGCTTTTTCGCCTCAAATAATAATTCGAAAATTCGAAGAAATAGTTACAATTACTCTGACCGTAATAAATAATAATACATTAATTATTCAATGCATAAAACTCTATGCTATTCTTATCGCTGCCATATCGGGAGATTTAGATGACTAACATAATTATATTCGCGAGATCACGCTAATTTAGTGTTTTTTTTCGATAAATGCGGCTGTTTGTTGTACGTACATTAAATTCACTAAATTAGCGTGTTCTTGCGAATACAAAATTTGACGCATCGTACTATTGAGATTATGCCGTAGTAATAAAGTCAATTTCGATAAAAGTGTAATTATCTAATTATCCCTATACGGAAGCGACATAAGAAAGTTAAAGCGCTAAGAGCAATGATATCATAAATCACATTTTTACTTATAAAATAATAGAAAAAGAGGCACGAGTTAATAAAAATAAAGACTTGAAACTTTGAGTATATTTATTTATTTCGAACTTTAATAAGTTGCCTGTCCACTGAAGCGGCGCGGAGCATAGTTGTGCTTTTTGTTTGGGTCGCGACCGGCGTTGGACTGTCGATCTCTCTGTTGTCGCTGCGTTCATTTTGGGTTGTACTATGCTTACCATCAGGCATAATGTCATCAATTTCCCATGCTACTATAAAAAAGGTATTCATCTTAAGCAGATACAAAGTTTATCGTCCGACCCGATTACAGCCGGGAGGGAGCGTTGATCGCGAGTGGGCGTGTTCTCCAAAGGTTGCCGAGACTCTTTATAACTTATTGGCTAAGATTACTCCGCATTTTGTGACATAATGTTATTTCCTCTGACCCAGTAAGATTCTACATAGAAAGGCAATCAATATATATGAATAAATATTCAATTCTGTCTGTGCCTGTATCTTTTTCACAATTTTCTGTTATATATCTATTTTATAGGCAACTTGGTCTGTAATTTGACATTCAAAATGTTTTTGTTTGTCTTTTTGTCGGTCCGTTTATATGCCTGAATTTTACTCAAAAATGGCTTGACCGATTTTAATGAAATTTCTACACGGGAAGTATGTGTTATTCCTCAATAAATGAGGCTATAGAAATGTGAATAATATTTTATAACTCGTAAAAAAAATACCTTCCATCGATTTTAATAATTTTTAGACTTAATGTATAATATATTATGTCGCAGCCAAAATAAACTAGTGTTGTGTTCCTGTGGTGATTAAGGTTTCCAGAGCTCTCCCCCCGGTTCTTGTTATATAAAAACCCCTAAAAGTAATTTATTAAATTGGAGTAACAACCTGCCGGATCAATTTTATGTTGAAAGCGTATTTATTTGTAGCTTCTGACAACTAAACAAGGTACCTTCCTTGGTATACATAGATGTCTCTTCTTTGCCCATATGTATAAGAACGGAAACTAACTTTGAGATGCTACCATAATACGCCGTTAGCTGCTTAGCAAAAAAATTTCAGCTTGACGGTGGAACTCAACCAGTTGATGATTACAGTATAAGCGCATTAACACTGTGCTATAGTTTCTTCACGATATTTCCCTTCACCGAACGCTCTAACTCACTGTCTAAGTTTTTAAGTTCAAGAGCGCTATTACTGAGTCCTCATAGTTTGCTAACTTGATTAATGATCAACCCTTAGTCAACGTTTTCATTGTGGACAGCATATTGTATAAACACATTACTAAATCGGTACTTGACAATGAATATATTGACGTGGACAAACACTATAAACCTATAAACTTTAAACAAAATCTATTATTCTTTACATAAAAGAGAGATTTCCTTTGAATATTAATTATGTTTAATCACACTTGCCTTCAATTTTGTATTAAACTACAAAAATAAGTGAAAACTACATTTAAAATTTGGAATAAATAATGACATTAGATAATAAATCAATTTAAAACTCTAGTGGAAATTATTTCTTTAAAAAAATGTATGATGGAAAGCATACTACTAATTAGAGACGAAACGGAGAGTGCTTTAGCCAGATACCGGATACCGAATATTCGGCCCTTTATCACGATACATGACACGATCAGTTTGATTTGATTATTGGCGAATATTCGGGCGCGTTCGGGTGTTTTCGCACGTGAGTGAAGATCGGGACGACTCGGGGGCGTTCGAGTGTTATCGCGCGTATCAGTTTGTGTTTGTTTCTCAGTTCGTTTGTTTATTCCATTATTAGTTAATTTGAATTAGTACCCGCAGTTGTCAAGGTTTGCTAGAATTTATCTTTCAGCACCTGGCAGTAGCTTTAAAGCGAAAAGCTATTTTCAGAAGCTGGTCTGGTATACGAAGCCAAACGGAGTCGCCTCTTACAAACAAATGCGGAAAATTTGGTATTCATTTGCCACAATTTGCCACTTGTTAATTTTGAGTACTAAACTAATTAATAAAACAAACACATTTTTGACGTGCTATTATTAAAATAAAGGGTGTCCATAACCTTTTGTGGTATGATTTGCCTTGTGTAAAATAATGAGATTTTTTTAATGTTACTATCCGAAATCTGGCCTAAAAGTGAAAACCAGGGCGGATAGGCCGGATACCGGATAGTTACCGGATATCCGTTTCATCTCTACTATTAATCTATACAATTACTTAATAAAATTGAAATGTCTGTTTATAATTTCAAAATAACAGCTATTTACTAAATGCATATAAACGTATCATCTACGATACCTATAACCAAAAATCTATTATTTTTTATGCGTTTTTCTGTCTGTTAATCCTGGGTGATATCCGAAACGGTTTTACCGATTTTGATGGAACTCTCACTGGCAAATAGCTGATGTTATAAGGAGTAACTTAGGCTGCTTTTATTTTAGAAAAAGAATTAAGGTTAAGCTGGTCATGGTGAATCAAATCGGGCGCTTTAATGGCTTGCGCTTAGTAAAGCGTAAGAGATATATCAAATTAATGTACAACATGATTGTAGACATTAAAATAACCTACAAAAAAGTCAGCAAGAGCATATCTCTATCTTCTAAGGATCACCTACAATAAGCATATTTATATTTAAAATATCCGGGAACGGGGCTAGTACGTTTATTGCTTGTGTCCGATCGATGGCATTATGTAGTCCAGGCGAGCGCAGCCGCGGACACAGGTAGTAATATAATAATACTCATGTTTAAAATACGGGATATAAAAGATATGAATTAACACCCTTTCATGCTGTAGGTACTACTTATGAAACTGAAACTCAAAGTACTGATGTCTCATCTACAACATAGTTTTATTATTATATTTTTTTATTAAATATCACTATTTGTTAATTTTTTACAATTTTTTTTTGGTAATTATTATTTATACTTATATAAAATAATTGGTTTCTCGGAAACGGATCCAACGATTTCTATGAAACTTTGCATTCGGATAATGTTTTACATTCCATGTTTACCTAGGTAGTGTCTTTCTTTTTTGTTTGTAAATTATTACAATATATATTATATTTTATTAAACAAAAAATTAAAAAAAGACAGAAATAAAAGCAATTTGATTTTTTTTTTCTCTGATATTTCCTTATTTATGTTTAATAAATGAAATTAAAATAAAGAGTATGCTCATAAAAATTTCTTAAAACCTTAGTTGTAATAAATAATACTTAATCAATAACAGAAACAATTTTACATAAAAAAAAATAAAAAAAAAATAATGATATTTTTTCATTATATAAAATCATTTTTTATTCTTAGATAATCCAGCATCAACTTACAACACAAACATATGTTACGTGTGTGGGTGTGTCTGCGATGTAAGGCTGAATCATATAATCAAGTTTATCATTAAAGAATCGAGGGTACCTAATACACAACGAACTTACGTTTTATCCAGTACTCTTTAATCGCCCTATGCCCCTTTGTATAAATGTTATCTGATCAATAGATTGTGTTTTGACAAATTAAACAATTGAACTAGTAATTTACCTGTTAGGTAGATATATAATTTATGTAAAAAAATATATTTAAACATAGTACTAAAATGTTACACAACTTTGATGCTATATAATAGATACTGACAAATTGAAAGAAAATCCAAGAAAAATTACCTACCATCGGAATATGTAAATGTATCCTTGTTATAAGTATTACTTTTCTAGTCAATTTTCCAATGAAAAATGATTGCGATAAATGAAATTGTAACATAATTTACAATAATATTTATATGGTAAAGCTCAAAACTTTTTTTAATTATATTATTTTCATCTAAACGACGGAGACTTACCGAAATATATTTGCAGTTTTATATTTTTCGTTTGCACAGTGTATAACGTCTAAATAGGAAATGATCAGTAGCCGGTCACAGAATGGCGTCGCAAAACAAGATGGCGGAAAAACGTCCGCTCACGAGTGCCAACTGAAAACGACTGAAGGGTGGGTGGGTGGAGCGGGACGTTGGCACATTACCGGCAAAGTGTATTATTTTGTCAATACGATTTGGCTTGAAGATAGAGGAAACAGTGGGAACAAAAGAAATAAGATATAGTAATATTAGATCTAGCTAATTTACTTTTGTAATTACTTCCCAGTTTTCCCAGTCAAAGAAAGACGTAAACAGATAAAAAGCCGTTTGTCATACTCTACGCGATATATCAGAAAAGTTAAATAAACCAAGCAACTTACATAATTTGCATACATTTTATAGGCTTCTAGGTCACGTGAAATTCAAAGTTATAAAAAATTTCACGAATACTTTATTGTATTGTGACCAATTGAAGGAAACCTCTTAAACGTTAAAGAATGCTTTTTAAAAAATATGAGAAATTTTTACTCACTAATTTCGCGGTATACCTACCTCGTGACCGCCTTAAATGGTTTTTTAAGAAAATTCATATTTGTTTACACTCGTCACTCGATTAGAACTCGTTTTGTAACATTCCTGTACACAAACCTACATATTACTTGTATTTAAGGATAACGTAGGTTTTCCTAAATTCTTCATATTTTTCGACTGTTGTTTCTTATTTTCCAGTTTGTCGTAAAATTAAATTGTATGTTGTAAATTAAGGTCGAGCCAGTATGATGTGTTTCAGAAGGCAAGGCGACCGAAATTAGCCTCCTATAGAAAACAGCACCCAAAACCTTAACTTTTTATTAAACAGAATCTATCGATTAATGGTCTATTATTGTATTGGCTCCCATATACACCTACCAAAAATATTGTGGTATACGAATGTAAACATGCCATACATCGCGCCCGTCTGTCGGTGTGGCGCGGCGGCGCGGCGTCACGCCTCCCTCGTACGTGTTAGCCTCTATTTTCATAATTATTTACAATAACGCAAACCATTAAAAGCATAAAAAATCTTCTTTTTTTTTTGTTCTTTTGAGTTTTTATCTCAATTGCATTGTGACCTTGTTATAACATGAGGTGATTTTGTTTACATAATAAATCTTTCAGTCTATACGAGTACTAATTAACTTAAACGGGTATCACTAAAAGTTATCGAATGAATTTTGAATTAATTATCATTTGGTTGCAAAATGATATAGGATATACATAAGTTATTGCGATTATTTTAAAAGAGTGTATAATCTACGACGTAGCAAGAATCTACGCCTTATTCATATCCGTCTATGGTTTAACCTTTTGTAAAGTCGTAGCCGGTAGGCGTAGATACTTGCTACGACGTAGTTCCTACATGCGTAGTACGACGTTGTACTTTACATTCATCTAAGTGAAAATATCAAAAACTTTCTCAAATGTACTCTTACTACTATGTATATTGCATAAAGCCGATTAAAAACAATATACCGATGAAAAATATTTATATTATGTCACAGTCAGCTGAAACGAAACTCAACTATCTCTCATTTATCAATCTGTATCTGTAACTGACTAACTGACATATCAATGCACAGTTCAAACAACTGGGGCCAGGACTGAAAATTTGCTTACAAATTAAATTTGCCTCGATACTTCATAGATAAGTTAAAGTATTTATATATTTTGCATGGAGATGATAAAAACAGGGGTTTGATCAAATCCCTATGCTAGATAAAATCATTTCCCGGAAGATGTGGATGGAATAGGTTAGGTTTCCCTTATGATAAGAAACATAATACATGAATAATATTCATGGAGTATTATACAAAAAATAACATTTTAGTAATAATTTAATTTTTTTTTTTTAAACTTTAATGAATTTTTTTACTTGTTTCTTTTTTGTTCAAGATGTTGTGTTTTAAATAATACAAAGCAATGACAAGAAAGAAGTAAATAGTGTGGTACAGTCGGGAAGATGTTTGTGATTTGTTATAATTATCACCTGCGACTGTGTCCCGTGGAATGATTGATGATGATGATGAATGCTAATGAATAGGTAGCTATTAATTAGTTGATGATGTCGCGGGACATGAAATGTTACATTAAAATATAATAATAAACTTAAATCTATGGTAAATACACAAATATGGTAGAAAAATATATACAATGAGAAATAGAATAATAGTACCTACGGGTAAAAGAAATAGAGTTTGAAAAAAACGACTTAAATTCTGTTATAGCTTTTTAAGTTGATGATTGAGTTTGCCAGTGTTATATAAGAATTTAAAGTAGACGCTTTAATCATGAGGCTTTTTAGGTTATAGGGCAATACCCTGAAGTTTTCACAAATGATCTCATGATCAAATCGTATTTTATTAAAACGTGGGCAATCCTCAAAAAGATGTTTAAGGGATTGAATAGTAGCATTATCACAGGGACATGTGTTTCTTGATTATTTTGAATCTATGCAAGTATTGCTTGGTGTATGCGTGTTATGTGAGTGCCTGTGTGAAAGTTATTGTAGTGCATTAATTTGATAATATATATCTCTTACGGTTTACTCAGTGTAAGCCGTTCAAGGACTCGAATTGATGCACCATGACCAATTTATTTAATTTGCGCGGAATCCTTATTCTTTTTCTTAAATAAAAGTAGCCTAAGTTACTCCTGATAACATCATTTATCTGCCAGTGAAAATCCCGCAAAATAGTTCCTACCGTTTCGGAGATTACCCGGAACAAACAGACAGACAGACAAAAATGTAAAAAATTGTGGTTTTGTTATAAGTATCGTGTAATTAAACTTTAATATGCATTTAGTAAAAAACTACATTTTTACATTACAAAGAGACAGTTCAATTTTATTAATTGTATAGATTATTATTGAACTAAAAAGCAACTAGATAAGTTTATCTTTAATTCGATAACTTATAAAAAAAAGCTTGTCTTTTATGAAGATTTTTCCATATAATTTTATTATGTTTACATTAGAGAAATGAAAAGCTAAATTAATAAAAACATTTTAAACCCGAAAATTCTACTTCTCTAACCTAAATCACTATTATTCCATAGGTACAAAAATAATACTAATACGATAGTTAACGAAATAAAAAGAATTACTAAAGCAATCTAAAAAATAATCAGCACGCTTAAGACATATTCTGGATTTGTCATTCTTATATTTCAGTACCTAATTGTTTACTAACAGTCTACTAAAAAAATTCCACAATTTCCCTTTAAAAAGAGATGCGACACTTCGTTTCTCTGTCACACGATATGTCGATCGATATGACCTTGGCAGTGGGAGACACTTAGACCTAATAGATATATAGCGGCAATGCTATCTCCCTAGGGTGGCATTAGGCCGGGGGTGATAAAAATTATAATTTTATATACAAGAAGTTTATGCTGAGTTTGGATTATTATGTTTCGAGGCATGTTAAGTAATAAGTAATTATTATATCTTACAAAGTTATTCTTACGACAATATGGACGTTCAAAATAAAAACAATTTACAAACTACTCGCATTATAAATATCATGCGAGTTTATGCATATATTATTGGCATTGGAATGAAAGATAGAGAAAATATAGGTATTTAAGTGAAAATGAAAGCATTAACCTGAAAATTATTACTTTTGCCTAAGACCATCAAAATACAACCTGAAAATTTAATTGAGTATAACTAAAAATGTTTAAGAGTGCATTATGGTAAAGCATTTTCAAATTAAAAATCTATAGCCATGAAAATTTAGCTGTTTTCCGGCAACTGCACTATATAGAGAGCGCCAGTCCCTTTATGCTTAGCATGTTTCGCCCACATCGTCACTTGACATCAAGTAACATTGTGAACAAACTTGTAAAATATATAATGTAGAAAAATAAAACATGTATGCAGTTCACACACGGCAGAAGTGGACCTTCGGAAAACATAAAAATATCTTCTTTAGAATCCTAAATCAGCGAGACTCGACTACTCGTACTGTACATGCAATTGTGAGTACAAGTCTGGTAGTCACACTGATAGGCCAATTCGACGACGTTCATAGTCTTGAAAATGAGGACTTGCTTTAACCGTGTATAATGTATGTCTATCTCATTCTCTCGTAGGCTAAATCTTATAGATGTAAATGTTTGTCTATTTTTAGTGTCGCTTTTTCGTTTTAAATCACAACGCTACAACAAAAGTTTTCACTTCATAAAATTAAATATCGCAAAACAAATCATCATCAGTTAAACCGAATATGGCTAGTTTAATCATAGCTGTTTACATTTTTGTTTCCGTTTTCCGTCAAAATGACAGTAGAGATGCAGTAGTAAATTCTGTATACC
The DNA here is from genome assembly GCA_033032175.1 of Saturnia japonica. NCBI lineage: Eukaryota > Metazoa > Arthropoda > Insecta > Lepidoptera > Saturniidae > Saturnia > Saturnia japonica. The sequence goes on along the minus strand of CM065309.1, from coordinate 16,494,544 downwards.
TATATATATTTCAACGTCTATGTATGTAGATTATATAATATGAACAGATATTAAACTAAAAAACTGATATTGATATATTTAAGTCTTTGAGACTGCACTGAGTATGAGACTACCTAAACACAAATACATAACCTACTTTAAGTCGATGTACATAACGAAAATATTTGTCTATCAACAACATTTGGTGCCATGGGTGTTTCGAAAACAAAGGTTTTCAAATAAAAATTAATAACTGTGTAAACAAATCGGATATACCTACTCATATAATCTTAGCTATATTACGTCTTATCGTTATTGTTTCCTTGTATTAATCACATCCTTGTAACGATAAATCCTGAACATCTATTGCCCGCTGACTGCGCTGGGCAATAAAAAACGTATCCTCTATGTCTAATTTTAAATAAAACTAGTCCAGTCGTTTGCGCGTGATTTAAGAACAAATGTTCAAAACCAACGAAATTTTCCATTTATAATATTATTATATAATAGCTTTGCCTGCGACTTCGTCCGCGTGGCATATATTTTCGTATATGAAAAACAGCAACTAAATAAAAATTTCCGTCACCTCAATCTCATCTTAGATCAATATAAGCTTTGAGAACACCAAACTAAAATCATTTTAAATGTCAACAGTCCTTTACGAAAAGTTAATTTTGTTTAATAAGTTTAATTTAATAAAGTGTTAATATCCAGTGCATAATAATGCATTAGGTATAAGTATGTCTGTTTAGTGTAATTTAATAAAAGTCTTGAAAGCGCTAACAACAAAGAACGACTTTCATCGTACAAAATTTACATCGAATAGATATTTTAAATTATTTTAAACTTTTAAAAATACCTTTAAAATATATGTAAAATACATTTAAAAATGTTAATAAAAGCCCGGCTTTAAATTATCAATTCATGTGATTACAGAAAATATATTTAAGTATGACAATAAATATCAAATTAATTTCATGATAATTTAAACCAAGTCGTACAGCGCCATCTATGAATACTCCTGGAAAACAAAATACATAATTTTCCATTTTTTTTTTTTTTTTATTATTATGTAAAGATAAAATTATTTGGATTAATTTGGTGTCTTTTCATTTTGCTTCACCAAATATTTGAAAAACATATATTACAAAATTAAAGTAATTTTTGCGTGGTTGGCGTTCAAACATACCGACAGACAGACAGACAGACAAAATTTTCAAATACTATCGAAATACGTTCTGTCCATTATTCTAAACACCCCGTATTATTTTTTCTCAAATATCCTCTATGTACAGATTTCAATTCTTTACTCTTTTATTATAAGTAATAGATTTGTCGGGTGCGATTATTGTGACCTATTGTTCGTACTATTGCCTATACTATTGACCCGCGCTATGGCTGAGTGTGATAGTATCAGGTGTGCTTGTGACCGCACACATTATCTATATTAATAAATCTGTAGTTCTGTCGCTACATGTAATTTTTTTCAAATTTCTCGATAATACTGATCACAAATATGCTATTAAAAAAACACACAAGCCTGGTGAAGCTGTCAAGGCCGCCTGGCCAACGGTATAGTCAGTTCGAAAAAACAAAACCTTGAATGGCCAGCCTCGCTGAAGCTATCGCGGATCATTCACATTGCTTAGTCACCGATTCGTTGTAGGTACGTGTGATTCGTAGTCTGTGATTTTTAGCCAACACAACTTCTAACAATATAATATGTAATTTTAGATTAGACAATATTATATGATTCCTTATTTAAAAAAAAATACAATATAACCTCGAGCGATATGCCAAAGCTATTTACTCAATTTAATTGATAATTAGTTTTCCAATCAATATATTTGATGTCCAATTAACGTAGTTAACGCATTGTTTAGGAGATAATTATTTTACCAGTTATTATTGGAATTCCACGTCATGACACCAACGTTGCTAATTATTGTTTTCCGAGTTAACAATAGATAAACTTATATATTAGTATGGATGGATATATTTATATTAATATTTATTAATCGTAGTTATGAAAATAATGTTGTCACATAGTTTAAATATTGATTTAATCGTTAATCTATAAACCTTTCCTTGAGTAGTTACATAAACAAAAAAATTTTTAATTATATATCGATATCAATACGCCATACGAGTCAATGAGAATCGTATTAGAAATTTTGATTATATGAAACAAGTGTGACCTTCAATGACAATGTAAAATCTTACATAAGAAGCGTTGCAGTGAAAGGGGAAATATGGTCGGTGCCTATCCTTTATTCCTAGTCCTGCGAGCTAGTTCAGGTTTCAAACGGGAGACCGAGGGGGGTAGTCAATAGCCTTGCGCTTGCGTACTAATGCTCCATTCATTTTTTACATATATTCTATTACGAATCCTATGTAAGTAATAATAAAGTATTTTTTTATAAAACCTTTTGCACTTAGGAAACTTCAGGACAAAGGAGGCTAAAATATTATAATCATTTATAGTATTATAACTAAAACAGGTTCATAAGATAGTATTTGATTAAATCTTTATTTATAGTCATTCACCGGAAATATCCATAGAAGCACTTTTAATGCTACAATTTAACTGACTGATAACTTAAGTAATAAAAGTATGTAGTATAAAAACATAAAAACACTTGTAATATAAAACACACACTTGTAATATAAAAATGCAATAAAAATTATAAAACATCTCCTGGCCCATCATCAGTCCTTCGTTACCAAGCCCAATTTATTGGACTCCTCAAAACAAATCATATGAGCCTAAACTCAAAGGGGTTTGCTAGTAGACACTGAAGAGTTCCACTATCCACCTCCTGACTAGCTAGTTAAGCTCCAAGATACCAAATTATAATTTTGTCATCCGAACTACATGTATAATATAGAAAGTTTCAATACGATACTACAATCAGAAGTAGGTTAAAATTGACTTCTAAGATTTGTTTTGTTTGTTAGTTACAAGTGAAGTTAATAAAAGCATGTTCAAAATAAACCGTCTATTTTGGTATAAACAAAGATTTCCTAGCCAGCACGTTTCTAATATTCTTGTTTCATAAAGACAAACTGCGAACTTATGAATTTAGGTGAAGTAAAAGTAAATAAACTGGTATCATTTGACGAGAAAAAGACGTGAACAAATAGTGTAAATACAAATTTAAATGAAATACTAGTTAAAACCTTATTCAATAATATATATTTAATAATATAACTTTCCAACCTTTTAATCATTTAAATTGCAAATTGGATTACGTAGGTACTAGAAGTTTCCTTTCAAACAAAATGCAGCGGTGGTGTGCATCGATCGTCATTGCACGTCGACCTACTTGCAGGTCAAACAGCCCCCTCGGGAGACTTAACGCACCCACGTAAATTCCCTCCCTGTTTCCATTCAAGTTAATCTATTTAGAGTATTACGAAGCTATTAAAATTGCCTATGTTATTTTTAGGTGAGTATGTTCAAAATAGGGCTTAGATTAATATTAATAATATAGATATAATCTCTGATTAATTTACTTATTTAGAGAAGTTTTATACATAAAGATGATCTACACCTACACTTTTAGATCAATTTTATGTTTTTATAATAATACAAAAAGCTTTATATTGTATTGACAAAGTCTGCAAATAATAAATTCTTAGTTCGATTCATTTATTTTTTGGAAATATATTTATACACATTTGAAGCGATTACAGCTCAGTGGTAGAGTGTAAGGACACCGCGTCCATCGACATGATTTCGAATCCCTACAATGAACTCGAGTTTTCGGTGAAGGAAAACGTCGTGATGACACCATAGCATAGTGGTAGAGCACTTTCTGATGTACACCTGGCTAACTACAGGTTGGATCAGAAAGATCTGCGAATTTTAAAAAATAATTTAAAAAATACTAAATACAATACACATACACATCTATATTTCAATTAAAATAGACATCTGGGAAATTTATTTCTTAAATATTACATTATTCAGGTGTGCACCATCCCGCTGCAAACATTCCTCGAATCTGAACCTCAAATTGGTAAAAACTCGCTGACACATTGCGCGAGGAATAGCTGCCATTTCTTCCGGATATTTATCTTCAACTGGTTAATCGTGGCTGGGTTATTGGAGTAGACTCTACTTTTCAGGTATCCCCACATGAAAAAGTCCGGTAGCGTTAGATCCGGACTTCTAGGCGGCCATGTAATATCACCTCGGCGCGATATCAGTTTCCCAGCAAACATCTCGTTTACGACCGCCAACGAAGCATTAGATGTATGGCATGTTGCACCATCTGTTGAAACCACGTCATACGATTATAGGCTTCAAATTGTTGCAGTTGCGGAAAGAAAAAATCCCTTACATTGGCTATGTATCATTCGGAATTTACAGTGACAGATTGCCTTTGTTGATTTTCTAAGAATTAGTGTCTGATAATTCCGTGTCCTGATATGCCCGCCAAAATGGTTACTTTCGGCGAATGTAGAGTCTTTTGATGTTTTGCACGTGGGTTCTCTGCAGCCCAGTAACGGCAATTCTGTTTATTGATATGCCCATTTAAGTGAAAATGTAATTCGTCGGAGAACAGAATATTGTTGAAACTCTTCATTCCAACATTGTTTCAATAAAAGCTCGTCGTAAAATTGGGTCATTTGGCAGTAATTCCTGTACAAATTGAATTTTATGCGGGTGCAAATTCAAATCTTTCAACAAAATGCGACGCAAAGATCTTCTGGACACCACAAGTTCAGCTGATCGCTTGCGAGTCGATAAACCAGGATTACGTTGAACTGAAGCTCTAACTTGTTGAATTGTGTCTTCCGTTCTTGTCGACTTTGGGCGTCCCGCAGGCCTCTGTTTGAGAGTCGAACCAGTAGCTTCGAACTTTCTGACCCAGGATCGAATCACACTTTCCTTCGGACACTGCTTTACGTCATGTAATCCAAACTCACGCCGAAATAAACGTCGAACAATAGCCACGAATCGCTATTTTTATAATAATGTTTAACGCCAGAATGCACGCTGTTCCGGTGAAGCGATCCATCGCGGATAAATTTCCGAGAACCGAGCTTCTCATCCCCACCACCCGCGTATACCTCCGCTCATACGGTTCAAACGCATTTAATAACGAGTATTATTAAAATCGTTCGCCTTTCTGGCCCACCCTGTACTAACTAGTAAGCACCTATAGGTTCGTTCCGGCAGCTCCACTTATGAATCAGTTCTCTCGTCAGATTGTGATGCAAACCCTAAATCTATAAAGAATATTATATGTAAAAAAATACATCGGTGTTAATATTGTAAGTTTGTTTGTCACTGTACACGAGTACATTATTATAATTAACCACTTTCTTAATCATCTAAAACAAGAACTATACAAAGAATTTATGCATTCATTATTACATAACAAATTTTGATTATGGTTGGACGACAAACAGAAAAACAACTAACAGAAACGCTTAGTCCAATTAAGATCGCCTGACACATATAATATATTTGGGAATTCCGGGAATACATCGTGTATTGGTCAGAATTACCGTGCACCTGGTAACACCGGTCCGTGGGAAGTTTATGCCAGAAAATTTTTACGGTTCGAGGATTCTTAACCTGAACAAGTCTGAACTACGATCTGTTCTCCTTATCCTGCTCCAGTTGCATGGCTTTCTGGCTACAACGGTATGGTAGGTTTATGAATTTTGGTGATTATATATAAGTACACAGGTATATGTCTATATATATATTCATCATTATACATTACCTATGCCTTTCAGTTCCTCTTATAAAGATCTCATACAAGCTTTATATAAATACAGTAAAAGCTCTTTATTCGCGGGGTATATGTTCCGTAAATATGCCGCGAATACAGAAACCATGAATAAGGCATAGTAATTTATATGGGATTATTTTACGTTCCTAGGTGTCAAAATTTAATTGAAGTTTTTGACCATATTGATTAATTATTATCTTCAGGCTTAAGCAATGGTTTAAAGATTTTTGTAATTTTTTATTGCTTGGCAGTTTTTAAAAGCTCCTTCAATTCAGGCTAATATTCAGCAGTGGCAGTAGCAATTTCCCTCTTAAAAATAAGACTTCGTTCCATAGGTGGGTCAAATTTCAAACACGCAAAGCGGCTCTTACTAAAGAACGGAACGTCTAATGTGAGCGCTTGTAAAAATATACTTTATGTATTGAATAATAAAGTTGATTTCATTCCGTTTGTTTACATTCTCAAAAACGCCGAACGGCGAAGACGGCTTGTGTCAAAGGAGGAACCAATACAGTGGCGATATCATTTAACAACATACTTTAGGCATAGTTGTAATAAGGTCTATTTTACTTTTTTATTAGTCCATTTGACGACGCCTTTAGAAAGGATATTCGGTTGGATACCTACATATTGGAAAGTCTTTTATCAATGTGTATGTACCGATGTACCGATTAGATCCGCGAATAAAGAAATCTTTAGCCGCGAATATAGGAATTGGGTCGCATTTTTTAAATCCGCGAATAGTGGAAACGCGAATGATAAAGCGCGAATAAAGAGCTTTTTTACTGTACACCAAATGGGACAATTTTGATAGATGTTCCTTTAATTAACTGGGAATTAGCGATGCATCCGATATCGATATATCGGCGATATTAATTTTCCGGGGCGTCGATACATTTGAGCCTTTGTCCTCTTTGACGACAAATTCGCTCAAAGATGAACTTGAGAGAAATTCAAGATGTCCTAACATTAGCTATTTTACAAAGCAGATTGTTTAATTTTTTTGCCACAATTAGGTTTGATGTCCAAATTTAAAAATACTACTAGCTCAAAAGTTCTTTAGTTCCCAACTGATCTCAGTCGCATCTGAGAGATAATTTTCAACAGCGAGTGTCATCCAGACTTGCGAAATCACCGTCTTCCGTCTAATTTACGGATGTTAGGTTAATATAAATGTTACTCATTAATTTCCAAAAAATTAGATACTGTTTGTTACATTAAGTTGATTAAATAAAAAAAAAAGTAATTAACGTGCGTTGTTTCGTTTACCTACTTACCCCTGTGACATTGGTATCGATATCTTCTTATAAAATTCGGTATATCGATTATCGATATTGTATTAGTATAAAGCCAGTGTCGGGGCATCGCTGCTGGGCCTTACGGAGCACATTATGTTTAACTTTTCCGAGTTATATAAACCCCGTCGTACACTGGCGGTCTTTTTCGACGTAGTCAAGGCCTTTGATAAGGTCTGGCACGAAGGATTAGTCTATAAGCTGTACTTTCGCGAAGTCCCCGATAGATCAGTTAAAATCATCCGCGATTATCTCAAAGACCGCACCTTTCGCTACAGAGTGGAAGGTGAACTATACGCTCAGGCGTCCCCCAAGTTCTATCCTGGCTCCTAGCCTCTTCAATCTGTACGTCAGTGACCTACCAAAACTTCCCGGGAAAGTTGAGGTAGGGTTATACGCTGACGATACAGTCATATACTCCTCTCAAAGGCAAAAAATCAACCTCAAATGTAGAATCCAAAGAGCCGTGACCACTCTCGGGGAGTGGTTTAACGACTGGCGAATAGCCATCAACCCCACGAAGACCGCAGCGGTGCTCTTCGACCAAACCGCCTCACAGATACCGAAAAAACTCAAGAATCATCCCCTTGAGCTCTTCGGTAATCCTATCCCCTGGGTAAAGGAGACCAAATATCTAGGTGTAACCCTAGATAGTAGACTCTCCTTTATACGTCACATCACTCTGGTTAGGAAAAGGGCCACCTGGACCCTCGCCCGATTGCATCCTCTGTTATGTGCTGCAAGCAAAATGTCTACGAGACACAAGCTTACGCTCTACAAGATGTGTATCCGACCGATCATGACATATAGCTGCGTTGTGTTCGCACATATGCCAAGATATAATTGGGAATGTTTACAAACCATCCAGAATAGGTTTCTTCACCGCCTTACCGGCGCCCCTTGGTATGTTCGTATGGAAGATCTCCATAGAGATATGGACCTTCCTTCGATACATGCTTATGCCAAACACCTTTCTCGCTCATATTTCGACACCGCGTCGAACCACGCGAAACCGTTAATCAAAGCGGCAGCTTCATATGTTCCCGACCCCAATGCCTGCCAAAGTAAACGCCGGCCGCGTAATATCTTCACTGACCCGCTCGACCAAATCGAAACAGCAAACGCGTTCTATGCCACCGCCTCTCCAAACAGAGCGTGCTACCGTCCACGCCCGCGTAACCACCGTTCTCTCCGCATAGGATGGGCAGTCAACTTCGCTCCCGCACACCCGTCACGTCCACCCTCTCTAGCGGCAACCCAAGCCTAGATCCGTTCCTCGGTGTGAAGCTCTTGGGTCAGGCAGCCGCCCGCGCAATACAAGTGACACTATACGTGCAACACTTAGCTATCCATACACAATATTACACACGTATGAACACACACACGTGCACACCACACAGGTACATAGGTTCTGTAAGGGACCTTTTTTTTTCTTTTTTGCGCTAGTTGGTGTAGAAAAACCATTCCGATTACTAAATATACATACGCATGGTTCCCTCCTTCCTCCCAGGAGGAGGGGAACGTGCATATGAGTATATGTTAGTTCGAATTTTTTTAGGATTAGGGAATTAGATAGACCGCGACCTTTTCGCATTCGCGACGAACGCCCGAGCCGAGGTTCGGCCACTCTGGCACCCTCGTGCGGGTCGTCAAAAACTTTCGCAGCTGAGTGCCCTAAGCGCTCGCCCCCAATTCCGGTGAAGCTGTAAAAGCCGCAACGGCTCTGTTTTTGGATAGGGCCCCTAAGGCTAACAGTGTAGTCAGTTCAAAAAAAAAAATCGCTACTGGGAATTTAAAAAAACATTTATCATTCAGGTACACACATCTATGGTTACACAAATACCTATAGGCCTATAGCTAGTAGTGCACCGGATCCTAAACTTTTATCAAAAAATCTCATAAGGAACCCTCTTTGAAATTATAACAAATGAAAGACGGTGCAATTTAAAATACGAGTAAAAAGTCCTTGTTAAAATTATTTTAAAATAAAATTTGTAACAGTGAAATTATTAACACCCAAATGCAGCAGATGCTCGGAACTTTTGTAGCTTAGGGGGAGTTCAAGTATTAGATAAGTAGGTAATTAGTAGGTAGTATTGCGTAGTGCAGTTTGGGGGGAGGGGTCTTGTAAAACGTTACAATGCGTTACAAGTGCGGAAAGGGGTTCGAACAACGCGTCACGTAATATGTTTTTTTTTTTAATTACTTATATAAAAAACTAACCAACTAAACTTTCCCAAGTTTGCAACCTTTTCCGTTTATGTTTTGCGGGGAATCACTCGATTGTATTGTACGTCATTTTTATTTTGTTCTCAAAAAAAAACAAAATATCTTTTATTCAATTTAGGCCCTAAGAAGGCACTTGTCAAAACACTACAACCGGTTCGGAAAACATCCCACACATCGAGAAGAACCGACAAGAAACTCGATCGGGTTTATCTTATTATCTTTTTTTTTTAACTAGTTATACAGTATTTAATTATATACAATTATTATCATTTTCAGTAGATGTACAGAGAAGGAATCACATCCAGACATCCAATCATCCACCCTATAATACCCCTTTGATAATAAAACCGGCTTAACATGATTCTTGAACTTATTATCTGACAAATCGCTAATGTGCTTATTAGATAGTTTATTATAAAACCTAACACAATTACCTAAAAAACTTTCATTTGTTTTACTAAATCTAAAAGACGGAATGACTATTTTATATTTATTTCTAGTATTGAAATTGTGTGTTAGTAACAAGTTCAAAATTGCCTTAATTTTTCCGAACATACATTATATTTTCCAAGATGTATTGGGAAGGCAAAGTTAAGATACCAAATTCTTGAAATTTATTCCTCAATGATTCGCGTGGTCCCATATCATAAATTGCTCGAACTGCCCGTTTGTGTAATACAAATATGGTTTCTACCTCATCTGCTGAACCCCACAGTAAAATACCATAGGACATTAAACTATGGAAGTAAGCGAAGTAGACCAGCCTAGCAGTAGCAATATCAGTTAACTGGCGAATCTTACGCACTGCGTATGCAGCGGAGCTTAATTTCCCTGCCAAGGTTTTAATGTGAGGATCCCATTGTAATTTTGCATCTAGTGTGATGCCTAAGAAAACAGTATTATAAACCATGCCTACTATGTTCTCTTCTATCTTAATATTACTTTCAACACGTTGTACGGGTAAGATAAATCTGATACATTTTTTTTTTGTTTCCATTTAACAATAGATTATTTAAAGCAAACCATTCTGATATTTTAAACAAAGTATTATTTACATGCCTAAGTTCTAAATCTTTTCTTTTCACTTGAAATATAAGTGAAGTATCGTCTGCAAAAAGAACAATGTTAGCACAGTCTTAACCATTAGGGGTAGATCATTTATTTATATATACTAAAAACAAAAACGGTCCCAATATCGAACCCTGTGGGACGCCGATTCTAGTCAAGGTTCTCGAAGAAGTTGCCCCATCTACACTTACTTTGAGACAGCGATCTGTTAAATATGATTCCAGAAAGTCTAGAGAAGGTCATACCATACATACCATAATGTTTCATCTTAAGTATGAGCGTAGTGTGATCAACACAGTCGAAAGCTTTTGAAAGATCACAGAATACACCGATTGCATCCTGCGACTTCTCCCATGCCTCAAATATGTGACTTAATAGCGTTGCACCAGCGTCAGTCGTAGATTTTGATTTCGTGAAACCAAACTGCCGACCATCCAATATTTTATGATTATTAAAGTACTCTACTAATTGCTTTAGCATAATTTTCTCAAAAATCTTACTAATCGAAAGAAGCGCAGAAATTGGTCTATAATTTTCAATATTACTCCTACAGCCTGATTTAAACAATGGAACTATTTTACTTATTTTCATCATACTGGGGAAAGTTCCTTTATCAATACACTGATTAAATATATGAGCCAGATGTGGTGAAATATTAACAATTAAAGACTGTACTACAATTACTAACATTCCCCAAATGTCTTCAGTATGTTTTAAGTTTAATTGCTTAAAAACTCTTATTACTTCACCTGCACTAATATATGTAAATTTAAATTTTGAATTTAAAGGTGTACTCAGATTTTCCAAAAGTGATGCTGCACCACTAGGTGATGATTTAATATTTTTTGTTACCTCTAGTGGTATATTTGTGAAGTATTCCTGAAAAACAGTTGCTACCTCTGAACTGTTTGAGATGTGTACTCCTTCGACAGTTAGATTAATCGAATCGGTCTTTTTTCCTATTTTTCCCCATTTCTTTATTTATTATGTTCCAAACAGTCTTAGACATATTAATAGATGCAAGTACTTTGTTACTTAGAAATTGCGCCTTGGCAGCCATACAAACACGTTTAAATATTTTTAAATAATTCCTAACATAAGTATGAAACGCCTCGTTAGTTGTCATCGATTTTCTGAAATATAAATCATATAAATGGTCTCTACTTTTTTAAATTCCTTTGGTTGCCCAATCACTGAATAATTTTTTTTCCGAACACTACTAATCTTGGGTGGGCAATTTTTTATAAATTCATTACGTATAATATTAAATAAGTAATCGTAATTGAAATTAGGATCAATACTATTAAAATTGGCTGACGATAATTTCAAATTGACATTATGATTTAAGCGATCTAATCTACTTTTTGATATAACTCTAGCCAATTTCTTACAAGCTTCGCTAGGTGTGTTACAATTTATTTTAACAAGCGGTGCTTTATGGTCCGATGTTATCCCAGTAATAATACTATTACTAACGGTTTCAAAGTTAGTAAAAACATTGTCAATGCGCGAAGCAGTATGGGCCGTGCTTCTGGTTGGCTGATAAAAAGCGGATACAGATTAAATGATCTAAATAACGATGTGAACATTGTGCCCTCTGGTGATGAACCCAAAATGTCAATATTAGTCACTGCAGACTAAAACAGACTTATTTGTATTACATATTTTCATTAAAATTTCCTCCATAGTTTTAAAGAAATGTAAAATGTTCGACGCTGGAGGTCTATACAAACATAATATAATAAATTCCTCCATCTCTGCACAAGCTACTTTTCAAACACGGTCTATTGAGAGACTACATATATATTTTCGATCTTTAAATTGTAAATTATCTTTTAATAATATTATACAACCACCACCGACAGTGGTCATCCGATTATAAATACTAGCAACTGTAAAGTGTGGTACAGCAAATAACATCTTATCAGATTTAAGCCAAGTTTCTGTAAAACATAATATATCTAGTCTCTCTCTTTCTAATAATAACTCTAAGTCTAATATTTTGCCGGAGAAGCGATTAATGTTTTGATGGTATACTGTAATGTAGTAGTTCCCCTTTGTCATTCATTGGTTTAAAAATATTCATTAACAGTATCATTAGTCACACTATATGACATTGCTGTCACTTAACCTATTTATATTATATGCTATCAATGTAGCTATGTCTCGTCTATATTTAAGGGGAAGGAACATCCTGCGTTCTCCCAGGTTGTCAACCTTTTCGCTTATGTTTATGGGGAAACCCTCGACTGTATTGTATTTTGTTTTCGTTGTCATTATTCTTCAGTATGTACGCAAAAGCCCATTGCTGTAGTCAGCGTTGTTAAAGTGAGTTCATACTGTAATGTCCTTCAAAACAGATATATTTGCATCATCAGCTGTACTTGGCCTATAAAAGCTCTCATGCTGACATGCTGACTTGAGTGTTACGGCAAGTTTAAGGAGGGGAAGGGGAGTACAGAAAAATGTTACGGCGTGTTACACGTGGTGCAGAGAGGGTCACAAATCTTCAAAAATTGCGTTACGTAATACTTGAACAGTCCCTTATCCATGGAACCCATTTTAAGGATCGCTGATATATAGGGCACTGGACGTCTTGAATAATTCGTTCGTTTAGGCACCACCTCCTTGAGCGAATGTATCGCCACGAGTCCGTCCTGCTATCGCCGGATCATTTCCACGAGACGATTATTCTTCCGCCGGCGTATCGTCGCGACTAGTGACGGATCGCCGCGAGACGCGACGGATTGCCGCTTTTCCACAAGTTGTTTTGCTGCAATGAGCTCAATTTAGAGACAGACAAGAGCGAAATCAGAAGTGTCCGAGTTTAGTGGGGGCATGAGCATGAGTACGTCACGTTTTGCGACGAATAGGTCATTGGCGTTTTCTTCGTCAATGTCACTCGAAGGGGTAAGGCGATAATATCGCCGCGATAAACTCGTTCTGGAAGACTGCACCTTAGGCAAACTACTACACTATTTACACACTACTGATTCTGAAAATATTTAGGGTTATTATTATTTATTTACAAAAAAAAAAAACAAAATTTATTAAAGCATTTGTTTTATTTATCTTTCTCCCACCATAAGCAACAAAAAACTAAGTTTTGTTAGCACTGTGTCTATTTAATATTTACGTAAAAATATCTTCATTAAAATGCCAGAAATCTATTAAATATTTTTACCTCTTTACTTTATAATTTCAACTTTTTTTTTGTGGTTAAACTAAAATCCGAATCATTGTAATTATTCTTACTATAACTACTAATACTATGGAACATAATGTAAAGGCAGTTAAACTTCCAATAGGCTAGTTTTTAAAATAAAATGTAGTTCTTTCCCAGTTGTGAATTTAACAAAAGTTCCAATTTTAAATTCAACAAATGTTTTGTGAATTACTTCTTTATCTGATTATAGAATACAGTACTGAATTATACTCACATAATAATTATTATTTTAAATTATCTATTAAATAAAGCTACATACAAACTTTGTACAAAGTTGTAGATACAGTTTTATTTTTTATTTCGAAGGGTCTCGACCTAGGACCGTTTATTATAATTAACTATAATTATGTTTTAACATACATTTCTTTTTTCTGACCAACTATACTGTTAGCCTTAGGGGCCCTAGAATCTAGAGCCTCTGACGGCTTTTACAGCTTCACCGTGGCTTGGGGGCGAGCACTGACATGTACATTTTCCAAGCTATAAATAATTCCTACAGTAACAGTAAAATACAAGCACGCTCATTTTGAATCAAGTTTACTCTAGAACTTAGGATTAAAAAAATAAAACATTTTAATTTCAATTACTTACATTTTATAATTTTGTTATTAACTATGTAAATTGTCTTTAATAAATTCTTTTTTTTATTACGACTTCGATTGATACAACGAAAATCAAAAATGTTAAAATATCACGGGGATTAAAACACCTTTAAATAAATTAAAGTCATAAACTCAACGGAGCTTTTTAATAAATCTTCAAAAAAAGTTAAGTTTAGTTGAAAAGTAGTTTTTTTAAATAACTAGGTATATTGTTACTGCGTACCTAAATATTATTTACCTTATGTGTGATATATATTAATTATTACCTGAATGCGAAAAGTGGGTAAAATAGCCATATAACTAATATTATAAATATAATATTACAATTTATAAACTCTTAATCACGGATACTTATAGTATCATTCTGTCCAGTTAACCTTTGCACTTGATAACTCAAACAGTTAACACACTGTACAAACAAACCAGAATATTCCACTTTGTGAGATGTAATTGTTAAAACACTTATTACATAGAAAAATATGCATATGACATTTTTAATTTGAACTCTTAAAAAAATCATTACAATAAACAAATATGTTTTATTATCGATAAAACGTCACTAATTAATCGGTAAAAAAAATATAGTATGCTATTAAAATATTTGATCATTGCAGACACTTGTTATTTGGTTTTTTATTTCCTTCATTTCCGATATTAAACTTCGATAAAACATTTGTTTATTCACTTTATCGATCTCATAATTAATGCGATGATGGCTAAGTGGCAGCGTGTTTGGACTTCGTCAAACGATAAAACCTATCCTCCCTTACTTATTCATAAAACATAATGATTCAATGATCATTTCAAAGTTTTTAAAACAAACAATTTAACTAAAATGGCAGCGCTCTGTTAGATTGTTTACGTTGTTTAATGTGCGTAATATTCGCATGAGTCAGCTAGTTACAGTATAAAAAAATGTGTAACCTTGTTCCATTTAATAAAAGTCCAAAACAAAAAGTTTATATTTTTCTATGTAAGTTGTGCGTACCGACCGATTTATCGTTCGTAGAACTGTTATGGTGGCCGCTTGACAGGATGTCGCCTGATGATTACTAGCTAATAACGAAGGCGATTCGGGTATATGTTGGGGTTTTGGACATTCGGATTCTGCTGCTGGACCGGGTACCCTTGAGTTATACTCCCGGGTTTCGCCGTCTAAACAACAAACATTACTTTGAAATACCTTATAATAAGCACGTAACATTTCGAATCTTTTTAATAACCACTTTTAAAATGTCATACATACTGCTCGGCAAAAGCCCCTTCCCCA
Source organism: Saturnia japonica (assembly GCA_033032175.1). Lineage (NCBI taxonomy): Eukaryota > Metazoa > Arthropoda > Insecta > Lepidoptera > Saturniidae > Saturnia > Saturnia japonica. The sequence goes on along the minus strand of CM065309.1, from coordinate 16,479,125 downwards.
GGAAAGGCACTAACTTAATTACCACTCCAAACTATTATTTATTGGCGATTTCATATGCCGAGAAATCTATAGTTTTCACAGAGCCGATTTTAAGACGCCCTAGATCTAAAAAAGGTTTGTCCCACTAGAAAGCCCAGACATATTTTACTTTTCTGGTGTAGGATAAAAGGTGCGATTTTCCGCCTGAGTCATGGCCCCAGTGGCCTTTGCGTAATTACGCCCCTAAATTCTCACAGATAATATACGTTAGTACTGCAAGAACAATTCTTAATGGTTCCGACAGCTGCACTTGAGAGTGTTCCGTGCTTAGCGTGCTACCATCTTGGTCCACATCGTCACTTACGATCAGGTGAGATTTGTTACCAATGGCATCAATTTGCGGAGGTAGGCACGGTGATAAACATGTCACAGTGACTTTATTTTGATTTGTCGCGTTTCGGCATCAGCCAATGTACATACAGCTGCTAAGAAGCTTGCAGGCCAGCATGACAGCGACTACAATCGATATTGTTGATTACACTGTGTTTCCACAGACCCAGTAACGTCAATTTACTCGACTATTACAAAAAAGACAAATTAATAAAAAGCCATTCTTTTCTATATTTAATAACGTATTATTATTACATTTGTGACATTTACTACAAAGCTCTTAAGGATAAACTCAGAAATTAGAATATTCGCGAAACATTTAAAGCTGCAAAAATTCATAACGAAAATTGCCGACAGTTGTGTGTTGATATGATCATGATATGCGTTGCGGGGCAGAGCTTATGAAAAGATCCGTTATGGACATCAAAGAGAAGTCTTGGTAGGCCACCAACCCACTGAATGAGAACAGTAAGGACATGACGACGATGGGAATACACACAGAAATTAACAACTACGCCGAGAATTATTAGTGTATTAAGACTAGGAGGACTGACCACAAAAAACATGGAAGAAATATTAGTAAAAAGTAAAGTGTAAATATCGTGATGGCTTTCTACATTGATTTTTATATGTCGAAATTGATTAAAAAAAAACTATTATTTTGTAAAGAAAACAAACATACCTGCATGTTATGTTGCTGAGGCTGTGGATGTACAGCAAGATGACGACTGACAGGCGGCTGTGCATACGCGACACCGCTTCCAACAGATTGATGGTTGTCGCTCAAACCGATCAGTACCTAAAGTGGATACAAAATAAATCCTACAAATTTCATGTATCTTCCAAGTGGAAGGTACACAATGCCAATGAAATTAAAATGGAACCACCCTTGAAATATATATACTCTTCGTTAGTCTAGTGGTCGTAAGCGTGACTGCTATGATCGAGGTTCTGGGTTCGATTCCCAGGTCGAGCAAAGTGTTATTGGGTTTTTCCTATGAAATTCTCATTAACAGCTCGGAGTGTGGCTTCGTGCCCGATTAATGGCAATAGGCTCGCCCCCTATTACATGGGACCTAAAAACATACACGGCGAACTGTGGGTGTACATTAGTACACCTCTGCCTAACCCTTCGGGGAATACAGGCGTGATGGTATGTTATGTTATGTTAATTTCATCATTCTCAAATGTACTTTTGAATATCGTTATAATATAAATCTAAGGAATTAATAATTTTTAAGACTTCAAAATTAACTCAGTGGAATTTAATATGTTGATTCTACGGCTTCAGATAATTTATTTACATTAAAGTGACCTTGTGGTGAAGTTATTGAAATGTCCACTTTATAATTTTGGCTTGGTAACCTAACATCCTGAAATACCAGAAGTTTTTGCGGTTGCACGGTCCTCTCGATCCTTCCCTATACTTATATGCCAATATATTATGGTTCTAATTTTTTAAAGTTTTCCATACAAATATGATAGCTATATATAATATGAAACGCTATACGATAGAACCTTTGATTTTTAATTCGAATAACCGGATAGATACATTTTAAATAGATCATGACAAATAGAGGAAATTACTACAGTCCTACTATAGTTGTACAAGCTCGTGCGCGACCATCCTATCTGAGACAGACATTGGCGGGGACGACGTAGAACGTCATTACGTCACTACACTACACAGTATGTACACTAAAGTAAACAGTATGTTATCTCGGCATTGTTCTTGAAATAATATCCTACAGCCAGGGCTGGCCAGTATTTGAATTACAACTACATATTTGTATTTCAATTACTTCCTAAAAAAGTAATTTGTAATTGGTATTTCAAATACCTGACTCTGAGGTATTTTGTAGTTAGTATTTAAAATACTTATGGCTACAAAATACATTTGAACATAAACTGAGACTGGTCAATCTCTCTAGCCTACTGCTGCTTCAGGACAACGCTAGATTCTATACTTCACGACGGACGGACGCTAAATTAGAGGAATTGCGGTTGGAATATCTCCGACACCCACCATACTCCCCGGGCCTTGCTTCAACAGATTACTACTTTTTCGGAATTTGGACAATTCCTTGCCAGGAAAAATATCAATTCCGATGACGTTACTGTCCAAACTGCTTTCAAAGATTTTACTGATTCTCGCTCCCACAAATTTTTTAGCAAATGGAATCAATGAACTATCTATAAAATGGCGAAAGTAGATAGACAATAATGGTACATACTTCGATTGATTAAATGTATAATTATCTTCTTTTTTTTTTACTGTTTCTTATAAAACTCTAATCGCATATGTGTAAGGACCTATTATTTACATAACCTTACTTACAACTTACTGTATATTGTAGTTTGTATTTTATATTTCAAATACATGACTTAAAAATATTTTGTATTTTAAATACATGGGATATAGTATTTTGTTATTTTTATATGAATTAAAGCAAAGCATGTATTTTGCCCAGCACTGCCTACAGCCGCTCGGTAGATAAACACGCACTAGGGTTGGCCTCTGACTGTGCGTTTTGCGTGTTTTACTTACGTATTAGATAATGCAAAATATAATTGTAATTATTATCTTTTCACCAAAATATACTACTGATTTTGTAAATTTTTGTTTAAAAATTGTCTACCTAAGTCTAAGTAGTTTAGTTTGTGAGTTAGTAAGAAGGTAATGTACAATTTTATTTTAATAATCATGTTTTTTAGCTTAGTTAAATAGATCAAAAACAATTTTAAATTCTAGGAAATAGGTAATATAATATTTCGTCGTTAGTTGATAAATTACATAATTGCGGCGCACTCGCGACTATCGAGTATCGAAGTTTATCTACATTTCGAAGTACGTCGTTTCGGCCATTTCTATGAAGACGTGATATGTGTCGCGTGTCGACCATATAGGACGGTCGCGCACGAATTTGTACGACTGTATCTTAAAAAAGTTGATTAACGTAAATTTATAATAAAAAGTAAAAACTATTAACCTGAGGTTCTTTCTTCTGTTCCTGATGGGGCTGGCCGTCTCTATTCTTGAGCATGTCGAGGTATATCTGTGGCGGCTGAGGCGCCGGCGCATACATAAGGTTGGCATGGTGAGGCGTGTGTGGCGTGTGCGGCGTGTGCGCATGATGAGCGTACAACAGAGGGGGAGGGCGCTCTCCAACCACACCTACTACGCCTGACGTCGGCATTGTGTAGTACGCAGTAGAGGATACATTAGACCCGCCCACGTTCGATGGGTATTGATTGGACTCTGGAATATGTTATATCTTTTATTTATCGACTCATATTATTAGGTAACTTTAAGAAAAATAGCTTAATAGAGTGTTAAGTAAAATGTGAAAACATTTCGATTTTAGAAATAATGATTGTTAGTACATTCGAAAAAGAAAATTAGCATTTTCAAAATAAACACTTTTGTAGATAAATGATATGAAGTTATGAACTAATAATAGAATAAAAAACTAAAGTAAGAACTTGAAATAATTGTTTAAATTATTCTATAAGAAATGAGTCTATAAACAAATTCAACTATAAACATCAGGTTATAAACTAACACACAGATTGTTAAGACTACATTTAAAACATAAATTAATGAAAAGGATGAATATACATTAGAGTGTTATCAAAAACCTATATTATGTTACCAAAAGCAATGAAAAACTTAAAGGATGATATAAAAATAATTAATATACAAATGTAAACTCAACGACCACAAATAACATTAAGTTAATGGAAATGTAAATTATTTACATAAATTAATGACATGCGATTAGTCCAATGAACTGGCAATAGGAACAAATAAAGATGACGGAGGAAAAACAAAAAGTACATAATGATTATAATTATTATAGTGAGGTTACAAGCGACACTGACGACACCTAGCCTGGTTTAAACTCACTGTTCCATAGAACTGCGCGGGCCATTTGGCGGCCCATTCGGCCGTCTTCTACCTCTGCAAAAGATTACTATGTTAGCAGTAAAGAAAAAAAAATTTACATATTTGAACGATTAATTCATAGAGTATATACAATTTGTAGTAGTTTTTTAAAATACAAACTTAATTTAAAAATCAATCGACACAACATAATAAAATTTAGATAATAATATACGAGTATGTTAAAATTAGTAATCATTTTAGAAACAATAGATTTTTTCATGCGTATGCTTTAGTTGTTTCTTGATAAATTTAATTTCAAAATTTATCTGTTTAAAAGTTTTTTCCATATATTCAGTTGTTTTTTAAGAATCATGTAGTTAATAGTAAAAACAATAACTTCTATATTACACTAGGTAAGTAATTTGAAAATAAAATCTTATACAATTTTGTAGTGAACAGCTGATGTCATTATAAAATAAATTAATTCTAATTCTAAGACGTCTTGTCTACTGAAGCGGAGTGGAGCAGAGCTATGAAAATTCCTAGCAATCGCATATCTACATTTTTATGCAATTCTATAGGTCAAAATTTGCACTGCTCCGCTTCAATGGACAGGCAACCTAATAAAGAGTGACACAGAATTTATTGAATAACAATAAGATTTAATTTATAGAATTAACTAGAAACAAAAATCATTTACAAGTACATAACTCACTGTGATCACTGTATACGGCCTGATGTTTCATAGGCGGTTGATGCATTCGATGTGCGTAGAGTGCATACGTTGGGGATGGACTGCGCGGTCGCTTATTGCCCGATTGCATAGGACCGCGGACTATTGTTGACTGATAAACAAAATGCTTATTAACTATTACTGGCAATTTGTACTTAATAAAAACAAATAAAGTATTTTTTATAGTAACTCGGCAAAATGATTGTACTGTCCCTGACGGTAAGCACAGTACAATCGAAACATAACGGCGACCAACATCTTGGTGGTCGAAATCTATCGGCAGTCGTCGCTGTTATGCCGCCTGCATAAATATCTCTTCACATTTCGCTTCAAGGGCCAAATAACGTAAGAAGGAGGGAACACATGGTCGGGAGATGGTACCACAGTTCACGGTACGACAAAGATAAGACATGTAATAATAAATTACTATACTACAGTTCCTAATAACGTGGATTAAATGATATCTATATTAATAAATCTGTAGTCCTGTCTATACCTTTAGCATTTGTCCACAATTTCCCGATAGGCACACTATATGAAAGATACTGAACACGAGCATGCCTTTAAAAAAAATTTGTCTGTCTGTTTGTATGTCCGGATTTAACTCAAACACTGCTCGACTGTTTTTTTAATGAAATATTGTACACGGGAAGTATAAGCATTTACATACTTAATGAGCTGTAAGAATCGTCAATTTAACTTCTAGAAATAAATAAAAAAGTTCAAAAAATTTAATTTTCATCAATTCTCAACTGATTCTGTTCAAATTTTGTAGACGGGAAGCATATATCATACTATAATTGAGAGGCTATAAGAATCGTTAATAATGCATTAGAAATTGTAGATTAGAATTTAAAAAATCAACTGATTTTGATGCAAACTGTAGGTACACGAGAAATAGATGCCACTCCTCAATTGATACGGCATTTATGAATAGTCAACAATATGAGTAAAAATAAAATTACGGGGTGTAAATAACTAATGTGTGCGAAACCGCGAGCACACCGCTAGTTATTTCATGTATTGCTAGTTAACTGAATATAAAAAATGGTAAACTCCATTAATATGAACTAAGAAATTAAGCGTAAAACCATGACGTGATATTATTCCTATTGTTAAGTTTCTCTAAAAAAAATCAATGAATGCTCCAAACATGAAGACCTACCTATAGAATAGACAATATCATGTCTTTCACGGGCCAACCGAAGCAATGTTTTTTTTGTAAGTAGTTTGCCATATGTGTAATTTCTAGTATATCCTAAATTATGTAATGCTAATAGTAAATTATCAGGTATCTTCAATAATACTAAATTTCAATATTTAAAATATTAGGATTCAAATAATTGCTACACTACACTACACTAGAACAACACTAGAAAAGTTAATGTGGCAACATAATTTTCAAGTTTGATATTAGTGATTGATAGTGTCTTTTTACATAAACAATATATGTTTCAAATCAAACTATATGCCTTAAAATCTATTTTACAGGTGTTGTTTACAATATTTGAAAACAATGCAATATATAGAAAACAACTTACCTGAATTTTATTGAAAAGAGATAAAATGCCTATACATCTCAATAATAGATCAAAGAAAATATTTCAATATGTATAAAATCAAGGGTCAAAATTTATGAGCACATGCATACCTTATTCAACATATGTGAGGTTAGTGGTGGTGGCCTGCCTTGTGTGGGTGGAGGCTCTCCTTGACCCTGTTGTGCCATAGGGAACATTGGCATTGGGATGTTCCCCACTGGCATCTTCATTGGTTGCATTTCACTGGAAATAAAATAAAAATATAATATTTCTACAGAGTGGTGGAACCTGTGCTGTTAGGTAAACAACAGTGCTCCTGTTGGTTTGTTCAGACACAAAGGGTGTGGCTAGCAACATGCACTGGTACACAATGTGTTATAATTCAGTTCTGAAGGGTACCAACTTATTATAAATACCATCATTTTAGTTCAGGCTTGTTTTTAAAATAATTTTTGGTTAGAAGTGTCAGCTACATAAACACATCCAAAACTATCAAATAACCAAATTTAAAAAATTGCAAAACTACAACCATATCCCATATGTTTCAAATAATTTTAAATGTCTTTTTTCCTTTTAATTATACATTTTTTTATAGTAACTCGGCAAATTAAGCACAGTACAATCCAAACATATTGGCGACAACCGAGGGAACGGCAATACATCAGTTGACGCTGTCATGCCGGCCTGCATAAATATCTCTTCACTGTATGCTTAAAAGATCAGATATTTTAAGAAGAGAACACATTAACAAAGTGAGAATTTCACAGTACAAAAAAGATAACACATAGAGAACTAAATACATTTCTGTCAATAATGTAATATTGCAATATGTATTAATGGTAATAGGCTCGCCCCCTACTACATGGGATCTAAAAACATACTCAGCGAATTGTGGGTGTACAATAAGTACACCTCTGCCTAACCCTTCAGGGAATACAGGCGTGATGGTATGTAATATTGAAACTTACTATATACTCATATGATACCACCAAATTCAGAGCCGAAATCACTCTAACATGCCAGATTTAAATATATAGATAATAAATCAAACTGAACCCACTTTGTTTCTTTCTGCTGTTTCTTCCTTATGTCATCTTCATTTAACACTTTCTTTAATTGCATAAACAGCTGTTGCTTCTCTTTCTCCAGCTGTTTTAATTTTTGTTCAATTTGATCTATCTGTTCCTTGGTTTCTTCTAGAATGTTAATTACAATTAATATACAACATCTGAATATCAACATAATAATAAGTAGGTATATGTAGATTATATCTTATATTTTTATGAATGATACAAAAATTTTTTTTGCTACATATGACCTGCAAAGACGTTCAGTCTTAGGCCCACAATAGGAACCTTATCTTAGAAATTTTTACATAAAATAATAGCACTTAAAACTGAGTTACATCAATATACTAATAAACACACTAAGAATATTTACCAAGTGTCATAACATCCTGCCTTTCTCTAGCTTCACGTTCTTTTCGAAGCCTTTCTTCTTCTACTTCTGCTTCATACTCTGAAAGGATACAAATATATATGTTTTCACATTGATTTTTTTTGTATTTACAGACTCACTTTTACCATGACCTAATTTATAAGCATTTAATAATTTTGTCCATATCCTAATCTTCTCACCTTTATCCCACTTAAGTAAGGTCAACATAACGTGTATTCCTCTTGCACTCTCTTTTATTAGCTGTCATCTCAGTATTAACACCATTTATATGCATGTTATTCCTCCAAATCCTTACATACTTTCTTCGGACTTCCTCTACTCCTATACCATCCACCTTCATAGTAATCATTCTACACAGTTATATGATTTTCATCCCTCCTCATGACATGCCCATATCACACTTATTTATATTACATTAAATTCTCTGCCCATGGTGTTGTTTATGTACTTCTATCAACATACTCATTTTTAATTTTATTTCTTTCTTGTTACACCACACATCCATGTTAATATTTCCAAAATATATAATCTTGTTTCATCCAACTCTTTCATTGCCAGTGCTTGGATTCATACATCACAACAAGTATTATAATGGTTTTATTCATTTTTCTCTTACAAGATTCAAGAGAATTTGTGGATCACATGCGATGCCATTACCAATAAATTGCTACCTACCTAATCATCAGTAGGTACAGTAAATATAAATCTTGATCACAACATTTTGACATTGCATTTTACCACGAAAAAACTTACTTTAACCAGCGATCTGATACCGTGTGCAACTGTTTTGTTGCATCATTAATTATAAAATATTTACCTTCCTTCTTTCTCTGCCTTTCTCGCAATATGTATCGCTTAAGTGCACTCCACATTTTTTGATCTTCATCATTACTCTGCTCCTCTCCAGTCGTTGATGTTACAGACGGCATTCTTACTGTTCAAAATAACAATATTAACAGTACAGAGATTACTCAGAGTACTTTAAACCTTGATACAGTATGTTATAGAAGTAGGTATTAGGTAGGTAATGAAACTAAAATTATTTGCGACTAATGTGAACTGAACAGAATTGTATTAAGTATTTAATTTGAATAAATAAAGCGTATTATACTTTTTATAGCATAAAATTTATATCAATAATCAAGTATCAACAATCAACATGAGTATAAAGCAAAAAAAAATTAAATTTTAATGAACCAATGACAGTAATGACATATAATGTAGTGAACTGTGAACGTAAACTGTAAAGTATGGCTGTTCATTTTTCAATATTCAATTATTCTTCGATGTTATCGAAATATCAATTTTGGGATAACATCAATGTAAAAAATCAAAACATTGATGTTAGGAAGAAAACATAGAACATAGATGTTTCCAAATGTGTGTATTGTTGTAAAATAAAGTTCGAGAATCCGATGCGGCTCCCAAAAAAGCTCTATCACTTGGTTAGTATCAAAACATCGGACTTTGATGTGTGCAAATTTGTGTGCTGTAAAATAGAGTTCGTGTTTGGTTTCAATATTTATCGGACATCGATGATTACGTAACAATTAACAATTTTGACATCAATGTCAAAATCAATGTTTCTCTAAAATCGCCCATCCCTAATGTGAAGTGTAGGGTAGGGACTAGGGATGCGATCTAAATTGATTATTATGGTAATAAATAGAACTGAATCGATCCATTAATCAATATTTCAACCTCGAAAATTGAGATTCAATTTTTTCTGTCTTGATAAGCACCATACAATTTTATTCATATCATTAATTTTATGTTTATTCAACCATCACAATGTATTACACATTCGTAACTTAGGCTATTATATAAAATATTCAGAAAACACGACAGTCATTTTAAAAGACATCAAACGACGCGCTAGCTATAGCTCTTCTTTTTATTCTCTGTCAAATTCAAGAATAGGACTAACAACAACCGATGCATATACAACCTACATAGAGTAATCATAGTACCTAGACGGGAGACGTATATCACGGCGTCTGGAAGTACTAGGCACGGGTTGTCTTACTATATACTCCCCCTCTGGTCTAGGAGAACGCCCTCGTTCCTGGACCAGTTCATGACTCGTACACTTCAGACGTCCGCGTCGTCGCTTAGGTATAATAATAGGTTTTGTTGGTAGTTCGTTTCGTCCAATAGCATAATTGCTCGCACCGGTGCGATTTACGAAGGGCCGGTTAAAGTCAGCTTCGATTAATATCGGCGCTGAGGTGATAAGTCGTTTCAGCTCGTTAAAAGCAGCAGCCGAGCTGTACCCCAGGTCCAAGTCTGATTTTCCCTTATAAGCATTTTAAGTGGCTCTGATACGGATGAAAAATTTGGAATAAACTTCCTAAACCAGGAACAGGTTTGTAAAAATGTACGTAGATGTTTCAAGTTAGTTGGTTTTTTCGCGTTCAGTACGGCTTGAACCTTTTCAGTGTCAGATTCTACACAGAAGCGAGTGCTGCCATTCGCCTTGGGAACCAAGAGTACAGGTGAACACCAAGCTAACTCACACTCTTAAATAGTGCCGTCCTTTAGCATTTTCTCAATCTCCTGATGCATAATTTCCTTTTTCGCAGAGTTCAAACGACACGGAGGTACAAAGGTAGGACTATGCTCACCGATATTAATACAGTGCCCAGCAAAAGGGTTTGGCTCTCCCCCTAGCTGGTTAATGTCCGTATTGTTAACCGTGATCTGCGCCAGCAAGTTCTGGTCAGGTGGATTTAGCAATGTGCCTTCGTCATCCCTGGGTACATCAATAGAGGAGCAAGAATATTCTGTGAGTAAAGAGGGTTCAAAGCGCATATTGTATTGAATGCGGCGATCATTCGCAAAATACCAAATTTGCGAGAAAAATCCATTACTAATTCGGCGGCAAACAGGAAATCCATGCCGAGCAGTGTTTCGTTATTACGTGCCTCAGGAAGGATAAGAAAAGGAGTCCTAATGACCTTCTTCTCTAAATGCACGTTGGTGTGGTCACAAGGACGTCTATGTCGCGAGCTAGTCCATCAGCGAACTTAATACGTCTTCGTGTCGGAACGAGAGGGTGTCCCTTTCGACAGAGGAGGGTGTGTAGCGTGTGTCCCGCGATACAATGTTTTGCCCCGGTATCAACCATTGCTGTTCCCGACGAACCTAAAATTTCGATATCAAAAATCGGCCTCAAAATTTTAGTAAATGTTCGTTCAGAGCTCTCTCCGGCGCGCGCGTTTTCAACACAATATATGTCACTACACACCTTATTATTATTTAATACATTTTTAGAAATATCATTATAATAAAATAAATCATTTTCTGAAAAATTACGAAAATAATCTTCATGCCCTTTTTCATCGGGGTCGTCTTTAAAAACAGAAGGAATATCATGAAAATAGTTTTCAAGTTCTTTTGCATTATGAACTTTTTCATCACAAAACTTATTACAATTACATAAATTAAAACATCCAACCTTAACTTCTTTTTCATCTTTCAAGTTATTGACATAAAAATTGTCATTATTCAAAAAACAATTGTTAAATGTGACATTGCGTCTTTTTGATAGATTTTTGCTGGTTGTGTGTTTGCTCGACAATTTGTTGACCCGAAAATTACTATTATGAAATATTTTATTAAACTGTAAAATAGGTTCTTTTGTCGAACTATCACGCGACCAGTTATTATGTTGTTCACATGAAACATTTGTATGAACATTTTGATAGTAAGTAGGCAAAGTGTCAGACCTAAAATTATCACGACCATTTTCATTATTAGAGTTTACACTATAAACACTTTGTTCATTGTTACATTTTGAACAGTTTTTTCTAGTTCCGTTTTCTGAACCACATTTCTAATACGAAACAACCTGACTAAGAGTATTTGACTCGCCTTTGTTCACACATTTACGGCACTGATCACGCTGATGTCCATAGCGTTTGCAATACACGCAGAAGGGCCGTTGCCTGGCCGATGGCATACGCTCATCTCGTGGTGACGAGGCGAACACACGTGTGTGCGTTGCGCGTGGCGTATATTGTTCTTCGGACAATCGCGAGGTCGGGACATGCGGGGCGTTATCACGCCATGCACTGTCAGTCCCGCCCCCGTGCAGCCGTACGCTCGCAGCGGAGTTTGAAGATCGTGTATTATATGATAAGGATGAGAGACGAGTTGATATTTCGTTACCATTACGCTTCGTGCGACTGGCAGTATAATTTGGAGCTTTTTGCCTTGTCGCTGTGGATTCCTTTAATGAATCTTCTACGACTCTTGCCCTTGACAATAACTCTGAGAAATTCTTAATGTCCTCTCTTCTTAATCTTTTTCGAATCTTTCTGTGTAACAAACCGTAGATCATGTCTAACTGGACCTTAGCAGTCAGATCGTTTGTTTGAATGCGTGTTAGAAGGGCTCGACTCTTCGCGACGAATATATGGGTACGTTCATCTTCACCTTGCTCGACTCTGAATAATTCTCTATAGATTTTGTATTCAAGTCTGCGATCACCATAAGCATCACGAAGGAACTGTATCACCTCTTTCCAGGAAGTGACTTCGGCGCGTATGCTCTGCCACCATATTGCGGCTTCTGAAGTAAGCAATATAGAAAGGCCCTTGATGGCAAGGTCATCGCCAATATTTGAGCATTCTTTGTAAGCTTCTATTGCATCGATGAACTCTTCAATGTTTTCTTCTGCCGCTCCCAAGAATCTAGATGAACATTGTGCAAAATTTCCAGTCTTTTCTGCCGTACTCGGTGTTGGTACCGGTGATTGAACGGTCAGAGGAGAAGAAATCGTCGACAAGCGTTGCAACATTCGTTCGCAGACCTCAGCATTTGATTGCCGTATAGTAGTCAGCAAGGCGGTGAAGTTCTCTTGAGACAGCGTGATGCTACCATCGAGATCATCGTTGTTGAGAGACTGTCGTTTCCGTGGTTTCTGTTGAATAACAATGCGCATCTCCTTTCTAGTAAAATATATGTATATGAATTAAAAAAAAAATATATATAGAGTTGCTAAGATACAAACATTAAGAAAAGAAATATGTTATAAAAGAAAAGTGATTTATTTAAAAATCGCCTCGTAATCCTCCTCTTCAACAGTGGCAGCAGAGCGTCGTTATATTTATTAGACATGGTTATATTAATCTTATTATATTGATATATTGTTAGGCTAAGTGCAGAAGAATAAAATATGTATAAACATTTTCCCATCATACCATTCGATGGCAAAAATTTCAACACGTGGGTATTTCGATTGAAAAGTATTTTAAAAGAGAATGAAGTTCACGAAGCTATTGAGGATGAAAAATATGCAAGTGAATATGAAAATAAAAAAGGTGAGGCAAGGGCACAGGCACTCATTATCGCTGCCGTGTCCGACACCCATCTTGATTACGTGAGAAAAGGTTCAGCGTATGAGATGATAAAAACGTTAGAATTAAATTTTAAAGCAAAAGGTGTACGCTCAAAGTTATTTTTAAGAAGAAATTTAGCGAATTTAAAATACAATGAAAAGTCGTCTTTGTTGGAACATATATTAAAATTAGAGGCGATATTTACGGATTTAAAGGAAGCGGAGTCGGAATTAAATGAGGACGAAAAAGTCAACTATCTTTTATTATCGATGCCGGAAAGCTATGAAGGAATTGTTACAGCACTTGAGACTGTTGAAAATTTGCAGTATGATTTTGTGAAAAAAAGACTGATGGGTGAAGAAGAAAAGAAGAAAAAGAATATTAGTTCAGCACAGTATAACATCAATAATGCATTTCTATGTTATACTTTTGGTAAGCCCGGACACAAAAAGTTTCAATGTCGGGAGAAGAATCAAGATTACAACAAACAAGGACGTGACATAAACTCAGTTCGGCGTGGGTATCAAAGAGGAGGTGAATACTACGGACAAGGAGAGCAGCGCGGAGCTTATATGGACCAAAGACGGGGCGATTATCATGGACAAGGACGCGGCGTGTACCAAGGACGTGGTCGTAGCACATATCAAGGACAAGCTCGAGGAACATACCGAGAACAACGAAGATTCGAAAGACACCGTGGAGGCTACAACCAAGAAAGAGATCATCAAGTTTTTAATATAGATGGGAGTGACTGTTTTATGTGTGAAGATGTAGCTAACAATTGTGAACAAAAGATTGACAGTTTGTTGTGGTGTGTAGACTCTGGATGCTCTGATCATTTAGTAAACACGAAAGATTATTTTACAGACTATATAGAGCTTAAGTAACCTAAATATATTGCAGCTGCTAAAAATGGTGTAATTTTACTAGCGATAGGTATTGGAAATATACAGGTAATAGGTTATGTAGGTAGAAAAGCATATCCATGTACTATTAAAAATGTATATTTTGTTCCCGAATTAAGGAAAAATTTAATATCCGTATCTAAAATTAATTTAAGTGGATATAAAGCTACATTCACACACGGTAAGGTTAGAATTTATAATAGATATGATAACATGATAATGATAGGCAACTTAGAAGGTAATTTGTATACTATTATGACAAGCATCAACCAACAAAATTGCAACTATGTAAACAAAGAATTTAATGAGATAGCTAGTTTGTGGCATAGAAGGTTTGGTCATTTAGGAATGCATAATATTAATCGGTTGGTAAAAACAAATATGGTAAATGGTTTAAATGACTTAAGAAACAGTAATATAGAAAATACATTATGCGAACCATGTCTGCTAGGTAAAATGACACGACAACCGTATAATAAGATTGGATATAGAGCTAAACAGCCACTTGAAATAGTACACACGGATGTATGTAGACCTATATCTCCAACCAGTAGAGACGGTTATAAATATTTCTTGACTTTTATCGATGATTATACTCATTTTGTAATAGTATACCTTATTAAACAAAAATCCAAAGTATTTGAGAAATTTCAAAATTATTTTTATTATGTCACCAAACATTTTAACACAAATCTGCTAAAACTGCGTTCAGATAACGGCGGGGAATACGTCATTAATGATTTTCAATATTTTTGTGCACAAGAAGGAATATCACTACAATAAACAGTACCTTATAATCCGCAAATGAATGGAGTTGCTGAGAGAATGAATCGCACACTTATGGAGAAGGCGAGAACAATCCTGTTGGAACCAAAGTTAGAAAAAGAGTTTTGGGCTGATGCTGTTTTATATTCAGCTTATGTAGCAAATAGAAGTCCATCAGCAGGGAGAGAGTTAACGGCAAGTGAATTATGGACAGGCAGAAAACCTGATGTGTCAAACATGCGTGTTTTTGGTTGTATCGCATATAACCATGTACCTAGGGAATTGAGACAGAAATTGGATAACACGGGAAAGAAAATGATCATGATTGGATATAGTACATCGGGATATAAATTATTTGACCCGGAAACAAGTAAAGTAGTACATGCAAGAAATGTTATATTTGATAAAAGGTACAATGAAAATATATACTTACCATACTTACATGTAGAAAACAAAGAAGAAGGAAGTCAAAAAGATGAACAAAAGACTTTTGAAGAAGCAAGACAAGAAAGGAGAGAAGAGCAAAAGAATATAATGACAAGCGCTACTAAAGATATACCTACAAAGAAAATAAACATACAGGTGGATGAAGTTATACAAAGTAAAGATGAACAAGAAGAAAGAGGGAAAAGAAAAATGCAGAAACCGAAATGGCATGAAGAATATATTATGGATTTAAATAATGACAGTGATGAAGTTTTGTATGCATTGATGACAAGCCAGGAAGATATTTCATCATGTTATGAGGAAGTAGAATATAGAAAAGACAGACAAGAATGGAAAAATGCAATAAAAGAAGAGTTTAAAGTATTAGAAGAAAGTGAAACATGGAAAGTGGTATCAAAACCAGAGAAAGAAAAATTATTAGATAGTAAATGGGTTTTTACAAGAAAATGTATAGGACAGAAAGAAATATGTAAAGCAAGGCTTGTAGTAAAGGGATATCAACAAAAGGAACAGTTAGAAGATATATACTCACCAGTATTAAAGTTACAAACTCTAAGAATAATGTTGTCAATTTCAGCATTTCGAGATTATCAAATACATCAAATGGATGTAAAGGGTGCGTTTCTATATGGTGATATAAAAGAAAATGTATATCTTAAACCACCAGAAGGACTAAAATTACCGGAGGGAAGAGTATTAAGGTTAACCAAATCATTATACGGGTTAAAGAAATCCCCAAAATATTGGTATGAAAAATTCAATAGCACAATTACCGAATATGGATTCAAAAGATCAGAAAACGATTATTGTTTATATAGCATGAATAATACATATTTATTAATCTATGTAGATGACATTTTAATAATTAATGATGATATAATAAAAATAAACAAAATTAAAGAATTTTTATCACAACGATTTAGAATGAAAGACATGAGACATGATGAATTATTGTACCTAGGAATATCAATTAGTAGGCAGAAGAATAAGATTGTAATTAACCAAACAAAATATTTAAAAACGGTTCTTAAAAAATATCAGATGTTAGAATGTAAATGTTGTGCAACACCTATGGATGTAAATTTTAAATTTGATGATACTGAACTAGATTTATCTTATGAGCAGAAGTGTAGATCACTAACTGGGTCATTGATGTATGCCGCTGTAGGGACTAGACCAGATATATGTAATGCTGTATATTATTTGAGTAGATATCAATCTAAACCTAACGAAGCTTTGTGGAAGGCATTAAAAAGAATTTTAAGATATGTAAAAGAAACTCTACATTATGCATTAGTTTATTATAAAAATGTTTTTAATGATATTATACCTTTGATAGGATATGCAGACTCTGACTGGGCTAGAGATAATGATAGAAAATCTACTAGCGGTTACTTATTTATGCTATTTAATAATGTCGTAATATGGATATCTAGAAAACAAGCTACAGTAGCTTTAAGCACAACTGAAGCAGAATTAATTTCGTTATGTGAATCAGTAGTAGAAGCTTGTTGGATTATAAAATTATTAAATGATTTAAATGTTGAGTGTCAAAAAGTAACAATGTTTGAAGATAATATAAGTACTATTAACTCGGTAAATAACCCTGATCAAAAACGCCTTAAACATATGGACATTAAGTATAATTTTGTAAAGCAAAAAATTGAGGAAGGGTTAATCAATGTTATATATGTGAATACTAAAGACCATTTAGCAGATGTTCTGACAAAGCCTCTTAGTAAAATTCAATTTTCTCAGTTTATGTTTAGATTAGGTATGAGATGTGCATTGAGGGAGAGTGTTGAATAACAATGCGCATCTCCTTTCTAGTAAAATATATGTATATGAATTAAAAAGAAAATATATATAGAGTTGCTAAGATACAAACATTAAGAAAAGAAATATGTTATAAAAGAAAAGTGATTTATTTAAAAATCGCCCCGTAATCCTCCTCTTCAACATTTTCGGCATTGTTTTCTGACTATACTTACACTGTGATCACGATTATGTACACACAGCGTAGATTCCACAAATTTTCACTAACTTTGTTGTGGGATTCGGCCTTCAATTTGGGACGCCATATTTCGCCAAGCTAGCTCAGTCTTATAAATAATATAGTCGGCAGATCGTTGAAATGTTTATTCAACCACCACAATGTATTACACATTCGTAAGTTAGGCTATTATATAAAATAATCAGAAAACACGACAGTCATTTTAAAAGACATTCAAAAGACGCGCTAGCTAGAGCTCTCTTTTTATTCTCTGTCAAATTCAAGAATAGAACTAACAACAACCGATGCATATACAACCTACATAGAGTAATCATAGTACCTAGACGGGAGACGTATATCACGGCGTCTAGAAGTACTAGGGACTGGTTGTCTTACTACAAAGTATATTTTTTATTTTATTTTTTAGAACTGACTATACTGTTGGCCCTGAAACCGCTGCGGCTTTTACAGCTTCACCGGACTTGGGGGCGAGCGCAGAGGGCACTCAGCTGTGAAAGTTTCGTGGACGACTCGCACGAGGGTGCCAAAGTGGCCGGACCTCGGCTCGGGCGGTCGTCGCGTTCGCAAATAGGTCGCGATCTAATCGAATCCCTACACCTACGATTCGAGCTAACTAAATTATACACATAGGCACGTTCCCTTCCTCCTGTTCCTTCCTCGTGTGTTCTGTCGGAACTGACGGTCGAGTGTTGTACAAATTAAATATGCACGTTATTTTTAAAATATGTGGCGATCAACCAATCGCGCAGTTGAACACATCGGGATGGTCACATATTAAATCGTTATCCTTGGCGGATCCTGGTTTTGATATTCCAGGACCTATCGAATTATTATTCGCTGCGGACGTATTCGCAGAATCTATTCTTAACCAACATATTAAAGGCGGTTCCAACCAACCTACCGCGTTTAATTCAATCTTTGGTCGGCTTCTTTTAGGCAAGACATGCATATCGTCTAGTACTTTGTTACATACATTACCAGATATCGATAACGAGTTAAATGCTTTAGTACAATGATTTTGGGAACTTGATTCCATACCAAGTACATCAATATTGACTCCAGATGAATTACTATGCGAGCAAAAGTTTAAGTCTGATCATACTCGCGATGAATCTGGCCGATATATGGTACGTATACCTTTTAAAACTGGATCAGAACCAACCTTCGATGGTTCTCGGGATGTTGCATTGCGAAGATTCCACGCTATCGAACGAAGACTATCACGAGATCCGGATCTACATTCACAATACGCAGATTTTATGTCTGATTACATAGAGAGCGGTCATATGTCGTTAGTCCCAGTAAACGAAATGGGCAGGGGAAAATATTATATACCACATCATTGTGTTCTACGCCCTGAATCTAAGACAACACGATTGCGCGTCGTATTCGATGGTTCAGCGAAAGATCTTAATTCTAGATCACTTAACGATACACAATTTATCGGTCCCAAATTGCAACCTAATATATTGAGTATTCTTCTGCGCTTTCCAGAACATAACGTCGTGTTTATGGCAGACGCACGTCAGATGTATCGCCAAATCTTAATTGCACCCGATCATCGTGATTATCAGCGTATATTCTGGAGGAGCTCATCTAGTGAAATCCTTCGTGAATATCGTCTTAACACAGTGACTTACGGATTGTCTTCGTCTCCATATCTAGCTTGTCGTACTCTAAGACAACTTGCTGAAGACGAAGGAGATAATTACCGACTCGCAAAAGAAATCATACTATCGGATGTTTATATCGATGACGTCATTACCGGTTTTTCTTCTCTTGAACTCGCACAAGATGCAAAATCACAAGTCGTTGCTCTTTTTGATCTCGGAGGTTTCAAACTTCGAAAGTGGGTTAGTAATAATCCATAGCTTTTATCCAATCTTTCCAGTGAAGATTGTCTAACAGGTTCTGTATCGCTCGACAATACGGAAACACAAACGTTGAAGGTTTTGGGACTCAGATGGGATCCTACCGTAGACGCATTTCTTTTTGAAATCAAACCTTCAAATCGAGTATGCACTAAACGTTCTATCTTAAGTGAAATCGCGCGAATTTTCGATCCGTTAGGATTTCTATCTCCTATTACAATTCAAGCTAAATGTTTGATTCAAAAGCTTTGGATTCTAGGTGTTGGCTGGGATCAAACTCCACCGGATGAAATCGTCAATACTTGGAGCATATATCGAAATCAAATGCCACTATTGTCGCAACTAAAAATACCTCGTAAACTCATATGTCCAAATGTAGAATCGTGTGAACTAATCGGCTTTTGTGACAGCTCTGATAATGCGTTGGGTACAGTGTTCTATATGCGTGTTACTAATTCCGTTGGTAAAATTCACGTATTCCAGGTTTGCTCCAAAGCTCGTGTCGCACCTCTAAAACGTATTTCGTTACCACGTCTCGAGCTCTGTGCAGCCGTAATGCTTGCAGACTTATATAAATTCCTACGCGATACTTACCTCTCTCGTATTAAAATTGACGCTGTCTACTTCTGGTCAGATTCGACAATTGTTCTTTCGTGGTTACGCTCTCATTCTTCACGGTGGTCAACATTCGTCGCTAATCGTGTTAGCCACATACAAGACATTACACCCATCGAATGCTGGAACCATGTTCCCTCAAGCGAGAATCCTGCTGACATCTGTTCTAGAGGTCAATTCCCCAGAGAATTGCTTCACAATACGTTATGGTGGGTGGGACCGTATTGGTTGCATGAAAATCCAGAATCTTGGTCAGTATGTTCAGTTAGCTTATCACACGAAGATAAAGCCATTGTTGAGAGTGAAGCTCGTAAACCAATAGTTCTAACATCAAAAAATATAGCTAAAGTTGATCCTAACATTTTTGATAATCTTTTAAACCGCTTCTCGTCTTTGCAAAAAATTGTTAGGATATTAGCTTACATCTATCGTTTCATTAACAAATGTAGACATCTAAATTTTAATAATTACAAGTTTATCAATAATCTTGAGCGACACAATGCTTTGATGCAATTAGTAAAACATGTACAAGGTACTACATTTTCAGGAGAAATCATTAACCTAAAGTTGAATAAGCCGTTATCAAAACATTTTCGTAAACTTAATCCTTTTATCGATAAACTAGGTGTACTCAGGGTGGGTGGCAGAATTTCTCGTTCGGGCTTAGAATATACACAAAAGCACCCTGCTCTCTTACCGCCTAACCATCCTTTTACATTTCTAGTAATTGATTTTATACATCACAGTTATTTACATCCGGGAATTAATACTACTCAATATTTGCTTCTACAGCAATTCTGGATAGTATCCGCAAAACGCACTATTCGTCATCGTCTCGCTAAATGTATCAAATGCTACCGCGTAAATCCAAAGCCTTTGCAGCCCTTTATGGCAGAACTTCCAACGTACCGTGTAAATCAAATAAAACCATTCTGTATCGTTGGCGTTGACTTTGGTGGACCCTTTCGCATAAAACTTGGACCACATCGAGGTGCTAAGATCGACAAAGCTTATCTTTGTTTATTCGTTTGTCTTGCAACCAAAGCAGTACACCTCGAGGTAGTATCTACTCTTTCGACGGACGGATTTATCACTGCACTTCGGCGCTTTGTAGCACGTCGCGGCCGATGTAACATAATTCATGCTGACTGCGGTACCAACTTTGTAGGAGCTAGAAATCAACTTTCATCTCTTATGCAACATGCTTCCAATGCAGAAAAGATTGAATTTAAATTTAACCCACCGTCAGCTCCTCATTTCGGTGGTATATGGGAAATACAAATTAAAGCGGCTCAATCTCATTTACTTCGAGTGGTCGGTGATCAAATCTTAACTTTTGAAGAACTTACGACTTTATTCGTCCAAATTGAAGCTGTTTTAAATTCGCGACTTCTATGTTCCATTAGCTCCGATCCAAATGACTTATCAGTTTTAACGCCAGGACATTTTCTTACTTTAGAGCCTTTAACTATTGTTCCTGATGATGATCTATCTAATGTTAAACTAAATCGACTTCACCGGTGGCAGTTGATACAATCTTTTCATCAGAGTTTCTGGTCCAGATGGAAACACGAATATCTAAATTCTCTTACACAACGCGCTAAATGGACCAAAAATTCTAAACCACTACAAATCGGTTCAATGGTAATTATCAAGGACGATAATCGCACTCCACTGCAATGGCCTCTTGCCAGAGTTGTGGATCTTCTGCCTGGTACTGATGGCATTCCTCGTATTGCATTAGTTAAAACCGTTAGTTAAGTTATGTCCTCTACCGCTAGAAGACTAACTTAAATCGCTTTAATTCATTATATCTATGTATTTATATGTATCTATATTTTATATATTCTTTTATCGTATATCTATTTTAGTATATCGTAGTGTTTTTACCGTTCTTATCGTATCTACCGATCCTTGTTCCCCAATTGATCATTTGACCAGAAAATACCATAGGCATTTTGGTGGGCGGGATGTTTCGTACTCATATAAAACCTTATTATCAATACTCGATGGGACTGGCAAACGCAGCTGACAGCTGTCATGCTTTATGTACTCGTCGAATATTGGAGCTCTTATCGCGAGGCACGCAACAAGAATCGCTGTGCAAAACCGAATCTGAATTCGTATGGTGACCTGAATCGTATCGGTGGATATCATCGCACGTGTTGGAGCAGTCCAAGGTACGTGAGAGCATTGTATTTGTTCCAGCGCTATCTAGTTTTTGAACATCGTTTTTTACCGTATCGAAATTACCCAGTGTAGCTAAGCCACCGCTATTTCGGTTCGGTGCGGAAGTGCTACAGAATTTATGTGTCTGTCTGTCACTTTTTCGTTTCATCAATCGCAAAACATATTACATGGCGGTGATTCGAATAGCCTTAAGGATGTTTTACCTCTGCACTTTCGCTTACCACTACTTTTTAGGATATCCTGTATTTTTTATTTATTTTTTTATCTTTAAAATAGACAGATCACAACAACGCAAGCCACATCCACCACGATAACGTCACGGTTTGATACCATAAAGCTTATATAAAATATATTCTTTATTATACAAAAAACCCTAATTCAGTCTGCTTCTTTTTTCACCCAGTAAAAAGGTGCTCCTATATATTTTTTCTTTCTAAATTTCCCTCGGAACTTTTAAAACCACCCCCTTAATCAGGTGACTTTAATCTTAAGAAAGATTCCATTCTTCTACTCGGTGTCGCGGCTATTTCGGTACCTTCTCAGAATCAATTAAAAGCACGGTACGTGCTCATATCGTTATTTTTCTACGGATTAAAGGCTAGTGAAAACAACCGTACTAACATAATTATTTTACTTTAATACAAAATGTGATTTAGAAGTGCTCTTTCCTTCTTTCCTGAAGCAGTGACCGTTGCCCAAGTGTTTGAAAACAACCTTTTAAAAAGCACAAATGTGCAAACGATATATAAAACTTTTGCGCCTGTTTCTATAGCTTTGATATCTTAATATCTGGGTTCAATTATTATAATATACAAGCGTGACATGATGTCATGACGTCTTATATTGTACTACAAAAATTATAGGTAAATTTCCTTTCATCAACCAAAGATTGTTCAAACGTTAAATCATGTGTTTATATCGCACGCATAATGAGTAGGTACAAAGATTTCACTGCATAATACAAAAATAATTGAAAAATATAAACAAATTTTGTGTAATTGTAATATGTTACGATCGAGTACCGATACGAGTATTTTTACAAATACATACTCGGTACTCGGTTTGAAAGAATCGAGTATGCAGTCTCATTTACTCGTAGCGATTCATCCCTAGTCCCGGTGAAGTTTTATTTAATACAGTACTTCTATTCTACTCCTAGTTTTCCTACTTATTCAATTATTTTAGATTGTATTAATTCTTAGAAATCTCAAATCGGGGTGTAGTTCTGAACGATAAAATTTTTCAAGAAATAACTATACCAGAAATGGTTCCGTTAGTGCAGTCGGCGATAAATGATTTATGATTGTAATCCGATGTTTAATTTTGTATTTAATCTATAAATTGAGTGAAAGATTTACTGTGAATTTCGGATATTTTGGAAAATTTTACGTTCATTATGGACGGACCATCTGGATCTAAGAAGAAACTTAAAACTGTAAGTACTTAGTACGTAAGTTTTTCATGACACTATTTTATTTGACAAAGTTGGAAATGATGTTAAATAGGAGTTATAACGTTATGCAAAAATAAAAACAATAATCATGTTTCTTAAATTAACTTTGCTTTTGTTAAAACAAATTTCTAAGAGTAATTCATATTTGTGAAAAAAATAGTCTGCAGGTCAATGCAATACGTATTTATTAACGGATTAGATTTAGATTCGTTTGACACAAGTTTAGGGTTAAACTTGATAATTTAGATCCCTGATTATAATGGTACCAATCCCATTACAAACCTAACTTGGTAATTTGCCCTTGTAGTGAAAATTTTTTCATTTATAAAAATAAAATATTACTAGCTGATCCAAGTGAATATGTTACACTGATAAAAAGAGAGAAATACCAACTAAATCTTGGCTTTATTCAGCAAAGAATTATACATAGTTATATATTTGAATCATGACAATCAGATAGTTGTCAATGTGACACTCAACCATAGATATGTACAGTACATTCTCCCCTGGGTGTTCTTAGTTCTGTCTCACTCTAAAACGTAATCCTGAAGACAACGTGGTATTCTCCTTTCTCGTATCGAGCGACGAATTGATAAGTCATGCTCGCTTAGTTCAGTTCCACTCTCAGGCTCTTGATTAAGCTGAGACTCTGAATCAGGTTCAGGATCATTTTCTACATAAGTTTCGGTGGGACAGGGTGCCAATTGCCTGTTAGATACCGTGGTTTCTCGCCCATCTGGCAGACAAATATACGAATAATTAGGATTACCTTGAAGTAATTCTACTTCATCTACTAAAGGATCATATTTAGATGTCCTCACATTTCCTTTTTAAAAGTACAGGACCAGGAGTCATTAACCAGCTTGGGGTAGAGCTTCCAGTAGGTGAACGTCGAGAGTGTCGAAACATTCCCCTCATGAGGTGTTTCATTAGTTGCCGTGCATAATAGTGATCGTATGGAGTGTAATGCCACAGGTAAAACCTGTTCCCAGTCCATCGTATCCATTCCATTGGACAAAAGGCAGAGCTGTATCGTCCTCCATAGTGTCCCGTTTAGACGTTCAATTTGACCATTTCCTGCAGGATTGTAGGGTGTTGTCCTACTAGTAGAAACTCCATAATTATCTAGGAAATGCTTTAATTCATTTGACATGAACGCAGTGCCTCTATCAGAATGTATATAGGCAGGAGCACCAAACATGAAGAACAGATCTTTTAGTGATTTTATAACAGTTTGTGCAGAAAGATCTTTACAAACATATGCAAAAGGAAATCTAGAATATTCGTCAATTATTGTTAGTATGTATTTGTTTGATGTTTTAGATGGTATCGGCCCTTTGAAATCTATGTTTAATCGCTGAAAAGGTTCTGTTGCTTTAATTAATTTACCTACAACTTTGGCAAATCTAGGCTTAATTTGTGAACAAACTGGACAAGTGGCAGTCATGGATTTGACATTTTCAAGAGAATACGGAAGGTTTTTAGATCTTATCCAATGCATCATTCGAACAATTCCAGGATGACACAATAAGTTATGCAAGTCTCGCAGTCTGTTAGGGTTAAGACTAGCAGATATTCTAGATAATGCATCAGCTGCAGTATTTTCCTTTCCTGGTCTGTACATAATATCATACTTATAACATGAGAGATCTATTCGCCACCTTTCAATCTTCTCATTCTTTATTTTACTCGAATGCTTTTGATTAAACATAAATGAAACAGACTGTTGGTCAGTAATTAATAAAAAATGTCTTCCTATTAAATAGTGTCGCCATTTTCTTAAAGATTCCACTATAGCGCATGCTTCCTTCTCAATTGCAGAATGTTTCTTTTCTGATTCATTTAATGACCTTGAAAAGAATGCGACAGGACGTCCATTCTGTGATAATGTTGCGGCGATAGAATGTTCAGATGCATCTGTTTCTACAGTTAAAGTATCTTCTTGATTTATTGCAAATAAAGTTGATTTGGCTATTTCGGATTTCATTTTATTAAAGCATTCAACTGAATTGTGATCGAAAGGTAATCGAGATTGAATTAAGGGATGTATCTTTTCTGAAAAATTTGGTATCCATTTAGAATAATGTGCAAACATTCCAAGGGCTCGTTTAAGAGAAGATGCGTCATTTGGAATAGGTAATTCCATCAAAGGTTTCAAACGATCTTCATCAGGTTTAATTGAATTGTTTTGAATAGTGTAACCTAATAGACTAATTCGTTCGCTTGAAAAGAGACACTTTTGTTTGTTCAATGTTAATTTGTATTTCTCAACAGCGTTCATGAATTTTTTTAAACTCTGATCATGATCTTCTTTTGTTTTTCCACAGACGGTAACATCATCTAAATAAGCGAAAGTGCCAACTAGTTTCTCAGTTTCGATAATATATTGCAAAGCTCTTTGAAAAGCAGCAACACCATTCGTGACGCCGAAAGGTATTCGAGTAAACTGATACAAATTTGCACAAGCTTCAAAAGCTGTCATAGGTTTTTCCTTTATAAGAATAGGTACTTGATGGTACGCTGATTTCAAATCTATCTGACTAAAAAAACTATATTTGGAGACTTTAGAAATAATAGTGTCAATTTTTGGCAAGGGATATGCATCAAGTTCTGTATAACGATTAATAGTACGTGAATAATCAATAACTAAACGTTTCCGATGAGTATTCCCTCCTGTGATAAGAACTTGAGCGCGCCATGGAGAAATACTTGGTTCAATAACGCCATCATCCAACAACTTTGTAATTTCTTCTTTTATAAACTTCTCATCTGCTTCAGAAAAATTTTTAGACTTAGTTGAAATCGGCTTTATATTCGGTGATAAATTACTAAAAATGGAAGCTGGTGGTATAGATGCTTGCATTACGTTGCATATACGTAGAGGTTCTCTATTTCCTCCGAATCCCATTTCTATCGACTGATGATTTTGAAGTATATCGTGACCAATAATAATATCTGCGCATAAATTATTGACGACAAGGAGTGGATGATGTTTTTAAATATGTTTATCAAGTTTGATATTTACGTGGCATAACCCATTTACGAAAGATACGTGACTCAATGAAGCCAGACTGATAGTTTGATTGATAATTTTCTTCTTTAGTTTCATAATCTGTACTAATTTTTCATCAATGAAGCTGACCGAGCTTCCTGTATCTATAAGGGCGTCAGCACGTACATGGTTTATAAAAATAGGGACAGTGGCCTTTTGAAGACTAGCTGGGGAAGCCGCAGAAATACCGACTATACCTGTTTTATTGACTGAATTAGCATCATGGGTAATATAATTAAGGACTGGTTTATGAGACCGGCAAACCCTAGCAAAATGGCCTTTCTTAGAACAAAGTTGACAAATGCTGTTTTATAGGCAGGACATTTTGCTCTCTGATGAGGAGCATTCCCGCCGCAAAAGAAACAACGCCATTTACCACGCTGAAACGAAGCTGCTGTAGAACTTGGTTCCGGTGACCTCAATGTAACCTCGAGATTCTTAGATTTAGTATTTTCTTTAGGTTCAAGAGCGTTTAGGTAAGATATAGGTGTTTCATAGGCTTGAGCATTATTTTCCGCTGATTCCAGAGTAAGAGCTTGATTTAATGCATTATCCAAATTTAGGGTATTGTTTTCTAATAATCTTTGGCGAATTTTTTGCGAATAGATTCCGGAAATAAATGCATCACGAATAAACTCTTGTTTGTAGATTTCAGCCTCGACGTCTTGAAAGTTACAGTCAAGCGCTAGTTGTTTTAATACACGCACGTACTCCGATATAGACTCTTCTGTTTGCTGTTTCCTTGTAGCTAGAACATGACGTGCGTAAATTTCATTTTTAGGCTTTACGTATATTTTATCAAGACATTCAATCGATTCTTTGTATGTTGTACACGAAATAATGAAAGAATACGCACGGTGCTAAGTGATTAATTAAAAGTTTTAATTTTATTGTATCAGTAACTCCAGTACCTTCTTCAGCGATAAAATTTGTAAATGTAGATCTCCAATGTACCCATTTTAAATCCGCTGCCGTTGTACTCGGTTCGACGTCAAAACGTTCGGGACGAAGATATCGAGACATTGTATTTAAATTTAATTTATCTTCATTTGTCATCTTGTTAGTTAGTTATTTCTTTTGCTGAATAAATTGATAAAAAGAGAGAAATACCAACTAAATCTTGGCTTTATTCAGCAAAGAATTATACATAGTTATATATTTGAATCATGACAATCAGATAGTCGTCAATGTGACACTTAACCATAGATATGTACAGTACACACACATTATAGAATGTAAATAATCTAACAGCTGTCATAATAGTTATACAGATTGTTAATAGATGGTGCCTTGAATATAATAATTTCATTAGAATCAACATTAGTTTCATTCATAATGAAAAAGTTTGAAATTTTTTTATCTTGGAAATAATTTTAAACTATTTGTCTATGTTTTGGGAACATATAAAATTTTCATTTCTTGTAAAAGAATTTTGGGTCTTTTGGGCCACCCTACTGTACACTCTTAAATAAGAGTCTTTATGACCTAATCTTGTTGAAATCAAAATGTTAAGCTGAAATTATTCCAAACACTATTAATAGTTATATATTTTTTTGTTTTTTTTTACTATTAGTATAGTATATTTATAAATTATAAAAAGTTTAACAATTGCCAGTTTTATTATTTTTATGTTTTGAAATTTTAGTGCTCAATATGAGAATGCATGAAAGTGCCTTTAGAAACTGTGGGAATATGTTATTTTAATTGAATGTGAACAAAACAAAATATGTTTCAAAATATTAATTTACTTGTAATAGGTATTTCATCTTAATTATCTGACTATGGTGAAGCAAAAAGAAAGGTTATGATATAACAAATTTTCACATGATAAGTAACATTATTTGGTTAGTAGGAACTACTTATTTTAAGGTATAGAGGTAAAAACAGTCTTCATTTCTGTAGCTAAAAAAGAAAAAGCGTTTAGCTAAAATATGCAAGTGGTTTTATATTGACTTACTACTATACTATATACTACTACTATATATATATATATATATATATATATATATATAATATCTAATCCTAATATAATACTATAAACTAGCTGTGCCAGCTGCTCCGCACGCGTTAACTATGGCATTATTCTTTATGAAGATATTGTGTTTTTTTAGATAATGACCAAGTTTTTATCAAAGGAGTAAAAAAGAAAAAAAAATCAAAATTTAATCAGTAGTTTTTGTGTGATGCGCCAAACCTCTATCATTTTATTTATATAGATAGATGTGAAAAAGTTTGTATCTTTATTACTCAAACACGAAAAAACTGCTGAACGGATTTGTATAACATTTGACACACAAATGGTTTAGAACTTGGATTAACACAGGATACTTTTATCCCGGGAAAGACCCAAATTCTGAAGTCGCAAGCAAACGCTAGTATTCTACAAAACTAAAATTAAAATGTTTTTAGTACAGTGTAAACTCTTTATAACGTTATCCTTTATAACAATAAACTCTCTATAACGTTGAAGTGAGCCCAACTTGGTTGGTTTGCGTTAAAACCCACATATTGAAACACTCTTTATAGCGATATGCCATTCTCTATTACGAAGAAATGTGTACATATTTTTAGACAGTAAATATTTATTATCGGTATTATTGTTTATTATCAGGTAACAAATGAAGCTCGGAAACATCTGAGGTCGGTCTAGCTTTTGTTATCCTTAATTGCCTTGAACACGTGCAGTATGACGCATTGTTTTCTCGGAAGTGATGGTCTTCGACCAAGCATACTGGGTACCTATCGTATTATCAGTCGTAAACCTACTTTGAAACTGTTAACATGGTCAGTAAACGGAAAGCGATTAGTGTTGACGAAAAAGTTTGATAGAAGAAGATATGAATAGAATACATAAAATAATACAAAACAAGTACTGGCATAGCAAAAAACGTCAGACAAAGTTATCAGACTATATGTGTAAACAATAATTTATAAGCATTTATTATCTAAGACATACATATTAAAAATTCTTGTTAATTTTGTTGTTTTTTTGTTCACTCCATATAACGATAACTCTCTATAACGACAAAAAATGCTCAGTCCCTTGAGTTTCGTTATAAAGAGTTTACACTGTATACAGGGTATTAGTAGACCGCTCCCGAAAATGAAGACAGACGATAGTACTAATGACACCTTTGATGATGGGACGGAAAAAAAATTGATCCTGATAAAAAAAATATATCATATTATTTAAACTTTTTATTAGCATTATTTACGCTCCATCGTGTTAGTACAGCTAAATGAAACGATAATTTCATAAAAAAATACATTACTTTACTAAAAAAAAAAACAGCAATGAAACACAAAATCAAAAACAGCTGATGCTCGGATCAACGAACGCCCGGGCGCAGCGTCAATCTTGCGCTGCACGCAACTAACAATCAAATAAATACTTATTTACAACATAAAGTACAAGAATTCTATTTTAAATTCATTCTGATAGATTAATTAATTGTCGATCATAATTGCAAATAGTTTCTTCAACTATTACATTATTCTGTACCATTTCATTTTTAATTTCTTGTACAAAATTGTAAATTTTTTAATTGACGTGATAATCCAATTAGGTTAATTTAATATTCTAATATTATTTTTGTAGTAGCGAGCTTCTTGTTACGTCAGGGTACAATTGATTGTATAAATGTATAAAAAAAAAATTGAATTATAACTTCTAAATTCCATATGAAGACTAGTCAGTAGGGATAACTAAACTTATGAAATAATAGTCGTGAATGTAGGTATAACGGTTTATCGATCTGCGGAAAAGATCAAAGTGCCGCTTTCGACGCTAACGAGGGGCTACTGCAAGGAGGCGGCCCGCGGCGCTTTATTTCGCAAGGAGGCGGCCCGCGGCGCTTTATTTCTTTTGGCGGGGTTGATTATTAAGTTTAGTATTTTTAGTTCTTGAGACAGTTACACTTTGACTTTAATTTCATGTGCGCGTGCGTGGGCGACAGATATTCGTTCAATCGTATTGTTAACTAAGTTCTTGTCATTATTTTATTGTTACGTTTTTTGTTTCTTTTTAAGATTGTGTTGATTTTATGAGAGTTTTGTTTTAATAATGCCTAACGCATACGTTTATAGTGTTCGTGAATACGGTAGCATGTTAATGAATAATGTGCCTTGGAGAAGCTCGCGGGAATGCTTCGCGTGCATTACGAATTTACCGAGAGAGATTCCCGACAGCTGGACATCCGACTGACTCTCGCCTGATAACAGCAGCTATTCAGCGAGTATTGGAAAATCGGCCCACTGCCCCAGTAGCGACAGGAGGTGGAAGTCAAGTGGCTATTCAGTTTGAGGAGAGCATTTTTGATGTCGTTCGCTGAAATCCGAACTTAGTTAAACGAGGTATTGCTAAATTGTCAAGGCTTCGAGATGTAACAAGTGTGTTATACTGGACAGTTTCCAAGGTGTTAAAGCGTAAACGAATGTGCCCATAAAAAGTGCACAAAGTGCAAGCTTCGTATCCGGTAAGAACGATCACTGGCAAGTTTTTTACCATTGGATAAGACCCGCAACAACGTGTGCCTGGTTTCATTGAACACGTGATCTGGACGGACGAGTAGACATTTACAGGAAACGGGCTGTGGAACCGAAGAAATACACACGTTTATTCCGAGGTGAACCCGCACGCTGTTCTACAAACCAGGCACCAAACCCGATGGTCGGTTAACGTATGGGCAGGTTTATTTAAGGATCGCATACTAGAACCAATGATTCTGCCACAGCAACTTGACGGACAGCGATATTTAAACCTCATAAATGAACAGTCGGAGGACATTTTAGACGATTTATCATTAGCTGAATATCGCCGAAAATGGTTTCAGCATGATGGTGCACCCCCACATCCTCAGATTCGTCCGTGAGCGGCTCACTGAGCTATTTGATGATCGCTGGATCGGCAGACTAGGACCATACTCTTGGCCACCTCTGTCACCCGATCTGACCCCGTTAATCTTCTTTCTGTAGGGGTATGTGAGAGAATGTGCTTTTAATCGTAAGTGTGTTAGTGCCAACGAAATGCACCAAAAGACCGTGGATGTTTTCGACAAACTACGTGCGGACTGGGTCGAGGACTCCACGATGATGCCTGCATGAGGATACGCAACACCGAGCCCAAATCTGCCTCGAAATGAATGGGGCACAATTTGAGCCGCATCTCATAAGACCACGGAAGCTTTAGATCGGTAAGCTGTTTCATACCTACATTTTTTATAAATAACTTAGTACTGAACTGATATGAATAGGTACATAACTGAATACATCAGAATAATAAACATTCTTACACGATTGATTAAAAAACATGGCTCAATGCTTGTTAAAATTTTATTTAAGTATTTTTTTCATTCGCGAGGAATCGAACCCGTTACTTTTTTAATTCAACCGGAGAATTCGAATGAAAGTGGCCAGGTAGACACTAGCACAGTGGCAAAGTAGATAAGTTAGGTATTTAGACAATATTGTAAATAAGTATTTGTGCGATCGCCAGCTGCGGGCCGCGCGAGAATGGCACCGCGCCGCGCTCGCGCTGGACTGGCGCCGCGACGCGCCGCGCCTGCGCGTTATTTGACCCGAGCAATCAGCTGTATTTAATTTGGTGTTCATTGCTGGTTTTTTTTAAGTAAAGTATTGTATTTTTTTGTAAAATTCTCTTTTCATTAAGTTGTACTAACATGATGGAGCGTAAATAATGCTAATAAAAAGTTTAAATAATATGATTTTTTTTTAATCAGGATCAATTTTTTTTCCGTCCCATCATCAAAGGTGTCATTAGTACTATCGTCTGTCTTCATTTTCGGGAGCGGTCTACTAATACCCTGTATAAGTTTTTTTGGAATAATTTCTATAAGGATTTCTTTATGGAAGAAGTTTAAAAAAAAGTCACGATCTATATTGCTATGGCGACGGTTGAAGTGACTGGTCGGTAGTTTCAAAAATAGGTTTCCCATACGCCCTAATAAATCAGTTGCTATTGTCTTTTACGACCTGATATTTAAAGAATATAATAACAGGTAACAATTTTCATGCGATTTATAAATTTGCGCCTTCGGTAAGACAAGGGCACAATTGGTACCTTCGATAAGATAAGGGCTCAATTGTTAAAAATATGTAAAATGAGTTAAGTATGCCTGTTCTTATAAAACATCCTTTTTATTTGGAAGAAAGCTCCGTTCACTAAATACACATACGCATGTTTCCTTCCTTCCTCCCAGGAGGAAGGGAACGTGCCTATGAGTATAATTTAGTTAGCTCGAATCGTAGGTGTAGGGATTCAGTTAGTTCGCGACTTATTTGCGTACGCGACGACCGCCCGAGCCGAGGTCCGGCCACTTTGGCACCCTCGTGCGAGTCGTCCTTATAACTTTCGCGGCTGAGTGCCCTCTGTGCTCGCCCCCAAGTCCGGTGAAGCTGTAAAAGCCGCAGCGGCTCTGTTTTTAGTATAGGGCCCCTAAGGCTAACAATGTAGTCAGTTCTAAAAAATAAATAAATAAAAATAAAAAAAATTGAAGATAGCATGCATTTCGAAATGCATGTAATGCATCTAAAAAGTGAAAGGCATATTTCACGCAAAGAATAATTACTTCAGAGCAATATTAGCAGAACAAATGTCTATCATGAAAAATTACAAAAAATGCAGTTACGCTATGGTATTGCCGAAGGTGCGTTATGTACATCCACGTTTCACACGTGGTGCACTTGTATATTACACGTACACCCCTAAAATTGGATTTGTTCTGAAATATTTACACCCGTTGTATTTTTTCTATATTATCAGCGTGCCCTTTATGTCTTATTAGTTTGAAAATTCATATTTGAGACCAAAAAAACTGTGGATTGTATATGACATAGATATTTTAGCGAATATCACAACGGGTATAAAACAGATAAAAAAAAACGTATAAAAAACCTTTATAAAGCCATTTTCGCCAAAATGTCATGCCTTTTGTAATTCAAAGTGTCAATAAACAAATCAAAGTCAAAACTTAGTAGTTTTAAATCGCGCCGAATAATTTAAGCCACCTTTCACAAAAGTTTGTTGTCATTTTTTTATAGTTTGTATACAATGTATACAAGTTGTATTATGGTTTTTTTTTTCCTAGTACATTTTTAATGAGTAACCAGTATATTAGGTTTGACCATCGCGAGGAAAGGCATTACATAATTCAAATCTATTATTATTTTTTACCGTTGACTGTTTTAGCGTTATGGCCACAATTGATGTAGTCCAAGATGATATCACGCTATGCCTATAAGAAGACTGCCAGAACACACCTATTTATTGGTGTTTGGCGAAAGATTTTAAACTTGAAGATGGTATCTAATCAGCCGGGTTAATACCGGGTTTTCTAATGAAAAAGCCCTACCAACATGCTATGGTTTCATCACGATGTTTTGCTTCACCGAAAGCTCAGGCTCATTGTAGGGATTCGAAGTCACGTCAATCGACACGATGTCCTTACACGCCACCACTGAGCCATCATTGCTTCAAGAATTTGTAGTAGTTTTTATAATTCAATAGTTAAGTTACATTTCAGAAATATTATTGCTGCATATTATTATTTACATTACTTTTGACATCGGCGTGGTAAATAATTCGCCAGGAAAACAATTAGATTAGTAATACATATTTTAAAAAGTTATTCAGATAATTTACTTTAAATTATTACTTCCGAGTGAGTATGTATCACAATTCTAACTAGCAGGAATTAATTGTCAATTATCTTCATCAACATATCACTTCTTCTATGTCGATCAACTGCTGCGCATAAATAAGCCTATACAATGAAAATAATGTTATTGATTTATTTTTATTAAATATTGAATAATTTTTATTAATTGCATACTGTTATTTCCTTGTACTTTCAAACGTTTTACGTGACTCAATAATAGAATGAACCAGTCACAACGATAGGGACTGGCTTAAAAGAAAAACAAGGTCATTTTTTTTCTTTTAAACACATTTTAATTATTTCCTAGGTAATTCTTTTTTCAGCCTATATGCAACGTAATGCAAGTAAGTTACCGTCCAACAATCTACTACAGTTAATATTTCCAATTTAAATAAAATACAGCACAGTCGGTGATTGCGCCAGTTTTATGTGAAACGGCGCGGGCGTCACGCGTGTGACCGGTTTCTACGATTTTGACTTGAACGCTTTCATTTATTGGCGGGAATTATTTCACATTAATTGATTATTTTAAATTTCAACAATGAGTCTCGAATTAAGGAACAAAAAAGTATGCGATACATACGAAAAATATAAAATTGCAGAATGGGGAAATGGAACCACTAGAATGGTTAGTATGTAAATAAAAGTCTTTGTTTTACTTTCATTCCTGTTTACATGTTATTACTCATTAGTATACGAAAACATTTTTCCATATTTCAATTGTCGATCTGCTTTTTTATAATATAATTAAAATCAATTGTGTAGTATTTATTTATGATATAATATGATATTTAAGTTGTTTATTTTATATATAATGATAAATTAAATGATCAAAATTCCAAAGTGATAACTTATAGCAGTGTTTTTACTTTCACCGATGTATTTATTTCCTACGGAATCCTAGCTTTCTCATCGGTCTTTATACTTTCTTCAAAAATAACCATTAAAATATTAAAATCACCATTCAAAAATAACATGTACTTTGCATAAATAAATTATTATTATTATTATAGTAATAAAACTATCACTATAAAGAGCTAATATTATACATTAATGATTAAATGAGTATTGATTCCGAAAATAAAGATGAATAATACATCCTAACAAAACATATTATTATTTTAAGGTGAGTTCCTGTTTTGTTTTAGGCGCCTGATTGGCTGACTATAAAGAAATGATTAATTGTTGCTACATTTTTCTAATCATCGTAAAGTATATTCGTCTCTTTGTTGGTATTTATAAAATGCTATTTATTTATAATAGTTTTAAACGATTTTTAATTAGGTTAAGCTTTTCATTGCATATTTTTTCTAAATAATTGTTTAAGCGTGCTTTAGATACCTATTACAATTCTTTTTTTTTGCACGATATCGCATTACGACTACTTTTATATTGTTCTATGGTTTAATAGTGAAATTTTATGACAACTGCCTAATAACAAATTAAGGCATACTGACATTACTGACGAACAACGCATAGTTTAAACCGGTGGGTCTAGCTAGCAGCATGAAATTTTCCAAATGAGTTATATTATCCAATTATAACGTAGGTTAGTAATAACAAAGGATTTTTCAAAAATTCATCCCCGAGGCGTTTAAAAATATTTAATATGTTTAATTAGTGCATTTGTTAAGAATTAACATGAAGATAAAATTTAAACATTAAAAAAAAATTGCATATTTGCCTGACTCCAAATGTTTTTGTTCATTAATTAAATCAAATGCATATTTATTATAGGTTTATCAGTTTGTGTTTTAAATTATAAGTAATTTGAGTTTAAAGTAAACAGTTGTGACATGCTGGTAATACCGATCTCTCATCTCCTGTATAAGTACACTTAGCTGTACCCCACGGTTTCACCCGTGTTAAATTTATTCGAGCAACTTATATATTTCTCTATACTAATTTTAAACCTCTGTTACACCCTTTTAGAGGTCAAATTTTCAAAAATCCGTTCTTTGCGGATTCCTACGTCACAATAACTATCTGTGTGCCAAATTTCAGCACAATCCGTTCAATAGTTTGAGCTATGTGTTGATAGTCAGTCAGTCACGGTTTCCTTTTATTATCCGACTGCGAAAAAGGAGGGTTATGAAATTAAAAGAAAAATTATATATATTTTATTCAAGTATTTTTGTTGCAAACGCGTTTTTGTTTCCTTTTTAAATAATTTTAGATATTTCGATACCCATTTAATTTTAACTGTAAAATTATCTAATATGACCAATAAATCGTTTCTACCATTAGCGTATAGAATCAATTTTTGTAGTACAGTACTGATCATAATCAGTTAAGGTTTTTAAATTATAATTTGAGTTCAAAGTAAACAGTTGTTACTTTGCGAGTAGTAGGTACCGATCTCCTGTATTAGTAGTTCTACACACCTATTTTAATTGTAAAATTATCTAATACGTATGAACAATAAAACGTTTCGACGTAGCGCATGCACATAAAAGCATTTTCTTATTATTATCGTTATTACGTGACGGATTATGATAACAGTGTTAAGTATTTATATCGTATCTTTGATCCTTACTGATCCTACTTCTGAGTATATGTTTCATCTTGATATGAATGATTATTATTATACTGGCGTCGAATGTTATACCAGTGTTCAGTAGGCGATGGATATCGACTAATCGGATTATACTTTATATATACTAATATAATAAATGTGACAGTGTGTATGTTTGGATGTTTGTTACTCAATCACGCTAAAACGGCAGAACAGATCTCAATGAAATTTGGCACACAGATAGTCTATGACCTGGAATAACACATAGGGTACTTTTTATCCCGGTAAAAGTCATAGTTTAACCATTGTTATCCTACAAATATTATAACTGGAACGTTTCTATGTTTGTTACTCAAACACGCAAAAACGGCGATTTTTTTTTTGTTTGTCGTGTTCCAAAATCAGTCTGTGTATATCCAATAATACCCAGATGAAGTCGCGGGTACCAGCTAGTACTTAATACAAATTGTAAAATGAAATAAGTACTAGAATAACAACCTATAGGCAGGATGATATCTTCGACTGAACGTGTACCTAACACGGCGGGTGATGAGGTTTGACATATCGCGTTCTGGGATCACCCGATATTTATCCAGTAATCAAGTGGGGTGGTAGGGATCTGTACTCGACTGGGTCGAGACAACCAAGCACATGGTGATAAATCCGTGACAGTGACTCTCTTTGGATTTGTCGCGTTTCGGGACCAGTCATTGTATACAAGCTGCCGAGAAGCTTGCAGGCCGGCATGACAGCGATGGATTGCCGATCTCACGGTGATCGGTCTTTTTTTTTTCGATTGTACGTACTGTGCTTACAGGCAAGTCACTTTGTTGTGTGTTGTTACGAGTTGCTACACTGTTTGATAATTTGAAATAATTTATTTTAAAAAGTAATAAACTTAATAATTCTTCTTTATATTGTATCCTAGCACGGCAGTTATAATAAACGTGACATTTTATTTCAATTTCAAAGGATAATGTTACTGAAAAAAAAAACTGACAAAAAAGAATATTTATTACTAATTCCTATACAGTTAGTATACTACCGCTCGCGTGAAGGAATGTTTCAACCTTACAAACAATTATATATTCTACTAATTTATGTATACTTATTTATTAAATTGAGTTAATACGAACATACCTTTATTATTATGTTTACAGTTGAAAATAATGCCTTTTGCAAATGAGCATACAAGGATATATATATTGCGGTCTATTAAAATACACTTCCGATGTTGACGTAACGTTGTTATCTAAACCTACAAATAATATTATATCTGTGAACACCAAAATTGCACCCCTTGTAAGTATGTATTTAACTTACAGACTATTCTACACAATAGTAAAAGATCACTACGACTCATACAACCGTTAAATAAATAAAGCGATCGCTCAATGGTAGTACATATTAATATATTCTGTAGTGGTAGCGTATTAGGACCTTGCATTGATCAACCGATTTGCCGGATAATAAATTCAAGAATCATGTTAAGTAAATTTATTGTCGAAAGGATATTTATAGGGTGGATCGTAACGTGAATGACGGTGATGTCTGGAAGTGATTCCCTCTCTGTGCTGCCTTTAAAATTGTTGATAAACCCGATCGAGTTTTTTTGCTGGTTGGTTCTTCTTAATTACATAATGACTGAGATGTTTTTCGTAACGGTGGTTGGTAGTGTGTTAACTTTCATAAATATAATAAATCGTAACTTGGTGGAAAGACATTATTTTAATTATTTAGTTCCCCACCTTTAAGTTGAAAATCTATCGCAAAGCATTGTGTTCCCGTAGCTGCAGTCTGTACTTGAGAGCCAGATGTTCTTTTATTTTTAGCGTGTCACCATCTTAAGCCACATCGTCGCTTAACGTTATATGAGATTATGATTAACCGCCAGACCTATAAAGTATAAAAAATGGTTGCTGTTTATTTATATGCATGTAGATTGTGGTTGATATTTCTTTAAGATGATGATGGTTTTGGGTTCGATTCGAAGGTCGCGCAAAGTGTTATTGGGTTTTACTTTAAAATACTCAAAAGGACAACAGAGGTCAGAGTTGATATATATTTTTTGCTTGCTACCCTTTTAATATCTTCTCATAATGTCATAAATATCCTCATAATTTGATAACGATTTTTGTTGAAGTTCACATTTTAAATATCAACTTAATTTTACCTGCCATTATTAAACAAAATAGGAACTTAACATTCTTTTTATTTAATGGCAACTGTGTTCATCCATGACTCTGCCAACGTCGCGTGATTAGAATATTTTTCTAATTATTATTGTAATCTTCAACAAGATGGCGTTTCCCTTGTTAAAACAGCCCGGGAAGGAGCAACTTTATTTGCACGTTCCTAGTTATTATTTAAAATCCACATCATTTGTGCATATTGGCCAAACTACATCACGTAAAATCACATACTATAGGGGCAAATAACATAATTTTGTGAATTATAATACAAGACAATTTTTAATAATAAAGAAAATCAACTTCAATGATTTTGAAAAGTTCCCTGGTGTACCTTCGAAGTCAAAGATCCAATACCAATGAAATTAAAATGGGACCACCCTTGAGGTTGTTCCCTTTCCAAGGAAAAAAGAATCAACTAAATCGGTTCATAAACAAAGAAGTTACGGTTGAACATCCGTAAAAAATACATTTGAATTGATAATATCCTTTCTAATTCGGCTAAAAATAAAAACCACCACATGACACATCTAGATTCCGTCAAAATTCCATCGAATAGGAACATAGTTTTGACAGCTCTGTTTATGTAATTATAAATTGAAAACAAAAATAAACTTCACAAAACACCATAGTGAAAAATGTATAGAAATCGAGGTAAATAAGATAATACATACAATACAAAGTAGTAAAAATAGATTTTACAATAGCCTTCTCTGTAATAAAATAGAACGGATGTTAATAACTGTTTAAGTGAGCATAAATTCACAGAATTACTACAATTGATTTCGGTTCAAATCATTTATAAAAATGTAATGGAGAAGGTTTGTCATAAATGTACTTTAGAAGACAGACAACCTATTTTATGGCGTAAGATAAAAAAGCGTATCAAAGAAAAAAAAATTGATATGAAACATTCTTGATATTTTTTCTACATAAAGTTTAAATACTGGGCTCATTATAATGAAAGAACGAAAAACACAAATCACCAGATAAAATCAACTGCATTTCTTGATATGTTTATTTCTTTCAGATGTGCAATAAGTACTAAGCAATAAAGAAAATAGACTTCGTATCGTGATATTTTTTAAACGTTAGGTACTTCCCTAGAGGTGAATTTTTCTTATCTATGCAATTAATAAAATTGAAGTGTCTGTTTGTAATGTCAAAATAACAGTTTTTTACTAAATGCATGTGAAAGTATAAACGATACCTATAACAAAAAGCCCATTTTTAAAATTTTTGTCTGTCTATCTGTCGTGTTTGTTCCGGCTAATCTCCGAAATGGTTGGACCGATTTTGACGAGACTTTCACTGATAGATAGTTAATGATATAGGGAGTAACTTAAGCTACTTTTTTAGAAATAGAATTAGGGTTCCGCACAAATATAAAAAAACTGGCCGCGGTGAATCAATTCGGGCGCTTAAATGGCTTATGCTGAGTAAACCATAAGAGATATAGCAAACTAATGTACTACATAATCATAGGTATTAAAAAGACCTACAAAAAAGTCCGGGAGAGTATACATGTATCTTTTAAGGAACACCCACAATAAGCATTTTTGTCTTTAAAATTGCCGGGAGCGGGGGAGTAAGATTCGCGCGGGCATTCTGTAGTCCACACGTCAGCGAAGCCACGGGCACAGCTAGTTTAATATAAAAATAAAAATACACGTCTTCTTTCTTATTATACGCATGTCAATTTGGTCTCGTTGTGGAACCAATCAAAAACACATTCCCAATAATGAGGGAACAGTTTTCTTTATATTCCAAGGCTATAATAACATTCGAAATCAATATGGAAGTAACAACGTCTAATATATTTATCTGTCTATATATATATATATTTACTTATCTCTGGAACTACCAATCAGTTATGAAAGTTATTTTAGTATCTTATAGCTTACTAGCTGTGTTCCACGGTTTCACCCGTGTATCCCGATCGTTGTTCCATTTCACGTACTTGCCCACAGCTTGCAATATAGCTTGGCGTTCATAATTACTGCTCCGTTCCTTTTAAGGTCGTAGCGTTAAGTTATATAACTTATACTGTTTCTCATGAATCTGTCATGGCGATTAAAGAATAAATTGATTAGGACATATTTTTTTCTAATCCGACTGGGTAGTTTTAGAGATTAGCGCGTTTAAAGAAACGACCATTAAACAAAACTTCAAGCTTACATATTAAAATATAGTAAATAGATTTATCGAGAAACGCTTATAGCTTTTAGGCAATCGAACATCACGCTGCGATCCTTTGGAATCAGCCAATATGGCAATCTATAGGCAACTATTTATCGTATGTATGAAACAGGTATGTACAATCTAAATTTAAGGCGGTTCACAGTTTTAAGCACAATAATTGTTTGCTTCCGTGACACTTGATACTGAAAGTTGTAACAGTTGTTCTCTTCAAAGCCTCTGATTGTCTAAAGCAAATGGGATTATTTAGTCTCACATTACAAATCACATTTTGTTCTATTTCATTTTATACAAGTGAACGCATTGTTGTGTATATTTATGAAGTGGTTTCTTTGTTAAACATTTTCAAGAACTTTATGAAAGGATATTTAACAACACTTCATAGATTAATGAACTGATTAAGGTTTCACTGAACTCGTTGAAATCAAACATAATTATTTGGTCCTTACATATGAAATTAACGTTTTGTCGTACTGACCACTTTGATCTGAAATATCTCCTCTTTGGTTAAGAATTCCAAAATCAAATTTATAAATTCATTTAGCTGGTACATTTGAGTTTTGAAAACAGTCATTCATTTGTTTTTCCTCATTATTAAAGTGAAAATTTCTTTTAGCGCGGTACGCATATTTTTATATGAGACAAAATCTTTGGACTCGCGATACCGTTACGAGACGCAGTTATAGTGTATACATATATGTATGTACATATAGCAGACCGCGAACGGGTCTTTCATAAAAGAATATTAAATTTATTTTAAAGTTTCTAATAATTAATAAAATACAATTCATAAATAAAATGCAATTCATAACTCAATAACCCAATAACCCTAGTACTCATCTAAAAAATATCTAACGCGCTAAAATAAGTTTTCACTTCTGTCGGCACTCCCGGAGTGCAAAACCCGTATTTTTTTTTCTTCGGCGTCGCTTATTACCGCACAATGGAATAAACGAAATATCGGTATATTTACGAGTACGAGTTTACCGTTGCACCGGGCTGCAGAAACAGCTCGAAGGATTAATGATGTTTACGGCGCTTGTGTCGCAAAAGAAAACACGGTACGTTTTTGGTTTCAACGTTTTCGTTCTGGAAATTTCGACCTTCAGAACCAAGCCAGCCAAGCCAAATCCTGCTCTAAACGAAAATTGACTCAGAAAAAGTTACTTGTGAGTATTTGGTGGACTAGCGCCAGTGTCGTTCACTACAGCTTTCTAAAATCTGGCCAAACGGTTACGGCAGATGTCTATTGTCAGCAACTGCAAACCATGAAGGAAGAACTAGCTGCTAAACAACCGAGATTGGATAATCGCTTTAGGCCACTGCTGCTTCACGACGACGCAAGACCACACACTGCGCAACAAACAACTTCGAAGTTAGATGAGCTACAATTGGAATGTCTGCGACATCCACCGTACTCCCCGGAGCTTGCTCCAACAGATTACCATTTTTTCCGGAATTTGGACAACTTCTTACAGGGAAAAAAATTCAACTCCGATACGGCAGTTTATTGATTCTCGCCCCCATGGTTTCTTTTGTAAACGGATCAATGAACTACCTATGAGATGGCAAAAGTACATAGATAACAACGGTGCATACTTTGATTAATTAAATATATTTTACAAAAAAAGAAAATAGTTTATATTCCTCCCGTACAAAACGCCAATTTCATATGTAAGGACCTAATATAAGTACAAGATATAAAATAAACCAGACTTCTTATTTAAGACTTCGTAAAACTCAGTGTTAACTTTAAAATAATCGGACAAGTAGCAAGTAGAACTCGCGCCCTGAGGGTTCCGAACTGATTACATTACTTATCGAACATTGTTGTAACGTCTTATATATGAATATTGTATAGATATTAATTATCCATACATTCTTTATTTCTGGCTGCCTTACATAACAGAAATGTACGTGAAATTGGCGAATTCGCCATCCAAGGGAGTTGGAGGATTAATGCATCTCTGTTTGTCGGTCTGTCTATTTGTTAGTGCGCTAAAAGTTCGAGAACATTTCGGTGAATATTTGATTATATTTTATAGTTGTTTTTACTAAAAAAAATATTTTTTGAAACGTTAAGGAAAAACAAGTAATGAAAAAATAAAACTCGGGAAAAATCGCTAGCAACACACTTTTATGGAATACGCTACCAAAACCATTAATTTCTGTTGAGAAATTCGATACACCCTATTCACTACAACTAACTTAATATTTGAACCACATGTGTTTTAATATTAATGAAGTAATCAGAAATTTATGTCATGAAAAAATACATTTTTATCAAGTTTCTCAATCGTGCATTACAATCCGAAAACTTAATTAATTTTTAGGGTAAAAATCGCGACGTCTGGCAACGCTGATAGTGGTCGCGAATATCGCGATCCATTCGAACATAATTGTTCTGTCCAACCACACTGCAAAATAATACTTTTACATAAATAGCGGTACCTGGAGCACTTACTGTACTTATCTGTAGTTATGTTATTTCATCGGTTATGTGTGGTTTACGTAAAACATTTCGCTTTCTCTGTATAGCAAATACGTTTCTATCTATGAAATTATAATGTTTATGTTTTACAGTTTCATATACGGATATTAGATTAGGTATGTTTCTATTGCAGTTCATATCTTTTACGGTTGCGCGTTGACATTAGAGCCGTGAGAGGTCAGCAAAATTTGATCACTCAGGACCACATACGTAGGTATTTGTTAATTTTTGTTATCGTAGTTGTGAATATTATAAAGCGAATGAGAATATACTCTGAAGCTAAATAATAGAACGTGAAAAAAGAGAATAAGTAACTAAAATAATTAATTGTTTACTATTGCTATTCGACAAGGAGAATTTTATTCATTGATAACAGTGAAAAAATAAGCACAAATTATGTACAAAAAAAAATTGCGCGTGCAGCACCTTAAATGTGATAGAAATGAAAATTCTTAAAATGATTCAGTAATTGGTTTATTACTATGTGTATGGTGGTCGCGATATTAAGCATCTCGTTTTATCACCGTATATACACCGACTGATCCCAGAATGCGACAAATCGAAACATAATTATTAATAGGTTTATAATTACCTATGTGATTACTCGTGTAACGAAATGTGCTTAAAAACTTAA
The DNA here is from genome assembly GCA_033032175.1 of Saturnia japonica. Classification (NCBI taxonomy): domain Eukaryota; kingdom Metazoa; phylum Arthropoda; class Insecta; order Lepidoptera; family Saturniidae; genus Saturnia; species Saturnia japonica. The sequence continues at coordinate 16,434,780 of CM065309.1, read as the reverse complement.
CAGGTCCTTGAAAGTTTACTCTATACTCGTCCAACTATCGAATCCCCGCCTAAGAAGTTTTCTCGCAGTCAATTGTAAATTGTATTCTACTTTAGAATCCTTAGCAGATTCTAAAGTCCCTCGAATTATATTCCCTTTTTTCACTTGTTGTGTAATCTACTATTATGTTTTTTAGGGTTAAGTAAATTTGATACTGTTTTTTTTGTATATACACACAGATGTTAATTTTAAAAGCTTTATATACGCACTGATTCGGATAAGCCACGAAATAAAATTAATATTATTGCGTATAATCAAAGACGAAAATAAAAAATAATTCTTTATGGGTTTATATCGTTCATTTTCTAGTTAAAATTGTCGGAAATACGTTTACACACGTAAATCGTGGGTTTGCTACGATAATAATAGCCATCTAATGTGGGTATACATTTTATATAATCATGTATTTTATTCTATTATATTGGTTTTGAAATGTTTTGAACTATTGTTTATTTTAGTTTTATTTATTTGATTTTAACGCTAAATGAAATGGTTTAGTTGCAAAAAATGCACGCCGACGTCATCTTCTTCTTAAATGGCAAGTGTGTTTATACACAATTATGGCAAAGTGGATAGAATTTATCAGAATTCAAGCAACGCTTTTATTAGATTATGGCGCTCTTGTTAAAACTGTCGAGGGAGTTTTTGTGGCAACTTAAAATTCATATTTCTAGTTATTGTTTATAATTCATTTCTCTTGTGTTCAATAACCTAACTATATCACGCAAAATGCCACCAATACTACATAATAAAGGACCAAATACGTAAATTAATGTCTTAAAACAAATACACCAAAACATGGAAGATCAAGATCTCGTCAAAAACTCCCACAACGAAGTCATTAAGTGAACTCATAGTCCATAGCAGTGTATCCCAAATTCTGCCAGTTTACGACGCATTTATTAGGTCCTTACATTTGAAATTAGCGTTTTATATGGTAAAAGTAAAATGAAAAAAATATTATGAAATCAATACATTTAATCAATCGAAGTATGTACCATTATTATCTATCAACTTTAGCCATTTTAAAGGTAGTTCATTGATTCCAATGCTGAAAAAATTGTGGGAGCAAGAATCAATAAAATCTTTGAAGGCAGTTTGGATAGCCTCATCGGAATTGAATTTATTTTCCTTACAAGAAATTGTCCAAATTTCGAATAAAGTAGTAATCTGTTGGAGCAATGTCCGGGGAATATGGTGGCTTTCGGAGACATTCCAACCGCAGTTCCTCTAATTTAGCGACCGTCGGTCGTAAAGTATGGGTTCTAGCGTTGTTCTGAAGCAGCAGTGGGATTGTGACATTGACCAGTCTCGGTTGTTTAACGGCTAGCTTTTCCATCATGGTTTCCAATTGTTGACAATACAGATCTGCTGTTATCGTCTGGTCCATCAAACACTTACCAGTACCTTTTTCTGAGACAACTTTCGCTTGGGACAGGATTTGTCCGGTTCTTCTGGGTTCAACCACTGTGATGAGCGTTTCCGATTGTCGTAAAGGATTCATTTTTCGTCACAAGTAAACAATACGATTCAAAATTCCCTCGTTATTGTGACGGTTGAGTAAGGTAATGCAGAAATCATTAGGTGTTTGTTGGCATGCTTCAGTCAATTCATGCGGTACCCATTTCTCGAGCTTTTTCACTTTTCCTGTTTATTACAAGTGATTTTTTTTAAATCACACCGAAGCCTGCCGCTAATTCTGATGTGGTTAGCGAATGATCCGCTTCAACGATCGCCTATGATTCTTCATTTTCAACTAGGGTCTCCGGCCGTCCACGGGGTTTTTGTTTCGTAGGTCAAAATTTCCAGAACGAAAACGTTGGAACCAAAAACGTACCGTGTTTTCTTTTACAGTAGCTTTCCCATACACATAATTAATCTTTCGAGCTGATTCTGCAGCGCTGATGCCACAATAGAACTTATATTCGTAAATAAGGCGATATTTTAAATTTTCTATTTTGTGAAAAGAACGATGTCTAAGAAAAATAAAATGGTGCGAAAACAAATGAATCACTAAATTCGAAACACAAATACACAAGCCTAAATTTGGAATAAATTTGAATTTGGAATTTCTAACCTGACGCCAGATATTTGCGATTAAAGTGACCAGTTCAACAAAACGTCAATTTCATATGTAAGGATCTAATATATAGGTTTAGTATTTTGTTACGGCGCCCTAGACACTGTTTTAATTCGCACTGTATCTTAGGCTTCCTTAATACAGGCATAACCTAGTTTGGCTCTTAGTTAACGCAAAATATGTTTTTGGTAATAAAAATATTTTTATTACTCAAAATATGTGTACAATGATACTAATCAAGCACAGACAACAACGTTTTATTTAAATCTCACAATCTGAGGGTCACGTTCTTTGAAAACTAAAATCGCTTAGGGCGCCGCAAGGGCGCTGCGGCGTAACTGGACTTTGAGAACCCCTGGACAGTAAATGTCATTGCCAAATAATCTTTCATATAAAAATATGATGAAGTTAATAGTATATTGCACTAAAATATTCGTTTATCTAAATCCTATACATTTGTTGTACCTACAAAACTCTACCTGTCAACGAGGGGATTAATATATATTATGCAAGTAATGCTAAATTTTCATTTCAGCGATAAGTGTTCTTTGGATTAATTTGTTATTGAATTAATAAAAACAGTCTGTCATCATTAACTTTCGTATTTTAATCAACGATGAAACGATTATCATTTTGTTTTTACGATTTCGATTACAATTATTGCGTTTAATAATCGATAATTACGATAATTTCTGTTTTTTTTTTTTTTTAAATAAAACATACTTTTATCAATAAAAGAACATAACATTTATTGTCATAAACGAAATCAAATAATGTTGGCTGTGGAAATAATTATGAGAATTAGGAAATTTTAAACGTTTATGGAGAACCAAATAACCTACTGTTGCGTTTCTGCGGTGAGTAGGGTTTCCAGAGCTCTTTAGTATTACAAGAATCTATAGGCAACGGTAGCCACTTACCGATAGTTATGGATGTTTGGCGACAGATTTTGATACTTTTATTGATAAAAGAACATAACATTTATTGCCATAAACGAAATCAAATAATGTTTGCTGTGGAAATAATTATGAGAATTAGGGAATTTTAAACGTTTATTGAGAAAACAACATTTCTAGCTTCTCGGGCGTCAATCTGTTTCTTTTTCAGTTTGATTCAATCCAGCAGTGGAATATAATCTCTCCGATGCTAAGAACGATTGTTTAATTGAATTTTTTTTTTTTTGTTATTTCTTTTATTCTGATTGATTTACATTATGTGCATTTACAAAGTATGTTACATTAATAATAGAAATAAATTCCTTTGAAAATATAAGTCATAAATAATAGCTGGATAATAGACGATTACGGTTCATCGTAAAATGTCAATAATCGTCTATTACAATTAATCGTAATCGTTTGATTACTAATTTTAATGCGGTTTCGGATGTGTTCCAATTAAGACTTTAATTTATCAAACCCACAATTATCGTTACTAGCTTAAACCTCGTGACTCTAAAAAGAAACTTATGACACGTTATTGAAGCAAAATAAGAGCAAATAGTAAAAACAATGTTTAATAACAAGAAAAGAATAATGAATAATTGACCACAGTGATTGACATTGTTGCCCTGAAAGTCACATTAACTTCCGGCTTTCATTATCAGTAAAGAGAATTGTTGAAACGTTACCTGATGTCCTTCGAAAAAAAAACAGACACCAGCACGTATGTACTTGGCTAAACTAACATTTCTATTTTCAACGGCTTAACATATCATATGTAGTGTTGTATGCGTCTTTATTAAATTTATTACACGCATTTTTGACAATCATCTTTAAACTATAATTTGTAAATATGTATATGATTGCATGTTGGAATAAGTTTTATATTATTGAAAATTTGGCACGGGGTAGAATACAGGCAGTATTCAAATTTTCAGTTTCACTGTGTTTTAAGCTGATGAACAAAGTAATAAGGCACGCAATCATCACGTCAGCCTACGACGTATTGGCGATTTTAAACAACAAGAAATCCACAGTTGTAGATTTTACTACAAAAACCATTTCTCAATTGTTCAGGATTCGTCGCAATCCCTTCCTTCGCAGTTTGCCGATAAATGTTACTCAATTCACATTACTGGTAAATGTACGCGAATTCCGAAAAATTTGACAGGTGCTCGAACCCGGGGACATCTAATCTACATTTCGCCAGTCAAATCACTCAACCACCACGACTTTATGAGATATATAAAAGGCATATAAAATATAAACCAAAGCTCAGGCTCGCAACGTTGCATGACAAATTGACTTTTTAGTATTTAATTCTTAGGATGCTTGTCATCGTATAGAATATAATAAAATAGACCAGGAAACTATATTCGTCTACGTATTTCCTTAATTTCGAGGAATAATTTTTATGGTATCATAAACATTTGAAGGTTTTGTCTAAATCATATTGTTATTTAGATCATATTAGATGTATTTAACTATTATATGAAATTCGTGTTCGAATACATTCGTGATTGGTTTGATGGATCAAGGTTGGTTAGTACCACGCCGATTATTAAATGTACTTATATTTAATTGCCCTAAGTTAGTAGCAGTTGCTATACATAACGTAAGAAATAGATATCCTTTATTCTACTTACGTCTCTACGATAATTGTATTAAGAATCTTGGATAACTGTACTTTTCTGGACTGCGAGTCTTGGGCAAATTGATATTTTCCTTTTCTCATAAGTAGTAGACCATGCACTAATATGCACACGAATTGCATGTTAATGATTTATACTTCTCAATATGAAAAGTTGAGTTTTTAAAAAGTAACATAAAACCATATTAATATTATCTATACGAATAAATAAAATTCAATTTAGTTTATAAATACAAACCCTTTTACACGATGTATAAAATCAAACGATACCCAGTACAAAGTCGTGACAGCGCCATCTCTTATGAATACAAAAAGAAACCATGAAAATATTTGATTTATTGATATTATATAATATATCAACTGATTTATACAATAAAATAAAATTGAAGTGTCTGTTTGTAATGTCAAAGCAAAAGTTTTTTTAGTTAATGCATTTGAAAGTATATAAGATACATAAACAAAAAATTTTTTTTTTATTATTTTTGTCTGTCTGTCTGTTTGTTAACAGTTGTTGTTTTTTGTCTAATCTCCGAAATGATTGCACCGATTTTGACGGGACTTTCACTGATAAATAGCTGATGTTATAGGGAGTAACTACTTTCATTTTACAGAAAGAATTAGGGTTCCGCACAAATAAAAAAAAACTGATCATGTTGAATCAATTCGGGCGCTTAAATGGCTTATGCTGAGTAAAACATAACAGATATAGCAAATTAATGTACTACACAATTGTAGACATTAAAAAGACCTACAAAAATGTCAGAGAAACTGTACGTCTATCTTTTAAGGAACACCCACAATAAGCACTTTTGTCTTTAAAATAGCCGGGAGCGGGGGAGTAAAGTTCGCGCGGGCATTCTGTAGTCCACGTGAGCGAAGCCACGAGCACAGCTAGTAATACATAAGGGATAATTTGACACAGATAACAGTCTTCACCTTGTCATTTATCATTTTTGAAACTTAATTTATTTAGTACCTACCTATTTAATGTCCAGTTAGTGAATTGATGTCATCAAGTGGTAAAAACAGTATATTACTATATATAGATTTGTCGATTTTGAAATGACCAATTTACCTTGATGAGGCTTACTATGATTAAACCGATGCCACGTCTCGAAATACACCTTTCTTGACGTGGCGATGAGAGGACTCTTTGTGGATACCGAAGAATTTCAGACGCTCATTGAAAAAAACAAAAAATTTTTTGGGGGGCACTAGAAATTTTTTTATTTGCAAAATGGCCCATGGGCGCAATAAGTTTTACAACCTACGCTTAAGCAAAATAGAGGGATAAGGTTGGGGTGATTATTGCGATCTAAGATATAATATATTAATCGTCTTATCTACAGCAATTACTACAAATAAATCCATATCGCTACAGGTGGTATGTGGTGGTGGTATGGTGATATCATTTATTTATTACCTACCGTGTGGGACGATTACGTTGTCTAAATGTGCAATCGAGGTGATAATCAATGAATTATAATACTTGTTGTTGATACTATAATTTTCAACTTTTATGTTGTTATTAAGTAGCAAACGGGCAAGCAGCCTAACTAATGTTAGTTGTCATTGCATCCTACAGCTATTAATAACCGAATAGGTTGCTATTCCAGAGGATTTGAGTTGGAAAGCCTTATACCTTAAATACCAGTGCGTATTGTAAGCCACAACCTTCGAATCAAAACACATCGGCACGAGCACTATCGTGAAAAATGGAAATGTAAATTGCACGAATCATTAAATGGTGTAGCGGGTGCGCTTCCGTAATCAAATTTTAAGTTCAACCATAGCCACAAGTATTTTGTAGAGATGGGCTGACTGGTCGGTAAAGTCGACTATCCGGCCACTATCGTAGTCGCCGACTAGTCGGCGACTTTTCGGCAAAGAGCGCCGACTGTCCAGCTTCTTACTTTTTATGAATTTCTCAACAAAATGTATGTAGGGGGCATTACATTAAATATAAACCTCGATTGTTTATTAATATTTTTATTTTTTAATCAGACTTACACATTTTGAAATGTAAAGCAAAGCAACCTTACCTTTGGTAATCAGTTTCTAAAATGACTATATTTTGGTTTAACTTTTCTCATCAAGTTTCTAAAGCTAGTATTTTCAATAATTGACAACGGCTGGTTGTCAAGTGCAATCATCTCACCTATCTCAATATTGATATCTCTTGATCTTGAGTCTTTACGTGACCATTGTACAGCAAAACTATCTTCAATATTTCATTGGATTTTCTGACATAACCGGAGTAGGCACTATTGTAGGTAGTTCTGCTTAGATTTGCGACTGGGAGGAGTCGTTTGTGGTCGAACATTTGTTCGTAGAACCTAACTGAGGATCAGGGTTGGATTTCGGTATTTAAAATGGTTGTTCATACTTGTAGTATTTGCTGATTTTCCCTGCCCACCACGAGAAATTATCATTTGACATTGGTGACACTTGACTTTAAGGTAATCATTGTCCAATTGTTCAAAAAAATTCATACACGACACTTTCTTTTTGACATGAAATAAATTTTAATTGAACTCTCACTTTAATGAACAATAATAGTATTATCTTTACACAACAGTCTCGATACGGCACTCGTACGAGGTGGTCGATTCATTTGTGCATAAATAGTTCCCGCGTCTATTGTTCGTGAAACGGGCCGGCTTACGAGCCCGATCCGTGACCGGTAAGCTGATAACAATGCGCATACGTCACAGCTGCGCTAATGGATAGTAATATCGAGCAAACAAATAGTGAAAACATATTAATATTGAATAACGGGACTGAGTTACTGAGTGAAATTGATATGATTGATATAGAGGAAGACCGATTATGTGAAGTTGAACTAACGCAAATGGAGCAAGAACAAGAAACACATGTAAGGCCGATTAAAAGATTGAGAAATGAAGAAGAAAAAGAATGGACGGTGGTTAAAAAAAAGAAAGAAAAAAAGTTAAATGACGGCAATAATGTAATTGAAATGTATATATCCGGAAAAGATACAATACCTAAACAATTTACTTTAGCCAGATTATTCATGACATAAAATTACTGATATAATTAAAGTTAAGTACCTCAATCCATATAGGGTACGAATAGATATCACTAATGAAAGTAGTGCAGAAAAATTAGAGACATGTAAGGAATTTATTGATAAGGGTTGGAGAATTCAGAGAGCTTGGGAAAAAAGTTTATCATATGGCGTAATTAAGGATATAGATCTAGATACAACAGAGGAATTGATGCTAAGCAGTATTGAATGTCCTAATTCTGCGGAATTAATTTCTGTCAATCGTCTCATGCGCCGTAGTGCAAATAAAGAAGGATGGACTCCTAGTGAAACAGTTCGGCTCTGTTTTAAGGGTTCTTATTTACCCGCATATATTCAGGTTGATGGCTTAAGAATAGCAGTGGAACCCTATGTTTTTCCAGTATCACAATGCTCCCGATGTTGGAAAATAGGTCATACAGCAAAAAGATGCCCCTCTGGAAAGATAATATGTCCAAAATGTACTCAAAATCACGCTAACTGTGAAACTACATATTATAAATGCATAAACTGTTCAGGAAAACATATGGCTCTGAATAGATCGTGTCCTGCGTACCTCAAAGAAAAAAGAATCCGAGAATTAATGGAAGAGTATAACTGTACATATAGAAGAGCTTTGACGATATATGTATCACCAAATTTACCTTCACAGGAGGAGATCACGTCATCGGATAATTTTTATAAGCTTCTCTCTGAGCCTACTGATTTCTCTGACACTATATATCAGAATTCACCAACATTTGCGGAAGTTGTAAAAGTAAAAGCTGATATCCACAGACAAAATCAGCGTAAACAAACTCTACAAACTACAAAGAAAACTAAGTTTTTACATGCAAGACCATCTGAGAATCTCTCAGAAAATATTCATGGTGAAGATATTCCTAACTCGCCTCCAACACCAAAAAAAAGGAGTGAAGTTTGAAGAATTATTATTAAGGCTTAAAGAAATTATATTTTTAAGTAAGGATAACATACAATCTAAGGTAAAAAATATTATAAAACTTAGTGTAGAATGGTTGATTTTAGTTGTAGTAGACAATATTGCTGACTGGCCCGTGTTGAATATTATATTAAATTACTTTAATGGATAAAACAAAAGAATAGGTAAGCTGAATATACTACAGTGGAATACTCAAAGTCTCAGAACTAAGCTGATAGCATTAGAAAATATATTAACACAAGAAAAAATCCACATTGCTGCACTCAGTGAAACTTGGTTAGTGCCAGATAGCCAATTAAGGATACGAGATTATAATATTTATCGCAAAGACAGGAATGATGCATATGGAGGGGTTGTGATTCTCACTCATAAATCCATCAAATCGTATCTACAAAGTATTCACTGTTCTAATCCTAGCATAGAAATTATTAGTTTTAAGCTTTATAACTGTGATAAAATTGAAAATATTATTTCTGTATACTGTCCGCCATCTGTGCGCACCTGTCAACGTGACTGGGATCAACTATTTACCTTATTTAACAAGAAAACGCTATTGATGGGTGATTTCAATGGGCATCATAGTAATTGGTCCATTAAAACTGATCAAAGGGGTACTCAAATATTTAATGCCTTGACAGATAGCCAGTTTATTACATTGAATAATGGTCAACATACACGTGTCAAACTAGTTAGTGGTGAATTACAACAGTCTTCTCCTGATATTTCTTTGGCCTCATCTGACATAGCGCTACAATTTCAGTGGGCTATTTTAAATAAAACACTAGGAAGTGATCACCTTATGATAATAATTTCATCCAAATTTGCTAGTAATTTACAAACATTATTAAAAAAAAATTACAAGAAAGCTGATTGGAATAGTTTTACAAAGTTATTGGATTCTCTTTACTTAGATCTAATTCTACCAAAAGATTCACAAAATGCATACGATATCTTTGTAGATTATATGAATATAGCGGCAGAATTACACATTCCATACCTAAAAATTAGTCAAAACCCAGATAGTAAATTTGTACCGAAACCCTATTGGTCGCCAACACTCTCTCAAGCTGTAGCTCAACGACGTTTAGCATTGTCACTATTTACACGAAATCCAACTCCAGAGAACCTTGTAATATTACAACATAAAATACGCATAGCACAACAATTGATACGTGACGCGAAAAGTAAGAGTTGGAATCAGTTTTGTTCTTCACTAGATCAGACTACTTCTGTTTCAACGATGTGGACTAAAATGAGGTGGATTAAAGGTTAAAAATATCCAAACGGTACATTGAAAATGAAAGAGCTTGTGAGCTACTGCATAGTTTGACACCAGATTCTGTACTACTTGATAATCCGATATTTCTATCTCATAATCATAAATTAGAAACTGTGATTACGATTCAAGAACTAGAAAGGTGTATAAAGTCGAAAGATACATGCCCTGGGAGTGATAATATTTCCTACTCCATGATTAAGCATCTGCCAGAAATAGGGAAAATTTTGCTACTGGAATTATATAATCGTTTCTTATTCTCTGGTTTTGTTCCTAAACAGTGGCGCGATATAATTATATTTCCAAAACCAAAACCAGAACGGATCCAAATTCTTCTTCGTCTCTGAGACCCATCTCCATGATGTCTTGTCTCTGTAAAGTTTTTCATGACATTTTAGTCAATAGATTAGAATGGTATATAGAAAAAAATAATTTAATACAAAACAATATCACTGGTTTTAGGAAATGTCGTTCTACATTAGATAACCTTACAAGTTTAGTGGCCAGAATACAAACTGGTTTTGCTAATAGACAATGTACCATTGGATGTTTTATAGATGTGGACAATGCATATAACAATGTGGATTTAAAAAATTTAGTATTAACAATGGATTATCTCAAAATAGGAGCTAAAATATGTTCATATGTTTGGAACTTCTTAAAGGAAAGAAATCTTAAAATTCAATTACAAAATTAATATATTACAAGACGTACTGGCTGTGGATTAGCACAGGGAGATCCTTTATCACCACTACTTTTTAATATCATAACAATAAATCTAAGCAAGGCGATAAGTAATGTTTTCATCTCACAGTATGCTGATGATTTTGTATTATACACTAGATGTATAAATGTATTAGATGAAACACATAAACTGCAATTAGCTTTAAATACTTTTTCTAAATTATTGTTCAACTTAGGTTTAGATATCTCACCTGTTAAAAGTAAAGTTTGCATATTTAAAACAGGTTATAACAGGGAAATTGTTAATATAAAAATTAATAGTACTCCTCTACAGGTTGTTGATAAAGTAAAATATTTAGGTGTATGGTTAGACAGATCTCTCAAATGGTCTACACACATCAGTGTGGTTAAGAATAGCATTTCAAAATTTTTAAACATTTTTAAAATTTTAGTTGGTCCAGGATGGGGTGTTCATCCTATACACTTGAGACGTCTATATATTTCCATTATTCGAAGTAGAATAAATTATGCATGTTTTCTATATAGTGATAGTTGTAAGACACACCTGAAGAAACTAGACTTAATACAGAATCAGGCTATCCGATTAATAGGGGGATTTATAAAGAGTACACCCATACATGTGATGGAGTCGGAACTTCACATACAACCTCTACATATTCGCAGATATTATCTAGCAGGGAAATATTGTCTAAAATTGAAATCATACCAAGATAATGAAGTCATTAGAGTCCTTGATGATTTACATAAGCTTTGTCAAAGTACTTACTGGAGGCGTAAAACTAAACCTTTATTAGTTTTATTACACGAATTTCTTAAAGTAGTACCTATACAATGTAGTAAACAACTAGAAATATTTTCTTTAAACACATGGGTCAGCAATCTGGATTTATCAAACATAGTAAAGCCGCAAATAGAACTGGTTAACAAACCAAAACGGTTGTATAATTCTTGTACTCTGATACAAATTTGTGAACTATATGTATCTCAGAAGTATAGCCACTTTTATAAGATATTTACCGATGGCTCCAAGGATGAAAATGGTGTTGGGGCGGCTCTCTTTGATATACAATCGAAAAATTTCATAAAACTGAAAATAAATCCAAATGTCTCTATTATTTCTGCAGAACTCATCGCTATTGCAGAAGCTATATCATACGCCGACTCGTTCGAATTTGGTAACTATGTTATATTAACTGATTCGATGAGCGCCCTTCAACATTTAATTCTTTGTACATCTAGTAGACGAGGTATACCTATAGCATATACTATTTTGGAAAGTATTCAGAGCTTAGCTAGTAAAAATAAAAATGTAATTTTACAATGGTTGCCATCTCACATCGGGCTTGGGGGTAACGAAGAGGTAGATCGTCTGGCAAGGGAGGCCATCACTAATGGGATTCCTTTTGGATGTCTGCCGTTTTATTCCGAGGTATTTTGTATCGTTAAAAGGCGCTGTATGGATTTGTGGAAGGAATATTTCAACGAGAGATCTCTCAGTAAAGGCATTTGGTATAGAACAATTGAACCTCATCCTCCTCATGTTCCCTGGATCGATAAAGCTGATTGGACGAGGGCTGAAACAGCTACAGCTTTGAGACTCCGTTCTGGACATATTCCACTTAATAAATTTGCCTACTTAATGAAAAAAATACAGTCACCTCGGTGCACTGAATGCGATTATATAGAGGATGCTTATCATATTATGGTGGAATGTGTCCGGAATGAGCAAGAAAGAAAAAACTACTGCTTAGTAATAAATAAAAACTTACGTTCTATTGGGGTCTGTAACAGTATTCTGGCTTCACCTTTGTCGGAAGAAGCCAGGATGCTGTACAGGTTAGTACAAATAGGTATAGATAGAAGATAAAGATGAGTGTATTGTAATAATTATTATGTTTATTATGTGTGTGCTTACCAATAGGGATGGCATGATCGATTTGTGACCAAATCCTTTAATTAAATAAAGATATAAAAAAAAAAATCTACACTACATTTTTTTACTCAAAAACACCTCTGATCTGCACAGAAGCAAAAGTCAACACACAACGTGAATTAAACAAAACCGGTTCCGACAGTCTCGCAGGCGGCAGTTGCAACTTGCGCACGAATCAGCAGTAAACGAAGCGTTACGGAAATCCTCGAAACTGTAATCGGCTTAGTCGACTAGTCGGCCTCTTTACAACCGACTAATCGGCTAGGCTAGTCGGCCAAAGTCACAATCGGCAAAACTCTAGTACATATTTTGTTAAACTCCTCTGCTTCCCACGCATTTTCTTATATCTAACGAGAATAGTTTGTTTGAAATTTAGCAAGATAACAATTTGCATATTATAGGCTAGTAAAGGGTAAACAAGATGTCTCGATAGTGACGTCACACTTTTTTTACAACAAAATGCGAAATAAAAGTGCAATTTATATAAAGTGTCAATAATGTAAATGAAATATTCTTCATTATTACATCATTCTTTATACCAGATTAAGCGAAATGAGTATCTATTATTTTCATGATAGTGGCATTGATATTGTCATATCTTGAAAAAGCTTGCCTGTCACGTAGTCACCATGTACCTACTACTATTTAAATTTTTTTTATCGTCATAGGTTTAGCGTTGTGGCCACAACCTCACCTGATCTTAAGTAACGATGTGGTCCAAGATGGTAGCACGCTAAGTCTAGTGTAAGACTGACTCTCAAATGCAGCTACCGGAAAACACCTATTGGTGAGTGGCAAGAGATTTTCAACTTGAAGGCGGTAGCTAGCCAGGTGGGCATTACCACCATGCTATAGTTTCATCACGATGTTTTCCTTCACTGAAAGCTTAGGCTTATTGCAGGGATTCGACTCACATCGATCGAACAGTAGTGCTATTTTGCAAGAATGTTATAAGACCTCGACAGCTGAATCCGTGCTGCGGTATCAAATTTGTATTCTCTAAAACTCGAAAGTACCGCTGGCGCCACATCCGCGAATGCGGAAATGAAATGAACTGTCAAGTATGAGAATGTTGTCATTAAATATATGGGTTCGGTATTCTATAGGGAAATTCCTGGCTCGATTGTCGAGTTTCAACACCTTCAAAAGTCGAATCCACTTATCATTTTAAAGGAGTCCGTACCTTCAAGAATGTAATGCAATTATCTGTCTTTTGAGAATTACTATTTTACCCGTGTAGTTTAAATGTAGGTAATTTGTTGGTATAATAATAAAAAGAATAACTTGAATAAAATTATGAATAAGTTGTTTGTCAACCTAGGGGAATATGGTGAACATCGATAATATATCTGTACTAATACTAATAATATAATAAAGCGGAAAGTTTTTTTGTATGTTTGTTTAAACACGGTGATCTCTGGAACTACCAGTCGGATTCGAAAAATTATTTTTGTATATGATAGCCAGATTCACGAGGATTAGGTTAGGTTATCTAACATTAGGTACAAGTCCCATCTAACCTTAAATATTTTGTTAAGTAAGTTGGAAGTGGAAGTCCTCCCGAATTACTCTATCCACGTGCGTAGGCGTAATGGTTAATGATACGTAAATAAAATGTTCTAAAAAATATTGGCCCTTAGTATCTATATCTAAAAAAAGTTCGCGATAGCATATGTCTATCTCTTATACTTAAGTCACAATAACGTATTTTGCGATTTTTTCTAATTGAATATTAATCCTTACGAATAAAAGTTGCTTCGTCATAAATATAATTTTATGAAGTTAAACTTTGCCATTATAGCATGTTATTTGGACACATAGCTTAAGAGATAATGAAAAATTAAAATAATTTGTACTTGCGGGAAGTGAGAACAATTAGGATACAAGGGTGCGTTGGCGGCTCAGTGTTGTAAGATAAAATTGACACGGATGAAACCGTGGGGCATAGCTAATTATATTATCTTACTAATATAATAAATGTGAAAATGTATATGTTTGGATGTTTGTTACTCAATCACGCAAAAACGGCTGAAGAGATCTCAATGAAATTTGGCACATAGATAGTCTATGACCTGGAATAACATATAGGGTACTTTTTATCCCGGTAAAAGTTATAGTTTAACCAGTGTTATCCTACAAATATAATAAATGGAAAGTTTGTAGCTTTGTTACTCAATCACACGAAAACGGCTGAACGGATTTAGGTTAAATTTGGCACACAGATAGTTTATGACCTAGAATAATAGACAGGGTACTTTTTATCCTGGTAAAAGTCATAGTTTAACCAGTGTTATCCTACAAATATAATAAATAGAAAGTTTGTAGCTTTGTTACTCAATCACACGAAAACGGCTGAACGGATTTAGGTTAAATTTGGCACACAGATAGTGATATTCAATAATACGCAGACGAAGTCGCGAGTACCACCTAGTAAGTAATAAGTACAGTTATGAAACTGTATACGACATACCGCAGCACTACGCGGCAGTGGAACTTTTACTTTAACTGAGCATAGTGCGGTTTTTACAAGTGTAAAAAACCGGCCAAGTGCGAGTGGGACTTGCGCACCGAGGATTCCGTAATTGTTCAGCTACATTCACATAAATTATTAGGTAGCATCGGCGAGCTCAGAGTGATTAAACAGGGTAGGCAGAAAATTTTAAAAGCTATTAACTTACCAAAAATACTACGTTTTAGTTTTGGTTCATCGCCTTCTCGATTAAATAATGATGTAGGAGTTCAGTTACCGTAATTGTCACTTCAAATATATCCATAGGCCATACATACATTGACTGATTTTATAAACATATCAATTTACAGATATTCGAAATGGCCTTTTAGCATTGATTTAAAATTGGTAATTCAGGTAATATATAAGTCAATGCCTATCGGTGCGTTTGTTTCATGTTCTTTATTTGCAAAATTAAGTAATAGCATCCTAGTCTTCACCTTTATTTTGTATTAATTTTAAATCCGGTGTAAAACGGTCATTCACTATTACTTGTTTGTTTTTTTACTGAAAGATAATTTTGAAAACGCATCATTTTTCATTTTCTCTATCCAGTGTCTAAATTCTGGACACACGGCCAAGTTCGAATAGGATAACACCGGCTAGTGTGTATATTTAAACGAACCTTTTTGAACTACTTTCAGCCCTCCTTATGTCAAAAGCTATTAGACCTGCAAATTTTGAACGTTTAACACCCACGTTGAACACCTAGAATCCCAAACTTCACGAATAAGTTATTAACACGAACAGTTATTGAGTTATTAAGTTCTGAAAAGTAACTGACTGGCTCACTCATCAAAAACCTAGAACTACTTCTAAGTAACTCAGAAACTTGAAATATAGCATCAAGGTAGATCATCAACCATATTATACCAAGCATGCAAAAGAAAAAATCAAAAAACTTAAAAAAAATCGCTACTACAGAACTGCTAACCACTACTTTGAGAGTTTTGACTTTCTGAACTTTTAAGTCCTATTTTTCCGAACATGGTACTGCAAATTACATATATAATTAAAATAAAACTCTCTTGTTTAAAATAACGCTTAATTTTATTTTGTACACAATCACTTTATAGACTTTTTATTCGATACTCCGATACTACAGTGTTAGAGTACCGCTCGCTACTCGACGTTATGTATTACGATTGTTATTTTCAAAGCACAAAGTTGAAGTTGAAGTTCAACTACTCACTAATAGATGGTGTTGTGCAGTTTGTGAAAATAATTGACAGGTGGAGCTGATTTTTATTCTAATATGGTTTTACGAAAAGGTAAACTGGACAAATTTAACTTTACCGTTGGAAAACTATTGTCCCTATACATCAATATATGCCGCGGTCAGTTTACCAACTGCAAATAACAATATAAATTCTTATTAATTATGTAACTACAAGTTTACAATTTTCGGATTTTTTGCTTTACTTGTGCACAAGACACTACTTCTTGCTAAATTTCATGATTGTAGGTCAACTGGAAGTACACTATAGGTTTTTGTTCCCTTTGAAATTGTATAGAAATGAGACTTAATTAAGCTGTATCTTTTGATTGCGTTGACATAGAAATTTAATTTTTTCACAGCTTTAAGGGATTGCAGACCTGAGTTTTTGATATTAATTTCAACTTGATACAATCCACGCACTCCTAAGAAAAAGGGTCTTGACAGACAGACAGACGAACAACGAAGTGATCCTATAAGGGTTCCCTTTTTCCTTTTTGAGGATCGGAACCCTAAAAAGAAAAAGTTGGCCATTGTTTGGTAACAACAGAACTGTATTGTATTATTATTTATCTTCATAATATACACTTAAACTAGCTTGTCCGGCAGACGTTTCTGGCCCTTTCCCTTTCCGGTTGTTGATTGTTGGACCACAGCGCCGGGTGTTCTATTATATTGAAAATACCATATTATCTAATAATCATGAATAAAAAATTGTTCCAGTGTGCTCAAGTGGCCACAAACGTTGTGGAGCAAAAACACCAGGTGTCCAGAGCAAAAAGGAGCCGGGCTCTTGGCAGCAGAGCGTTTAGAGGCAGCACTGTCTGGTTCACTGGCCTCAGCGGTGCCGGAAAGACGAGTATAGCTTTCGCGCTCGAAGCGTATCTTGTATCAAAAGGTAAGGACCACTTGGTAATTATGTTACGGATTTGTATACATATCTATACAATATTCATTTAATCAATAAAACAAGATTGTTTTGTATTACTGTGTTAAATTTGTCAGCTTTCATTTTGAATTGTTAACAAATTAACGAAGTAAAATAATTATATATATATATATAAATTCGCTCATAGCAAATTTCGCTACTACTTACCTCACTGCTTTGTGTTCTCGTAGATATTAAAGTACACGTTTGAAACTGACGCTTGATGCTGATACTTACAGCACGAAGTGAATTCGTTAGGAGCGCGGCTCGTGGCCCTCGCATAAGTTTTCGGGAAGATTACCATCATCATGGAACTATACAAATAGCATGGTTGTAAAACTTTTTATATTACTCACCCTTCTTGCTTATATCACCCTAAAGTTAGAAATCTGTCACCAAACACATTTTGGGTCGTTTCGGCAGGAACCTTAGTCTACATTGGGTAATATTGTGGTCTAAACTATGTAGACGCTGGTTTATAGGTGGAGGTTATACGTATAGCCATAATCCATAAAAAGTATTCAGATAATATTATGCATATTTAAAACTATTTAAATTTAAAAAATATGTCTGAAAATTTGCATAACTAAATAAAAATTCAGCGTCTTTGTTTAAGTATTAATTTTTGTAAATATATTCAGCTGTTTCAGGAACAATAATGCTGAGAACCCGAAATTGTATACAGGTTTTATTCAAGTATTCTGGGCTGTTTCAATAAATTACGAATGATTTTTTTAAACGAAATTAGCACCAATTTGAAATTCTGTAAACTGGTTCTCGTCCGCTACATTAAGCGTTGTTTGTATCGATAAAAAAGTATCCTATGTTATCGTTTTTGTTAACGCTAAAATTTTTGTTGCTTTTAATGGAGACGTAAGTCTGGTAAAATTTTGTTAATTAACAATCGCCTAGCTTATTAAAAAAATCACTTTAAAATTAATTTCCAACGGGAATAAATTATTTGAAGTGTTCAGAATACATCATATTTAAAAAAAAAAAATTAATACTTATAAAAAACATTTTATGTGAAGTACTACTTACTCACTTTAGACACCGCATCCGTATCTCGAAATTGACGCGCGGAGGCATACATTCAGCGTTAAATTAAAATTATAAATAAGTAATAGAGACAGAGTTTCGGGTGGTGGGACGTTTTTGTTGGAAATTTCTTCCACTTTAAGAATCTTTTTCTTAAATTTATTAATTGTTTATAGTTTTTAAAATATTTGTAATAAACTAAATAGCCTTTTATCCATCTTTATTTGTGTATAACTTTTAATAATTTTTATGTACTGAAAAACGGTTTTAAATGTTTAAGACATTTTTCTAGACATAATTTTGAAACGAATGAGCTATCATACATATTTTTACGAGCTTTATCTCTGTTTTTCACCATTTTCAACTTGTGAACTAGAGTAACAATTGTATAAGGTTTTGACTTTGACTGTTGATTATCTATTGAATAAAACAAACACTTTCGTGCTAACCATCTCAACTGTACGACATTTATTTTACCTACGTTTTATGTCTGCCTGGAAGTAGCGCACCTGGCGAAAGAGATTTTTCGTTAATGAATAGAAACACAGCTAAGTGCCGCACTGTTGATAGTAATTTAGATTACCAAGACCGGCATCAACAAATCAAGTACCTCATAACCTGGATTCTTACTTGAAAACTAGACCTGATATTTTAAAACGGATTTACTTCGCCTACCAAATACAAGACAAGTAATTAGATGTTACATTAATTCTACTTACCTACTTATTATTACTTCGGTATAAACGGTTACTATGTCCTCGTTTTTTGAATAAAAAGTACCTAGTTTTTTTTTAAAATAATTACGGTTAAATTAATTACAGTTTTTTTATATGCAAGTTTAATAACGTTAAATGAACAACATATTATGAACAATCTTATGTTCGTTAAAATTCACTTGATTGTGTTATACTGAACATTATAATATTGATTTTTTATAACATTGAATGATTTTATTTAACTTATGGTATTATAACAGCTGGTAGTTAGCTCACGCGTAGTCAGTATTGTTATAATGTTGATGTTTTTAAAGTCATAACACCTGTAAATAATACTCGTGTTGTTTATTACTATGTATGGTTGATATAAAATGTAATAACTGATCTATGCAATTTAATGTACATTCAGGTTTTTTATTGTTCAGGTGTATAACAACAATATTTGTTGTTTGTGTTCTATTGTTTTTATAGGTCTTATTTATACATCATTACTACGACCTCTTGGTCATTAGTTCATATTTATTATCGGTGATTATTGTTATTCTTAGAGAGAATATGATTTTTTTTTATTGCTCCACAATACAATGTTTTCCATTCTTTATAGTCTTGGTTTATATCACTTTTTGTTTCACACGGTTATCCTGGTTAGACAACTGGCTCCTTCTTGGCGCTGTCGGAACATACGAAACATAATTTTGGATATCCACTATCTAATATAGGTACTTTATTATAGGAAACCATGGAAGTAGAGGACATTGACCTTACAGGCCTGGAATAAATTGTTAGATTTTATCGCCTCATAAAAGTATTTAAAACATCGCTTATATTCATAAATACGTGCCTCTAGGTCACAGGTTTGTTATGAATAATGATTATAACGTTCAATATTTAAGGTTAATTTATGTTTTATGTGCTCTATTTTAGGAAACTTAATTTTGAAGGGGAATCGCATTATTTGGTTCTTAAGAACCCGTGGAGGTGTCAAGTTGAAATGAATATAAAATACTCAGGTCTGCAACA
This sequence comes from Saturnia japonica, assembly GCA_033032175.1. Classification (NCBI taxonomy): domain Eukaryota; kingdom Metazoa; phylum Arthropoda; class Insecta; order Lepidoptera; family Saturniidae; genus Saturnia; species Saturnia japonica. The sequence goes on along the minus strand of CM065309.1, from coordinate 16,414,745 downwards.
ACCACTAGGAACTGTGAAAAAATCAAACTTCTAAGTCAACGCAATCGAAAGATACGGCTGTTTATGCCGCATATTTTGACACTCTCAGGGGAATCATAACCTGTAGGGTACTTCCCTTTGACCTAGAATCATTAAATTTGGCAAGATGCAATATCTAATAGCACAAGTAATAAGAAAACATTCTCCGTGAATTTGTAGGTACATCACACAAAAAACTAGTTGAAAATTCGGTAATACTTAAATAATAAAATAATTTTGGTTTCCAATTTTGGTATGAACTGATACGACTCGCACTTGGCCGTTATATTTTTACAGTATATGTATAGGTATATTGTTTACAATTTTTATAATATGCAGTTGATATACAGTGAGGGAGTCACTTCCAGGTATCACCATTATTCTCGTAATGATCCATCCAGTAATAATTCTTTCGACAATGAAACTTCGATTTACGATTCTTGATCTTATTATCCGAAAAACTTATTGTTGATAATTTAGCAAATATAGAGCTATCTTTAATTGTAAGGATCTACTATGCAAACCCCTAGCTACAGAGATCTTACGTATAGTGAAGCGTGTTTGCTCGACCATGTGGAAAAAACACATAGATGAGAGCTCTTTAGATAGGGGTATTTGGTATAGAACATTTGAAGGCAAGTTGTGGAAGACTCCCTGGTTTGATAGTGCCAGGATTTCCAGAAGGGAACATAGGAGAAGTCAATATTATTTATAATTTATAAATTTGTCTTTTTGATCCCTAAATTTAAATAACTTTTCCAATTTTATCGAATAAGTTGACTTCTCCTGTGAGGCTTGCATAGTCATCAAGGATGTACTGATGCCTCGTTAAAATAAAAGATTAAAAAAACTTACTCCGGTCCTCTTTGACTACCTACTTCTATTATATAAAAAGAATGCTCTCTATTTTATCAATAGGTATTCCTGCTTACGGATTAGACGGTGACAATATCAGGACTGGTCTGAACAAGAATCTCGGCTTTACAAAGGAAGACCGCGAGGAGAATATCAGAAGAGTAGCTGAGGTGGCCAAGCTGTTCGCAGACAGTGGCGTTGTTTGTCTCTGTAGTTTCGTATCGCCCTTTGCTGAGGTAAACATAATGATTTGATTGTATAGGATTTTCAACAAATAATATTTTTATAATAATAGGTACTACTTCTAATACTATCTACTCTATTTTACAATTTATCGTAAGTTTTCTCGTAAGTATGTGTTATATTACTAATCAGGCATAAAAATAAAAACAACTTTTTAGATAAACCTCATTCATAATTGTAGGTTGACTTAAGGGCGGGCGGTCTTTAGCAGCCCGACTGGTGGAATATATAGATCCACCCAATAGAAGATTGCGTCGCGGCTAAATAACCTCGTGTTGTGTTCCTGCAGCGAGTAGGGTTTCCAGAGCTCCTTGGGGTAGGGAGGTCAAGGTCGGCAACCCGCTATTGAGAAGCGTCCATAGGTCAGCTATTAGGCGGGCTGTATGCTTACTTGCCAGCTTTGCAGTATATTAAAAAAACTATATTTTTTAGTTTGTATTAAATCCTGTTTGGAAACTAAGTGACGTATCATGGTGCCCTTGCTTACTCACCACGGCGCTCCATCTTTTGGGAACCATTGAATTAAATAGACTCGATACATGTCCGATTTAAAATAGTTATGGCGTGTTTTTATTTTTCGTATTATTCATACTTTCCATATTTTTTTATATTTTACAAACAAATTATTCATAATTTGTTGTTATCATTAATTATTATTAATATATATTATATTAATGATAATTATACTTTATCACATTCATTAAGCAAATGAGTCATTTTAAAATTATCACTAATTCGTTTAGCCGACGAACACTCATTATATTGACGTGTTGTGGTTGTTTTTATCTGTGTACTATTTATTGATTATTGTGATAAGTGCGATAAATTATTTCCCGGTTTCTAAATCAGGTTTTAGAAATTTTATGCAGAATAGTATTAGGTCCTTACATATGAAATTAGCGTTTTATATGGTAAAAGTAAAATGAAAAAAATATTATGAAATTATACATTTAATCAATCGAGAAGTATGTACCATTATTATCTATGCACTTTCGCCAATTTAAAGTTAGTTCATTGATTCCAATGCTGAAAAAATTGTGGAAGCAAGAATCAGTAAAATCTTTGAAGGCAGTTTGGACAGCCTCATGGGAATTGAATTTATTTTCCTCACAAGAAATTGTCCAAATTCCGAATAAAATGGTAATCTGTTGGAGCAATGTCCGGGGAATATGGTGGGTTTCGGAGACATTCCAACCGCAGTTCCTCTAATTTAGCAACCGTCGATCGTAAAGTATGGGGTCTAGCGATGTTCTGAAGCAGCAGTGGGCTTGAGTCATTGACCAGTCTCGGTTGTTTAACGGCTAGCTTTTCCATCATGGCTTGCAATTGTTGACAATACAAATCTGCCGTTATCGTCTGGACAGATCTTATGTAGCTGTAGTGTATGACACCAGCACTGGTCCAACAAACACTCACCAGTACCTTTTTCTGAGACGACTTTCGCTTGGGACAGGATTTGGCCGGTTCTCCTGGGTTCAACCACTGATGAGTGTTTCAGATTGTCGTAAAGGATCCATTATTCGTTACAAGTAACAAAACGATTCAAAATTTCCTCGTTACTGTGACGGTTGAGTAATGTAATGCAGAACTCAATAGGTGTTTGTTGGCGTGATTCAGTCAATTCATGCAGTACCCATTTCACTTTTCCTGTTTGTTTCAAGTGAACAACTTTTTATCACTCACATCGAAGCCTGCCGCTAACTCTGATGTGGTTTGCGAGTGATCCGCTTCAACGATCACCTTTGATTCTTCATTTTCAACTAGGGTCTTCGGCCATCCACGGTGTTTGTTTCGTAGGTAAAAATTTCCAGAACGAAAACGTTGGAAACAAAAACGTAGCGTTTTTTTTACAGTAGCTTTTCCATACATATCAATAATCTTTCGAGCTGATTCTGCAGCGCTGATGTCACAACAGAACTTATATTCGTAAATAAGGCGATATTTGAATTTTTCTGTTTTGTGAAAAGAACGATGTCAAAGAAAAATAAAATGGTGCGAAAACAAATCAATCACTAAATTCGAAACAAAAAATACACAAGGCTAAATTTGGAATAAATTTGAATTTGGAATTTTTAACCAGACGCCAGATATTTGAGATCAAAGTGACCAGTTCAACAAAACGCCAATTTCATATGTAAGGACCTAATATTTTGAACTTGAAATTTAAAAACTATAAAGTTAGTTAAAGGGAGTTCCTTCTTGTCCTTTTTGTAAAATGTTAAAGAACATATCACTTTGATCAAAAGTTTTAGGACTTTATTCATATAAGTAATCGAAAATACAAGTTTATTCCTTAAAATCGATATTTTCCCTTCAAAGTACTAGCCATCGTGTGCAACGCCAACCATCAGCTCTTGATCCAATCGTTGAAACATTGCTACTAGCAGCCTACTCAGTTTTTGGATGTTCATCAGAGCCTTCGATTCTTTCATGTGCGTTTTGTCACACTCGACCGACACAAGACCACGTCTGAGGCGTTCGTGCCATCGAAAGACATTTTATCTTGGAAGAATATCGTTTCTGTAATACTTGTCCAACATTTCCAAGGTCAGTAGATAGTTAAATGCGTTTTTATGCAAACTCTTTGATGCACAGTTGATGCAATTTCCAAACTTATAAAAAATCTAACACACGTACAAAGGTAGATTGTACCCAGTACAGCATAAGTTTTACAACAGCTGTCAAATCATTACGCTGAAATTTAAATCAAGTGTCAATGACAGATGTGGTAACCTAACAAAAATAATTAAAAAATACAATCGAGTGTACTGACAGAGTCACACGGTGGCCGGTCCTAAAACTTTTTGATCAGTGTATGTATTTTTTATAGACACTAGTACATAAATTAAGGCAGTGCTAGCACGTCAGTTTCGCAACACTAACATAATAAGAATTAGATACATAGAACCACCTACTGATAAAGAATCGATGTTAAATTATTACGACTCATTAATTTCGAAAGTCTATAAAATAAAACTCTTCCACAGATTTCAGAGCTGAGTATATAGTTATATAGTGGTTTGACAGAGAAAAAAAAAGAGAGATAGGGGAGGAATTGTAAAACAAAGAACAACACCGTTTATTCCCCACATATTTAACGATTGTTGCCTATAAAAGTTGTAATAAAGTATCGTTACTCAATTAGTAACCAATTTAATAATGATTAATTTAAGAAGGTTCGATTATAAAAGCATCCCTACTACACCTATTATTGCCATAAACCAGCAATACACGCGTTGCTGTATTATACGGGATTTACACGAGTCGATTTAAGACGCACGGCTAGGTTACACGGGCCCACGGCGAAATCGACCATGTAAATAGTAAATCACTAGGCCGTAAGAGACTTAGCGCTGAGTAAATTCTTAGCGAAGTTTGAGCTAAGCTAAGACTGAGTACGCTCTATAGATTTCATCCTAAAATCGCAAATCTCAAAGTACAGTTTCGACTTATGCAGTGTGGCGACAATCCGCATGCGGCGGGTGACTTTAATCGAAGGTTGATAATGGTTACTTGCAATCGCAACTCGGAGGCGATCACCCTTCGCATGAGAATCGCTCTTTTTTCTTGATTTTTTTTTTCTATTATCAATCCTTGAAGAATTTATTTAGTAAGTTTTCCAAAAGATTTGTTCTAATCAAATTTTTCGAAGCTTAGTCGCCTGCCATTTCAGTCAAACTCTGTAAAAAGGGTAGGTGCGGCTTTATGAGGTGATTTGGCAAACGATAACTCGCACGGTGAAAAGCAACCCGTGTAAATCCCTCTTTACGGTTTGAAGAGTGGTTGGCAACATGCGAGCCGTTCCAGATTAATCCTTAGGACTCCCAACCTATTAACTGGCCCCGGTTAGGACTGCTGAGATGAGTTATAAATAGCTGTAGGCTGCTGGTTACTTATTATCAAATGAACTGCATGCCTATTCGTGAACTGTACAAAAAAGCTTTCTTTTACTAGGTATAGTTTTGGGTATTTATTTTGAAAACCTTTTAAATAATCATACTTATACTCCGTATCAATTATAATTATACTACATCTATGATTATAATTATTAATAAACAAACATAATATAATTTGTTATGTTTACGGGTTGTGTATCTTTTTTTTAAAATTAAACTGTTTATCTTTATACATAAGTGGGTCGTGTGTTATTGTCCTACAATTATTGTTTATTTCGTTCAATAAGATAGCCAGTTATGAAATTGGATTAATTCCGGGTTAAGTTTAATTGATAATGATCATAATATTATGTTTATATTTCTTCGCAATTGCTAATAAAAATAGTTCACACTTATCGCGAATTCATTTGAAACCATACCTAGTTAGTAACCAACTAGCTGGCCTGGTAGACATTGTTCTGTTCTTTCAAATAGTCACTAACCTATTAAATTTACCGAGTAACTTTGAATTTTTTTTTCCCAAAAAATATTATTCGAAATATTACTAACATTAAAAAAATTATTAGCCAAATCAGTCCAGCAATTAAGTTTTTTTTTTATATAGATGCTCAATATCTGTTCATAAATTTTACTGTAATTTATTAAAACTTAGATTTTTAGAGGAAGTGCTAAAATATGTCGAAAACAAAGACTCAGTTTATAATATGTATATTAAACTAATTAAATATTTAAGTGGTACCTAGATGTAATTAAAAATATATTTATATGTAAATATATTTGTATTTATATGAAACCTGGGAAATAGAAACGGAAATCAGAAAAAAGTGCATTTAAATTGAACGACACTGAACAAGGTTGCAAATATTACATGCTTTATTTTGGGATAAGAATCTATCGATATATAGATTAAGTTTACACGGCTTAAATAATAATATTAAACTGTGGGGTTAATATTTTCTGTTATACTTTTTTATAGGATCGTGAAGTTGCGCGCCGGATACACACAGATTCTGATTTGCCATTTTTCGAAGTTTTCATCGACACACCGTTGGAGGTTTGTGAACAGAGAGACACCAAGGGTCTTTATAAAAAAGCCAGGGAAGGACAAATAAAGGTATGATTTTTGAGAAACCGTGATTTTATAATTTAAGTATGAATTTATTCATGAAACTCGCACGTCGAAATGAAATGGTTAGTTTCATGAGATCGATGGCAAATTGCGGTATTCATCACAATATATACGAAGCGAATATAGTTCAATGATTTATATGGAAATTATTAAGCTTAATTTTTTCAATTTATTATTTATAGTTTACTTGTAAAATATACACTCCAAAAATGACTCCATTTTAGCCAAGTTTTGCAGTTTTACCAATACAAAACATAGCCTGCTTTTGAAAATTAGTTTTCAATCAGATCGTTAATTTAAATAAGTACATATAATAGCAACTTTAATGTATATAGTAAAAACAAAACGTACTATGTCTACTGTGGAGAATTAAGGAATAATGGCTTAAGTGCTAGCGTGTACTGACATCGCGTCGATCGACGTGAGTTCGAATCCCTGCAATGAGCCCGAGCTTTCGATGGAGGATAATATCGTAATGAAACCATAGCATGGTGTTACAGCTTTTTAATGTCAACCCTCAATTGAAAATCTATTAAACGCTAAAACGATTTAAAAAACAATTATAATCTCAAAAATATTATTCCCGAATGAAAATTAAACAAAAATCTGCCAAAAACATTTGTATGATATTTTAATTAGTCATAGTAATTAAAATAAATTATTCATTGTATACAAATTAAAATGGGTGTTCTTTTTCTAGAAGCTTCTACAGTAACGTTGAGTTCCGAGTTTTTTGTGAAACAGCTTCGCAGTTTGTTCATTAGCTGAAGTTGTAAATCAGTTTCATTAATGCAAATATTTCTGATACTCATACAATGTAATTAAACTTAACTAAGGTAATATGAACAATTAACATATTTAATAGTTCCGCCAGCTGGTAACAACAGTCGCTGTTTTATTTGTACAAGATTGTAAAATAAAAATTTAATATTTATCTCGTGTAACTTCATGAGTTTTAATATTTATGGTTACTTTCCGTACGACTTGTATTATTCGTGTTTTTACTTGAGCCAAATAATAGATTTATTTCCTACCTACCTACGATTTACGTATTTTTAATCACATAATTTGTGTGGGCATACTTTGAAATGTGTTAAAGATGATAGATACAATCCTACTAATATAATAAATTTGAAAGTGTGTATGTTTGGATGTTTGTTACTTGATCACTCTAACGATTATTTATAAAAATAGTTTACATTTTTTTTTATATTGCGAGTATGTAAAATAAAATGAACAAGGCAAAACAAATTACATTTTTTTTTACCGACTTCAATAAAAGGAGGAGGAGGTTCTCAATTCGATTGTTTATATTTAATTAATGGGATGTTCACGCATCACGCAACTTTATTTATGAACCGATTTTTGATGATTGTTTTTTCCTTGGAAAGGGGATGCCTCGAGGGTGGTCCGGTCCCATTTTAATTTCAGTGGCATTGGACTTCAACTTCGAAGATACTCCAGGAAGCTCCTCAAAAACGTTGAAGTTGATTTTCTTTTTCTGTTATATTTTGTTTAAAATATACATCACACTCGGTGAACGCAACATAGATATTAAACGAAATATAGTTTCATTATATTAAATGGCAACCAGAGATTTTGCTATTGTTTTTCTAAATTTCGAATATTTTCTGCGGTGATTGGATTAAAGTTTGTTAGTTAAGAAATAAATTGATAAGTATTAGAACTTAAGTTTTAACTGATATTAATTAATAATTCTGAATTGTTTGATACTTTACAACCGTATATACACGTTGCGATAGAAAAGCGATCGAAAACACGGTCGGCGCGGGCGCGTCTAGGCGTCCTTTCATGATCAGTCGGTTAAGTTATAGGGCATGAAAGTTATAAATTCTTTAGTATGAGTAGAACGTCTTGAAATAACTTATTTCGTAACGTTATATCACAGGTGATAATTCACCACCAGTTATATTTTACATGTGAATAATCACAATACACTGATCTGCGGCGGGGAAAGGCGGCGACAAGTTGACCGTAGGTGAATAAACGATTGTTTTCATAATAATATGCAAGCCAAGTTTAATAACGTTTTATATTTGTTTTTAAGGCATTCGAGTGGAAAAAAATCTAAAAAATATTGAAATAATATCGTTTTTTTCGTCTCGCATTTTTAATTTTGGACCGATAATTATTGTTTTAATATTGATGATTAAGCAGTTTTTAAATGTTTTTATTAATTAAAAAAAGAGATTTAAATTGAAACTTTTTTAAATAAATTTTTGATGTTGCATTTTGACTTATTTTGAAAAAAAGCTAAAAAATATAACTCAAAAATGGTTCACTTTTGCATAATGCATATGGCGGTTAACATTATCGCAAATAGTCACCACTATCACCTAACGGGAATACGTCCATTACCAATAACCCTGTATAGGTACAAACTAACGTTGACTAAAGTTTCGGATTCGCCCGGGTATATCCGACCCGGAATTTTCAACTGTCAAGTATGTACCTACCTAGTTATGAGCTGTTTCTTCGCTATTTCATGTTTACCCGACCGCTGGCCTTTGATTCTTATTAGCCCATATTTGATTCTATAATGAAATATTTTTTGACGATGTATTACAGCGGCGACGACAAACTCTTAAAAATAATTTAATATGAATGAGTAAGCGAGTTGAATGCAGAGCTAAGGAATTGGATATGTAACCTAATTAGAATTATTGCTGTCGATGATGAGCATGTCGATAAATTACAACGTTGTTTTAAATTAAATATTTACATCTTGGTTAACATAATAAAAAAACAAGGTAGGTACTTAATAATTTATCAGGTGTTTTTTTATGAATTATTTCACACAGAGACATCACACTGAAAAAATAAATAATTAAAATTGAATCATGCATATTTCGCTGTTTCTCGTGGTTGGCGATGAACAAAAACATGTTTGTTGTAAAAGAACTTGTGGGACTCTGATCAGTCATTTAAAAAAAAAAAAAAAAAAAATAAGACGGTGTCGCAACTTGAGCATTAATGCGATCAGTAAGCTTACGATAGTTGTCACAGACGGCTCTCACATCATCACTACACTCTACAGTAAGGGCGTGTGAGGCAAGGTGTTCGGACGGCGGAGAGAGATGCTCACTCGTCACTTGACGCACAGTGGCCCAGAATTTGAGGTCAAATGTGTGTCCACAATTTTAAATTTTCAAATAGTCAGCAGCATTCTTGCTGACAAAAGAAAAAAAGTTTATATTCACAAAGCATTAAGTACGGTCTCATTTTGGCCAAGTGGTCGTAAACGCAACTGCTATGATCGAGGTCCTGGGTTCGATTCTCAGGTCGAGCGAAGTGTTGTTGTGGTTTTAATGGCAATAGGTTCGTCCCCTATTACATGGAACCTAAAAAACACACGGCGAACTGTGGGTGTACATTAGTACACCTCTACATAACCCTTCGGGAATACAGGCGTATGGCATGTTATGTATTTTTTTAACATCCAAATCATTTAATTCGTATTTAAAATTATAATGAGTTTTTATTTCTTCGTTGCCCCCAGGATTTGCCCCATTCAATCTTTAAATTCGGCAAATAACCCATACAACTTTACTACGAAGATCGTGTGTGTATTTTGAACCAAAAAATAAAAAATTAAGTGTATTTTCTGCTAGCTGTGTATTTTTTAAACAATTTGCATTCATGACGTATCTTAATTAACGTTGGTAACAGGTGATGATAAAAGTCGTTTCAAGTAATTGGTTAATAACGTTAGATTATCTCTGTCAATTATATTTATACGTGTTTATTATTATTAGTTTGCTTTCGGGGCACTTTAAAGCCGACTAAGCCACAAGCGGAATGCCTGTCTGTCAATTAAAGCCTTATGTGTATTTACGCATTTACCATATTTTTTTCTAAATGTTCTTCTAGACTTGTCGCCACATAAACCACTTGCCAGTATTAAAGTTGATAATGTTATTATGCTTTCGTAGTGTTTTCTAATATACAAAGTGGGCCCAATTACATGGTAGCTCCGTTGTTACAATTATTATCTAGGGAGTTTTCGGGACATCTCGAAATATATATTTCCAGTTTATATTTATAATGTATTTTAATAACCAAACTATATCATGCAAAATGCCGCCAATATTACATAATATTATAGGGTCAACAAACCTAAGATAATTTTAATGAAAAAAAAAAAAAACTACAAGATCACAGCTCAAGATCCCGCCAAAAACTTTAATTTACCATTTTACTAATATAATGAAAACATATGTACCCGATAAAATAATTTGTTGGTTGACAGTGAAAATTCTAAGAATAAATAAATGGCTCCTGGAACACTTCCATACCCGGGTTGGTTGCTGGATAAATCACATTCATTTGTTTGGTGGAATAAAACACTTTTAATACATACCCAACATTAATACTTGTAAATTATTGGTAATGCTATAAACGATTTAAATTTTTTATTCATTTTGCAGTGGAACCCGAACTATTTCTACGATACCTCGTAATATATACAATTACAGTGTAAACTCTTTATAACGAAACTCAAGGGACTGAGCATTTTTTATCGTTATAGAGAGTTATCGTTATATGGAGTGAACAAAAAAACAACCAAATTAACAAGAATTTTTAATATGTATGTCTTAGATAATAAATGCTTATAAATTATTGTTTACACATATAGTCTGATAACGTGATAACTTTGTCTAACGTTTTTTGCTATACCAGTACTTGTTTTGTATTATTTTATGTATTCTATTCATATCTTCTTCTATCAAAATTTTTCGTCAACACTAATCGCTTTCCGTTTACTGGCCATGTTAACAGTTTCAAAGTAGGTTTACGACTGATAATACGATAGGTACCCAATATGCTTGGTCGAAGACCATCACTTCCGAGAAAACAATGCGTCATACTGCACGTGTTCAAGGCAATTAAGGATAACAAAAGTTAGACCGACCTCGGATGTTTCGGAGCTTCAAAGTCTTTTGTTACCTGATTACATAACATAAACAATAATACCGATAATAAATATTTACTGTCTAAAAATATGAACACATTTCTTCGTAATAGAGAATGGCGTATCGCTATAAAGAGTGTTTCAATATGTGGGTTTTAACGCAAACCAACCAAGTTGGGCTCACTTCAACGTTATAGGTAGTTTATCGTTATAAAGGATAACGTTATAAAGAGTTTACACTGTAATAAAATTGTACTGTCTGTTTGTAATGTCAAAATAATAGTTTTTTTTTTACTAAACGCATATGTAAGTATATACGGTACTCATAACAAAATACCTTTTTTTTATTTTTGTCTGTCTGTTTGTTTGTTCCGGGTAATCTCCGAAACGATTGGACCGAGTTTGATGGGACTTCCACTGGCAGATTGCTGATGTTATAAGGAGTAACTTAAAATAAGAGTTAGGGTTCCGCTCAAATAAAAAGATCTGGTCAACTATAAGAGTAAACTTTAAGAGATAAAGAGATATGATAATAAGAAGACATTTAAAATTAAGACATAAATTAGGTCTCAGATTAGGATTAAAAATAAAATTACATGTAAATTAAAGTTAAGTTTTTAAAACACAATTTAGTGACAAATAATTCTAAGTTTTTGTATTTATTGTGAAAGTTTCCTAAACTCAACAATGTACAATCTAAATGTGCAGTAAAGAATAATAATCGAAATATTGATCGTACTTATTAAAACTATGTAATAATTTCAATTAATTCTGATTTTAGGGTTTCACGGGAATAACACAAGAATATGAGCGTCCCGAAGTTCCAGAGTTGGTCATTCAGACTGTTGGGCATTCTATCGAAGAATCGACTATGGATGTCATTAAATTGCTTGAATCAGAGGTAGGTGTATATCGACAGTTTTTTAAGGTATGTAAATAGCAAACAGGTGATGATTCATAACCAACTTCGGACTACAGTTTTCACTTATGTTACTCCTGAGGACTACGATGGAGCGTCTAGTGTTACTAACATTGATTAAAATACAATTGTATGACTCAGACATTTTGCACGGTATTTATTTAAGTCTCGGATTTACATAGTTTATACCCGCGGAGATTCAGCAAAGCAATGGTGTTATTCATGGTATTTTTGGTGGAATATTGGTCTTTCATGCAACGATTTTTATATTTATTCATAAACTTGCGTTATTTGACCCTACATTGTGTATACTGGTGGCATTTTGTATCATATAGTTTGTTTATTTTGTACAAGTGTAATTAATGAATTGGAAACAATAACATGAATTCTCAGTTTTTCAAGACTCTCTGAAAAGTTCTAATAAAGGAGGCCACCGATTAGAAAATAGTACGAAGTCAGGCCTAAAGGACATGCCAATGCCCTTAACAATAAAAAAGTTGTGTATAAGCATAGATAAACACGTAATTATCTACTACCAAATGTACTATCTGTCATAATGTAGAAAATTCATAGTTCTTTTTCTTTTTATTTAATGCTAATGTGTCATAAACAATTCTGCCAATGTCACATGGGTAGAATATTTTTATTTAAATTCTATACAACGCTCTAATAAGATGGTAACTTTCATGGTAGCTTTTGTGGTAACTCAAAAGTTATATTTTAATTAATTTCCCTTGTGCATAATAAGCTTCTATTATACACAAAATACCACCAATATTACAAAAATATAGAGAGTACCTAAAATAATGTAAATGAAAATTAATGTAAAATAAACACCACTACATGACAGATTAAGATCCCGCCAAAAACAAACAACAAAGAGGATGATAATGTTTGAAGCCATCATGATTGGATCTTGTGTTTAGGCATTCCATCTATTACTTTCATTAATAATACAGTATTTGTTTACTCCATTTTAAAAGAAAGAATGGAGAGAATGAATGTATGAAGGAGAATGAACCCACTCTAGTCTCAAATGCACCTCGACGTTCCGTCAGTCAATAGTTCATTTACATTTGTAAACTTTGTTACATAAACATATTTATTATTTGTACAAGTGTAAGTACTAATACAATATAAGTGTAAGTGTATTGATGTTGCGGGTTTGTAGAAATAATGCGACAAGATTTATTTTAAGGTGAACAATGGTTAGAGTCACGTCTGTGCGCTAGCATTTACAAGGACGACTGAAAAATATTGTATTTTTCTTATCATGTCTCGCAAGCACCCTCGCCCTCTCCGATCTCGAGTGCGTTCACCGCTTTTGCCCTCCTCTTTGTTAAATAATAAAAATAAATATAATAATATGTATAATGCATCGCCTTCAATCGATAATATGTTATACTGTTTATTTATAATTATCTTAATCTATACAATTGATAAAATTGAAGTGTATGTTTGTAATGTCAAAATAACAGCTTTTTACTAAATGCATATGAAAGTATATACGATACCTAAAACAAAAAACTTTTTCTTTATTTTTCTCTGTCTGTCTATTTGTTCCGGGTAATCTCCGAAACGGTTGAACCGATTTTGACGGGACTTTCACTGATAGATAGCTGATATTATAGGGAATAATAACTTAGGCTACTTTTATTTTAGAACTCTACCGCACAAATAAAAAAAAACTGGTCATGGTCAGTCAATTCGGGCGCTTAAATGACTTACGCTGAGTAAACCACAAGAGATATAACAAATTAATGTACTACATAATTGTAGGCATTAAAAAGACCTACAAAAAAGTCAGGGAGAGTATATGTCTATCTTCTAAGGAACACCCACAATAGGCATTTTTGTCTTTAAAATAGCCAGGAGCGGGGGAGCAAGATTCGCGCGGGCATTCTGTAGTTCACATGAGCGAAGCCACGGACACAGCTAGTTGTACATAAAAAATAAGTTATTACAATTTAATCATATTGTATAAAAGGTTTGTAGGAGGGTTTTCATAGTTTTCAAATACTGTCCGATATCCGCATTTGTGTTAGGGCCCTCCCTACCAGTAGGTGTATGAATGACAACTATGAAACTCATAATAAATTCACAGAAATAATTATATTTATTTTTGTTCCTGATATAAATTTTTCTGGTACGAGTACAGCGACAGTAATACAGCGATCGGTTCCATATCAGAGCTCTGGGGAGGTGACATATCATTATGTTCGAGAATGTATTCATATAAAATTAATAAAATAAGTGAATAAAACTAACTAACTAACCCTTTAAACGAAAATTAGATCATATAATTGCAAACGAGTCATAATTTTTTGTCACCGGTATAACTCATAAAACCCGTTAAATAACAGGGACGATTGAATCATACTTGAAAGTGATAATTTTTTTAATCAATTACTTGAATCATTTCTTTGTGCCGCTTTCAATTTAAATTTATTTTTAATATTTTCAAGGCTATTATCCCACGCTTCGAGAGTCACTCTTCAAGCGTCGAGGAATTGTTCGTTTACGGCAATAGGCTCTCGAGTGCGATCGAAGAAGCCGCTAGACTTCCGCAGATTGAAATCACGCCACTGGATCTTCAATGGGTTCAGGTAATAATTCTTTATTTATGCATAATTCACGTACATAAACTAATGTTAAATTTTATTCTTCTTAGGACCGATTTTTCAATCAACAGATACGTAACTTTATTTCATGAATAATTTTTTAGTTTGACAGGTTTTCCATGTCAAGTTGAAAAATTATTTCTCAAATAAAATTATCTGTTGATTGAAGAATTGGTTCATTTGTCTGGCCTGAAGCATTATAAACAGTTGAATTATATGGGTATAAAAAAGTTGGCCGCCACGGGACGTCCGAAGATATCGATGGATGCGTGCGGGAGCTGGACAAGCTGGCCTGGAAAAAGGCCATAGTCATAGGTATTCGTAAGCCCGGCAAGAGCGCGTCGCTTCCCGACAGCTACCGCCCGATCAGTCTCCTAAATACGTTAGGGAAAATTCACGAGCGGATCCTTCTGAACCGTCTCAAGTCAGTAATAGAGGAGAAAGGCCTCTATCCGCCTGAGCAATTCGGTTTCCGTGCTAGACATTCTTGCACTCATCAAGTGCACCGCCTCACGGAGCACGTTACATCTAATTTTGCGGAATTATATAAACCCCGCCGTACACTTGCGGTCTTTTTCGACGTTGCCAAGGCCTTTGATAAGGTCTGGCACGAGGGATTGATTTACAAGTTGTACTGCTTTGAAGTCCCCGATAGATTAATTAAAATAATTCGCGATTATCTTACAGATCGCACCTTTCGCTATAAAGTGGAAGGTGAATTGTCCACGCCCCGTCCAATACGCTCAGGCGTTTCCCAAGGTTCGATCCTGGCTCCTAGCCTATTTAACCTGTACGGCAGTGACCTACCTCGACTCCCGCAGGTCAAGGTAGGGCTATACGCTGACGATACAGTCATATATGCCTCAAATAGGAATAGATTCCACCTCAGACACAAAGTCCAACGCGCCGTGACCACTCTCGGGAAGTGGTTTGACGAGTGGCGAATAGCTGTAAATCCCTCAAAGAGCGCCGCGATGCTCTTCGATGCGGATTCGTCACGGTTACCGTGGAGGCTCAAACCTCTTGAACTCTACGGTAATCTGATTCCATTTGTAAGAGAGACCAAATATCTAGGGGTAACCTTAGATAGTAGGCTCTCTTTTAGACCTCACACCCGTAAGGTTAGGAACAGGGCCGCGTGGGTCCTGGGCCGGTTGCATCCTCTGTTGTGTTCGGTGAGTAAAATGTTTACGCGACATAAGCTCACGCTCTACAAGACGTGTATTCGACCGATTTTGACATATAGTTGCGCTGCGTTCGCATTTATGTCCGAGTCGAATTTCAGACGGTTACAAACAATACAGAATAGGTTTCTCCGTCGTCTCTCCGGGGCCCCTTGGTATGTTCGAAGCGAAGATCTCCATAGATATATGGAGCTTCCTTCGATACATGCCTACGTCAAACAGCTCTCCCGTTCGTATTTCGACACCGCGTCAAATCACGCGAATCCGTTAATTAAAGCAGCCGCTACATATGTCCCGGTACCCGGAGCGTCTAGTGTTACTAACATTGATTAAAATACAATTGTATGACTCAGACATTTTGCACGGTATTTATTTAAGTCTCGGATTTACATAGTTTATACCCGCGGAGATTCAGCAAAGCAATGGTGTTATTCATGGTATTTTTGGTGGAATATTGGTCTTTCATGCAACGATTTTTATATTTATTCATAAACTTGCGTTATTTGACCCTACATTGTGTATACTGGTGGCATTTTGTATCATATAGTTTGTTTATTTTGCACAAGTGTAATTAATGAATTGGAAACAATAACATGAATTCTCAGTTTTTCAAGACTCTCTGAAAAGTTCTAATAAAGGAGGCCACCGATTTAGAAAATAGTACGAAGTCAGGCCTAAAGGACATGCCCAATGCCCTTAACAATAAAAAAGTTGTGTATAAGCATAGATAAACACGTAATTATCTACTACCAAATGTACTATCTGTCATAATGTAGAAAATTCATAGTTCTTTTTCTTTTTATTTAATGCCAATGTGTCATAAACAATTCTGCCAATGTCACATGGGTAGAATATTTTTCTTTAAATTCTATACAACGCTCTAATAAGATGGTAACTTTCATGGTAGCTTTTGTGGTAACTCAAAAGTTATATTTTAATTAATTTCCCTTGTGCATAATAAGCTTCTATTATACACAAAATACCACCAATATTACAAAAATATAGAGAGTACCTAAAATAATGTAAATGAAAATTAATGTAAAATAAACACCACTACATGACAGATTAAGATCCCGCCAAAAACAAACAACAAAGAGGATGATAATGTTTGAAGCCATCATGATTGGATCTTGTGTTTAGGCATTCCATCTATTACTTTCATTAATAATACAGTATTTGTTTACTCCATTTTAAAAGAAAGAATGGAGAGAATGAATGTATGAAGGAGAATGAACCCACTCTAGTCTCAAATGCACCTCGACGTTCCGTCAGTCAATAGTTCATTTACATTTGTAAACTTTGTTACATAAACATATTTATTATTTGTACAAGTGTAAGTACTAATACAATATAAGTGTAAGTGTATTGATGTTGCGGGTTTGTAGAAATAATGCGACAAGATTTATTTTAAGGTGAACAATGGTTAGAGTCACGTCTGTGCGCTAGCATTTACAAGGACGACTGAAAAATATTGTATTTTTCTTATCATGTCTCGCAAGCACCCTCGCCCTCTCCGATCTCGAGTGCGTTCACCGCTTTTGCCCTCCTCTTTGTTAAATAATAAAAATAAATATAATAATATGTATAATGCATCGCCTTCAATCGATAATATGTTATACTGTTTATTTATAATTATCTTAATCTATACAATTGATAAAATTGAAGTGTATGTTTGTAATGTCAAAATAACAGCTTTTTACTAAATGCATATGAAAGTATATACGATACCTAAAACAAAAAACTTTTTCTTTATTTTTCTCTGTCTGTCTATTTGTTCCGGGTAATCTCCGAAACGGTTGAACCGATTTTGACGGGACTTTCACTGATAGATAGCTGATATTATAGGGAATAATAACTTAGGCTACTTTTATTTTAGAACTCTACCGCACAAATAAAAAAAAACTGGTCATGGTCAGTCAATTCGGGCGCTTAAATGACTTACGCTGAGTAAACCACAAGAGATATAACAAATTAATGTACTACATAATTGTAGGCATTAAAAAGACCTACAAAAAAGTCAGGGAGAGTATATGTCTATCTTCTAAGGAACACCCACAATAGGCATTTTTGTCTTTAAAATAGCCAGGAGCGGGGGAGCAAGATTCGCGCGGGCATTCTGTAGTTCACATGAGCGAAGCCACGGACACAGCTAGTTGTACATAAAAAATAAGTTATTACAATTTAATCATATTGTAAAAAAGGTTTGTAGGAGGGTTTTCATAGTTTTCAAATACTGTCCGATATCCGCATTTGTGTTAGGGCCCTCCCTACCAGTAGGTGTATGAATGACAACTATGAAACTCATAATAAATTCACAGAAATAATTATATTTATTTTTGTTCCTGATATAAATTTTTCTGGTACGAGTACAGCGACAGTAATACAGCGATCGGTTCCATATCAGAGCTCTGGGGAGGTGACATATCATTATGTTCGAGAATGTATTCATATAAAATTAATAAAATAAGTGAATAAAACTAACTAACTAACCCTTTAAACGAAAATTAGATCATATAATTGCAAACGAGTCATAATTTTTTGTCACCGGTATAACTCATAAAACCCGTTAAATAACAGGGACGATTGAATCAACTTAGTGAATTTTTATCATCAATCACTCCTTTGGCCGTTTCATTTAATTTTTTTTAATTTTAACCCGCGTAATCCGGCTTTTTCGAGTCCAAGGCTTGAAGTTCTGGAAGGGTTGATTTACAATGACGCTTTGATTCCCCGAGATTATAAAATATCGCATTATCTTACAATGCTTTGTATAAATGAGTAATTTCATCCCGTCCAAACTCGGTTTCCAGTTCTCTTGGCCTACCATTAACTGTACTTATTGACTACTATCTTAAGTTAAGGTGGCATGCAGTCAATATTCCTAAATAGAATTAGATTCATAGACATAGTTCCAACGGCCGTGACCACTTGGAAGTGGTTTAATGGCGAATAAAATCCCTCAAAGGCGCCGCGATGCTCTTAGGATTCTAGGTTCGTGGGGCTAAACCTTTAACCTACGAATCGATCCATTTTAAGACCAAAATAGGGGTAACTTATATAGCTTTTTTGACTACCCCGTAGGTTAGGAAGGCCCGTGGGCGGGCGGTCACTGTTGTGTGTATAAATTTTTAGATAAGTAGTTAAATTATCAATTTTGTTGTGCGTGGTTCGCATTTAGTCCATCAATTTAACGTACAAAGAAAAAATGGTTTCTCCTCCGGGGCCCTTGGTATTTGAACGAAATTCCATAATTTGATCCTCAAATGCACGAAAATTCCCTTCGATTTACCTCAAATACAATCCGTTAATTAAACACCGCTTATGTCCCGTACCCAACCATCGAAAACCTGCCCTAAATTTTTATTGACCCGAATGATAAAATGAAAAAAATTATTCTCCAAACGGCGGCACGCCCAGCCCGTACACCTTTTCCGAAGACGGGCGGTGAATTTTCGACACCCCCCATCACCCTTGGAACTAGCTAGTCCGTTTCTCGGTAACCTTGGGTGGCAACGCCGGCGTACATGAAGTAGGACATTATACTACAAAAATAAGTTACTACCTTAATCATAACAATAGGTTTTGGGGCCTTTTTTTTTCTACGCTAGTTGTTAGAAAACTTTAATTCAATACCTAGATGGTTCTTCCTTCTCCCGAGAAGGGAACGGCCAGATTTGTTGCCGAATGTAGGTAGGGATGATTAATGGATATTTCAAGAACCCCCAGCCAGTTGGCCATTTGCCCTCTGCGGTCGTCCATACAATTTCCGGCATCCCCCCGCCCCCAAGTCCGTAACTGTAAAGCCGCACGTTTTCGGGCCCCAAGGTAAATTATAGTTCAAAAAAAAAAAGGAGTCCAAGATTAAACCTTGTAATTTTTTTTAAGGAAACTTTTATTGATGTCTCAAAATTTTTGCTTTGTGTTGCATGTCGCGTGACGGTCGGCCGCGGAGTAGGGATGGCGGCGCCTATAGTTCGCAGCAACTGACCGTGTAGTGTATAGACTATTACTCATTTGTGAATTTTTAGTTAAATGTCTATAATGTGAAAAAAAGTTTCACTTTTACCGTGGTTTCATAAAACCACACAAACATTTTTTTTAATGTTTGTGTGTGACTGACTGTACCAGTACCTAATACCAGCACCAGTTTCAGTACCCAAAAGAAAGTCACTGTGAAGATGTTTATTTTATTACTATGTGTATTGTAAGTACTCCTCGTGTTCTAGGTAAAATCCCCCTGTGAAGGAAGAAGTGCTGAAACAAATAATTTTTTAAATTTTTTTTTTTTCAATTTTAGGTTATGTAAGGTATTGTGTATGAAATTTCAACAAATAATTATTTGTTTCTGGCGTGATGATCGTAGTTTAAACGTAACCTAACCAATTTTATCACCACAACGGAAAAATGGATCTATCTTACCCAATACAAAATACGGCACAAAATGTTAAAGTAGGTCGTATTTGACGTAAATAATACATTAATCGTTCAAAAAGGAACCAAAAAGTGAATAGAAAAAAATTACGGTCTTCGAAAATTATATGTCATTCAAAAGTGACTTTATGACGACTAATTAAAACACTGACATTTGTACTAGTCAGATTTTACAATAAATACGATTTTAAAAATTCAATTTCTCAAAAACTATTTAATTTTCGCACTGCGAAAATTTATATTAACCTAACTGTAAAAAAAAATTAGATTCTGAACTCGGCGGTAAGCGATTCTAAAGTTGATCTGAACTGTTTTGTCAGATGAGATTGTAATGGATGACAGAATCGAATATCAGTTCGTTGAAAATGTTTTGTTTATCGTGTTTATACAGTTTACATTTTCAGGTTTTGTCCGAGGGTTGGGCGTATCCTTTGAAAGGATTTATGAGGGAACATGAATATTTACAAGTTAGTATTATTGATGTCTACGTACCTTTTTTAAAAATCTTATTATATTATAATATATGTGTAATTGGTTTCTCGGAAATGGTTCCAACGATCTCGATGAAACTTCGTATTTAGATAATGCTTTACATTCCAAGTTTACCTAGATAGGTATTTTTCTTTTTTTCTTTATAAGACACTGAGCACAGCTCGGTCGCCCAGATATTGTAGAATAATGGGAGAAGTGGAATATTGTGAAGAGTTTCTATATGAAACCTTTTTCATAGCAACATGGCAAATTCTCTGCGCTGTAACTCCATAGCAATCACAGTGCAATCCGAAAACAACGGCGACCACCGATAGATCTACAATATACCACTGGTCGCTGCTGTCATACCGGTCTGCAAGCAGATGAATATATACTGACTGATTCCGAAACGTGACAAACCAAAAGAGAGTCACGATTCATCACCATGTGAATTGTGGTCGCGACCCAGTCGGATTCCTAGCAACCTCTTTGATTACTGGATATAAGTATAATTTAAGTATGTGTACATCGGCTGTTCCCGGAGCGGGACATGCTGAAGCCCACTTTGGCGAGTTTTACACTTAGTTTATGATGGTTACGATCTAGTCGGACACAATTGTCATGTCCTACCAACCGGAAAATAGTCAAACCTATTTTCCTTAGCACAATTTCCTGTGTGTATTGGAACGTTTTGTATTCACGAATTATGTTTTGTTTGTTTTTAAAATATTAATGTTATTTACTGGGAGTAAAAAGTGAATGTGAAAAACGAAGACACGTTTTAAATAGTTTAGGAGTGATTTTTCAAGAATATGTCAGTTCAAGGCTAAATTTTATAATTCGTTGGCAACACTACAATGATCATGAAATTTCATTGACTACTAGTACGTTTTGAGATTCCATGCCAAAGAAAAAATTTCGCAAGGTTAATTAATATCCGCAGTATCTTTTAGATCTTAAATATAGTGATGTTTAGGCGCTACACTCGAACTGCCTGACTCTCCCCGACGGGTCCGTGATAAACCAATCGGTGCCAGTCGTGCTGCCCGTCGGTACTGATGTGAAGGACCGGCTCACTGGCTCAGCGGCCGTGACGCTTTCTTATAACGGGCGCATTGTTGCCGTACTTCGAGCGCCCGAGTTCTACCCCCACAGGAAAGAGGAGAGATGTAGCAGGCAGTTTGGTATATATCACACCGGTCATCCATACATCAAGGTATTTTAATTATCTTAATGTAAGTTTAATAATTTCAAAAAATAATATGTATTTAGAAACACCAAGTGCTACAATATTATAATTTTCTAGAATTCCCGCTATTAGCAAATAGCTAATAAAATCCGAATGTCTAGAATTAGAAATCGCAAGCATTATTTGAAACTAAACTATTTCCATTTCTTTATTTTCTCGATGACGGTTCTAATTTGATAGTTGTAGTGTTGTGACCAAATAAGTAATGATATCGATCGCATATATTTATTATACTTTGAACAAAGACAAATACAACAAAAACATTCAAATAAAGATACCCTGTCGTTATAATTATTTCGTTTCATTGTCGAGTAGCTACCTACTTATTTTACAACAGCTTCGATGATTTTGAAGACGTTGGCATTAGCAATCAAGAATTAATACATGTAACATCTTGTAATGAAATATAATATTAGTTAATAAATTTGTACAAAAGTATCCGGCAGTAGTTTACTTTCTTACATTTTGTAAAAAAATATCGTGTCTGTTATCGTGTTACGTTTATCGATATAGCTCCATCCCTATCAGTTTCTCCCACTCTGGTATAACCTTGTACGTGTGTAAACGTCATATTTTAGTAAAATAATGCATACATAATGTAAAAAAGACGCTCGTTCAAGTTTTCACAGGAGCTCTCATCGAAAAAATAAAGAAATGGAAATGGTATAGTTTGCCCTTTCATACGTCATACTAGTTCTTACCTCTATACGTGAAACTAGTTATAAGTAAAACTAATTCTTCCCTACATACGCTAAACTAGTTCTTCCCTCCATACGACAAATTAGTTCCTCCTCTACATACGACAAATTAGTTTCTCCTCTACATACGACAAATTAGTCTCTCCTCTACATACGACAAATTAGTTCCTCCTCTACATACGACAAATTAGTTTCTCCTCTACATACGACAAATTAGTTCCTCCTCTACATACGACAAATTAGTTTTTCTACGATACGCCATACTAGTTCTTTCTTCCATAAGTGAAACTAATTCTTCCCGTCATACAAAAAACTCGTTCTGCCTCCGTACGTCAAACTAGTTAGTCTCAGTTTGTCTTCAATGTCTAATTACAATAATATAACAAATTAAATTTTATTTTAAATGATGATCTTCACAAGTATTGCACATGATAACAATTCCAGATGATCAAAGATTCCGGCGACTGGTTGGTCGGCGGTAACCTGGAAGTGTTCGAGCGGATCCGCTGGAACGACGGGTTGGATTCCTACCGTCTCACTCCGAACGAGTTAAGGGCAAAATTCAAGGAGCTAGAAGCTGATGCCGTTTTCGCTTTCCAAGTAAGACGTTTGACATGTTTTTTTTATAATAATTCATGTTGCAAATCTGTATGCAATACTTATCAAAAGTGTTATTTCGTCCAACACCATATCTTCCTTAATTCTTCATCAAAATTAATCATTCAAGTATCAAATCAATTATTATACATTCAACTAACATGTAGGAGGCGCCATCTATTAACAAGCTGTTTAACTAATGTGACAGTTGTTACATTTTGTTTAAAATATTCGCACGGATATTTATTATATTCAAGAGTAAATAAACTTTCTTATAATTGGGCTATTCTAAAATCTATATTTTTCATTTTCACTTTGATAATAAAGTAACCTCGCCCTAACGATGATACATGCTTCATTAATTTCAAACCATCGAATTTATTATAGTTACGTAATCCAATCCACAACGGTCACGCTTTGCTGATGCAAGACACCCAACGTCAGCTCATTGAGAGGGGATTTAAGAAGCCAGTACTTCTCCTGCATCCTTTAGGTATGTTTTTTGTTAACTTCAGAAGTTTATTATTTTCAAATAAAAAAGAATATGTGTGCGTGCGCGTGCGCGCGTGTTTGTGTAATAAATATAACATTATAAAAACTATGGTTTATATTATTAACGATTATAACAACGATGTTGTCTTAGTGGTAGCTTACAATGAGCCTCAGCTGTGAAAAATATCCTGATGAAACCATAACATGGTGGCAACGCATTTTCCATTACCCACTTGGCTATAGATGTGTAACCACCCGGGTTAAAATCTATAAGTGGGGTAAAACCCAGTTATCACCCAGATGATAAATAAAGCGCAGTTCATTTGTTGTAGTCTAGGTCATACAGGTCAAAGCACGATTAAAAAAACAGTGGGAAAATATCGAGTTAAGATTTAAAATAACAATAAATTATAATACAATAAAAAGGAAGGGATGCGCGCGGCAACCATTCTATGTGCATGTTTTTCCGCAGGCACCGCTGTACTGCAGGCGCGGCAGAAGACCATTGCAATTTTAAATAAATATTTTTGACCCAGTAAACCGCTGCTGGGTGAAATAGGAGATAATTGGGTTTTAATCCATTCATAGGTTTTTTAACCCGGGTGGTTTTACTCATCTATAAATAATCTGTCGCGTAACAGCTATAGTTGTGTTCCGGCAGTTGCACTTGAGAGCCGATTCATCTAGACTCCGCGTGATATCATCTTCGGTCACATCGTGCTTACAGTGGTCGATGTTTGTGTATACAGGTGGTTGGACGAAAGATGATGACGTACCTCTAGAAGTGCGTATGAATCAACACAAAGCGGTACTGAATGAAGGAGTCCTCGACCCGCAGTCCACTGTTCTCGCAATATTCCCCTCTCCTATGATGTACGCGGGACCCACAGAGGTATTCAAATATGTTTTTATATTATTTTTCTTAAAAAAATTTGTTATAATCATTAACTCTTCATGTGATCATATATATTTTTATAATGATCTCTAAAATGCACAATAGTTAAAAGAAATCTGATGTTATTTTAAACTATTAAAAACGTACTTATTATAATATTTGATTTTTGGATGTAATTTCTATAATGTACGAAACGATTTAATATTTTGTTTTCACAGTATATTTTATAATTTTGTAGTTCGAAAAATTTTCAACTCCCCTCGTTCGTTTGTCAAATTCTAATTTATCAGTAGGTATATATTATAACGAAGATTTATTATTAAAATAAAATTTTCTAAAGGGTAAAATTTCAATAATGTAGGAAATAATTGAATATTACACGAATTTCCATTATAATTTAGTAGTTGAAACTTTCAACTCGCATCGTTTTTTTGTCAAATTCTAATTTATCAGTAATATGACAAGCGATTTATTATTAAAGTGATATTTTCCAAAGTGTAGTTGAATTACTTCAGAGTGACGGAGTTGTAAGAGCTATGCTTTTTCCACTATAATATGTTACATCATGTATAATACATACATTTCAAAAGTTGTCTTTAATGTATAAATTTATGATTTAATTATTAGTTTTGATAATTTAATCGATATTGTATTATGTAGGTTGTTAACTTGATGAATTACTACTTTAATAACGGTGCCGCAGAAAGAGTTACTATTTCATTATGCATGTGCGACACGCTTGTTTTTATTACTCAAAGGTTTCCACGGCAACTGATTGCTGATGTGACAACTTTTCAGATATTTATACTGTAAAGAATTATCATTAAAGTATAGTTCCGTGTAGTTAAGTATTGTAAGTAAATGTTATTTTTGTTATTCCAAGCTAAGGTGTTTTTTTTTCAATAGGTACAATGGCACGCAAAGTGTCGTATGAACGCCGGTGCAAACCATTACATAGTGGGCCGCGATCCGGCTGGTATGCCGCATCCCGACGGTTCGGGCGATCTCTACGATCCGCGTCATGGCGCCACTGTGCTCAAGATGGCACCGGGACTGAATGAACTCGAAGTAAGTGTTTTTTTTTTTTAATATTCGCACGTCAAATTGATTGTACTGTCCTTGATGACGGATGACTACCGAGAGATCGTAATCCAGCGACAGTCGCTGCTGTTTTGCCGGCTAGCATTAATTTAACTGGATATGCACAGGCTGATACCGAAACACGACACGCAAAAGCGAGTCACTATGACGGACTTTTCACCACATGCATGACGGTCGCGACCCACTCGGGCAAAACAGCCCTACCACTGTCGCAATTTCCTCGTTCGTTTCTCAGCAGGGTGCACTACGTGCTGGTGAGGTTGGCAACCCTTGCACGTTAAGGCCACTAGGTAACTTTGTGGTCCCTTAGGTCTCTAACATCGTACTATTAAAAAAAATAACGTAACTAGCTTGCTCAGTTGTCGTTGTTCTGCTCTTACCAACAGCACCACTGATCTGGTTTTGATTTTGTGATTTTCTTTTATGGCGCTGAACCAATATATTTTGTAAATACAATCATTTTGGTCCATAAACATAGAAATGGTAATAACGGCTAAAGCGCCACCTGCCGAATTCAAGCATATCCTGAATATGAGCTCAATCGGTCAAACCGTTCAGATATTAAACGATCACTAACATACGCACAGGAGAATTCAGAGATCAAAATACATAAAATAGACGTGTTTCATTGTGGATGTGTGTACTTTTAACAAAATAATACATACACTGGTGTATTTCGTTTTTGGTCCCGTCATCACGACACCTATAGCTGATTTATTATACTATACTAAATCTATCGTTCATACATACAAAGAATTTCATATAGTACTAGTACTCCTAAGAATATGTTAGCGCTAAATTGATTATTTTTCTAAAATACCTATAGCTGATCTATACTATACTAAATCTATGATTCATAAATACAAAGAATTTCATATTAGCACTAGTACTCCTAAGGATATGTTAGCGCTAAATCGATTATTTTTCTAAAATAAGTCTGCTTGATTATTTCGGACCCGCTACTCAGGTAGATTACAACTACACAATGATACTGATGGGGTTAAAGGATTATCAAAACTCACCAGACTATTGCGTTCGTGAAGCTTAGGATGCCTCCTCTCCTCATAGATTTTAGTACGCACCATCCAATTTTTACTCGTTCAAACATGAATAAATGTGTAATAAGTAATTTATTTTCATTTCGTCGTCTCCGGTAATGGTTCAGATTGAAACTCTTGAGTTGCCACACACTGGTGAGAGGGGTAGGGGAAAAACAGATAGACAGATACAAGGAAAACGGACAGATACAAGGAAAAAGGATCGACATCATTGTGTGTCATATGATCGGCCTATGACGAATGAATTGAATACTTTGTATGAATGTATCTTAGTTTAAACAGTATATTAGTACAATTTATAAAATGTTTTGATTTTTAACTTTTATACTAGATAATACCGTTCCGTGTAGCTGCTTATGATACTTCTGTGGGTAAGATGGCGTTCTTCGATCCGACACGAAAAGAGGATTTCGATTTTATTTCTGGAACAAGAATGCGAGGTAAACCATCTCAATTGTTAAAACTATTTTCAAATTTACTTTAATCACAATAATGTTAATACCAATAAAACTAACACTACTTACTACTGACACGCTGTAAAAAACGGGTCAAGTCTCGATTGAGAGAATTTGTCTATAAAAAGTAGTAAAATCTCATAAACAGTCTTGACTGTCACACTAGACACTAGACTTGTCTAGAAGCGTTAAATTCTATTCTTTAAAATCAACTGTGCTTAATAATTATATGGACCTAAAACATGTTAATTTTTTTTTATGTCGTGTGATTTTATATGACTTGTGCAGTTGAAAAAATTGTACGAATAATTTATACTATTACGTACTTATGTTTTCTTGAGCTTGAGTTTATAGCAACAACGGCCAAGTCATATAAAATTCCACAACATATAATAACTTTCCCATTATCTTTGACCATATACACTTAACAGTTATGTCGCAGGGCCCCTACATCATTGAACAAATAATAATTTCAAACGGAGGTTTGCCTTAGGCCTTGAACTTACTACGATAATTGAAAATTATTATGTATATGGGGGGGGGGGGGCTACATTTTTCTCCTTTAGATCCGCGCCTGCCTAGTCAATGCCTAGTTTGGTTGTTATGCTCAAGTGAAGTGAATTATAAATAATAACTAGAACTTGCCACAAAAACTCCCTGGACACTTTTAACAAAAGAACCAACATCTTATTAAAACATTGTTTCTAATTCTAATCTAATCAAAAATTTGACTTCTGCATAATACACTTGCCGTAATATAAGAAGAATTGTTGTAAGATACAATTCTAATTATTATTATTGTGATAATAAGTATTGTTATGGTAAACTCGAGTTTAAATAAATAACATAACATACCATCACGCCTGTATTTCCGAACGGTTAGGCAGACGTGTACTAATGTACACCCACAGTTCGCCGAGTATGTTTTTGGTCCCATGTAAAATAGGGTGCAAGCCTATTGCTATTAATCGTGCACGAAACCAAACTCTGAGCTGCTACTGAGAAATTCATAGGAAAAAGCCAATAACACTTTGCTCGACTTGGGATGCAGACGCAGGACTTCGCTCATAGCAGTCGCACTTACGACCACTAGGCTAACGAGGCAGTAGTAAATAAATAGATTAAAATTAATGTAATCTATAGCTTAAAAACAATCAAATAATTAATACAAATTGCGTGATGGCTTCCGCCCGTGAGCGAATTTAAATGCGTTCGTGGGTCAGACCGTGACCCGCAGTCTAGGTTTGGGCAGCCTTGCTTTAAAAATGTTTACTGAGCTACATAAATTTAATATATTCATTGGAATATATTTTAAAGGTCTCGCAAAAGCTGGGAAGGAGCCTCCGAAAGGTTTTATGGCGCCATCAGCCTGGAAAGTTCTATCGGAATACTACCAGTCTCTGAAATCGAAAATGGACACAAACTAAATATTATTCTATTAACTAATGAAATTTTATTAGTGGTTGTGATAAAACAGCTGATCAGAATATCTAAATTATATGAAAAAAAAAAACAAAAAGATGTTTTTATTGAATTATATTATAACCTATAGCAGTTAATTTGTAATTAACACGTATATTTATTGTAAATTCATTTACATAAAAACCTTATTTATGATTGTTGACTTTCTATCACTTTAATTTGTATTATATTTTATTTTGTTTATAATGACTTTGTAAACACGTACTACTATTTTACATTCCTAACAGATTTTTGAGTAAAATTTAAATTTGTGTAAAAATACACATTCCATTTTATTTTCATTAAATGAATTAATCTGTATTATTTTTTGTATTATATAGATATAAGTTGTGACGGGACATATTATTTATAGTTATTTATTAAGACATTAATTTTAATTGTTACAATTATACAATTATGGTGCTTTCGAAGTAATTTTATTTGACGACATAAATAAAAATTATAATGGTTTGATTTTTATTTTATTTAATTCTGACTATTGTTAATCAGTTTAGGATTTGGAATACCCCAACCTTACCGCATGTTAATTCACAATGTTGCCCAAAATGGTAAACACGCTAAGCCTAATGGAGGACCCGAGTCTCAATTCCACCTGCCTTCAGTTACGTGGCGACAGATTTTCGACTTCAAATTGGTAGCTAGCCAGGAGGGCTTTAGTAAATTCCCCTAACCACCATGCTATGATTTCATCACGATGTCACCGAGAGCTCGGGCTTATGAGAATCGAACGCGATGTCCTTGCAAACTTTCACTGAGTCATCATTGCTTCATTCATTTTTTAAACTCTTTATTATTTCTCAAGCCTCAGATTAACGATTACCTGTCACTGTCGAAGTCTTATTTTTCCAAATAAAAATATGTCTGCAGCATAGATGTAGTATTAATCTATGGTCGGCAGAGTATTACACTTAAAGGCACTTCGAAATTTTTGCGAGGAAGGTAACACTCGCCTGAATTCCAGCTTCTCTCTGTCTGGTAACTACTGCACAGGTTCATTACAGGGTCACAAAACAGTCTCTTGGTTTATAAAGATTCATATGAGCAGTTGCGATAATATTATTGGGTACTAGTAACTCGCGCACTGTACGCCAGCTTGGTGCAGCGGCAGACCTGAGATACTAGTGTTGTGCGGGTTGAGCCTCAAGGCGAAGCCAGACGCTTTGCCATAGTCCAGCGAGCGCATTATCACTTTATAATATAGATATGAAAATTATCTTTGTGGCTCTAAAGTGGGTGATAGACGTACGAACTTAAAGTACGCGGTTTTTAAGTGAGCAAACTTACTCGGCTCGACGTCTGTGACACACGTGTGGCTTGCTCACAGTGTATCCGCACAGGACTCCGCAGAAGCCAGTACATCATCATCATTAAGAAAACCAAAAACCACAAGCAGCCATAAGGATACCGAACCAGACTAATCGAAAATAAACAGAATCGCCCAAATGAAAACACAGAAGCCCGCTCGAATAACGAGCCATCCCATTGTCCGAGCGTCACAACACCCCGCCCCGCCACCCGCGAACTCGTCACCCGTGGCGCGGCGCCGTCCGGCGATGTTTTGTCTCCGTCACTCTTGACGGTACCGACATGCAGCGTTGGATGGCGCTGTATTCGCGTGTGCGGGAGGCCGGGGAAAGGAAAAGAAAGCTGTCTACCGAAGACAAGATGGCTTTGGAGTTTGAGGCGTTAGACCTACTTGTTCTCCCGGAAACGAGACGTGAGGCAGAGGCGGTGCAGGAACAGAAAAGGAAGCGACGTTGTACGCGCCCCTTACCCTCGCCCGTCACCGCTGCCCGATCCGAGATACAACAGACAATCACTACCGAGGAGACGCCCGCCCCCTCCCCCGCGGCAAGCGACCGTCTTCCCTGTCGACATCCATGACGGACGAGACAACATATGCGAAGAAAGCCAGTAAACCAGTGACAAGCCCACACTCGCAGACTGCCCAACCACCGACTTTGGTGAATAGCAACGCTACCGAAGTGCAACAGCAACCAAAAAAACCGGAAAGCAAAGATATCCTCCGATAATAGTGGATAAATTCCCACAATGGAATGCCCATATAGAGGAAATAACTAAACAACTGAAGAGGCCACCGAACGCGCGCCCAGTGAGGTTCGAGTTGAGCTTCCAGCCGCAGGACGAAGAGGAATACCGCCTGCTTCAAGACTACCTAGGCAAACTGGAGGAACACGAGGACATTTCGTGGTTCGCGTATTTACTACCAGCCGAGAAAAGCCTGAAAATTGCGATCAGAGGCCTACCAGCGAATACGAATCCCGACGACATAGCAACCGCCCTGGAGATGAAGGGCCACCACGCTGACTATGTGAAGTGCATTTTTGTTTTGGAGAGTGCCACGGATGCATATATCACGCAGCCATAGAAGGACCGCAGAAACTAACTACCCCGGCAATTTACGCCATTGACGAGATTTTGCTGATGAAAGGGGTACAAATCGAAGTCTGGCGGGGCAAAGAAGGCCCCGCTCAGTGCCACAGATGCCAGCTCTTTAAGCATAGGTCTCAGCAAATCCTCAAAGAGCTGGCGTGCGTCCGTTGCGGGGGCCCACACTTCACACTGGACTGCAAGCGACCTAAAGAGCAGCCACCCACTTGCGCAAACTGCAGCGGAACGCATCCGGCTAACTTTACGCGGTGCCCGGTGTACCGAACAGAGTTGCGCAAGACCAGGGCATTGCCTCCGATAACCACCGTGGAAGAGGTGGCACCATCATCGCTGATGGCGCCGGCTAACGACCCGGTGGCCCGAGGCGGCAAACCACACCCAGCCAAAAGAAGTGCCAAGCCACACAGAACGTCAGCTAACGCACCTGCCAAGTTGCTAACCAGCCCAACTAAGCCTACAATGCTACAGCCAGCCAAAGAATTCCTGGAATACATGAAGAAAGCCCTCGAAGCAATCCTGGCCGCCAGCTGGGTTGAAGGAGACATTGCCACTTACATCAACGGTGCGCTACGAGAAATCGCAGCGTACACGGAGATTTGAGGAAAATAAGAAAACTGCGAATGTGCACCGCGTTTGAGCATCGCCCCTACAACTAGTAGGTGGCGAGCCACTTAAGAGAAAAACCCGAATACAACAAACAACACTTAAGGTGCTTCACGTACTACTACGCGAGGCAACCACGAGAGCAAGAGCACACGTCATCACGTACCCTGAAGCGGTAACCCCTCTCCAGCAAAAGGAGAGAGAAGCACTAGTTATTGTTGTTGTTGCGTAATCCGAGACCAAAAGTCAAATCAGACGTTGGTCTTTTTTTATAAAGATTACAATGTAGGTACAGTTTAAAATAGTATCATGATTTTCTCCATATCAGTTATGCATGGTGGTTGCGACCCAGTTTGACTATATAGCCGTCACCCCGCTATCGTCATGCCCTCGTTCGTTACTCTGCATGGTATAATACCACATGAGGTTGACACGGGCCTCGCCGTTCCGTATTTTTATTAGGTATATGTTAGCACAAATCTTTTTCTATATTAGTTCTATTAATGAAATGGAATGTATCTGTCCAATAATCTACCTGAACGCACTTTAAATGAACACAAGTGCTGCCCTCTATGAAAAACGTAGTACGTTTGATTCTTGCAACCTGCAAACCGCTCTGAGCGTAACTGCGTTGAGAAAAATGGTAAAAACAGTCAAAATCTCTAGAAAACCGTAACAAAACCTAGTGCCAGTGTAGACTAGTGCTTTGTTAAGAAGATCAGCAACCTAAGCCACAACCTCAGCCGGGGTACCCCGAAAAATAGGATCTCCGTTGGCGGGTGAGTGGTGGATACATATCCTCGTAAATTCATTTCCTATACATATCTTTGGTCCTTAGCTCGAGAAATTATGGAGGATTTTAGGGTTTGTGCTGGCATATTAGGTCTTTATAAGTACAATTTTCTATAATTTTTCGATATTAAATTGGCATATCCTACCGAAGTACCTACCTTTTATTAACAAACTAAGTTTTACCTAGCCTTAGCGTATTTGTTTTTCGACAATAGGTACCACTGCGTACTGTTTTTTCGAAAGGTACTATTTCTGTTCCTAATGAATTAATAGGTAAAAATAGCAAATTTATATCAGTTGTAAGTTTATTTCATTTTGTGGGTAAATTAATCTTTTTTTCTTTCACACCACTTTGCGCTGACGTCGACGTTATCTTATGCACGCGCTCCAGAGTTAGCTACGCCAACCAGTTTAACATTATCATAACATAATATAAACTTCATATTGCAAATTAGCTGTCTACGTATTGCGTACTAGACACACATACTTTTGCATGTTGAATATCCCCGTATTTATTATACTACAAATAACACTAACTAATAGTATTTTACCTTTCATATTAAAATATCTTATAGTATCGTACTGCTGTTAGAGTACTTCGTACTTAACAGCTAACTGTTTTCTACTACATTATACAATCATATATATTATTTACATTCAATAGGGAACTTCAACAACTAACATTTGAACGCGAAGTTTTTATGAATAGCATCCAACGTATGGCTGATTGTTCTACCGATGAAACAGAATTTCGTGTCCGTGTTAAGGAATTAAACAATTTTAAGAAGCAGTTCTTCCTTATTCAATATAAAGTTGAAAAACTTTTAGCTAAAACTCGCGAGTTTAAACCTGAAGAACAATTAGAAATACGTAATCAATTCGATAACTTATATTATAAAGTTCAAATTAGAGCGGATAACATAAAAATTCTAAGCCGACAAAGTTTAGTCAGCGCACAGCCTACCACTGGTTCTCAGGGTCATTCTAAAATTCAGTTACCGACTTTTCACGGTGGTATAACTGAATGGAATGCTTTTCATCATTAGTGCATAAAAACGAACAATTATCAAATGTTGAACGCTTCCGTTATTTTATTTTTTTTAATTTATTTTCCAAAATTTATTTTATTTTACGTTTGTCCTTGCGAGATGAACCTTACATTTTAATAAAGTCACTTCCCATAACTGGCGATAACTACAGTAACGCTTTAGTGATACTGAATCGTTATCAGAATAATCGAATTATAGCAACCAAACACTTGGAAAATTCTTGGTGTCGAACCGGTTAATGATTAAAATGTTGATAATAATTAAAAATAATTGAACAAAGTTTGCGTAACATTAGAATTAACATTACAAATGTTTATAACGAAAACTTAACCGCGTTGATATCTTTCGACTTACGCGTCACCCAATGGAGTTTCATTCTGTTGAAATTTTGTTACGTAAAAATACGCACGCCGATTATTCGAAAACGCTACGAATTATCGCTGAAGTGGCCATGTGAGATCCTACCTGTGAGTGACTTTATCGAGTTTCTTGACAAAGAGTTGTCGGCATCCGAGGTGATGTCTTCCGTCGCGTCACTAAGTCCCGGTGCGGGCGAGGGGCGGGTAGCGAAGGAGCCGTAGGCCGCCGCATGCCTAACTTGTCGCGTCAAGCCGTCGCTTCATGCGCTGCGATGGCGCGCTCGCAGTCGGATCCACTGCGCGCCGCTGCACGAACACAAGCGCGAGATTCGTCTTCTGCAAATACTGCGCGTATAATAAACGTTCATGCTCCGACTGCCATTGATTCCGATCGTAACATTAAATGTAATTACTGTAAAGATAATACACATTCATTAAATAAATGCGACAAGTTTAATAAATTAACTTTATGCGAAAAGAAATCCTATAACGAACACAATAAAATTTGCAACAATTGCTTATTCGCTGGCCACAATATCAATGATTGTAAGGCGCGACACAACTGTCGTGTGTGTTCCCAGCGTCGTCATACCTCTATACACGAAGATATCATTTCAACAAGCGAATGTAACTTCTCTTCCCCTGAGTTGACCTCAGTAGCGGAACTTTACTGTTCACCCACACCACTGCATGGTGTTTCTAGGCACAGGAATAACTGTAGTCCTACTTACCACCGCGTTGGTCAACATGCGTTTTATGGATGCGGGTAGCTGTACACCCCGTCTTGTGCGCGCCCTAGTCGACCAAGGCTCTCAAGCCACTCTCATTACGGAGTCGTGCGTCCAACGTCTTGGTTTACCACGTTATCGTGCCAGGACTAGCATGACTGTAACTGGAATAGGCGATTAAAATGAGCAGTTACGTTTAGTTATGAACGGATATGTTTTGTGTGAAGTACGCCTCAACAAATCAGAACCTAAACTATTATATAACTATTACTTGCCCAAGATAACGAGCTATTTACCAAGCATTCCGAGCACTTTCGAGCATATAAGTCATCTTCAAAATCTTTCCCTAGCCGACCCGGAATTACGTTCCGACGGTACGACTAATTTATCTCTAGTTCTAGTATTAACATTGTGCCGATCTTTGACAAAATCTGACTTGCTGCTAACTGCTTATCATCAGGCGATCTATAGGTACGCCTGTTTATCACTAGGTAGGTATAGTTAAAAAAAATGTTTTTCTTTGCTTATCTTAGATCTTATACAAGGCGAAAAGAGGTATTTTAGAAGGCCTATAAGCCGTGCAGGTCCTCGTTTTCCCGCAGTCGTTTTAAAAGTCAGATAGTAAAGAAGAATGGTAGAGATTGCTTAGGAACAACTATGTAATATGAAATCCATACTTAATATTATAAATGCGAAAGTAACTCTGTCTGTCTGTTACTTTTTCGCAATAGATTGGACTTTAGGAAAGGACATAGGGTACTTTTTATAGCGATAATAAGAGTTTAGTTTGTAAGAGGGAAATATGGGAACACCAATGCATATGCGCGATTATGGTAAAAAGACATCGGCTTCCAGGACAACCGGTTTGTTGATTTATTATGCGCATGTGCAGAAATTGTGAAATGGCATCAGTGTCAACGCCAACTGGTTTGTTGATTTATTGACATTGTTATACTTAATAATAAATATACTTAAAAAGACTAGGTGTACCCAACTAAGGACGTTCTGTACTAACGTGAATTAAGAAAACACAAGGGGACTCTTTATCAAACATCAGCACGAATGTGGAATGGTTCTCTCTTGCCTCCTTTTGAATGTTCTACCGTTTGTGTAATGGGTTGTGTTCCGAGGAACTGTTCCGTATGGTACCAGTGGCAACTTTCCATCAACGCACCGCTCACCATCGGTAGGGAGTTCATCTTCACACTTTGGAACCTAAATAGTCGCGGACAGTTTAGTTTCAGAAGGAAATTTTTACGCGAACGCTCCTTTTGTGGAATAAGCTCCCTAGTGCTGATGTTTTCCCAGGGAACTAGAGTATGGAGGTCTTCAAAAAGGGGGTAAATAGGTTTTCAGGTCTTCAAAAAGGGGGTAAATAGGTTTTCAGGTCTTCAAAAAGGGGGTAAATAGGTTTTCAAAATGCCGGCAACGTGCATTTGATACATGTGTGTAAGCGTCCATAGGCTGCGGTGACCGCTTACCATCAGGCGGACCGCATGCTTGTAAGCCACAATCTTTGTATAAAAAAGGTAGATAGAGGTAGGGCACAGGGAAATTTCTTTGGAGATTTGTCCCTACTTGGGACAGTCCGACTAGTGGAATACCGTACAGAAGATCGCAGCCAAATAACCTAGTGTTGTGTTCCTGCGGTCAGTAGGGTTTCCAGACCTCTTTCGATTAGGGGGTTCAAGGTCCGCAACGCGCTAGTGATACCTACATGCATCCATAGGCATATATGTATCTGCTTACCATCAGGCGGGCTGTATGCTTGTTTGCCACCTTTGCTGTATAAAAAAGGCACTGGAACTCCGTAATAAAATAATGTAACCTTGCCGTATTTGGGTTTCATGGAATTGTAATGAGATGCACTCTACCTACAAGTGATTTTAATGATAATATTCGTATATTCGAGTCGTGTATTGTGTGTGTCCTTGATTGTCAGAAGACAGATTTTATAGCCCCGTTACTTCCGATAACTATCTATCGTCGTGACAACATTTAAGCCTTCCAAGCTTATATGCACCAGTTACTGTCTTTTAGCCTGAGACCAATTGTTTCGTCATCAAATTTTACGTACACGGCTTCCGGTAGCTCCTCACCCTCCAGTTGACCTCTTAAGACCGGCCAATATATTTTTTATTTTGCCCATAGCTCCGTGGGTCCTTCAGGGCCGGAAATCTTAACATTACTCGGGATTTTACGCCCATTTTTATCAATGATAGAAAAGCCCCAGATTTGTTGACGTCTTTAGGAATTACGTTATTTGATATTTTGCTGCCATGATATGCAGCGCGTTTAGAAGATCTACCCATATTCGTTTTCAATATACCAGTGACTTACAGAGCGCAAGACTCACTACAAAGTAAGAAATAATTTTTTTTCACAAAAACAAAACCGACTCCAAAATACTACTTACTTTGAAAAAATGCACTAAAAACTTGGCTGGCACCGACTCCAAAAATAAGAATAATTGTATGTTATTGTCCTAATAAAATATGTGACAGACGAATAGTTCGTAGGAATATAAAATTGAGTTTAAAAAGGATATTTTTAAGTAAATTAAAGTAAATAAATAACCTAATTATTTTTTAATTTTTAGTGCATTTTTACAGAGTACTGTATTTTGGAGTCAGTTTTGTTATTGTGAAAAAAAGTTTTGGTTTATCGAGTTCCAAGATCAGTCTGTGTATATCTAATAATACGCAGACGGAGTCACGGGTACCAGCTAGTATCACATAAATACAATGATTTTGTTTTTCGACATGTCGATATTAGGTATTTAATATTGTCACGACAATCACAGAATTAATATTCACAATTAATTAATAATAACAATTCATGCACAAGATAAAATTATTGATATCATTTTATTAATCTGTGTGTAAAAATGACGTAAGAACATGTTTATTATCTTGTTACTACAACGTGATTTCGACTTTAATTCAAAAGCTGTAGATTTCCAACTGTATTATTACATAGATAAATTCTGATAACAGTTAGTACAGGTTTATTCACTTGTAGACTTCAGTACACAGCTTGCATCAGTGAAGTGAGGTCGCTATCATTATGGCTGTTAGGTTGTGCGTTAAGAAACTATTAGAACAATTTAATAGAAAAACTGACTTAAGATGTATGTCATATTACCCTATCGATGAACACGTTTTCGGACTTGATGAGGAACAGCAACAGGTAATTAATTAATTTAAATTGTATACTATTCATATGTTCATCATTAATCACCGTTGCTTGTGTCGGAGATTAACATTTTTAGCACAATAAAGTAACAGCTGTTTTCATTTTACTTATAATGAGAAAATGCAAAACTAATATTCAATAAGAATTAGGTATATATGAATCTTTTGGCTTTTACCTTATTACTGTTGGCAATTACCTAAAAAAAAAGGAATCAAGTGATAAATGTAGCTGATATCAAATCAACTGTTTTGTTAGTTTTACATTAATCTAGGTAACTGTTAGGTTTAATTAAGTAGGTAACTGGTATCTATTTTATATTTTAGCTTAAATTTATGTCAAAAAAATGTGTTTTTGAAAACAATATAATTACCTATATTTAAAACTAGTACCTGTGCCCGCGTGAACTACAGAATGCCGTCCGTATTGTGGTAACCCCGCTTCTACCCACGGCGGTCGTACATCGGTTATTTTAAAGATAAAAATGTTTAAGTATAAACTTAATTATTTTTCTATAATAAAAGTTAGCCTAAGTTACTCCTTATAATATCAGCTATCTGCCAGTGAAAGTCCCGGCAAAATAGGTCCAACCGTTTTGGAGATTAGCCGGAACAAAAAGGCAGACAAACATTTAAAATATTGTCTTTTTTTGTTATAATTACGTACCATATATACTTTAATTTTTCCTACTGAAGAGCTGTTGAATCTCGTGCCCTTCTCACCGTCCCACAACAAGAACCACACACGGATTTACAGTTACAGTTTTACGGTTTTTGCAGTTTTATACTGCAGTGAGCACGAAAATGGAGACATTCTTCTGAAAAATTGTCTTCTAAGTCAGTAGTGTAAACCATTTGCAATGCTTTGGCCTTTTCTTCGACTTCTGACGCGCTTAATTTCGTCAGGCTAGCAATAAAATAAAATTTATTGTAAAGTAAATTAGAAGCATCTCGTCGTTTTTGGAGTTCTTCTGACAATGTATCAATTATTACAAAAAAGTAGTGATTCTGAAATGATTGCGACCATTCATTTGTTGCATCTCTTCACCTGTATTAGTCTCGCCAGGAAGTAGCCTACGCTTTCGATTATATCTTTCATATTCCTGTACAAAGGGCAGATTTCTGGCTTTGTTTTCGAAATCATCGCAATTATCTTGAGTTTCGCCAATAAATGTATTAAGTAGTACCTCATAGAGTTCTATGAAAATGGTAATGTCAATTTCCACAGTCTGAAGTTTTTTACTTGTGGCGTTAATGTGATCCAGTAAACATCCCTAAAAAACAGTCATGACAGCCGTTTCTAAACGTTCCAGTTTCAAAAGAATACCTCTTGCTTCGTATATAACTGTTATCTTCTTCTATGTGTCATTTTCGATGAAGACTAACGCTTTATGGATTTCATTCCATGATTCTCGTAAACTTTTGCATGCGTCTGCACGAGCTGATCAACGAATCGTTGATAGACTTTTGATGGTGAAATGGGCTTGAAGAAGTCCCCAACGCTGAGTTTACCCTGCAAAGAAATTGTGCAACTGTTGGAGTAAAGAAAAGAACGAGCAAGCCTCTTGGCTGCTTTCAGCTGCACATTCGCCTACTAAATTTAGCGAGTGTGCTGAACAGGGAACATATTCGGCAAGGGAAGAAATTTCCTTTATTTTAGCTTGTAGACCGTTGTAAATGCCTGACATGTTAGCTGCGTTGTCATAAGAATGCCCTCGCCAGTTTGAAATGTCAATTCCCAATTCAGTTAAAGTTGAGGTAACAGCATTTGTCATTTGTTGTGATTTATGGCCGGTGTTTGGAATGAACTTGAGGAAACGTTCTACAGGTGATCCATTAGGCAGGACATATCTCATTACATAAGTGAGCTGGTCTACGTGAGATATATCCGGCGTCGAGTCAATGATCAGAGAAAATATTTCGCTTTTAATATTTCCATTACAATAGTCTTTAAAACTTTTTTCCCATAAGCTGAATGAATTCTTCGCATGTTGTTGAAGAAAGACAACTCGTATAACCTGAGCCTGGATTCCCATAACGTGTAATGTGTTTTGCTGAGAAAGGATCGAACTAAACAATAAGCTCTAAGAACATCAAATAATTTCCATTGTGAAATGAACCAAATGTCTCGTCGTGTCCTCTGAAAGGCAAACCACGTGATGCAAGCGCCTTTACACCTGCGAATACTCTTTTTAAATTATTTTTCAGTAATTTATTTTTTCATCTAATTGCATTGTTAATGAGTAGTCAATGCGACCTAACGTGTTGCTTCGTTCATATATACAGAACAGATAATTTGTGAGTCGGCGAATTCCCATAAGTGGATACACGATAATAAGAATTTTTCCAATCATTGAAACCTTCCTTTTATCCAGTACTTTCAGAATAAATTAGCTACTAATTTCGCGGAACTTTTTCGTCATTTAAAAGCTGATGTTCGAATAAATTTTTTGACAACTATCGTTCACTCTTAGCAAAATGATTTTGGATGTTTTGATTGGCTCCGTTCTTACAAATGTAATCACGTCCATTTGGCTAGATCGTCGCTGATTTTGCACAGCTCCTGGTCTGGACTGGGCTGCACTCCTGATACTTGTGGGACATCTTCGGCTTCTTCCTTTAATCCACTTGCCACAACGATCAAAGTATCTGCACTTGGAGATATTGAAGAAACTTTGCTTAACGTAGCGCTACTACCACTTGGAACGTCAAGTATCGGATCAGTGCTATTTCCGATATATGTGATATCTTTAATATCTGTATATTGCTTACCAAAGAAATCGACTAATTTCCGCGTTTTTTTAATCACATCCTTTTGTTTATCATCTTTTTCATTAGCTCGCTTGCGATACTCTGCCCCACTTAACCTTTTCTTTCCATCCATATCTAATTATGCAACATAACGCTTTTTACGTGAGGTATCGTCGTGTAAAATATTTATGTGCTGTCGATTTTTATTACGTACACGTCGCGTCGCGAATACCGTTACGAAATTAGAATACGCACTCTACTCTGTCGCGAGAGGACGAGCGAGATATTGTGTGGGGAAGCGATGGGATGTGGGGGCGCGGCGCGCGGCGTGATAGCAAACTCCCGAGCACGAGCGCGAGATCTTTGCGGCGAGCAACGACGTTCGCGTATATTTGTATAATCTACGAACGCACGAGATAATGTTTTTAAGGATGGCGCGTATTACTATATTCTTACATTTCATTATCTATATTTTATTTATAAAAATTACAAAAGTGATTTAGGAAGATTATTGATAGACGATGCAGTGCAGTGCGGCCCACCATAATGTGCGCGAGTCTTTACAATATTTGCGTTCTTTGAGTTATTTCTTGTTATCATCAGTGAATTTTTGTCACGATTGGCCGCCCTAGGCCCGGGCCTCCTGGGCCTTAGGGCAAATCCGCCACTGTGTGCTGTGCTTACCATCAGGGTAGTACCGTCGATGTGTCGAGCTCGGGACAATTACACACACAGCCATTTAATTCCATATACTAAGCAAAGTTTGTATTATGGTAACTATATAAACATCTGATACACGCACCTACATATTATATAGATATTTAACAAGCAGATACTCAGCTGACAGTATTATGCTTATCACACAAACGTCAGTCAAGTGCGGTGATCGAACCCGACTACTAGGTACTGCGCCAAAAACAATGTTGAACTATTAGATTATTTTATATTTATAATCCAGTTCACTTATGCACAAAAACCAAACTATATCACGCAAAACGCCACCAATATTACATAATATAGGGTCAAAAACCTAAGTAAATGAATTAAAAATAACAACCACAACATGTCACTTCAAGATCCCGCCAAAAACTCTCAAAATAACGTTACTGACCAAATTTATCAAAGTAGGTAGTTACTATAGCTATGGCTATCATTTATAATCGTAATTCAATTATGTAAATCATTCATAATCGCCCTCCAACCCTCCTCTAAAATATAGTATAGTGGGATGACCGACACTAGACAAACATAGTTGTCAATATCGGTAAATAAAGATCCGATAAATATCGAAATAGACACATCGATGTTTTGTTGTAAACTTAGAGAGCGATTTTTTTTGCTGCTATTTTAGCCGTTCTTCTTTTTCTTGATTTGGCGTCGCAAAAAGTACTTGCTAGTGTCAATGTATTATCTAATATTCAAAGCGGGTCCTACGAGATGGTGGCTTCCTTGTTAGAACTATCTAGGATTCTACGATTCCAGTTTGTATTTTTAATC
This sequence comes from Saturnia japonica, assembly GCA_033032175.1. Taxonomy (NCBI): domain Eukaryota; kingdom Metazoa; phylum Arthropoda; class Insecta; order Lepidoptera; family Saturniidae; genus Saturnia; species Saturnia japonica. Next base: position 16,372,636 of record CM065309.1, on the reverse strand, counting down.
GACTTCAAGTTTGAACAATAACCAAATTAAGTACGTATATCTCGCAAAATGCCACCAATATTATATAATATAGAGTCAAAGAACCTAATTTAATGAATTAAAATATAAACCACAAAATGGCAGCTTTAAGATCCCGCCAAAAAATTTGCTATCTCTTGGCCTGTATGTACCCTTTACACTCTTGGTGACTTTGGCATGACAATGGTGTCTTAATTAAATTTCAATAATTATTTCAGAATTCAGAATCGGATGTAGTTTCCAAAATTAACTGAATAAAATAAACAAACTTTACCTCTATATAATAAATAGTATAGATTCGAATTATTGAAATTGACATTGTAAAGTGAAACACTCCTGTACTTATGATTTATTTAAAGTAAATTAAGTTTTATAAATTTACAGCTCAGAAGAACAATATTTGATTTTGCACAAAAAGAACTGTCACCAAAGGCTGCTGAAATAGACAGAGAAAACAATTTCAAGGAAATGAGGGAGTTTTGGAAGAAACTGGGAGAATTAGGTGTTTTAGGTAAGTGTGTCTATAACAAGTAACATGAGGATAACCGAACTTTTGTCGTTAGCTTATAATACACAGGTAAAGATTAAATTATTAACAAGGAAATACATAGATCAAAATAATATTAGAATTCTAATTAGAAAATCGTTCAAATGCGACGAGGACTCGCAAAGCGACGCGAGAGACCCGTTCCACACAGTAGGTAGGTACATTTGTGTTATTCGTATTGTATTTACAAAAAGATGTATTTTCTTTATGTATTTGTACTGATGTATTTGGCTACATTTTTTTGGCCTTTGGCGACGCCCATACCTGCATGTAAAAAAGAAACTATGTAGCTTAAATATTTTTTACAATAAGTGGTACCTACGTTTTATTACATTAGTATAGGTATATATATCTAAATTTTTCGAGCTTTTGAGTTGGTTGGTTGGTGGTTGCGTGAAAATTCATTATTCAAAATCAATCAAAACATTTCTGGACAGTACTTATTTGAAATTTCAGTTAAATAAGAATGTGACAGAATTTAATTTATGACCTGACTAGTTATATTATATTATATATACATGTAAAGCTTTTCTGAAAAGCAACACATTTTTTTTTTTCTTACAAATGTTTTGACCTTGGCTTTAACAGAACACCATTTCTACAAAATAGTGCGTTTTGGCAGCGCACCGCAGCTGCATGTTACTCGTTCTTTTTTGTACAAAATGGAAGCAAACAAGCTTTATACGGTTCGCCCGATGGCAAGTGGTTGACGCAGTCTATGGATACTTACAACATCAGAAATATCACATGCGAGTTGCTGACCCTTTAAAAACATGTTCTACGTCAATTATATTATTTTTAACTGGAACGAAGAACTATCAATATGTGTTATTACATATTAATTTTAAATATTTATTTACACGTAGGTACCTAAACTCTTATGTAATCAATGAATAACATCGTTCATTTATAATTTAAAAAAATACAGTATTAATCTACATATTTTATACACATACATGCATAGTAGGTAAGTGCGCGAGTTCAATGTACCTAGTGCTAAGAAATTCGATAGTGTTATAACTTATAACCTAATTAGAATTATTGTTTTCAATAATGAGAATGTCGATGAAATTCAACATTGTATTATATTAAATACATATTTGCATCTTGGTTAACATAATGAAAAAAAAAGGTAATAATTTATCAGACATTTTTATCTATTATTTAACACAGAGAAATCAAACTAAAAAAAAAACTCATTTAAATTTATTTATCGTCAGCTTTATTTTCGCCATTTCCCGTGCTTGGCGATGTATAAAAACACGTTTTTTTTTATAATATAACTTGACAGACTCGGATCAGTCATTATTAAAAATGTAATTGAAAAAAATGAAAACGAAATCAAAAGTAAGTACGAAATAAATTAAGGACCTCCATTTTTTTAAAGTTAATTTCGTGTAAATATAAAAATATTAAATAATTTTGTGTTATTTTTTTAATAGATTTTTTAAAATTATATTGTTATTTTTAAATTTTTAGTTTTAAGTGAAAACTTAAATATTTATTTGTAATAACTAGATTTAGATCAAGGTTTTGAGTTGTTTTACTCTTGACACCACACCCGTAGCTCGTATCAATAAACTAGGTAACGTGTTACACGTATTACTCCATATCTTAAAAACTACTGAACCGATTTTGATGAAAGTTACACTTTTCCTTAAGTTGAAGTAATGTAAGCTAATAAAAAAGGAAAGGTTAAAATCGTCGAAGACAGTACTCACATAACTACAGTAAGGGCGCGTGAGGCGAGACGTGCGAACTCAGGCCCTTTTAACAAAAAAATTATATGATGACACAATTTCACACACGGCCATTTAATTCCAAACTAAGCAAAGCTTGTAATATGGTATCTAAACACACAGACACACACAACTGACATTTATGCTCATTACAAAAAGTCAGTCATGGGCGGGGATTGAACCCGCGACCTCTCGGCTCAAAAGTAACGTTTACTACCACTGCACCACGAGGCCTGCAATACTATAATAATATATATATATCTGTATACCGGGTGTATACTATTATACTGTTAAGTTAATTTACTCAGTATTTCACACACATTCATAAAAACCCTGGATCACTGAAATACGTGAATAACGTTGCAAGTGAGACTTTAAACATGTATACTGAATAATTAGCTAAATGTGACTTATGATAGCTTGTCACTTTGCCTCCAATATAGTTATAGATATTTATACATCTTAAATAAAATTCTTCTTATTTAATTTTTAGGGATAACTGCCAGTCCAGATTTCGGTGGTACGGGAGGCAAATACTCAGATCATTGTGTTATCTATGAAGAAATATCAAGGTGTGTTGAAAACTTTTTTTTTTTTTAATCGTAGTTACAATTTTAAATTAATGTTTATGTAATAAGACATATTAACAAAACGTTTTTAGGGCCAGTGGAGCTGTAGGCTTGTCATACGGTGCTCATTCGAATTTATGTGTGAACCAAATCAACAGAAATGGTACAGACGAGCAGAAAAGTAAATATCTACCAAAGGTGAATTTTAACAATTATTACATCCCTACTAAATGTATTTCTACGTTAGCCAACAACATAAAACATCTTACCAGGCACTCAAGAATTAATCCAAGCATTAATTAGTATATAGAAACACTGCTAAATTGAGAGGGAAATCCCTTGTTACAGAATTTATATTGCGTTTTATTATAGTTATTACATGGATACTAAAAATTGGTCACCTAATATCATTTGATTTTTTTTTGCCACAAAAATTGATTTCCAATCGGTTATACAATATAATAATATACGATAATTTATTTTTTTCTCAAATATGATAATACATACCTACTCTTTTTTATAATAGTTCGGCACATTGTTTGTACTGTACGGTACGGTAACAAACGCGTGCGGAGTCGCGGATATACCGCTAGTGTTATATAAATCTGACTACAACCGTGTTTGTGATATATTTTATTTCTGTTTTGAGCACTAAATAAAATATAAATGGGTATGCCAACATGACGTTTTTAATTTAAAAAAACTTTATTTTTAAGCATATTTTAGCGGAGGTGAGGAACAGAGAGTAAAGTTCCTCATCCGCCATAGAAAAGGGAGGATCCTCCGTCCAGACGGGTGCTATGTCTGGCAGGCAGCTGCCCCGACTGTTGTAGTCGGATTCTTGTATATATACTCAACGATAGAGTTTATTTCTATAGCGCAATGTAGGATAGTAGGATGCGTCCTATGTGGCTCGATAGATGTCGCTACGTAGTTGTCGATGCGTTGATGCGTCAGTTGTGGCGAGAGATGTCGCTACACATATGAATATCATAAAGTGAATTGACCAAATTACAAGGTGGTCACACGTGACGCAGCTACGGACATAAAAACTTTAACTAACTCAGTGGCAGCGTAGCATGGGCTGGCATTTGATGAGCATTTCCTCATGTCACATAAAAATCAAAGGTCTGGAGTACCTGATGTGCAACCCTAAGAGCCTCGCCAAACTAGATTTATAAGAGATATCGAAATACCGCTTTAGTAAAAATTATTCAAGCTGATGAGCGTTTTCTAATGGTCCTTAAAAATCTAAGATCCATAGTAATTTATGTGAAACCCAAAGAGCCCAGCCAAATTGTAAACTATTAACGTGCGCGCATTATATGCATGGTTTATGTTAATATTAGATAGTCTAGGCGACCGTGGTCAAAACGCACTACCGCGCGTTCATCTGTACTAAGCCTAAAAGCAATAAATTCAGTCAACATGTACCTTTTCTGCTTAACGATGTTATGAAATTCCAGTATCTGATTTAGAAACTTCATAATAAAATACAAAAAGAAGTTAAATCACAACAAAATATGCTGTAAAAAACGGGCCAAGTCGTCTATAAAAAGTAGTAAAATCTCATAAACAGCTAAGTCTTGGAGAACAATATAAGAAAACGAGTAATTTTGTCTAAAATCCTGCTTTTTTTACTCGTTAAATTCCATTCCTTAGAATCTACTATGCTTAATTAAAGATTTTAATTAATGTCAAAAGTACAAGGTTAATATATTCTTATTACACGTTTTGGAATTTGATATACCTAACTTGGTTGTTGTCACTATAAAATCAAGCTCAAGAAAACTGAAGTACGTAGTAGAATAAACAATGACTCCCACAATGTCACTAATTTAAAAAAGTTTATAACCTAAATTGTACATCTGTATAAGCAGAGGTTTTTTCAAACTATCCGGATAACACTACCCTGATAATGTTATAAGCTAAGCTACTACTGTGGGCTTGTGGCTACTAAGCTGCACGAGTGAGTTGTCACCACGTTGTCGTTACCCCTTGGTGCTGGGCACCCGGAGCGGGCCCTTTACGCCGCCAGTAACCTACCTATAGTTTTTTTTTGCTAGTAAAGTGTTTACTGTTTCTAAAATATTTATAAATATGATCTGATCAAATGTATAATCAAATTGAGATTCTCTCTTTTCCACATAAATTATTACGTCGTCACTCCCCCCTGTTGCCTGGGACACGTGCTCCTTTTGCCATTATTACAGTAAGAGTGTAATGTGTACGATCATTTAACCTCACAATAAAGTGAGTATTATTTGGTATAATAAAAATACATTTTTTACAGTTATGTACAGGGGAACACATCGGCGCATTAGCCATGTCAGAACCAGGTTCAGGCAGCGACGTCGTTTCCATGAAATTAAAAGCCGATAAAAAGGGAGATTATTATATATTAAACGGAAATAAGTTTTGGATAACTAACGGCCCAGACGCTGATGTTTTGGTGGTAAACACTATTTTAATCTAGTCACTTGTCTAATACACCACCTAATTATATATGTAGGTATAGGGTGGAAGAAACGAACGGGACTTGAAAGAAAAGTATATTAAATATTGAAGATATAAAATTATACTCAAAGGAAATATTCTTTTATTATCCGACTGCGAAAATGGATTTATGTTTTTCGAGCGTTTGTATGTATGTATGTTTGTATATCTATTTCTTTGGCACGCTCTGTAGCCTAAACGGCCTATTGGATTTTAGCATACGAGGTGTCATTAGATTTGTGGCATAGGCTATATAATATTTAATTACGAGGTCTGGAAATCTATTAAAAAGTAAAAATAAAAAAGAAATGTTTTTGTTGCTGTCGGGTTTTTTGTTTCCTTTTTAATAATTTATCTAAATAACCTCATGAAGTGTTTGGATAACCATTTTGAGCGATATTCGTTTTAACTTTAGATGTATGTTTTTCAATGATAAAACACCATAAGATTTTCGAAATCTATACTATTATCAACTAAAGATAATATTTTACTATCCAAGTTTATTTAGTCACTCTTATATTGTTAACATTGAAGCGTCGGTACTGGGATACCGAAATCATATTATAAGAATTTCATTTTTATTGTTACAAACAATTTTTTCTATTAAAGAACCCATCCCCAGTAATAACAATTTATCATCAATCTAAAACTTTAAAGCTATTGAAAGCTTTTAATATGACTGATGATGGTAAACCCTAAATAAAAAAAAATTGGTATGACATTTTTATTTTCTCCCAAAGTAATAAAATAAATAGAATAGAAATGTCTTAGATATAAAATATGAATAGCGTCTTGTTCTAAATACAGTTTTAAAATATTTTTTGTTGTTTAATGATTACAAGTAGGTACCAAGTCTCGACATTACTTACCGCTATTTTCTTAGTTTCACAGCAAACTTGCTGACGATATTTTAAGCTGGAATTATTTTTATAATAATAACTTCATTCATAGATTTCCTAACAAAGCTATATTATAGCTATACCGGGAATCTAACGAACTAAAAAATGCAAAAAAACTGACATTCACTATGTTAGTATTGCACTAATCGATAACGATAAAATCTCTCGAATAAACATTGTATGAACAATAAAATAAGTTGGTTCGATTCCCGGTATATGAGAAAATCTGTGAATGCAGTTATTATTTTAGAAAATAAAAGAATGTAAATGAAATCAAATTATAATTATTAAATACTTCGTCACAAAAAATGCAAACTGTTAGTAGGTATAATTTATAACATCAATACTATGTCTGCCATGAAAATTCGCAAAAATGGCTCAGTCAGAGACTCGACTCGGCATAGGTATAAAAATATCTGAAGATTCCATTTTACCTCGAGAAATTAAGTTTATCTCACACTACGTATATAAGTATAAGTATATCTCACGTATAAGTATATCTCACAGTATAAAATACTTACAGCTTAAAAGTATTTTTTTGTTATAATTCAATAAATCAACATTTTGACACAATGATCACTGATCACGCACTAAATTAGTAACAAAATTTATTTCGCGCTCTTGTTGAACTGATTTTCAATTATTAAAACAATGATTTTATTATTTTAAGGTTTATGCTAAAACAGACAGTACGACAAGTAAACCACAGCACGGTATATCGGCGTTTCTAATTGAAAAGGACTTTCCTGGATTTAGTACTGCACAGAAATTAGATAAACTGGGTATGCGTGGATCTAATACGTGTGAATTGGTTTTCGAAGATTGCAAGGTAATTGTAAATAATGATATAAAGTTCATATATTTATTTATACGATTAAGTTGGTAAAGAAGCGTATTACCCGCCTGATGGTAAGCGGCTACCGTAGCCTATGGCACGTATCACTAGCACGTTGCCGATCTTAAATCCCCCTTCCCCATGAGGACCCCTGGAATATTTTATTAGATATCAAATATTAAGGCAGCGACACTTTGCCGTATATTTTTTTCAATTGTCAAGTAATAAATGAGATCATTTCTATAATTTGTGTTTAACTTAATTCTGTGCGTGACAGTAGGTTACTTACATTAATAACATTACTTACTAACATTAATTAGGTAGGTACATTACAATTAAAGAACAATGTGATCTGCTGAAAGGTGCCGTAATGTTGCCTTGCATCCGCAAATTCACTATTATAATAATACAATATTGGCGGAACTAGCAGTGGCGTGGGGTAGGTGTATGAGCGAGACAGTAGATTTCCGCCATTTGCAAAATTGTCACGATTAACCAGCTACAAGTATTCCGCTCTGATTTGAACTTATTATGTTAAAACAATAAACTTTCTAATCGTTTAGTAGTTTCATAGAAGATTTTCTGGATTGTAGGACAAGATATTTGTGTCCGATTGGATCGCGACCACCATACACCAAAGGTAACATCTATATCCAATAATCAAGCGGGGTGGTAGGGGTTTTGTACTCGATTGGGTCGCAACAATCATACATATGGTGAAAATCCAGTCATAGTGACTTTTTTCGGGTTTATCGCGTTACGGGATAAGCCTGTGTATATCCCGCTGCCAAGAGGCTTGCAGGTAGCGACGGCCAGCGATGGATTGCCGATCTCTTGGTGATTGCAGCTGTTTTTGGATTTTATTTGTACTTACTTACCATCAGACAGAGTACCGCCACTTTACCGTGTTACTATATTTAAAAAAGTTGTGGGATCGGTCCCAGTTTTCTAGATCCAGCCCACGTGAATCGTACAACTTTCAAAAAATCAAAATTGCGATGATTGTAGTGAAGCGAATAAAGGCGAAGTATGAAATAAATAGTAGTGAAATGGAAATGAAAAGATAAGATAGGTATATTCGGACAGATACAAACTATATGATAGTAAATAATTATATTATAAACTACCTGTGCCCCACGGTTTCACCCGTGTTAATTTTATACGACAAACATCGCCAATGCACCCGTGTAATCAATTTTTTATACGTAAAACTTTATCGACATTTTTCTTAGGAATAAATTGATTTTTCAAATTATAATATGTTACTCGCTGATACTGTGGCTTTATATTGGTGAAAGAATTTTTTAAATCGGTCCAGTAGTTTTTGAGTTTATCTATTACAAACAAAAAATCAAATCTTTCCTCTTTATAATATTGGTATATATTGGAAATTATGTGCAGCGATAACGTGTGTCTATATAGAGCAGTACTATTTTTCCGCGAGTAGTGGGCACGGGGTGTGGGGCGCGCGGACGCCGTTGCTTGCTCCGTGAGCTCCGTCGATCCGCGCCGCGCGAGGAAACCGGCTTGACCCAATCCCATAAGCCGGAGCGATTAATTCGGAATTGTAAGGTGGTGGTACAATTTAGGTAGTAACAAGCGATTGTGTAATGTGGCTTGATACGCCACAAATTAATTTTTATTTTTAATAAAATTGATTCTTAATTTATATTATTCTTAGGTACCAACATCTAATCTATTAGGAGAGGAAAACAAAGGAGTGTATGTACTTATGTCAGGACTGGATTTAGAGAGATTAGTATTAGCTGCGGGCCCGGTGGGACTTATGCAGGCTGCTGTAGATATATCTTTTGAATACGCACATACTAGGAAGCAATTTGGAAAGAAAATTGGAGAATTCCAATTAATACAAGTAAGAATTCCGCTAAGTGTATTTTCTATTACTATTCACGTTCTTGTCCAATTTCAATACAGGCTTAAGATTGGGAATATATTAATCTTAGGGTACCAACCTTGGTTAGTCGTTACTGAAATCGATTGAGGTGATTTTATTTTAATTATTAAATTTATTTATTTATACGTACCTACTTACTTAGTAAATAGGTTAGGTAGGCACTGATTGCAATCCTCTATTATGTTTTCCTATGAACTTTTTCTTTTTTTAAGGTAGTACCTACCTACCTAGGTGTAAACAAAAATCATGTCTTAAATATCTTTAAAAAGGATGTTAGTATGTATAACATTACATGAGATTGATACAACTCTATAATCGTTAGACCGATACCGTGCAAGTTGGTAAATCTAAGTATTTTTCATGGAAAAGCACAGACCACTACGAGCATATGTCATATTTACATAAATTTTCTACATTTGATGTTTGGGTGATATCAAATATTCATTGTTTACCGGATACATACTTAAGACATATTAAAAGGCAAAGTTTCCAGATTAGTCATACACCACGTAAGCCATTCATAATGATTCTTTTAAAAATATTCTACATTTTTTTTATCGTTAAACTTTTAATTCTTCCGTAATTGCAGGGCAAAATGGCAGATATGTACACAACATTAAGCGCTTGTCGTAGCTACTTGTACAATGTAGCAAAATCATGTGACAAAGGGAATGTTAATAGCAAAGACTGTGCTGGTGTGATTCTCTACTGCGCTGAGAAAGCGACTCAAGTTGCTTTAGACGCTATACAAATTCTTGGTAAGAACGTTTATATTTACTTTAATTAACCTACTTTTAATATTATAAAGATCAAGTGATTGTTTTCTTGAATACGCTGTCTGGGACTGCCAGTCACATTTGAAAAGTTATTTTTGCATTTTATAGCCTAATTATTGAGGATAGGCAATATAATTTCACGCTACGAACCTAAAGAGCGGAGCAGTACATATGAACGTCAAGCTGTCGGTAAGTAAGAACAATGATAAGATAGCTGGTGGAGAATCGCTCGAATAAATTTAAAACGTGTGAAATCGTTGCGCACAGCTAGTGTTATATAATATCCATTGTTTATAAAAGTAAAGTCTTAGATTAATTATTGGTTTCCACTGGCGCTTCAACTAGATGCCGCGCTAGGTACAGATACTTATTAGGTAGGTATATTGTTTGTAGGTACAAACAATAGTTCCTAGAATACGGCGACTTAGCATCGTAGTGTTGTGACTATTTGAAATGAAGCTTGTCAACGTAACATTATTATCGGTATGACACTGACTGGAGTACGCAGATTTGGCGTACTTTTGATTGTCGCATCTTTATAGTACTCCGACGGTATCTAGTTAAAGCACCAGCGGAAACCAATCATAAATTTATGGGTAAAATTATTATGTTAGAAGGAAACTAAGATCACGCCAACGATCGACATTTGCCTATTCGGCGTCGGTGGCCGGTGTTATAATTTCGGGAGCTTCGTTATAAATATAATGGTTTTACAAACGACCTAAAATGGTCCAGTTTGCACGCAGTATAAAACTTTACTGTACGTGACATGTTAGTTAATTAATGACACAAGAGTTGCATCATATCATAACAGGCCTCAGGACTAGCTGTAGGCTGCAGTGATCACTGACCGTCTTGCTATATTAATCTGCTACTTCGTGTTCCTCTGTGAGATCGTGGTATAGTTCCGAAAGACTATACAAGATCAAATGGTTTGAAATTAAACAATTGTTATATACACATAGTATAAGTTTATTTTTAAAATACTGACACTTGTATATTACACCATTCTAAGCCCAGAGGAGCAGAACCATAGCGAGAGATGCGTTTGAATCCCCCATTTAGAAAACTTTCAAAGATATTACATGCCTACTATGGGGTTTCCTAATACATTTAGTATGAGGGCTAGAACTATGATAAATATAATGAAAATATTTAGCAAACTTATCGTAAAATCCGGGCTAAAGCCCAGAAAGTATTTTTCTTATATAATTATTGACATCGTGTTTAACTGTACTAATGCCACGTGGATACAATATTTGTCTAATTTTAAGAATTCAAACTATGCAGCGTGATAAGGGTTTTGGGGCAACTTAAAATAGGTACATGATTTTTGTAATTCTTTATAATTCACTTCACTTCTGCAAAACAACCAAATTATGTCATGCTAAATACCACCAATGTTACATTTAATAATATAGATACATATGGAGCCGTATAACATAACTTTATGCAATACAATAAAACCATAACACTGGCGATCCAGCTTCCTCCAAAAACTCCCACTAGTGACATTATGAGACATGGGTGCCGCCAAAATAACTCTCAGGGGGGTCCATCTGCATCTAAACACTGTACAATTAACTAATAAAATATAATTTATAATTAATTATACCTGTATTAGAAAAATTTGGACATCAACCTAGGCGCCTTAAGTTTTTATTCAAACAGTAACTTAATATTAAAAATAAACACAATAGCGATACAATTTTTGAAATTGTTTATTTACAGGTGGAAATGGCTTCATAAACGACTACCCTACAGGTAGAATACTTAGAGATGCGAAACTATACGAAATTGGTGCTGGTACATCAGAAGTGAGAAGAATGCTCATTGGTAGAGCATTAAATAGTGAATATAAGTGATAATGTACTGTAATATTGTAATATAATATAGATAAATATAACTTAACTTACAAAACTGTCTTTTGTATTACTTATCTCTTACTTATGCACAATGTCTATAAATATGTTAAATTTTAAAATGACTCGATTTTCTTTGTATAGTTTTTAACTTTGCATCAATTATATCAAAAAGCCATGGTTTCCGAAGGACTGTGATGAAGGAAATATATGCTTGAATATATATATCTACCTATATAGGTATCATTAAACTTAGTATGTTAATTGCGTTAGCAGTTTTTAGATAATATGAAGAAGATACAAAAAACTAAGCTAATGGTAACCAAATTAAAGTATATCATTACAAGGGTATTTATTTAATGCCGTTATACTTTTCATTCTGACTATAGTTTGCCTTATGGGCCCCAGAGCCATTAGAGGCTTTAACAGCCACACTGGGCATGGGTGGATCCATGAACAAAACTATCCGATATCTGAAATAAAATATCTGCAATCATATCCAATGTAAATGTTTCAAATAATAATGAGATACGGTTGAATACCAATTATTACTTAAAATATAACTATAATTATGAAAACGAAGGTTAAATATTGTTCACCTGCTTCAAATGATCAAATAAGAGCTATTTTACTTCTAAACAATTCTTTGAAAAATGTAATATCCATATCTAAAGTTATCCGAAAATATTGGATATCCAAAATAACTTCATATCTGTATCCACAACTGAAAAAAAACTTTTATGATATCCATATCCAGATCCGAAAAGTCATATCCATAATATCCTTAATCATTCTACAACATTTTGTAATATAATTACGTCATCTACACAATAAGAAAGAAGAACTGCATGTCTTCATTTTGACTAGACATTAAATTGGTGCACAAATGCAATGAGAGTCTGTGCTATTCACATGTACTCACTACTTCTTATTCTAAAAGCATCCACCATGGCTGTAGACAGAAGATTTTATTAGCCTTAAGTCCCTATTACTGGAACATTTCTAGGAAATATATTATGATAGCATATATAAAATAATATCTATTGTGTTTTTCAAACACTTTATAATAATGAAAAAGCGATATGTTGCATAATCTATACTACTATTAATAAAATGGATATTTGTATCTTTGATCATGGTAATTTCAAAACTAATGGCCCAATTTCAAAAACAATTTTTTTTACATAGCCATTTAATGGAATAGGTTAGAGGCTATATAACTTCACTCTACAACCTAAGGAGAACAAAAATTTTATAGGGATGAAATTGGGGGACTCAGATAGTGAATAATAATTTGCTTAAAACATATTTTTGTCTGCTTTATCCAAATTAAAAGTTACTCTATAAAGAAAAGCTTTACATTGAACTTGACTAACTTTCTGCTTCCTTTAAAACATGTTTACAAGGTAATGGTAAGAATGACAGATTATTTCATTGTATAATTTCTTAGTTGCGATTCTATTGTAATGTATAAAGAATCAATTTCCTCACATGAATAAAACATATTGTTTTCTCATGAATATAAATTAAGCATGAACTTATTATACCATCCTGACTAGTTTCTCATTATTTTATTGAAATTTTAATCCCACCAAAAACTAACCGAAAAACTAACTGATAATGATTCAACAAAATGCCACCATTTTGGGGGTATAAAAAGCATCTGACCTGGTTTCAAAATACAATAATAGCCTTTAGCTTTCTTATATTCAGGGTATTTCTCCATATTTGTATCTCTGGGGTCTATTCTTGCTGTGTTACACAATAGTTCATGTTCATGAGGGTATAAATATTTAGAATCTGCAGGTGAAAATAAAAATATCAATTTTTCTCCAACAACCTGAGCGAGTAAATTTTTTTTTGGGTCATGATGCATGGGTGATATTGTTCCTTTAGGCCCATACCATGCCATGATATCAACAGGATTATCATCATCAGAGAAGCAACAGTAGTCTGGCTCTATGATATCCTTTTTGAGTTCTGGTATTTGATCAAACAATTGGTATTGGGCAAGATAGCCTGTTGGTCCATTTGATTGGTAAATATGATTTTTAATAAACTCCTCTATAGTCATCAATTTCTGAGTCCAATCTGAATCTGTGTATTTGCTTCCAACTTCAACAGAAACTGTCCTCAAACCAGCAAGCCTTATAAAATAGCTCTGTTCCTTCCATTTTGATAATGCAGGCCAATGGTTAATACATTTATCTAGTATTACAGGTTTTTCTTTTAATATATAATTTGAGTAGAAATATTCCATACTTGGAGATTCTAATACTTCTAAAAGGGTCGCTTTGTAGTTATTACTTGAGGCAAGTCCATCTGACTCTAAATTAGGTACCACAATGTTATTTTCAATAACTGTTGGTGGGTTTATGGAGTGTAAATATGTAGCGCAGTCTTGAAGTAACTTTGGTTCCTTTTGTACAGGGCAGCCAAACAGGATTCCAAAATCAATAATTTTAAACGATTCTTTTATTAGATTTTCGAATACTTGATCAGATGTTTTCAAATGAGCTAATAATTTCAGGTATGAAGCAATGGTGATGGTTTTTCTGTACACTGGTTTTACCTGTTTCCAATTACCTATGTTGATCTCTTCATACATGTAATCAATAATTGCCTGTATTTTAGTCATCGATGACGAGTTAATAGATTTGTTATTTTTCAAGAAATCTTGCAATAATAGCTTACAAGACATATTTAGCTCGGTCACTTCTGATAATGATAAGGTTACATTGGGTAAATATTCGTTTAGCTTGTTCAGAATTGCTGAACGAGACTCCATGTTTTTAAATTTGTAATATTAAAGTATTTTCTGCACTTGTTACAAATAACACCATCATTTTATACAGCTGATTTATAATTTCTTGTTTATAATAACTTTGACGTCTTTGACATTTGACAAACATGACATCTCAATTGATGACGAATTTGACATTTTGTTGCGATATAAACAGTTGTCTTTGGTCGGAATCAGTGCTGCTAACTACACCGTAATTATGGTAGAAACACCATAATCAGCATGAATCTACCACCTACCGTAGGATTATAATTACGGTAGCAAAAAACACCGTAATACACGAATCCAACCCGTCGACGATCGCGTCTTATAAAAATCTTGACAATTTTAATATCGTTTATAAATTTAGTAAATGAAAATCATTTTTGCGAATTTTAATTAATCTTTTCTCTACGCTATGATATTTTTGCTTTATTCTACTGACAAATCTAAACATAAGTCAATATGTTTCTCAGGAAATCTCTCATTATAGCTATATAAACTTACAGATATTAGGGAAACGAATTCATTAGGTGTAGTTCGATTTGAATTTAGATGAATATTTACATCTTTTTTATTTTTCTAGTACCTTAATAGACTACAGTTCTGCCATTTTAGCGCTTTTATCGAATATTCTATGCTTTTGATGTGTTAACATAACGATTACTTTCGATTATGATCATTCGATTCGATAATGATCATGGTCTGGTCTAATCTGAGGCTTTTAGTATGTAGTTTGGGCGCGGCTGAAAACCAGCGCTATAGTATTTTTGCTATATCATATTATGCTGAGCTGATTTCTCTTTTGATCATAAGTACGGCTTTTGTAAATGTATAAATTTAATTAGTAATATTTTTAATGTAATCTCTTCTTTAATGTGTTGTGTTATTTATGTCAGCATTTTCAGTGTCAAATAAATGTTCTTTCTTTCTTTCTTTATTATCGACATACCAGTTGTTGGTGTGTTGATGCTTTGGTACCAACGTTGGCAGCTGTTGGCGTGGCGACGCTTTGGCCCAACGTTGGGGGAGTGCAGCCAAGTTCGCGGTTGGTAGGGATCGCGACTGTAGCGACATCTCTCGCCACAACTGACGCATCAACGCATCGACGCAACTACGTAGCGACACACATAGCGACATCTATCGAGCCACATAAGACGCATCCTACTATCCTACATTACGCTATAGAAATTCACTCTATCGTTGAGTATATATACAAGAACCCGACTACAACAGTCGGGGCAGCTGCCCGCCAGACATAGCACCCGTCTGGCCGGAGGATCCTCCCTTTTCTATGGCGGATGAGGAACTTTACTCTCTGTTCCTCACCTCCGCTAAAGCGACCATCGTACACTTGCAACCAAGTGGAGTTGTAGGGGTCACGAACCATACACGTAGTAATAAAAAAAACATCTTCATATTAACTTTCTTTTATTTTGTCGTGTTTCGGCGTCACCTATAAAATTTTTTCTTCCTTTTTTTATATTCACTAAGTTGCTTCACGTCTGCCAGGCATACCCCGATGGCTCAATTTGAATCCAAACTTTTTTGGGTACGTACGGTACCGAAATGTTTTCGTAACGTGACGTTATATTATGTTAAGGTTATATCTATCTACCGGTAATTTAGAGATATTCATTCATATAATTTTTGTCCTAAAATTTTGTTTAAAAAAAAAACAAAGTAATCCTACCCTATTTAAAAAATTTATTACATCATAATTGCGAAAAATCTACCGTATTTTTTATCAATTCTACGATCAAATAGATTTCAGGGTTGGCAACACTGGTCAGAATAGTCAAAAGTGTTCTTTAACTCAGAAATATAAATAATACAAGCTGGTGCCCGCGACTTCATCTGCGCATGATTAGTACTTCGAGTAGCTTATTTTCTTCTCCAAGGTCCATCTATCTTTATACCAAAATTCATCAAAATTGGTTCTGCGGTTTAGTCGTGAAGGTGAACAGACAGACAGAGTTACTTTGAGAGACCCTAGTTGTATACTGTGTAATGTAGGTATGTAAATTTTACGGATATATATGATGATTGACGGTAATGCAAAAGTTACTGCAATTTAATCCTTTATACTATGTTAAACGATTTTTTTCATTCCGCAAAAACATGCATATTTTGTGATTTAGAAACTCGTGAGCAAGCCACGTAGAGCCCAAATGTATGCCTGCTGCCTTTAAGGTTTGACCCTGCGATTTGTTGATAGTCATTGAAAATGCAACTTTTAATGGGAACTGTAGGCGTTTAAAATTAAATAGTAAGATATTAGGTATGATTGGGATGCGTTGTATAAGAACATTGTCTCCCTTGGCTTTTTCATTTAAGATTGTGGTCTTCACAATATGCCTTCCTTGTTCGGTGACTGGCAACCGAGTACAGTTGCATAATCTTGGCACATCCAAGTTACGCATTAAAAAACGGGTATACCTACCTTTAATTACTACTTATGTGATGGCACCCCAACAACAACATTACAAAATTGGTGTTGGAAAAGAATCATACCATCTTGGACGGTGTCTAGGTGGCCTTCACCAATTTCTAGTAGTTTTTGAAAATATGCCCCTGACTCGACATCCCTGAAAAACTGGACTCGCATGTTAGTGGTAAGATAAAGCTTTTCAACGTTGGTCCATAGATTAATATGATGTTTTCAGACATGCGTTAATTTCGTTTACTGCAGTGTCTCCCTCGATAGCAGGTAAAGTCTATCTAAAATTCCTTCTGAAGTGCGTCCGACCGCACGCCCCATTCGCCCGCCGCCGAACTGCACCATTGTACCGCGCACTTGGTTTCTCATCGTCGTAAGTATTAAAATAATTTGTTGAAATGGTGTAGTGTGAAAGACAAAGTTTATATACTTTAAATACCAGAAGTGATAAAAGTATTTATTTTGTTAAAAAGATGAATTTGTAACTACCAAATGTGCATTAGAATTAAATTATGAATTTTTATTGTATTTATGGTTCACTATTTTATATGGCTTACACATAAAAGATAGATGCTGTCTCGGGCTTTTTTGTAGGACTATTTAAGACAAACATTTCCCTTACGTGTAACTAACGGTTTTTGCAGCACGCCAGAATTGCTCGCAGATGATGGAATTTTTTCCTACTTACTTGATATTTATCGTTATATTTTGGATAATTCACACAATATCTGTTTATATTAGAGCCTATGTGTTATTCTGATATTCTATATTATTGTAAAGTTTCATTAAATTCCATGTAATAGTTTTTGCATGAAAGAGTAACAAACATCCATCCATACACACAAACTTTTGTGTTTATAATATTAGTAGGATAGTAGGATGTATTTCAAAGATATATTTAGATTAGCTGTTTATAAATTATGAGTATAAAAATCCTTCAAAAATTGCTAATTTCCTTGACCTTGACCTTATAAAGCAAGTAAAACTTTATGTCTAATTGTCTATGTCAGATCATATGACTTCTGCACGTGATCTGTCAGATTATTTACAAATTGAAAAGTGTTTCAAAAAAGTTTTTTTTTCTTTGAATGTCCCCTTTAATAGTTTTTGTAATAATCTCTCACAAAATGACAAATAAATCGGACCCTGAAAATGCCGTGAAATGTTGTTACATGTAACGCAATGGCCTTAATTGACAAACTGTTTTCTTTGAAGAGAAAACTCGATGCTGATTATCGCCAACTTCGTAACAGGGACAGGTACGTGATACAAAACAAATGCTTTTCATTCACATCATTGTATTGCCGGTCGGTATGGTTATAGTGAGGTTGACGTACTTAGTTTTCGTCCATGGCGGTTTGAGGTGTGTAACCTGGTGTTCCGCGTACAGTACAGTGACGCACTCCACTTTGGCTTCTGGTCTGACCGTCTGGCGGTCCGACACCGCGAGCATGTGATAACTGCGGGGCGAGGGCCGCGGGCGTAGGCGAACGTTCGACTCGATCACGTCACTGGACGAGAGGGGCGGGTCGTTCTTCATGTTTACTTATTATTTACACGCGAACTAAGGTAGTACAACAGCACATTCCAATTCAAACGGACGCTCTATTACCATCGTACTTATATCGTCGTGCATTTAGTGAACCCTTGGGGATATTGCATTTCTTATAGTGTGTGTGTGTGTGTGTGTGTGACATAGATTTAACTTTATCAACTTCTGTTATATTGCAAACAGCTGTTGGAACAGCTGATGCGAGTATGAATTAAAATGAAATTTAGGTAACATGTTTACTTTGTATTGTTTCCATTTGATAGTCTACAAAGCTAGTCAAGTCTAGAATTGATGGTGTTTGAGGCAGTTTATTAAACACTAGACATAAAGCAGTGTAGTCCTGCTTAAATGACTTTGTCATATTTACCAATTTGCATAAAGTGAATAGTTCATTATCACCAATTGAGTTTATGTAAAAATATGAGTGAAATAAACCACAATAGTTGTATTACTTGTATCAAGCTAACCATTCATCACTTAAAAGTATAAACTATAGACTGTCATCATAGAATAAAAGAGAAAGTTTTTATTTACTTTTTATTGAGCATTTTTGAACAAGCAAGGAAAATAAAGATCACATAATATGATTGACACAGAATACTTTTGAAGTTATAAATTAAACAAGTTCAAACAATTTTATTTATATTTTTGAGTGATAATTTGACATTTTATTTTGCTTAAAGAAGACTTTTAAAATATTTTATTATGTGTAATAAAATGTTTTATTATTTAGTAAATCAAATGTTGTATTGATTATTTGACTAATAAAATACATACTTCATTTAAATTTCAACTATTTTATCCCAACTAATTTATTTTAAAATGTTTTTAGCTCTTCTTTAATGATTTCGGTTACAAATATGACATGTTTTAGTGAAATTTAGTGTATAATTTGAAATTTGAATACTGTATTTTTATTGCTGAAAATGTAACGAGAATGCTATCTCAATAGCATTACCATTATTAATTTCTTAATGCTTAACATTTGATTACAATTTGCTTGATGTTAACTTATAGTTTTACTAAGTGTTATCACATGCTAAATTTTTATGTAATTGGCATTATATCTCAAGGGCACTTTCTGGAATAGACCAATAAATAGGTCCTTAGAGGAAATTTTTAACTTGAGGTGGGTAGTTAGTTACACAGATGAGCATTACAAAAAATGCCTCACTATCATGTAATTGTTTTATCACATATTTGTTTTCATATTCTTATTTTATAGTGTGCTTAAGGCTTCTGATTGACCCCAGTATATTAAAAGATAACTTGATTGTGTAGTAAATGTGTTTTTAATAGTGTATTAGAATTTTTATTGATATTAAATTTTTAATATTGATTATATTTTATAATAGACCTTCATTAATCAATACTTAATAATTAAGCGCTAATAGATTTCTGGAATTTGTTTTGTAACCCAATATTAATATTCAAATAGCTTAAGAAGTTTGTAATATTTTTATTGTATTTTTTCTTCAACTGAATTGAAGGTATTATCATTTACTGTAAGCTAGAGTGCATTTGCACTTGACAGCCATTCCTATATTATAGATACACAATATGTTATCTGGTTTAGCCTGGTTATCAAAAGTTTCTTTTTTTATTAGGATTAAAAAAATCACTTAACATTATACAGTATTATTGATATGCTTATCAATGTGAAACAAATGAAGTTGTTATAGGGTTACCACCCATACTTTTGTGTAGTATTGTGTGTTATTTTGGGCAATTATGCTCTATACTTTATAAGAACAAAAATTTTCAGTTATGTGACCTAGGGTTGGAACTTTTCTTTTAGCAAATAAAGTATATTATTTGTAATAGGTAGAAATAATGGTACATTGTGTATAAATAAACTAATAATTTATATGAAATTTCTTAGCGACTTCCGCTTGCAATAGATTAACAGCAGTTTTTGTCTTCCTATAAAATAAAAAAGAAAATAATTAAGAAATTTCCAATAAATTATTTATGATTGATTTCCACAAAGTAATGCCTTCATCAATCAATTAAAATAAACTATGTTGTAATACATTATTATATCAGTGGTGACAGGAAAGTAAGTAGAACTTGTCTTTGTTGCATTTTCATTTTTATTACGCATATAAATTAAAGTCAATTTCTCTGTCATAAATTTTAATTTTACTTTTATAGACACTTATCAACATTAACTCTTCTAAATCTACCAAAGGTTCAGAATACAAATTCCATTGTTTAATTCAGACACTAACCTGATATGTAATAGACTTTTCTTAGTTTTTAATGTTTTAAAATACAGGAAAGTACTTTATTCCACATGGTTTGATTTTTCTAGGATATATTTTACATAAATCATTAAAAACCAATAATCTTGATTATAATGTCTCCTATCAGGTATTGTATACATATAAGCAATATATAATATATTAGGTCCTTATATAATATGAAATTATTGTTTTATAAGAAAAAAAAAAGGAAAAAAATATGAAATTGTACATTTAATAATTCAAAGAAGTATGATGAGTATGGTATGAGTATACCATTATTATCTACGCATTTTCGCCTTTTTATAGGTAATTCATTGTTTCCATTGCTGAAAGAATTGTGGGAGCGAGAATGAATAAAATCTTTGAAGGCAGTTTCGACAGCTTTATCGGAATTGAATTTTTTCTTGCAAGAAATTGTCCAAATTCCGAAAAAAGTAATAAGCTGTTGGAGCAAGGTCCGGGAAGTATGGTGGGTGTTGAAGACATTCCTACCACAGTTCCTCTGATTTAGCGACACTGTCTGTCATGAAGTATGGGGTCTAGCGTTATCCTGAAGCAGCAGTGGACTAGAGAGATTGACCAGTCTCGTTTGTTTAACAGCTAGCTTTTACATCATGGTTTGTAATTCTTAACAAAATATAGATCTGCCGTTATCGTCTGGCCAGATTTTAGGAAGCTGTAGTATATGATACCAGCTTTGGTCCACCAAACACTCACCAGTACTTTTTTCTGAGTCAACTTTCGCTTGAAATACGGATTTGGCCGGTTCTCCTGGGTTCAACCACTGTGATCAGCGTTTCTCATTATTGTAAAGGATCCTTTTTTCTTCACAAGTAACAATACGATTCAAAATTCCCTCATTATTGTGGCGGTTGAGTTATTTAACGCAGCACTCAATGCGTGTTTGTTGGTGTGCTTCAGTCAATTCATGCAGTATACATTTCACTTCAGCTTTTAATTTTTCCAATTAGTTTCAAGTGAATTAAAATTGTTTTATCACTCACACCGACGCCTGCCGCTAACTCTGATGTTGTTTGTGATGATGGACCCGCTTCCACGATCATGTTTAATTCTTCATTATCAACTAGGGACTCCGGCCGTCCACGGGGGTTTGTTTCGTGAGTCGAAATTTCCGGAACAAAAACGTTGGAACCAAAAACGTACCGTACTTTCTTTTATAGTAATTTCCCCATACACATAATTAATCCTTCAGGCTGTTTCTGCAGCACTGATGTCACGGTGGAACTCATATTTGTAAATAACGCGATATCTTAAGTTTTCCATTTTGTGAAAAGAATGTTGTCAAAGAAAAATTAAATGGTGCGAAAACAAATGAATCATTAAATTCGAAACATAAATACACATCTCTAAATTTGAAATATATTTCAATTGGAATTTCTAACCAAACGCCAGATATTCACCAAAACACCAATTTATACTTATACTTTATTTTGATACAATATACTGTTTCTTGTATCTATAAGAAGTAATAAACTAGATTACCTTTTTATTTTTCAACCCTATTTATTCTAACTTAAACTTTTAAGACTTAATAAAAATGAACTTTATTCGGACATAATCTTGTAATGGTAAAGCCAATATAAAAAAATTCAGAAATAAATGTACACTACCAATTTATCAACAGAATTTTCTATTGTAGTCTGTTTCGCTCATAAAATTGGCTTGGATTTTGGTGTAATGAAATCATACAGTACACTCATAAAACAATAGCGGCAGCCGAAAGTCCAGCGACAATTCGCACTATCACGTTAGCCTGCAAATGCTATTATTATAAGTTTGATATCTTGTTTGCTACTGACGGCGAAGCGAGTGATCGCAATCTAGTTTGCCCCCTATAAGTTTTTTTTTAAATATTATATGTTTTTATTCGAGTAATTGATAAATAATCCGTCAATCAACAGGCCCTGTCAAATAAGTCCGGAGCAAGTACGATTGCTTCTATTTAAAGAGTGTGATTGGAGGGGAAGGAAATTACTTTTTGATTCTTCTACAATACAAAAATTACTAGCTGGCAAAAATGATAAGCCTAGTAATGTCCGACAAACAAATGAAGTTCCATGCATTGTGGAGGTATCGAATGGATACAGTTATGTGGTAAGTTAATTTTTATTTTTATTTACTCATCACGATTGATGATTCGGTTTAATTAACATTTTTTTAAGGTATCAATAGCAGTTTGAAAGAAATAAATAAAAAATCAGTATGTTGAAATACAAGGAAATAGATAAAGTAGTATGTGGCATATGCTAGTATTAGCTGTGCTCCACGGTTTCACCCGTCTTAAATTTATTCGACCAATTCTCTATCACGTCGCCAACGCACCCGTGTGGCTTAAGTATAACAGATTGGCATAAGCCGGCATATTATATATGGCGGACTTTTTTAGCTGATGTACTAAGGACCAATATTTTTATAGAATATTGTATTTACGTATCACTGATCATTAAGCCAGCGCACGCGGATAAAGCAGTTCAGAAAGCGCTTTTTCTTCCGATTTAACCTACTTTACTAAAATCAATATTTAAAGCTCACTGAAAGGTGTATCGTAATGCTAGAAAGTAATACTAATACCTCGTGAATCTGGCTATCATATACAAAATGAATTTATCGAATCCGACTGATAGTTACAGAGATTAGTGCGTTTAAACAAACATAATATTCTTTAGTTTTATTGTACTATTAGCTGTGCCCGTGGCTTCGCTCACGTGGACTACAGAATGCCTACGCGAATCTTGGCCTCCCGCTCCCGGCTATTTTAAAGACAAAATGCTTACTGTGGGTATTCCTTAGAAGATAGACGTATACTCTCCCTAACTTTTTTGTAGGTCTTTTTAATGCCAACAATTTTGTAGTCTATTAATTTGCTATATCGCTTATGGTTTACTCAGCGTAAGTCATTTATGCGCCCGAAATGATTCACCTTGACCAGTTTTTTTTTTGTTTGTGCGGAACTCTAATTATTTTTCTAAAATAAAAGTATCCTAAGTTACTCCTTATAACATCAGCTATCTACCAGTGAAAGTACCGTCAAAATCGATTCAACCGTTTCGCATATACCCGGAACAAACGGATAGTAGATTTTAAAATTGTTTTTTTTTTTTGTTATAGGTATCTTATTTACTTTACACACACATTTAGTAAAAAGCTGTTATTTTGACAGTACAATCAGACACTTCAATTTTATTAATTGTGTAGATAATTGGTATAAATTTTTAATTTTGCACACAAATAAAAAAAAAATGTCTTATGTGTAAAAAATCAAAGTAAATTACTTATTAGAAAAATAATTTGAAATAAGTATTTACGCTTTTTGTAAAAAAATATTTCCATCACAGCCTTAGCTTCTCTTGAATTTAAATAAACTTGACAATTTAATATTCCTTAAATATACAGATCCTTATTGATCACAAGTTTAAAGTAAAGAAAATTCTAAATGTTAAAGCTTATATTAAAATTTTCTACCTGTGACCTCTTTTCCATTTATAACCTTTTAACTTATTGAGACAGCAATTGTGGCTTTTAAAGTCGCTTTTGTATTGATGATGATTGTTCCGACCGCTATCGGCCATGGCGACCACTTCGACTCCTAGTCTAAGAAACGGCGCTGGTGCGCTCGAAGATGGCTTATGCACCCTATCTTCGCGGCGAAACTCCGTGCACTCTGAGGGCACATGAGTACGCCGTTCTCATAATGATATGTTATGGCAGCAGGTGGGTGAGTCTTTTGGAGTCTTTAGTCGCGTTTGGTAACAAGGACAGCTTTGCGCTGAACGTCGAACTCGCGTACATAGCTGTTCACCCTCCTGCGCCATTCCGACCGCTGTGCTGCCAAACGCTCCCAATGAGAAGGCTCTATGTTGCATCTCTTCATGTGTAGCGTTTGGACGTCCTTGTACCGGAGGAGGGGACCGCTATGATTCCGCTTGCCCTCCTCCAGCTCAGAGTAGACGATGCGCTTTGCCACTCTTTCCTCCGCCATGCAAGATACGTGACTGCACCACCGAAGCAGTCGACGTATTAAATAGGCCTCAATGCCACCAACATTGGCTCGTCGTAGAATTTCGGTATTTCGCACTTTATCGCACCATCTGATCTTCATGATGGTACGGAGGCATTTACGGTGTAAACGATCCAGAGTGCGAATGTGGCGGCGGTATACGTACCACGTCTCAGAGGAGTATAGGAGGTTTGGCAGCACGATTGCTATATAAAAAGATATTTTAGTGGCCAACTTCAGGTCATGCAAGCAGTAGACCTTGGAACATAGCTTACCGTATGCCGCAGCTGCGGCACTTACCCGTTTGTGGATCTGTCCATCAAGGTCACACTTGGATGTTACAGTGTTCTCCAGATAACGAAATTTATCCACTTGCTATGGCACATCCTCACCAAGTTTTATGGTCAGTGTCTCGTGACCATGTACGTCCGTGGACATCACCTCCGTCTTATTGACACACTGATCTTTAGGCCTAACTTACGGCAGGCATGGTGGAATGCGGACTTCAGCTGTTGCTAGCCGTCTGGGGATTCGGCTAGGAAACACAGGGGATCAGCATACATAATCTCAGTGATCAGTGCGTATGAGACTTTAGAGCGCGCCTTAAGTCTAGCCAAGTTGAAAAGGCTGCCGTCTGTGCGGAAGCGGATGCAAACTCCTTCAGAGTTTTGTATTAGTTACCACAACTAACTTAGTAAGTAAAACTGTACACAGATTCGTTTTAGAAAGTACATATTGAGAGTATATCTAACTTATATAATAGAAATTTCAAATAAACCTCGGTAATTCTTGCTAAGGGCATTGTTGTCCAGATGGTGAAGTTTGAAATACAGTTTTGTGGGCTGAACAATACTTCATACGTTAAAAATATAGTATTTTTTACGAAAAATGCCGTGCTTTACAGTGCACGTAATACTTTTAAATTACTAAAGTGTTTATTCTTGTTACCTCTAGTAAGCACTAAATTATCATTATCATTCACGCATAATAATTAGCCATTTGAGCGAACGCGCTTTCTTTATGTGCTAATTTATAAAAGTAGCGTTCATTTTTGTCTCGAATAAATTTTTCGTTCATTAGCCTAGTGGTACTATGCGCGACTGCTATGCTCGAGGTCCTGGGTTCGATTCTCAAGTCGAGCAAAATGTTATTGGGTTTTTCTATGAAATTCTCAGTAGCTATTTGGGGTTTGGATTTGTGCCCGCTTATTGGCAATAGGCATGGAACCCAAACATACCCGGCGAACTGTGGGTGTACACCTCTGCCTAACTCTTCCCCACACGGCGTGATGGTATGTTATGTTATGTTAAAAAGTACAGTGTTATTAATTCAGTGTACAGTTAATGCCATACAATTACAGAAGATCTACCGTAATTACAATGCATCTGGGAACACTGTAGCCAAGGCATTGTCGCTTGTTAGTCAACAGGTGAGCTGGGGTTATTACGTTCATAATATAACGAAAACACGTTTCAATGAATACTGGCGGGCGGGGATATGACGTTCGCTCATTTCATTATGATTTGACACATTCTGGAAAACAAGTCACGTGCTTTTAATTCAATGATTCACTCACTGTTTATGTTATAATATTATAAATACCCTTGTGATAAATACCTATAACTTGAAAAAGTAGCAAGATCAGTTTAAGCGGCCATTTAAAAGTATTTATTATTGACTAGCTGTGCCCGTAGCTTCGTTCACGTGGACTACAGAATGCCCGCGCGAATCTTGCTTCCCCGCTCCCGGCTATTTTAAGGACAAAAATGCTTATTGTGATAGTTCCTTAGAAGATAGATATGTACTCTCCCGGACTTTTTTGTAGGTCTTTTTAATGCCTATAATTATGTAGTACATTAATTTGCTATATCGCTTATGGTTTACTCAGCGTAAGCCGTGCGCCAGAAATGATTCACCATGACCAGTTTTTTTAAATATGCAAACTCGAATTCCTTTTCTAAAATAAAAGTAGCCTAAGTTACTCCTTATAACATCAACTATCTACCAGTGAAAGTCCGTCAAAATCGGTCCATCCGTTTCGGAGATTACCCGGAACAAACAGACAGACAAAAATTAAAAAAATGGGCTTTTTGTTATGGGTATCGTATATACTTTCATATACATTTAGTTAAAAACTGTTATTTTGACATTACAAACAGACACTTCAATTTTATTAATTGTATAGATTTAAAGTTAAATGTTTTCTTGGACTAATAATCCGTTTTAAAGTTCATTGGTTGCTCGCAGCTTAATTTATTTTTTTAATTTCTCGGTTCCTTTAAGCGTAAAAACATGAAGAAATATTTATGCAGGCTGGCATGACAGCAGCGACCGCCGATGGATTCATATCTCACGGTGGTCACCGTTGTGTTTGGACTGTGCTGTGCTTGCCATTAGGGACAGTACCGTCAACTGCCTTAGCTATTATTAAAAAAAAGTTTGTAATAACTCGATATCAGCATAGCTTGAACTTGGAACCAAGCACTTAATACGTTTTATTAACTTATTTATATAATTTTAATAATTCATTTATAATATACAGATCTATTTTAAAATAGTTTTTTTTTACTTTCTTCTACCACTTGTTCTTATATAGTCTTCTTCATTTACTTTTATTTAATACAATAGCTGTGCCCCGCGGTTTCACCCGCATATAAATTGAAGAAATCACTCGTTGATGTTTTATAAAACCTTGTGTCGACTACAGCCGAATCGAAGCGAGTCGAGTCGCATTTTCCTGTCGTCCATTACAGACGAATCGAATCGAATTTTTCATTCATCCCAACTCTTTATCCGAAGTGGATTGTTTTTTTTTGTGATGGACAGCTCGAAGTGAGTAATGTTTATTTGAAATACTTTTTGTTATACAATTCAATATAACAAATATATAATATTAAAGAACAAGTTCCAGGAATTTAGTATTTTAACTTTGCCCTCCTAATACATCTTTGATAACTTAATGTATGTTCGTAAAAACCTAGACAAGCTGGATTTTGTCAAAGATCAGCACAATGTTAATACTAGAAATACAGATAAATTAGTCGTACCGTGTTTTAGACTTAGTAAGACTAATAAAAGTTTTTATAGGTAATGGTGTTAAATTCGCCTGTCGAGCAATGCGCGCGTGCGATTCGATTCGGCGCACCTCGGCGCTTCGCTAACGAACGCAGTTACATAGTAAATGTATAAAAAGACTATTTCTGCGATTCGATTCGACTTGACTCGGCGAGGCTAGTGGACGCGGCCCTTAATACTTCAGTACAGATAATATTTTTTATCGGGCGCCCAGATTTACATCGCGGCATCGCACGAATCGTTCGTGCCACTACTGCTATAGACATAGACCAGAGCCGAGTGCTGAATATTTTAATTTTGCAATAACTCTCAAACTATGCGTCCAAATAACATGCTTCAAAAGACAAAGTTTATGTTCATTAAATTGTCTTTATGATGAAGTAACTTTTGTTCGTAAGGATTGATCTCTATGCTTAAAAATAATGTTCATAAATTAATTTTTAATATTCAACAAAAAAAATTTGCAAAATACCTTATTGTGGCTTATGTATAAGAGGATAGATTTATGCTATCGGTGGATTTTTTAGATATACTAATGAGCAATATTTATGTAGAAATTTGTACCTACCTATCATTAACCATTAAGCCAGCGCACGCGAATAAAGCAGTTCGCGAGGACTTCGAATTCCGACTTTCTTAACAAAAACAATATTTAAGGCTAGTTGGGAATTATAGCCTAATGTTATGTAGCCTATACTATTCCTCGTCAGTCAGGCTATCATATAAAAAATGATTTTTCGTATCCAACTGGTAGTTCCAGAGATTAGCGTGCTTAAACAAACAAACAAAAAACTTTTCCGATTTATTATATTGGTATAGATCTACACATATAACTATCTTATTCCTACTATTAATAATTTTTTTTTAATTCAAATGAAAAACACGCCACGCTAACGCGACATTATGTTCCCGTGACGTCATAAATCATTTTATATGTCCTTTTGTATGATAACGGTGAAAAAAGTGACAACTTACGGGTAGTGTTTAACGTTTATATTTCCGAGTGGTGACGTTACATTGTCTAACCGTTTCAAATAACGTGACTCACAGACAAAAAATATTAATTTTTCAAATGAAAAATGAAATAAATAAATAGTTACTTTTTCCAGATTTATATTGTTTTAGGCTTTTCAAGCTATATACCAATATTACTCAATAATTTACTTTAATTTTTAAACATACAGTCAACTCGAGGATTCCTGGCCACTGCCAGTATATTACCTCCTTTTTTAACCGACTTTAAAAAATGACGGAGGTTATTCAATATTTTTTTCTTTGGCAAGGGTGGGACTCAAGGATGGTTCCATTTTAATTCTATTGTTATTGAACCTTCGACTTTGAAGATACACCAAGGAACTTCTCAAAATTATAGAAGTTGGTTTTCTTTTTTCTTAAAAAATTGACTTGTTATGACATCGGGCCCTACAAAAGAAACGTGAAAAAATACTTTATATAGGCAGGCATGACAGCGGCGACTGCTCGGTGGTCACTAATGTGCTTGAATTATACCGTGCATAATATTAGGGACATTGGCACCAATTCGCAAAATATATTAAACATTACTCGCAAATACTTTTAAGGTCAACATTTATCTCCTTATGATTTCAATAAAAACATTAAAAAAACGTTAATCCTTTTATTGTATCATGCGACTTTATTTACAAAGATGTCTGCCGCCATTCACAAGTGTATGCGAGTCATTTATCTTTACGATATCAGGTATAAAAATAAACCAACAATTGACATAAAATATGACGCGGTCACAAGACTATTAATTCACGGTTTATTCTCACTTGTCCGAACTAAATTTAGACCACTTAAGATTGTGGCCACCTCGATTATGGACCGTATTTGTAAGTAGATCTGATGGTATATAATTCTGCCATTTTTGCTTGATAACAATTAATAGACTTCACAATTCACAAGTCCTGTTTTAGTTTGAGTGGTATTACTGTGTTGCCATTTTTGTATTCGCGTAAGATGTTTTTAGTCACATGATAATTTCATTGATTATTAGCATATTGGTACGAAGCAGGTTGTGTTTTTGAATGTGGCTCGTAGTCATGTGATTTGCTAAAAATATCTTGTTAAGTTCACGACAAAGTGATAATTGGATATTAGTCTTCGAAAGTTGACGCACGGTGTTACATCGATAACCAAGCACACTTGAGGCACGAATTAAATGACTGACATATAACGGGTGTTTGAATTGTTATCAGTGATTGACTAGATAATGTTCATCTTGCATATCACAGAAAGTAACCGCTCGACATTAATTCTATCGAAAGTCATCTTTTTATTCTATGATACAAGTTTGGCACGTAGGTTTTTGGGAATATATGGAATCGTCTACGTTAATATTAGAAATATGTTAATCTTTTGTTGTAATCAATAAATTAGTCATAGTAGATATTATTGTAATAAATGAATTGCGTAGGATACAAATCGAATGGCGACTATAGAGAATAGGATGATATCCTATTGAATTTGGTTAACGAAGGTGTTACTTTGCGGAAATCCATCGTAATAATTTATCCGAAAATTCTTACCTACATCTGCCTGCAATAGATTAACAGTAGTTTCGTCTTTCTACAAGATAAAATTTTAAATTATATACTACTAAAAACAAATTTATTCTCTATTCAAAGGTTTTTTTGTTGTAGAATGACCGATACTACTGTTAATCTTTTGCAGGCGGATGTATGTAGGTTTGAATTTGGGATAAATTATTAATGACATAAATTTGATCTTTTTGCTGCATGATGGATAGAGAAAGTGCTTTTTTAGTTCCAATTGACGGACACAGATAGTTTTGAATCTTTAGTGGGGCTAGTTAAAAATGTATCAATTTAGATATAAAAATTCTATTAGAATGTATAATAAAATAATATTCCATGAGTATATTCCTAAAGCATAACACCGAGTCCTATAATCACAGCAGTTTTTTTTCATGCTCTAAAATTATTTTTGATAATGGTGATCAAATCACGTGAACAAAACAATTGCTTACAAATATAACCAGATGAACATCTGTCAATGTTGGGTTCACCAGATGTCTAATTTTAAAACAACTTGAGAATGTTCAAATATTGGCTATTAAATTAATAAAGTGTACAAGTTCATCATCAAGAAACAATTTAGCAATTTAGTTTTTTATTATTCTTTTAGTGTTACTGGAGATTCGCAGCTCCTTATATTCTTTTTAATAATAAGATTTGGATCGAATGGACTAATTAGATAAATTATTTTAACAGTGGCTTACATAATGCTTTTCAGCTTTAAGATCTTTGAACGAAATATTTTATTCCAAGATTTCTAAAGTTCCATTTTCAGTTTGGCTTTAGAATCCCGTCTAGACGTACGGAACCCCATGGCAATCTGTTTGCATGCCAATATTTTTCTATGCTTGTAAGGGTATGATTAATATTACTAGGTATATATGAGTGTGAGTAGTGTTTTGACATTCATAAGTGGCTTCTTAGAGCCTAAATTGAATAAAATATTTCGTCTTTGATTTGTAGCTATAAGTAATTGGATGTCGATGAGAAAGTAGACATAGTTGAAGCTTGCATTAAACAAAATTTAATTATATTATAGTGAAGAAATTGCAAGCTATTATTGCATGAAAACATTACATTTACGGTACATAGATAATATTCTTCATTGCCATGGTCCGTGAGCGAAAGAAGTAATATTTTTAGAATATAATGACGTACATATTTGGTCGCCTGATATTTGCAGTTGACTTGTCATGTAAATCAACAAGTCTTTGATGTACGTTTACGCATTCGGAAGGTCAAAAAGTTCCGTTTAATCTTTTTTCTCACGTGATTTTGTAACTTTGATTCAACTTCCATTCAATATTTGAACGATCAAATATTTCTAAATAGATTTGATACTTTAATTTAAAATGTGACAGAATTGATGAGGTGGATAATGTTATTTATTCAAGAGTATAAAATCTAAATAACGTGGAAACTTTTCAATTTACAGACGATGAATTTGTGATAATTCCAGAAACAATCATTTAACAATATCAAAAGTAAATATTGTATTATTAGGTTTATTACTTACTAGCTGTGCCCGTGGCTTCGCTCACGTGGACTACAGAATGCCCGCGCAAATCTTGCTCCCCCGCTCCAGGCTATTTTAACGACAAAAATGCTTATTGCGGGTGTTCCTTAGAATATAGATATATACTCTCCCGGTCTTTTTAATGCCTATAATTATGTAGTACATTAATTTGATATATCTCTTATGGTTTACTCAGCATAAGCCATTTAAGCATCCGAATTGCTTCACGATGACCAGTTTTTTTTGGTGCGGAACCCTAATTCTTTTTGTAAAATTAAAGTAGCCTAAGTTACTCCCTATAAATTCAGCTATCTACCAATCAAAGTCCCGTCAAAATCGTTCCAATCGTTTCGTTGATTACCCGGAACAAACAGACAGACAGACCGACAGAAAGACGAACAGACAAAAATTAAAAAAATGGGATTTTTGTTATTGGTATCGTATATACTTTCATATGCATTTAGTAAAAAACTGTTATTTAGACATTACAAACAGACACTTCAATTTTATCAATTGTATAGATTACCATTTACCACTTTATTTTTATTTTCTCTTGTTTGTCTAACCTTGGTTATCCGACTGTTAGTTGTACAAATTATCTGCAATGGATTTTGTTATTTCGTAAGAGAGCGGACTCGACTACAATATTCAAATTCTGGCTAATCACAATATCGTTAGTAGAACCTAGAAAAGAAAGCGCATTT
Organism: Saturnia japonica; assembly: GCA_033032175.1. Classification (NCBI taxonomy): domain Eukaryota; kingdom Metazoa; phylum Arthropoda; class Insecta; order Lepidoptera; family Saturniidae; genus Saturnia; species Saturnia japonica. The sequence goes on along the minus strand of CM065309.1, from coordinate 16,340,089 downwards.
GTTTGTGGAAGTAGCAGAACTGAATAAGTTGCAGGTTCCTTGTGTGTTTCCTCAATAACGGCTGACAATGATGTTGGAGGCATGATGCATCTAAACCCGTTTCCAAAACAGGTTTTATGCAATGCATGCGCACTTTATGTTTATTATGCACAATACAGAAATGCTTTAATCTTTGACATAAAAGCTAATGATACCTAGTTACCTACTACTAATGTATTAATTGAAATTTAATTAATGCGAAAACACCTTACTAGAAACTTATCTAAGAATTTATAATTCCAAAAGTATGGTTTGAAGAATAAGAAGTATTTATTTAAGAAAATAATTTATATCTTCGTCCAGTATAAAGGTTCGTCGGCGGATGCCAGCGTGCTCGGTGAGATGATATTCGGTGCTGTGGCCATGAACTATAAGAGCGTGTCCTTGAAGATCCATATTATGGACGAACCAAGAAGGTAAAAAGGTCAAATTCATTATTTTTATAGAATATACATTATATACAATCGTTAGTCGAACTAGCACTTAAATCAAGTTTTAAAACTTGCAAGGTCTAAGCTATTATGACCTTATGTCTAATCCTTTCGACAGAAACGTATGAAATCATCGTTTTCGTACAAACAATCAGAAATTGAGGCAGGATAACCTCGTGATCCTTTTAAATAGATCACAGTTGAAGCATTCTATAGTTTTATGCCAGTTTTTAAGCGTTGGTTAGTTATTGCATACAACTTTTATAGAATCGGTTAAAATTCTTGATAAAATTGTATTTAGCGTTTGCCTATGAAGGTAGATAAAGAGCACTTTGAATAGCAAATCTAAGCGTAAAGTTATACGTTTATAGATATCGAACAGATTTTTTTTTTTTCTAGAGCATATAAAAATCTTTACTACTTAATTTACGAAGAGGTAGATATACGATTCGACTGTATCACGAGTACCATAATATTCAAGATGAATTCATCGAGTTATACCCATACTGGCATATCGTTTGCATTGTAGTCGCTTTTGGTCTTTATTGTATATTGAAACAAGTGTACTTAGCATTTCTTCTTTATTTTGGCTACCAATTTTCATGATTGAAGATTATTACTGCCATTATCAAATTGCTAATTGTTTAATATTAAAAAGTTAGGGTCTTCTTGTGACTTTAATGTTCTAACAAAATAGCGGCCGCTTGATATAGAATATTCCAAGGAGTTTTTCTGACATCACAGAATTCATGTTTCATGTTATTATTTTTAATCCCCAGTTCCACTAGTCCACAATAACCAAAATATATATATTGTGCAAAATGTTACTAATTTTAGATAATATAGTGTAAAAAAATACAAGTTTATTAAAAAAAATCCCACCAAAAACTTCTCCAAATCTTTTGTCTTACTTGTCAAATCACCTTTATACTCCAGAGCTGCATCGAAACTTCGTCAAAGACTCGTACAGTTTTTGTTATGTTGCGAAAATAAAGTACACTGGAGGTGTTGTCATGGTTTTCTCTTTGAACGTAAAGTGAATTATAATTGTGAAGAATAAATATATGTATGTAGCTAATATAACGCTCGCCTTACAACTACGGTCCAAGGGGAGCTTTATCTGTGCAGGTGTGACCGGTTTAAGGCATTATAGTTAAGTGCACGATACTATAGATAAGTAATCTTATTATTACAATTCTAATAATGATAATAAAATACATAGTATTTCTCTATAGGTTAATGTGCACAAAGATATTCTGTGTACCGACAATGCGAAATATAAGCCGTGTTGAGTGCCCCACGGATGTAACAAGGGAGGGTAGCAGCTGCGGCGAGCTGCGAAATGGTTCGAAACCTCTCAAGGTGCCAGCTTTGAGGGAGGAAGGCGTATCGCTTAGTTTTTCCCTAGACAGGGGAGACTCGGGTAAGAGAAACTTTATGTATTTTGCTATTGTATTTTGTCATAAAAAAATTTAACCTATTTTATCACGTTACCTAGTTATATAGTAACTTGGGACCTATTGCTACAATTTCATAATTGTCTATATTAATAAATCTGTAGTACTGTCGGTACTCTTAATATATTTCCAAAATTTCGCGATTTAGATTTCATGCTATATGAACGATACTGAACACGAATATACCATTTCAATTTTCTATCTCTGTCTATCTGTCTGTTTGTATGTCCGGGTTTAACTGAAAAACGGCTTGACCGATTTTTATGAAATTTTGTACTCGGGATGCCTGTCATTGGTCAATTGATAGGGTACCTATAAAAAAATTCAATATTACTTTTAGAATTTTGTTAATTCTTAACCAATGTTGATAAAAGGTTGTTCACCAAAAGTATAAGTACTAAGTACATAATTTATGGGCTATAATAATTGTCAATATTACTTTTAGATATTAAAAAAATCGCGAATGCTCAACGGATTTTGATCAAATTTTGTAGACGGGAAGCAGACATTATACCATCATTGAGAGACTATAGGAATCGTCAATAATACATTAGAAATCGTAGAATAGTATAATAATTATTAACAGATTTTGACTAAAATTGTACACGGGAAATACATGCCATTCCTGAATTGATACGATATATGAATTGTCAACAATTTGAGTAAAACTAAAAATACGGGATGTAATTACAATAACAAACGCGTGCGGAACTGCGGGAACACCACTAGTTTTGAATAAATATGTGTAAGCTTTAGTTTCCATTTTTGATATTGTCATATTCTTTTACTCTGGTGTAGGTAAATTTGGTTTTTCAATGGCTCATCATAAAGTGAGTCATCCACGAATATTATTTTTTTGCACTATAGCTTATGGCCCGAAGAAATACCCCGTACCACCTGGTAACAGGAATGACGAACTGCTTTCTGTATTTATAAAATAAAGTCACTTCTTGTAGGAACATGATTTGCAGTGAAAATAAATCTTGGGTAATATAAGTTTACAAATAACTCTTGGCCTATTGATCATTCTACTATTAATATTCAAGGCCCAAATAGTTTAAAATTAGATGTTTGTATAATAGAAAGAAATTGAGTTGACTTGAAAATGAATTATTCGAATGGTCAACAAGTTGCTGTTGCCTAATTATTTTTCTTAGTCTAAATGCAGCCCTCTCTATTGTTAATATAATATGGTTTATTAAAGTTATGTATAATAACATATTAAAAACTTATTATGGTATAATAGGAAGTAAACAATTTTTCTGGTTTAAAAAATATTTAAAGTTTTATCAATATAATATTTAATTCCTAATTAAATAAGTATTGCGATTACAAGACTTCATATCAGTACTTTTGGTTTATAAGTACATAACAAAATTACATTATTTCCTTAAGTATTTGATAGATACGGAGCCGCAGAAATTTTTATTAAAGAAACTAAGTATGCGTCATGATTTCATTCGAGTTAAATTTATTCGATCAACTCCACCACTGCCACGCGCCGCCGAGTCATCCGTCTAGCCTGTTGTTCTCTCTTCTCGTACTTGCCTACGGCTTGTCAGATTTATTGACTTTTATGATTACTGCTTCTCTCCTTAGAGTTAGTAGTGTGAAGCTGTATTGCCTTAATAAAAAAATAGGGCTATAAACGGCTAAATGAATTTTTAAAATTTTACCTGTAGTTCTGGGGATTACTGCGTTGCAACATACAAAAACACAATCTCTTGTGCTTTATGTTCAAGAAAAGGAATCTTTTCAGGTTTCTGTGGAGACTATTCACCATACAGCAGCATCGGTTCAACTTACGACTACTTCTCCATGTTTGAAACTTGGGACGGAAATGCCACTCAAGACGAACTGTACTTCCACTGTAAGTTTTATTATGAAAAATCATAATAATTCATCTAACAAATCTAAATTATGGTCATTTTTAGTTCAATGTATTTTTTTAAATCTATTTTTAAATTAATGACTTGGGTTTAAAACTCACATGCGTAGTTCATTGTTCTTTTAATTTATAAAACAATATAATATAGAATTTGTATTACATATTTTTGATATTCCAAAACACGAATTTAATCCATTACTTTTAAAGCCTTGTCTGATGACGTCGTTGTAAAAACCCAGTTTAGTTTGACGGAGTTGAATGCACTTTAAGAGCGTAAACATTTTAAAATAAATATTATTTAAGAAAAAAAATTTCAACAATAAGGTCCTCCTGGTCGCAAATTGAGCACTTCAAGTAATGGCAGCTGGCAACGTAGAACTTTCCAGAATATGGCGACGAAATTCGACTTCGGTCATCAGAGTTCTAATCTACTCAGTGTACCTACGGCTTCCAGTAATGGGACGAATAGTGATTCACAGGTTAGTTAACTGTAAAGATATTTTAAAGTGATATTTTTTAGCAACTGCGACGCATTTAAAACTAGATTTAAAGTTCTTTGTGACTATAGACTGACTGCCGTGAGCGCGGTTCTCCTTATGGTTTGCGGGATGCGGGAGAGGAACAAAATCGACCAATAAGCTATTCTATTGCCGGCCGTTGACAGAAATATACCAATGCAATAGCAATGCCACTTGAGGGTTTTAATTTTTGTGGCTGCTACACATGAGATTATTTTAGGAAGATAAAATTAGCGACTCTACTTTTTAAAATACTATAAAATACGATAATACTCTCAATCAAAGGTAATGCTCGTGAGTAAATTATACTCTCAATATATACTATCAAATTCAAATATTATACGTACAATTTTTGCTCAGTATAGTCGATTTTTGTTTACCATTTTAAGACAATAATATAATGTATATTCAATATTGTATCTAGCTGTGCCGCGGCTGCGTTCGCGCGGACTACAGAATGCCGTCGATCGGGCATACGTGCAAATCGTGCTTTACCCCCGTTCCCGGTTACTTTAAAATGCATATTGTGGTACCTAGCTCATATACTCACATAAATAACACAACACAACAAAACACACGCATCAAGCTCACATTGATTTCTCACACACGTGCGTACACAGACAGGCTCATCCATACGTACATATTCATTCTCACAATTTCTTTCAACATGAAAACAGTAGAAGACGTACTATGATTACTTTTCTCAGTACATGTTTAACATTATTATTATTAATTATTCATAAATTGTGTATTTAATTAGCCCTCTTTGTAGTGAATTGCAATGTTGTAACATAGTGTATGCGATTAGGCTGATGTAGCCTAACGTCGCGTCGAATCCAATCAAATACTCATGGACATATTATATAAATATCGAAGTAATAATGGCTCAGTGGTTCCGTTAATAAAAACAGCCGCCACTTATGTTCCGGCACCCACGGACATCCGGTGCAAACGCCGGCCGCGCAACATTTTTATTGATCCCGACGATCACATCGAAAATGCGAATAAATATTACACATCCGTCTCTCCAAACAGAGCGTGCCAGCGCCACGCCCGCGTAACACCGCTCTCTCGCAGAGGGGGTCAACTTCGCTCCCGCACACCCGTCACGTCCATCTTAGCGGTAACCCAAGCCTAGGTCCGTTCCTCGGAGTGAAACCCTTGGGTCAGGCAACCGCCCGCGCGATACAAGTGACACTGTACGTGCATCACTTAGCTACCTACATACAACACTACACACGTATGAACATACACACGTGCACACACACAGGTACATAGGTTCTGTGAGGGACCTTTTTTTTTTACGCTAGTTAGTTAGCGCTAGTTAGTGTAGAAACATTCCGATTACTGAATACACATACGCACGGTTCCTTCCTTCCAGGAGGAAGGAACGTGCCTATGTGTATAAATTAGTTAGCTCGAATCGTAGGTGTAGGATTCGATTAGATCGCGACTTATTTGCGAACGCGGCGACCCGACCGAGGTCCGCCACTTTGGCACCCTCGTGCGAGTCGTCCACAAAACTTTCGCGGCTGAGTGCCCTCTGCGCTCGCCAAGTCCGGTGAAGCTGTAAAAGCCGCAGCGGCTTTAGGCCTAAGGCTAACAGTGTAGTCAGTTTAAAAAAAAAAAAAAAAAAAAAGGCTCAGTGGTAGCGTGTACGGACACCAAGTTCATTAATGTGGGTTCGAATCCTAAAATATTAAGGCTGGGCTTGCGGGAAAAGAAAACATCTTAATGAAACCGGTTTTTTAATGCCCGTCTGGATAATTTCCACCATCAGGATGAAAATCTGTTGCCAGATTCCTATAGGTGTATTTTGGCAACTCCACTTTAGAGCCAGTTCCTCACTAAGCTTTGCATCTTGGGCAACATCGTCAGTTAACATCATATGAGATAATTGCCAAACGCTACATCTATAGAGAATAAAAAAGAAACTATATTTTCTTCAATGTTTGCATGATTCTACAATTAGCTATTTGTTAAGTAATAAAAAAATCGCAGTGTGCAAATTTTATATTTTATGGAGTTTTTATTAGTATATATATAGGTACTATAGATCTTAACATAAATTTAGAAATTAGCTATTTATAAAGAAAAATTAGCGCTTACAGTAATAAACAAAACATGATAATTACTTTTTTCAACGTTAAAGAACTTTAAAAAAATATCTTTTATGAATTTGTGTAACAAACAAGCTCCACCTAAATAATGGTTACGTAACTAAATGATGATATTCTTTGTTCTCAAGTTGAAGAGTTTAATAGCGTGTTATCGAAACCCACTCGAAAGATAGTTCAAAAGGAATGACGCTCTTTACTTCATATAATTTATTTCATAACACTGTGAATATTGGTGTTTGAAATTCGGCACGTGATGCCCCTTTTCCGTTTATGAGTCATTCGTTGTTAAAGTGTGCAATTTGCTGGTTCGAGAGTTAAGCTTTGATTGACACATTAACACGGTTCTAGTGAAGTTTTTAACAATCTTTGTTCAAAAAAAACATTTCAATCAATCAATCTTTTTGATATTTGATATTTTTAGGGTTATAGTTATTTTTTTAACCGACTTAAAAAAAAAAAGGTTACTCAATTTGAATGTATTTTTTTGTGGATGTTCAGCCAGCCATAACTTCTTTGTTTATGAATTGATATGGATGATTATTTTTTTGCTGGATAGGGGATACTTTAAGGGTGGTCCCACTTTTATTTCATTGGCATGGACCGTCAACTTCGGAGATACACCCAGGGAACTCTTCAAAATCATTGAACTTGGTTTCCTTTTTTCTTAAAAAATGTCTTATTCTTCATGTTGTGTATAATTATTTTGTCTTATAAGACAATTTAATTACAAGTAATAATTAACAAAAGGAGTCTTTCTTATTTATGATTTTATGTTTTATTTAATTACTAGTTTGTTACTAAGCAGTAGTTATTTACATCCCGTAATTTTATTTTAACTCGTATTGTTGAAAATTCCTATGCCGTAGCAACTGAAGACTAGCATGTATTTCCTGAGTACAATTTTCATGAAAATCGGTTGAAAATTATTATTCTATTCTACAATTTGTAATGTATTATTAACGATTCTTACCGCTTCTCAGTTATAGAATAATATATGCTTCCGGTCTACATAATTTGATCAGAATCGGTTGAGAATTGATGAAAATTTGTTTTTTACTTCTTTTTTTATGATTTCTGTAAGTAATGTTATGTTACATTTGTTATAGCCCATCAATTAATTGGTTAATTGATTTCAAGACAGATTATTGCTATTTCTGTAACTTTCAGGCGTTATTGTAAACATAATTGATATTTAATTTTGAAAACATATCTGTTAGTATATAAGTCAGTGTAAATTATTATATTTTGTACCTATGTATATAATTTTAAACAATACTTTGAATGTTTATTTTTGATCAGTTCAAGAAATGACAAAAGATGACAGCAGAGGTAAGGATGGACTGTGTGAGGAATGATATGCGTATAAAAAAATGTGTATTTTGAGATGGCAATTGATTTGCTGACCCATCTTAGGTGGGACAAGATTAAAAAGGAGTAGAACAGTTTCAAGAAATTACAAAATTTTATCAAATGAAATCGCTTTGTAAAATCCATTTGATGAGTGGGTAATTTGTAAAATTCCTACCACTCGAATATAATCCTACTGTGGGTTCGCATTATATTGTTGTTTATGAACAGCTTATCTTGGAGATAAGGCGCGTGATATTCGTTACATGAGTGACCACGGCTATCGTTCACCGCAGTCATGTGAGTTATTATCAGGGCAATGACAGAATGGTAAACCGTGATATGATAATTGCATCTAACCGTAACTTACAACTCGTCATAGTAACAACATTTATGGATTAAAATAATTAGTTAGAGGAAATTAGACTTTTTCGATTTAACCACTCATAGACTGTAAATTCAGAGGCTATTTAATTTAATTTTTAACAAGATTTAAAACTTGCTGTGTTAGTTTGGGTTAAATATTGCAACTGAATTTTTTCTATTATTGATCAACTCTGTGCCGTCTTTAACAAGTATTTTGGTGGCATTTTAAGTCCACAAGATTGACAATCCAAGACAAACTGTTGTTACCAAGAGATAGGCAATCCATCGCCAGTCGTCGTTATCACGCCGGCCTGGAAGCCCTTGATAGCTTGATGCCAATATGCGACAACACAAAAGAAAGTCACTATGACGGTTTTATCACCATGTGTATGATGTACAGATCGTTACTACCCCGCTTGATTACTGGGTATGCATCAGCTGATCCCAGAAAGCGTCATGCCTAAGCGTGCCTATATGGCGGGTGTTACACTTAGTCTATTGTGGTCGCGGATGTTTTATAATGTATATTAAGTAAAAGGATAACTCACTGACTGACTGACATATCAACGCACAGTCCAAACTACTAGGGCTGAGACAGTGAAAATTTGCATGCAGGTTGACTGACTGACATATCAACGCACAGTCCAAACTACTAGGGCTGAGACAGTGAAAATTTGCATGCAGGTTGACTGACTGACATATCAACGCACAGTCCAAACTACTAGGGCTGAGACAGTGAAAATTTGCATGCAGGTTGACTGACTGACATATCAACGCACAGTCCAAACTACTAAGGCTGAGACCGTGAAAATTTGCATGCAGGTTGACTGACTGACATATCAACGCACAGTCCAAACTACTAAGGCTGAGACCGTGAAAATTTGCATGCAGGTTGACTGACTGACATATCAACGCACAGTCCAAACTACTAGGGCTGAGACAGTGAAAATTTGCATGCAGGTTGACTGACTGACATATCAACGCACAGTCCAAATTACTAGGGCTGAGACAGTGAAAATTTGCATGCAGGTTGACTGACTGACATATCAACGCACAGTCCAAACTACTAAGGCTGAGACAGTGAAAATTTGCATGCAGGTTGACTGACTGACATATCAACGCACAGTCCAAACTACTAGGGCTGAGACAGTGAAAATTTGCATGCAGGTTGACTGATTGACATATCAACGCACAGTCCAAACTACTAAGGCTGAGACCGTGAAAATTTGCATGTAGGTTCAGTTTGCACTGTAGATGATCCTTTGAAAATTCAACCCCTAACGTGGTCAAAAGGCAGATGAAAGTTAGTATGAAAGATAGATCTATGAAAATTGGTATGTAGGAATTCTGTTAAAATGGGCCACGAAGTCACGGGAAAAGCGCTAGTTATTCATAAATGATAGAAATTACACTTGTTCACTCTTTCTAGGCATTAATTATATGACAATGTTTTGAAGTATTGTATAATCTATTTATATAATATGTTTGTTTTATTAATCGATATTAGTTGAACACCACTAAGAAAGTGAGATAACAATGTTTTGAGGAAATTATTATGATGGACGGTATTTTAGACCATTAAGTTTATTAAAAATATCGTTGATTTAATAAAAAAATATACTTTGAATTTAATTCCACCAACAATAAAATGTAAAAACATTTTAAATAGTAATTGTTCTGAACATGTAACAAAGTTACAGTTTGCATGATGTTAGCCAGTTTCCTTTCTCTGAAATATTTTAAAATTGCCGTAGTGCTTGGTCACGATATGTCATTATAAGTCGGGCGTGACAGCGGGTCAGGTGTGTCGCAATGAACTTTAGGCGGATGTCTGACGTATTGTAATTGCTCAATATTTACAAGCGACGATGCGACGCTTGCTAATAATACACGTTGTGAATAAACATATTTTTTGTGCTGCCAATTTTCCACAATACTTTTTGAATACAATATTTTAGGTCAATGGCCTCTGTTAAAATCATAATACCAAACTTATTACATTAAATTTATTCTTTCTGTAATTTCTAAAATGGCTTCTGCAAATCGTTTAGTTTAAGGCTGACAAATATATTTAGGAGGCGGCCCATAATTTTGAATCTATGTTAGCTGGTGAATAATACTTATTGACAGCTATAATAGATTCTGGTATAAATAGATAGATATTTAAAATGAATAAAGGTTTCAGTTAAAGATATGTTAATTATTATTGTTGGAGGGCAAAGGACATCAGACAATTTCCATACATTGTTGATCTAAAAATTAAGACGCGTGGCCAGATCCAGGATTATTTCCAATAGTTAGTTCATATAAAGAGCTTAAAAATTATTTTGGACTTAATATAAGTCCAAAACATATTGTTAAGGTCTTTATATGAGCTACCTGTTGGGAATAATCCTAGGTCTGGCTATGCAAGTTTTTTTAGACCAGAATAGTTGATGTCCTTTAAATGTCTTTGCGGACTGCTAAGTGGCCGCGGTCCTGGGTTTGGGTAGCCTTGATCTACCAGGCATAACACCAAGTCTAATTAAGCCTGATGGTCATAAAATCGCCATCCATTATCTGCAAGGGTTTTCATACGGTAGATTGGGTTCTACGGTTTTTTATTCTTATAAAGTAACAAACAGGATTACACAGTCCATCTGGTTTTTGGTTACTGTAGCCTGTAGCTATGTATAATAACCAACATCTAAAGGAACGCAATTCTGATGCCAGTCATAATAAGGTACTACTCATAAGAAGTACGTTGGAAAGCCTCACCTGCCAGTACGTGTTGGCACACCCTTCGGACTGGAATATTGTTACGTTACGACAGAAAGTATAGGTGTGCAACACAGCCGAAGTTTGCATCTCTACCAGTCTTTTACGTTAGATTAGCAATCAATAGTGGATTAGATATCGATTCGATGACCGCAGGTTCGAAGCTCGGCATGTACTAATAAATTTTTCAGAATTCATGTAGGTATATTTACTAATTCATGTTGGTAACACTGTCGGCTACCGGTGAAGGAAAACATCGTGAGGAAATCGGAATGTTCTTGTAGTAGGTACCACTGTATAAGGAAAAACACGGAACTGCGTTTGAAATCGTCAATACGTCGTGGGCTGGTGTGGTGTAGCGTAGAATTCTATACATTTTCTTTAGGAAAGGGCCTTTGCCCAGGAGTGGGATACTTACAGGTGGATATTATTTCATCTTATTAAAAGGCGTATCGTGTTCCGGGATAAGTTAGTAAATCTGATTATCTATATGATTGTTATGTTATTAGCAGATATTACAATTTTAACCATTCTTAGTCGTGGATTTCCTTGTTAGCGGTATCCGTTAATTTGGGTTTACCAAATTGATGGGTAACATCCATGTACCTATTAACCAAAAGTTAATATGTATGTAATTTAAATATCGGGCAACTATTTTTATTTGGAATCTCTATTAGGTAGGTATTCTACTATTAGAATTACACTTAACTACAACTTTTATTATACGTCCATGATAGATTTTCATTAGTAAAAAGTGTAAAAATACGATGAAAATTTAAAATCGCAAAACGCAACGCTTTTGGTCTAATCGAATAGTTATGTTAAAGTCAGCTTTCAGTTTGGCGAAGGCGAAGTTACTGGCAGTTTTTATAGTTTTGTGATGTTGTGAACCATTATATGAATGATAGTGATGTCTGAAAGTGACTCCCTCTCTGTTTAAAAATTATTATTATTGTACCTGTTATATTAACACTTATATAGTTGAAAAAAAACCTCGATTGAGTTTCTTACCGGTTCTTCTCGATGTCTAGGATATTTTACGAACCGGCAGTAGTGTTTTGACGTTCATAAGTGCCTTCTTAGGGCCTGAATTGAATAAAGATTTAAAAAATATATATTTTACAGTCTTAGAATGCAAATTGTGGATCGTCTGTAGAGTTTGATGGGCTAGATCACTCTATGATAAATGACTACCAAATAAGTTAGCTAAATACAACTGTGATATAAAAACAATATTTGGGTTTCCCTTTTTGTCAACAGATTTATTGTAGCAGTTCTACTAATGACAGTTTCGCAAGCGGTAGCTCATCAACGGTGCAGAGGAAAAACAAACTGGGACTAGCTCTTCTTATCACTGTAACTGATACAACTGAAATGTGAGTATCTTAATATTTAAATCTGAAGGTGTATTTGTTACATCTTGGTCATTAAGTTTCGTGCTGATTTTCATAGTTGCTTGGCACGCGTTTATTACGTGTTTTAGTCTAAGCCCGGTGAAGTTGTAAACGCCGTCTCAGTTTTCAGGGCCTTTGAGGCCAACAGTATAGTCAGATTGAAAAAAAAAGTCATTTTCGTCGCGTAATTTAATTTTTACTAAAAATATTTGACCAAATGAAGAATGACATAATTTTCCTGTGTAAAACATTTAATAAAAATCAGACAAACTGTTTTTGCCGTTAAAGCAGGACACAAAGGGACAAGCAAAAAAAATATAATTTTCGTGGTCAATGGTGTTTATAATAGATACCTATCAGGATATTTGGAAAACAAATTATATGTGAAGACAGCGATACAGATTTATTAATATAGACTTTATTAGTAATAAACAATAACAATACTAGACTTTCAATTGGTTTTTTGCTGGTGCAAAGGTTTCTTTCCGATATAGGAACGGACATCAGTCGATGGCGTATTGGTGATTCCAAATTCGGATATACGATATTTTCCTTTAAAATTAACCAATAGCTTACTCGTTACATTCAAAGTAGCAAAATTAGTAGTACATTGCCAGGTTCCAGCTTGCGAATATAGGACAGATATTCCTGCGGAGTTAACCGAAAAAATAATAAAGGAATGTTTGACGTTATCACAGGGATCTGGTGCGTCGTTGCGTGGAACATTCACCGCAATTGCAAGCGCTAGTGTGCAGGTTAAGGCTGGCTACACTCTCGGCTGGTGCTAATGGTGGGTTCGTGTCCACATTGCACAGCGCTGCAGAGGACGCGGCACGATGGTAAGTGGTACCATGGTAATTTAGTTCTAAATCGCAATCTATATTAATATTATAAAGATCGAGAGATTTTTTGATTGAACGAACTAATCTTGAAACTATCAGTCACATTTGAAAATTTTTAATTCATTTTATAGCTTAATTTAAACGGTTGTAGCCGTGTGGCACAGCTTTCGAATAAAGTAATTTTTATTCGCGTCTTCTTATTTTATCAAAAAGCCTAAATGTTAAGAGTTTAGGCGCCACCTCCCAAGTTTTTTGCGATATTATCGTCCTGCTACTTCAATTCTTTAATAACACCATGAACGTGTGTTCACACGGTTATGCGACGAGGGACATTGACGAGGAAAGCTCTAAGGATTCGCTGCGTACTCGCCACAAAATGCAACCACTTCTCACGGTACTAAACTTTTGACATTTCTGACTCCGCTCTTGTTTGTTACCGAACTGAGCTCTTTTCAACAAAACAACTGTGCAAGTAGTTGTTGCGGACACGCGGCAATCAGTTGCGAATCGCGACAAGTTGTTGCGGTCACGCGGCGATCCGTCGTTAGTCGAAAGAATAATCGTCCTGTGGATATCACCCGACGATAGTAGGACGGACTCGTGGCAATACACTCGCTCGTGGAGGTGGCGCCTTAGGTTCGTATTTGATTGAAGTACGCCTAAGGTTCATTTCAAATGATCTCCTTCGTTCAGTCGTCGTCACATAACAAGAATTGTAATTATTGTCAAACACTCGTGTGCTACAATAAATATACATTACCTATTTCTAATGTGGTACAATAATTTTTGTGGTTTCTTTTTTAGGTTATCAGATTTAGTATACGGGCCCCGTCTTGAATCGGTTTGGTTGAATCTAGTCACAAGTGAAACGCGCGTCTCAAACAAAATAGCCGAGTCGCTGCTATCGGACATCTGCTCTGTGTTATCAGTTGGGGATACCAAGAACACTAATTTGTAAGTATAACAGTTATAATTTATAATGTGACGTGTAAGTTAAAGTCATAAATCTATTATGTTCTGTTATTTATAACATAAAGGTATAGGAGGGAGAAGTGATCGCTGTTGTTTATCTTAGTATGTGATAATTTTCATCTGTGTTTTTTTTTAAGTGTTTCTAAGGAAAGATTTTACTATGGCAACTAAACTGTTGAATTCCAATATACATAACTATACTTGACATATTTCTCATAGGAAGTCTGTTTTTGCATTAATCGACAGGCGAAATATAATGGTAAAAAAATTTTCACATAATATATTGAGTACTCATCACCAAAAAACAATAGTTGTTCGGTTTTCCGTTCATCTTTCCTCTTTGAGTGTTTTATTTCCAAATAATTTTCATTACGCTAGTGTACACTCTACACTCGAATTCAATCACTTGATTAATTTTCTCGATGGCTCTTATAATCCATCGAGCTTTTGCTGACACAAATATACAAAAACAAACAAACACCGTTAGCCTACACTATCTTAAAACAATTACTTGATTTGAAGAAGAATAATAGAGTAATTGTTATGCAGTGGATACCATCTCATATAAACATAGCCGGGAATGAAAGAGCTGACCTCTTAGCTAGGCAAGGATCTTCCGACGGTATTCCAATTAAAGTATTACCAACGCATTTCGATTTATGTTACATGTTAAAAAATGACTGCTATTTTCACTGGAAAGAATACTTCGACGAACGCTCTAAATCCAAAGGAATATGGTACAAAACGATACAACCGCACCCTTTAAAGACCCCTTGGTTAGAAAATATCACAATTAATCGGCAAGAAGCCATAACAGGAATGAGATTACGCTCGGGACACATTCCATCGAAAAAATTCGCATTTATGATGCATAAAGCGCCATCTCCAATGTGTCCGACTTGCGGAATCATAGATGATGTGCACTACATTCTGGTGGAGTGTGTTCGGAGTGAATCCACTAGGTCAAAACTTAATGCTTCTGGTTCGTTCAACATTGGTATATATAATTCCATTTTGGCCGACCCTTCGTCTTTTTTTGCTAGGGGGCTATTTAAAATTAAGTTAGTAATTGTTAATATTGGTTTTATGTTGTTTGGAAATTGTCTTGTGAAGTTTAAATTACACAGGCAACATAGTCGCCCAAGCGACTAATCCTAAAATAAAGGAAAAAAAAAGAAAATAGAAACTAAATATTATGCAATAAAATATAAAATCCGTTAGGTGCTAAACAGCGGTGATTACGTGTCACCTTCCATAAGTCTGCACGACTTGGAGAATTATTATTAAAACACGGCTAAATTCACGTGACGCCGTGATAAAAACATTTTATAACTGTGTGAACAAATTCTTGATATTTTAGTGTTGTGTTTAGTGCTTTGCGACATGTGGAGAATTTATTACACTTCCCGTGTCTTTGCTGCCCGCTATCACATGATGTTAAGGAACCAGTTTTCACGTTAGATAAAAAACATTAAATTTTTTTTTTATAGATTTTGCTTTATGGCCAGAATCTCACATGTTAAGTGACGATGTGGTTCATGATGCTATTACGCTCAGACTAGTGGGGGCTAGATTTCAAATGCAGCTGCTGGAACTATATGTGCTTGGCGACACATTTTCAAGTTGAGGGTGGTAGCTAGTGGGCCTTAGAAAATGTCCTACCACAATGCTATGGTCTCATCACAATGTTTTCCTTCACCGAAAGCTCGGGCTTATTGCAGGGATTCGAACTCACATCGATCGACGCAATGTCTGTACACGCTATAAAAAACATAAAATGTTTTTTTTTCTATAAAGAAAATCAACTGCTTATGTCGCGTGTATCGCACGGCTTACGTCAACACGATCCAAACGGCTCGGCGGTAATCAATCGTCACTAGCTAGACATCCGATCGTAAAATCTTGATAGTTTTCTGGGCATTATCCAAATCACATTTCCCGTTAATGACATACAAATACTCCCAGACAAGCAAGAACAAACCGAACTTGAGTGAATAACGCATAGATGTGTGAATGGAAACGTGAATTTCATGTTTTATTTTAAAATGGCACCTGTACGTTTATTTTTTTAGTCGATGTTTACGTGTTTATCTTTTCACGTGATTCCTGCGTTATTCCCGACTTAATGACGTCTGCAAGTTGCTGTACATTGTTGTTTAAGAACGGGTTAACGAGCTCGTGAGAGCTAGCTTCATATATTTTTAACTATACACATTAATCTTCCACGTGAATGCTATTACTTTAATATCATGGCATTAAATATTCTATTTCGGATTTGAAAATGATATTTTCTGTTGCTATCGAAAGTGCCGTTGTTATTAAGGAACGTATAGTCATTATGTTCAGTACGTTAACATCATAACCTATACAAATGTTTTATAAGTACAGGGAGCAGCGACAAGTGACATTTGTTGTTAGATATGAAATTTTATAAATGAACTGAAATAAATAATAACAAAAGTCAGCATAATATTAGGTCTTTACCTATGAAATTCCCGTTTTGTATGAAAAAATTTAAAGGAATTTTTTTCATGTATTTTTTATTTGTATTAATCGAAGTAATCACCCATGTAATCAATGCATCTTTGCCAGCGCAGTGGCAGTTTATTGATGCCCTTCTTAAAGAAATCAGCTGGACGGGAGGCAACAAATTCTTCAAAGGCATTTTGTACTGCCTCTCGGGTATTGAATTTTTTTCCCGCCAAGGAGTTATCCAAATTCTGGAAAAAGTAGTAGTCTGTAGGCGCAAGGTCTGGTGAGTAGGGCGGATGAGGGAGAACTTCCAACCCCAGTTCTTGCAACTTGGAGACCGTCTGCTGTTCAGTATGAGGTCGCGCGTTGTCGTGCAGGATCAGCGGACACGAGCGATTGACCAATGCTGGTTGGAGATGTGCCAGCTTCTCCATCATTGTGTTCAGTTCTTCACAGTACACATCTGCAGTAATGCTCACCCCGTTTGGTAAGAAGCTGTGATGAATCACACCGGCGCTAGACCACCAAACAGTGGTCATCACTTTTCTAGGGGTAAAGTTTTCGTTTAGGGCATTGTTTAGGTGCTGAACCAGGATCCAACCAACTTGCTGAGCGCCTGCGGTTATCAAATAGAATACATTTTTCATCGCAGGTAACAATGCGGTTCAAAATTCCTTTATTTGTGTGTCTGTTGAGCAGTGCAAGGCACGTCTGGACGCGTACTTCGCGCTGGCGATCTTTGAGTTCGTGGGGCACCCATTTGACAAGCTTTTTTACCTTGCCAATTTGACGCAAATGGACCAATATTGTTTTGACGCTAACGTCGAAAGCTGCAGTTAATTCAGCCGTAGATTGTGTATCATCAGCTTCCACAATCGCCTTTAATTCGTCATTGTCGACCAAAGTCTTCGGACGACCGCGAGGTTCATTTTTCAGGTCGAAATTCCCAGAACGGAAGCGAGCAAACCAATAACAGGTGGTGCGTTGGTTTGTAGTGTTAGCTCCGTAAATGTCGTTGATGTTGCGTGCCGCTTGTGCCGCGTTGCTGCCACGACGGTACTCATATTCCATAATTACTCGAATTTTTAACGTATCCATGATGACAAAAAAGATTGAAATGCGATGAAAATGTAACATTAATTGGAAAAAGAATTCCATGTTTTTAAAATAAAATTAATTTGAAATTAGAATTCTTAGCCAAACAAAAAAGTAAAGACCTATTATTTATTATTAATAACACCACCATATATGTGTCCTTGTACCTTTTCCTAAGAGAAAGAACGGGCTTCACCAGTTCACGACGTATTGGCGATTTCAAACGCCGAGAAATCCACAGTTGTATATTTTTTGCAGTATGTATAATAAGTACAATAATACAGTATTACGTGTACTATACAGTGGTATCGAGTTTTGCTTTTGGTTTCCTCAGGATGCTTTCCTTCACTGTCAGCTGATAGTGTTACCAAATTAAAATGAGTAAATGACCGCGAATTGTAAACAAGACAATTTTTAACAAAAAATAAATCAACTCCAATTTTTTGAAGAGATTTCTTGCGTATCTTTAAAGTTGAAGGGTCAATACCAATGAAATTAAGTTGTGGTCCTATTCTCAGATATCCTCTATCCAACAAAAAAGGAATCATTCAAATCGGTTCATAAACAAACAAGTTATAGCATAACATCCATTAAAAAAAATACATTCGAATTTTTCAACAACCCCTTTTTTGATGAAGTAGGTTAAAAAATTCGTTGTATATGCGGAGACTCGAGTCTGCGGACATCGAATCGATCTTTCGTATTATTTATTTACCTCTACCCAAAAATAAGGTAAAATAAAATAAAAAATACTAATTCCTTTCTTACAGCTTCTTCAGTACACTCCTGACGCAGGTTTTAACGCATCATCTTGGGTGGGTGACTACTGTTAGTCCATACGACACTGTTGACTACGTAAATCGTCCACCCGAGTCTACCTGGGAAGCACGGCGCCCATACAATGCATTATGGGCACAGCTCAACGACCTCTGCGGGAGCATAGGATTCCCGCCACGCGCTGCCAAGACGATAATCAGTGGTGCAGCTAACACGCAATTCATCAACAGGCTGCTCGTTGTGTTAACCTACTTCGTACGGTGTGGTGACGTTACGAGAAATGACTTTCAGTTTCAAAAGTGTATCCCCAATGAAAGTAAAATGATTAGTGTGCAAAAACCTACGTGTGGCTTGAAGCGGACCGCAACGCAAGTGAATAGACTCGGCCAGTGTGATTCTTTAGAAAGTTTGGGAGCACCAGTGATTAGTCAGAATAATGACGGTAGTGCCAGTACGTTGGTTGCTAGTGATATTAGCATGAAGAGGTCGTCGACGCTTGTTAATTTTAGTCCAAAGCTCTCTAATAGTACTGAGTTTATGATGGCAGATGGTGGCTCCACCAGCGAGAACCCAATAAACTATCAGCTTAGAAGAAATCCAACTATGTTAGTCTCGTCCTTAGTTCCCTCAGATTCTAGTCTTAACTCCTCGTCGTCAGACGCTGAACCAGAACAGAAAGTGGTTTTCGTGCTGGGCGACAATGAGAAATTAGTCGGTCTTAAAAATAAGTCGAGCGGTGGTAAAAGTGTAAAAAAATCATCCAAAGTCAACAACGAACCTCTTGATTTGGAAATTCCTGACAAAAAGGAAGGCTGCAAGGAGAGCTGCGAGCAGAACAGGAGTTCGGACAGTCCGTCCAAATGCTGTGGGCAAATACTTCAACATTCCAAACCTATAAAACATTCCGGTTTTAAGTTCGAGTTCGATAAATATCCACAAATAGTTACGAATTACATGAAGAGCAAGAACTTAGAAATCCTCGACAGACATTACATCGGCAAACCGGGGAATTTGAAGTTAGACAACTTCCAGTTCGATCCGACAATAGTCCCACCAATACAGGAGGAGAGATGCGAGACTTGTGTGAAGTGTCAACTCATGGAGTCGATGCTGCAGACTCCAACTAACGCTTCTGAAATGGAGTATATGAACGACATACCGAGACAAACGGAGCCCCAGTACGCCACGGAAATTGTTGTACCGGATGTTGATCAATACCGCGAGATGTCCCCTAAAACCTTCGTTCGTCGTCGGAAAGAGAGTACGGTTGTCGTTAATGCTATGAAACCTGAGACACCATCTGCAAGCGCGTCTGACACAAAAAATAATGAAGAGAGGAAGATAAATGGAGATAAACAGAGGGAGAAGTTGATAGAAGTGAAGCGAGTGATAGAGTTCTCTCCACCGCAATTGTGTGCTTCGTGTAAACCCGCAGGAACAAGATCCGGCTTCGACAAGTCATTATTGGGAGGGATTACAGACCACTATGTACCTGATTTAATTTTACAAGGTTAGTAGTACAATATGATATGACTTCTTCGTATCTTCTTACCCTTATCCCACCTAATTAAGCGCGTTACAACATGTTTTCCTCTTACACTCTCCTTTATTTATCGTAATCTTAGTACCATTTATATAGTTCCTCACACAATTCATTCATACCTTCTTAAGTCTTCTACTCCTTGTGTTGCTCACTGCTTTTGTTCTACTAACTCTTAGGGTGCACTTTAAGCAATAGGCCAATATTTCCATGTACCTACCTATTAAAAATACCTTGTGAAGAGTGAAGATACATTCTGGTTAAAGTCTGACCAACACTATAAAGTAAGACTTCTCAACGCAGTTTTAAATTTTTAATTCGAAAATCAGAAAACTGGAAGCTTCTTATATGTTTACTTGATATTATTGGTATAATCATGAAATAACAACATCCTTGTTAACGTGAAAAAATATCGAGCTAAAAATAATTGGATTTTTTTTTACAATACTTTTGATGGTACTTTTTTTTAAAGTTGTAAGTGCGTATGCCTTTAAAGTTATATTAAAATGAAATACCATGAATCTGAGAAAACTAATAGAAATCATCTCTATTATTACAGGAACTATAGCAAAGCCCAGTGTTTGGGAGATAGATCTGAGGAGAGACTTAGACCTCACCTCGTATCTGAACAAATCTATGGATTCGCCACAACAGGCCGTTGCCATTGTTGGTGATACTAACAGTTGGTTAGTATTTTAATTTGTTTAAAGTGCGTTTCAAAGGCAGCAGGAAAAACGGACAATGAACTTTGCGCCAGTCACAGGGGTAACAAACCTTTTTTGATATGGTTCAATTTTTATTGAAAGTTCGTATCAATGTAGGAAATAAAATAAAATTTAACATTTTTATTTAATTGCAATAATATTTTGATTATTTATTTTCTGTATCCTGAATTGACAGAGTAAAAAGGAAGAAAACATATTATTGCATCCCTGAAATCAATTTAGATTTCATTAAATTCAATCAATCAGTTCACCCCACCCTGTATTACTAACGAGTTACTAAGTGTCGTTTTAAAATAAATGTATGGAGAGCGATTGGTATCGCTTCCTATCGACGCAAACATAATACCATGTCTCATTGTCTGTTTTTCCGTTTGCCTTAGAAAAACACGCTTTATACTAACTATTATATTATTATAAAGAGTTAAAGTTTGTGTGTTTTATAGGAGTTAATCTCTAATACTTGTACTAAATTTGTACTAATTAACTTGTAATAAAATTCTAATCATTCTAATAAACAAGTAATGAATACATGTAGATATGTTAGGTATCTTGAGTAATTTTATAATACATGTCATATTTCTAGGGAAGTTCGCCTAGTTGGCAGAGAATGCGGTTCTGGGGGCATGTCGTCACTGGTGGCATCCATGTTAGACGCTCTACCGGTCATGAGGCGAGCTAAAGTGCCAGCCCATCAGGTAAACAGTTTCTATAACAAATTACTTACATTTTGTAGTGACGTACAATACGCGAGTTGACTGTACGTTTAAAAATTGAAGTAAATTATTAAGTAATATTGATATATAGATAAAATGTCCAAAACAAAAAAAATCTGGAAAAAGTAATTGTTTGTTTATTTTTTTCCTTTGGAACATTGATATTCTTCATCTGTGAGTCACGTGAAATGAAACGCCGATTAGAAAACGTGACGTCACCATTCAGGAAATATAAACGTTAGACTATGGCGTTAGTTGTCAAACTTGTCAATGTTATCATACAAAATGACATATAAAATGAATGATGACGTCACGGGGCCACAATGCTTCGTTTTTGTGGCGTACTTTTTATTTAGATAAAATATATATTTTGAAATCACTTTTTATATGTTGTATTAATGAAAAATAAAATATTCATCATACTAAAGTGTTTAATTTTTTTCCAAAAGTTGTAAACTCCCGGATTGAAGTATGGTCAATTTCGTATTAGTAACACCGTTAGTTACAATTCTGCGATTGGTTTTGTTTGAGATAATATTTTTTTGAATGAGAAGATAGCGTATAGTACTTACTAGTCGAACGCATATAAGGTTCACAAAATTTCATTGGTATAATTTTTAAAAGAATTATTTTTACCAAAAATTTTAATACTGAAATATTATAATTCTTGTGATTATTATATTTAATATATAATTGGAGACATTATTGTATTGTACATCTTTTTATTTCACCAGAATGAAGAATATCAAATATTTCACAGAAAGGAACTTAAATAATTGATTTTGTTGTTCTTTTATAGTTTTCAATTTTAATTTCCTTGCTCACAGTTTTAACCTTATTATTCGTTTTACAGTGTCTATCGTTCTTAGAGGGAAAACTTCGTGAGTTCTGCGTGTTATCGAAAACATTGGCCGATATGCTAATGTCGACTGATTTCTGTGATATCGCCACGCTCACCAAGTCGCTGAACATTGATGTCAACGATGTGCCCTTACTACTAGCCGTCGCTACCACTCACACGCCCCAGGTGGCCACAAGATATGGCATCAGTTATAGGTAGTGAATATTTCGAATTTTAATGGAGGAAACACATTCAGTCGTTACAATGATGCGGCTTCAGCTTTAAACCCCTCGTAGAATAATCTGAGAGATTAATTTAGATTCATTAAACACACGAATCCACACACACAATTACGCACACTTTTCTGGTCCGTCACGAGTCGTGAGCACAACCTTGATCTACGCAGTAGACCATTATTGTATATTTTACTATATGGCTGTTGGCGTAGGAATGCTGCGTTAAGAGGAAATGTGGAGCGGGTTAGTCCATTACAAACGTATTCCTCTGTTTGAAGAATGGGTAATGGCACTAAAGCACATTTTTGTATACCATAAAATCTATATCCGGAACTATCATGTTCAGAATGTTTATCCAGTATTTAATTATCAGAGACCTAAAATGATTAAAATTGCCTAACTAGCTCTTATCGACTTCTAGCAAACAAATTTGATTAAAACAAAATAATAATAAAAAGAGCAAAACATAAGCGAAAATCAAACTGTTGCTTATAGTAAAAACCGTGAAATTAAGATATTGACGTTGTCGATAAATTATAGAAAAATATTAAACAAATAGTTCACTCTTCACAATTGATATAATAACCACACATGATGACCAAGTATCGTCACACTTATATCTTACTTACTTACTTGGCATCGTTATACTTACTTACATCTCAATACATTACTAGAACTGGAATGGCCCCCATCCCCCGGCTCCCTGCACTTTATAGAAGCACCGTAGCCGCTTTGCCGCCACCGAAACGAGCGATCATATGACATCACTTACACGATATTGGCGTCTCGTCAAGAGTCGATTGAGTGTCTTCTAATGTATGCTGATATCGTGTAATATTATATTATTATTCTTGAAAATAATATTAAATAAAATCGATCCCATTATGACGGAGGAAACAGAGGAATTCGAAATTAAAATTGTCTAATTTACATAGTCTCTTTCGCGCTCTATTCAGTCAATCGGACAAAGCGCGGCTGTAATAGATTTTTGATTAAACTATTCTTTAATTGTCTTGCTGACCGCGTTTCCTCTTTAATGGGCGCAAAGGGTTGCTATACCACATTTGGTTATATGCCTTGAAACGTATGCGCGATCTAGTCCATACTTACCGCTTCGTGTTCATGATTCGTAACGAGAACCATTAGAAATCTAATTTTGTAAGCACATTACAAAATTGTTTTAATCGATAACTACGTGTGAATGTAATGTTCTGTTTTTATAAATAGAACATTTATAAAAACAGAACAGGCATATTAATTTATGCCTGGGATTATTTTATACATAATTATTAAGTTCTGTTCAGTGAAATAGAATATGATTTTTATATGAAATATTTAATATGTAGGTATGATGTATATAATATTGTGTTTTAATAATTATGAACACAGTTTGATTCTACTGCGTGTATTAATCACTCTTGTGTAAAATTGTGAGATTATTATGTGCGAGTGAAGAACACATTCCTTAATATATGTGTCTACTGATGATTATTAACGTATAGGTTAGATTTCCATAACATTAAAAGAAATGAATAATAATGATGTATGTAGGATAAACGAGAAGTATTTTATAAAATAAATGAAGATACTTTTAATGATAAAATACATAATATCATACATATGAATTGTACAAAATATTTTATAATTGATAGATAATACTAAATGATATAATAATAGTATTTTAAATTAAATACATTTGTTTATTTACTTAATATTACTATATTAAACTATAAGCGATGAATTACAACTGGGCAGCCATTACGGTTATTATTAGTCAACACAACTTCTGTGATTATATTATTAATCAATACAACTGTCATGTCTATATTACACTCACAAAGCCTGAACACTTGACTAAAAAAATATATTTTTCTATTGTTGCTATGTCACTCCCACAATTAAGTCGAATCTAACGACACCTCGCATCCCAAAAAATCCATCAAGCCGTTTAGGCTACAGAGGGTGTTTAAGAAATAAACCATAAACATAACCTTCTATTTTCGAAGTTGGGTAAAAGTTATACAATCATCAATGTAACACGCTTCTTAAAATAAGTATGTAAAGAGAATTAAAAAAAAAAATTACGTGGAAATTTAACTTTTACGGCACTTAACAATTTATTATAATAATTAAATATTGCATCACTTATTAAACTTATTTCTTACGTTATATGCACATATAATGTAAGTATATATTCTTTCAATATAATTGTGGCTAAAAGGTCATGACCTCCCAGGGCAATATACATAACTTTAAAGTTTTTATTTAAGTTATACAAGACGCCCTTGGCTTAGTGGCCCCAAAGGCTTTAGAACTGTGAGTGCACGCACCCCTTTAAGGTTTGCGCCCCTAGGAGCACCTAGCTACGACGCTGAATAGTCGCTGCTTGTAATTAGTGTCCATGAAACTTCGATTGTTCGAAAAACCGATAGTTACGATAGTAGTCCGATTGTTTTGTAAAAAAATAATTGATTAATCGGTCAACAATCAATTGTTTCTTAGTATCGTATTTAACATCTAGGCGACCGAGGTTAAAAAGGTCATTCGTCTGATCTCTTAGCATTTGTTGCAAAGCGCACAGGTGATTTTTGTCACCGTGACTAATCTACTCACTCTTGTCCATTCTATGGATATCTATAAAGATGAGCGCACGTTACGACGTGATAAGTGATGAAATAGTCATGATGACAAAAGTCACCCGTACGCGCTGGCACTTGGACAACAAATTTGTATCCTCGCGCCAAACTTTATGACCGCTGTGAACATTGGCAAGCTAGGCTGCGCAAAACATAAATTTAAGTACAATTCTAACTGTTACAGATATTTGTAATAAAATATATTTAATAATTATTATAAAAGTTAATTATTATCTAAAAGCAAGATAATACGGGCGTTCGAAGTATTATTTATTCGGCTGTACAATGCGAAAATTCGGACTTTCCCTGTGTTCAGGCGGACCATAAAGTTTGGCGCGAGTTATGCCTTCTTTGCAAAATATAGCAAATTTGTTTGATAGTGCAGATGACTAATCAAACAATTGATAGACAATTGATGTTTTATTGGACACTATTTCTAATACATTTGAAATCTAAAGAATATAAAAACCATATCTTAACTACTTGATAAAAAGATACATAAACAATTTAAGTTATAGAGACTTCAACTCATCTTTGCGTGTGGCCCTATGTGTGCGTGAGCTAATAAACATGCTGTTTTTATTTGTAACGCGCTAGTCGTCTTCCGATCAACACGTGTTCTTATCGCTTTGTTCTACGGGTACAGTCGGTAATAAAAATGTCTGGTTTGTTACGGAGAAAATATTTCACCTGACCAGTAATTAGTTGTACTTTATAAAGTATCGTATCACAATACTCAGCTATATGGTATAAAAATTTTTCGTCTACCACCATATCATCCTTTTACCCTATAGAAAATATTTGGGGAATTGATAAAATATATTGCTTTACATAACATTGAACAGAACGTGACGGAAATAATAAAATTAATGGAAAATTCATTATTTGATATTTCTAGTTGTAGTGTATTGACAACTTTCGACATAAATTATATAAAATAACTAATAGAATTCTCTTGTGTACTTGACTGTATACACGTAGTCACAGTATCCTATACACGCTTTACGCAACACACCTATATAATGTATTATGCCGTGCGTACAAATGAATTGAACTGTCTATAGCTGAATAATTTAAATTGACATTTGTAACAACATTATCTGTTAAACTTAGTTTTTTAAAGATTTTTATGTATATTTGGGTTTATTAAACATTGATTGGATGTTAATTTAATTGATGTCATCTAATAATAACTAAGAGATATTAGAAAAAAACTATGTATGTCGGGTTCTAAGATGCCGGGTTACCTGTTTGTTAATTTAAATGAAATGTGATATGTTGGATGTCGTTTATAAGTTCTTGTTGTGATATAACATTTGTCAACGATTTTATAAAGGCCTAAGGATTGTGATAGTCAAAACGATATCGAAAATTATTTATATTATATTCAAAGCATAATAGTTTTTAAAAGTATTTTTATTATATAAAAAGTTATTTGTGTACAAATATTTTTTATTCTGTCTTTAAAGGAGAGCCCATTGGTGGAACAAATAACAGGTAAAAATACAATAAAATAAGATGGGTCTTATATACGTACGCAGTAATTAAATCACGTCGCAGGGAAACGTCAATCAATCAATAATAGCAATCGTGCTAAAAGTGTAGCTCTGTTATTTATTGGTGTTTTAGCGTCGCGACCGTCCTCGTGTCAATCATAAATAATGTTCATAACTTTTTTCAATTTCTCCTTCCAAGCAATTCTCTGTTAATTAAAGTTCAAATTAAAAATTTTGTCCATTTTGACCGTCACGTCGATTAAAATCGTTCGATAGAGTTTAAATTTTGAGATAATCTTAGTGTTACTTTGTGCCGCTATTTTATTGTGCTATGAAGCGCATCTGTCGATTATATTTAAGGGCGAAATGCTTTTTTAACATATTTACTAGGGTTAAACAATTTTTTGTTTTATTTGGGCCCTAAAATTCAATTGAAAATAACAAGTTGCAGAAAATTCGGACTACCATGCGACAGGTTAGTCCGCTCACCGTTGAAACAGCCACTGTTTATATCCTATATACGATAGACTTCTTTCATTTATCGCCTTCTCCATTCAAAATAAAGTAGATATTATGAGTTTAAGATCGATTGAAAAAAGTTGAATAACCAAAGTAACCTTTCCATCCCTTACTCTGTTTTGATCATATCACGTTGCAGTAAAATCATTTCGTATATTAAAATTACTTTGTAAAGCTTTGGTTTTGAGATCGTAACGCACAACGCATCGTAGTTGTCTATGCGGATAAGCGGTTTGCTGATTTTGCCGAAGCTACCGAAGTTGTCGTGTCAACATGAACAACAACATTTCCCTATAGAAATTATCATTTAGTATTCATTAAATTTTTGTGTTTTTTTTTCTATACTATATGTTGATTAAATCTATCAAATTAAATTAAACAAATCCATGTCGACCAGTGACGCGCTTCGCAGCGTTGACCAAGCAACGCCGCGCCGTGGTGTGCGGAGTACCCGTTCCCGACTATGATGCGCTCCTGATGCATATTACGTCGGAAGAATCGACCATTCTAGACATTTTTCATCCGATTAAGTGTCCGGTTGCGGCACACCGCGTACTGCAGCGGTGTGCGTTACGATCGCGAGACCAAAGCATAAAGAGCCACAATGATTCATTGATTACTGTATTTTTATGGTAATAATGCACTATGTTTACATATCACCGGTTAACGAAAGAACAAATATAATAATTATAGTGTAACGTCATAATGAACTAATGAAATCACAACATTTATAATCTATAATACTCAAACTTACAAAACTTATAAAATCAATTAAACTAAGTCCATGAATACTTTATGGAAATTTTAATATCCAGTTGTGTGTAGCTTATTTTATTAAGTTATAATTTAATTTATGATTTTTGTACCTTAATCTATTAATAAATTATTTTTTTCATATTGAAATTGAATTTTTTTTTTGGTGTCGTCAAGTAGATAGGGTTTTTGCAGAATCAGAGGTAATCTATATTTCCTTGTGACATGAACAGCATTTCGGTGTTTTCAGAAAAAGTTAATTGAAGGATGATATGACTACAGAAAGGTATTATGTACGAGGAATTTATATATACTAGCGAATATTTCGCACATTACAGAATGTGAACAATCTAAGTAATAGCTGTCATGTTTAATCATTAATTTTGATGATGAATTAAAGGATATATGGCAATACCAGGGGGAAAAACACCGATAAGAAATAATATATGTATAATATTATCGTTTTATATAAGTTTAAAGTTTTATTTTATTTTATTAAGCTACCAACAATACATACACTTCACCAAAATTATAAACACAAAACATTCTTAAATTAGAATCTTGTGTTGTCTTAATTAAAGGTTGCTCTGACGTGCAAAAAAAAAAAGTAGTGTAAATAAGTTTAAATGCACATAAAATCAAGAGAATATAGATAAATAACTTACGTACCTAGTCACTACACATGTAGTTTTTGTCTCTGTAGCATTTGTAACTTTAAAGTAATAAATACAACAATAGTGCACTGTTTTTCGTAATATATCGAAAATTATAGGCATAAACCACATTTTCCACACAGAACACTTTAATTTATATTCCTATTACAGTGTTTTTAGAATGATATATACTAGAGTCATAAACTGTTTATAAAAAAATACTAGTAGGTACATGGAAAATAAAATACTAAAGGATTTCAAAGTATTATAACATATTAAAGTTCTGCCTACTCATTCTCAAAGGCGGCTTACATAGCTGGAATCGTCAAAGTTTTCGACGTAAGAACTTCGGTATGTAATTATAACGCGGCCCTGTTTAAAACTTGTTTCGCTCCTTTTCCTAGGGAAAGATTAATGATCAAACTTTATTTTCCCCCGCATATTACGCTTCTACAAATGATAAGGGCTCTATGGAAGACAATGATGTCTACTGCTTTCTTCAACTTCTAGTTTTATATGCTCCTAACTGTAATTCTCTATTTTACTGCTATACTAGGTAGGTATATACTAATTTAGTTTAATAGTTATAGCCAGTTTATCTATGCGTATCCATTTAATATATCATCTTGGGCCATCACATGAGTTGAGAATGAGTTCAAAACGATAATAAAAAGTAAACGAATTAGACCATATTAACAAAATAAATCTTGAAATTTTCGGTTTTATCGCGTTCAAAACAGACAGACGCAGCGGGAGGACTATATTTTATGATAAGTATAGTAAGATGTACAATTTTAAAACTGCGTTGATATAGCTTATACATATGTTTTATTAGGTTTAGAGTTTGACGAAGTATAATCTCAGTTGATGTTTAGTGACGATATAGCCTAAGATGTCATTCATACATACGAAGCCTAAAAAGGGGACTGCTGGAACACAACTATAGGTACTTGCAGCTTGGCGATAGATTTTCAACTTGATGGTGGTAGTTAGCTAGGCGTGCATTAGAATAAGCCCCGTCCCACCATGCTATATGGTTTCATCACGACGTTTTCTTCACTGAAATTATTTTTGAAGTGAAAACTTCTTTAGCACCGTTCTGATTTGTAACTAATTGATAAAACGAAAAAGTGACACTAAAAAGAGACAAACAAACATGTATAGGGTTTAGCTTGCGACAGAATGAGATGCATTTCATTATACACGGTTAATGCAAGTCCTGATTTTCACCTCGTCGAAATGGCCTTGTGGTGTGACGACCAGACTTGTACGTACTGTTGTATGTAAAGTACGAGTGGTCGATAGTTCGAGTCTTGCTAATTTAGGATGTTAACAAGATTTTAAAATAAATATTATATGTTTCCTGAAGGTTTCACTTCTAACTCTTGTGAACTGCAGACATGATTTTTTTTATTAAGTGGTACTCTAAAAAATGAGTTAAGTATATTAATTACATTCAAACAATAACGTGTTCATATATTATTATAAAATATCAGCATTTGCTTGAGAATGTAATTTATCTAATGGGTACCCGTACACGGAGTTGAACCGCTCCGCGCCACCGCGCCGTGCAGTGCCAGGGCGGGCGGCCTAATTATTGAAGTGGCCTACGGTCATATTACTTATATATATATCAGTATATTTCTACTTTGTTAGTGCTACTAATGTTTTAGATATCTAAAGTCCACAATTTTATTTATTTATAGCAATTTGGTTTCATATGAGTATTGACAAAAATGTAATTATCCAAGTATATTAATTAGGTCCCTCCTTACATATGAAATTCGCGTTTTGTACACTTTGATCTGAAATATCTCCTCTTTGGTTAAGAATTTCAAATTCAAATTTATAAATTCATTTAGCTGGTACATTTGAGTTTTGAAAACAGTCATTCTTTTGTTTTTTTCTCATTATTTTTTTCTTTGGCGTCGCTTATTACCGCACTATGGAAAACATGATATATCGGTATATTTACGAGTACGAGTTCTACCGTGGCACCAGTGCTGGAGAAACATCTGGAAAAATTAATGATGTGTACGGCGCTGGTGTCGCAAAAGAAAGCACGGTACGTTTTTGGTTTCAACGTTTTCGTTCTGGAAATTTCGACCTTCAGAACCAACCCCGTGGACGGCCGGAGACCAAAGTGGAAAATGAAGAATTAAAGGCTATTGTGGAAGCGGATCCATCACAAAGTACTTCAGAGATCTTCGGCTTCGGGGTAAGTGATAAAACTGTATTAATCCACTTGAAGCAAATCGGGAAAGTAAAAAAAACTTGAACGATGGGCACCTCATGAATTGAGTGAATTGAACTTGCAAACACGCGTTGACTGCTGTGTTATTTTGCTTAACTGACACAATAATGAAGGGATTTTAAATCGAATCATTAGTTGTGATGAAAAGTGGATACTGTACGATAATCGGAAGCGCTCGTCGCAATGGCTGAACCCTGGAGACCCAGCCAAATCCTGCCCTAAACGAAAATTGACTCAGAAAAAGTTACTTGTGAGTGTTTGGTGGACTAGCGCCGGTGTCGTTCACTACAGCTTTTTAAAATCTGGCCAAACAATTGCGGCAGATATCTATTTTCAACAACTGCAAACCATGAAGGAAGAACTAGCTGCTAAACAACTGAGATTGGTCAATCGCTCTAGGCCACTGCTGCTTAACGACAACCCAAGACCACACACTGCACAACAAACAACTACTAAGTTAGATAAGCTACAATTGGAATGTCTGCGACATCCATCGTACTCCCCAGACCTTACTCCAACAGATTACCATTTTTTCCGGAATTTGGACAACTTCTTACAAGGAAAAAAATTCAACTTCGATGCAGAAGGCCAAACCACTTTCAAAGAGTTTATTGATTCTCGCCCCCATGGTTTTTTTTAGTAAAGGGATCAATGAACTACCTATGAGGTAGCAAAAGTGCTTAGATAACAACGGTGCATACTTTGATAATTAAATATATTTTACAAAAAAAAAAAACTTTATATTCCTCCCTCCCATACAAACGCCAACGTAAGGACCTAATAGTATAGTATATTATATTATATATATTATAGTAGTGTAGTACAATACACTACGGTTCGCTCTTTTTTAGTACCTATTAAAGTACATATTCACAGTAATGAGACACTTTTCTTGAGACAAAGTAAACTCAACTTTTATACTAGTTAGGTACTTACATGCGTGTAACATATACCTACTACAGTTCTTTTGGCACAATTATGTCAACTTCAATCAATAAAAATCAACTTTATAACAATGAATTACAGCTATCAGTCATTACATTCAGCATATATATTTAGATTCAGCGACCTTTCCAGGTCGTCGGTCCACCTTGTGGCGTATCTGTCAAGGCTGCATCTTGAGAATTCTTCGGCCCCACCGGCCGCGGCCGTCCGTTTTACAAGCAATGTGTCCCGTCAACTGGCATGCACTTACCTAAGTGTCTTGGTTGTTCTGCGAATCTCCTGATTTCTGAATCGATCGCGCAGAGAAACTCCGAGCATAATCCAAAATAATGAATGGTTACTATTTTTTAACTCTTTACCATTTTACTTCCACTAGTAACATGAGAAACATTAGATATACTAATAGGTCAATCAATATACGCATTAATGTTTCTTCGGTCAATTTCGGTACAATCCTATAGCAAAGCTATTATAAAATCAATATATTATCAAAATAAATTTGATGGTCGTTATTTAATCGAGCAGCGGTGACGTAAACCCCGATATTGGTTTTTCACTATTCTATATTTTATTGTTCAGTGAGGCGTACCTAGGTAACGTATGGCAGGCGGGTTAGCGAGTCTGAGATGGTATGGTATTCTATGTAGTTTATATTATTTATTTTACCATCATAATATTACAAATTAAATAAATATTTAACGCAATCAAATGACCTTAAAACGTTACTAGGTAATATTAGGTATGTACAAATCGAGTTTTGAATATACAAAACCTGACGTTACAAATTTTGTGTCACCTAATTATTCATAACGAAGGCAGACTTCAAACTAGGTTTATGTTACGGATATGACATTTCGGATCTGGATATGGATATCTTAAGAGTATTTAATCAGTGTCGGTTGTAAATACGTTTAATAAATTATTTCGGATATCCAATAGGTAAGTAGTTTAGTTTCGGATAATTTCAATTATGGATAAGAAAGTTTACGTTTTTGTTTTATGGATATTAATTACATTTTGATATTATAATGATGATGAATAATTACAATAAAAAGAATTATATATAGAAGTAAAATAAGTATTTTCGAATAGTAGTAGGAGATTAATATTAATTTTCGGCATTCGACTGTATATCATTCGACTTCGAATGATTTGAAACATTTCAGCTATGGTTTCGGATATTTTTTATTTTGGATATTCAGTTTTTTTACAATTATCTGCACAAGATAATTAAAAGAGTAAAGAGATTGTGGTTAACTATTAGAAAATGCGTTGCTTTTATATGCGGTTACTGATACCGGCATGACAAATTACAGTGTGTCTGCTACACAATTTCGTACGTGTCCGGAATTCTATAGACATTTCTCTTTAATTTCTAACAAAGTTGCAATTTCTAAATCTATCTTCAATGTCTCGTATACTCACAGTAAATAAAGGTTTTAAGTTCAAGAATTTTATTTCGCCTGTAACATGGTTTTAGTAGTTTCTTCACATAAACCACAGATGGATCGAATTTACGACCTTTTTATATCCCAGCTACTCGGTAAAATTTGCAGAGAAAAGGTATGTGGCTCCTACGATAGATAACCATCAACCTTAATATGAACTGTAATTATTTTGCATAATTATTATGAACTATAATGAACGGCATACTATCGTACTTCCATCTAATCAAAGTAAACCGAGCTGAGATGGATTACCGAGTCGCTAAGCAAACAAATTGTCAGTTCGTATAATATGATAAAAATTAAAATATGTTAAAATTAAAACGATATGCGATATTTACCCTTGCGTCTGCATAATCCGCTATATGAAAATTTACTTTTCACGAGAGTTCAGTTTATAAAAACTAATATAAAAAAAATTTTAAAGTAACTATACGGTATCAATATTCTTATATATCCCGAATTAAAATATATTTAGTTAAATTTCGGGAGCACTGCCGAGGGTTTTTAAAAAGTCTAAGACAAGACTGATTCTCAAGAAGCTTTATTAAGAATGCTTTTATTTGTTACAAATGTCTCTTTTATAAACTCTTATTCTATAAACACAAAGTGGGGCTGTTTACTATGAAATAATGAGAAATATGTCGCAATACATTCAGTCAAAACACCAGGTGTCTATCAGTAGTTTGCAGACATAATATGGGTTAAAAACGTAACATCAGCATTTCTAACGTATGTACCAATTAACAAGACGTAATAAGAGAGGGTACAGACTGCATAACTCCTCCCCCCTCAAGTTCGAAATTATCAGAGGGATGATTATCACTATGATTATTTCGATAGCAATAATTTTTACAAAAACTGAGCTTATATACTAAGAATACAAGAATTAATAGAAATATAATCACATATAACAATAAAGTTCCGGCACTAACACTTTTTACATTAATAATTCTTTCACTTGATGTTTTTAGTTCACTTTCACTGATTTTTAAAAGATTATTTAAATGTTGAAGATTTATTAATTCACTGTTATCCAAATTGATGGGTTCACGTTGCAATTGTTGCTCAGTAATTGTTATTTCGGGAAGATTAATAATCGGTAATTTTGACATCTTCAAATTACTCGTAGTAATATGGTGAGCTTTTAGCGTAATTTCACCAATTTTAACATCGCAATGGTCATCTAGGACGAGGAAGTATGTCCCTTCTATATTTTCTTTCGTTATTTCGTCGTTACAAATTTTTGATAATATATTCTCAGCGTTACTATGAAGAATCCATCTCTCTTTTCCAATTGGTTGTATTTTAATGGTCTTGATTTCAACTGGTACTGGATGACAAGAACTCGTATTCGAAGAAAATTGAATTAATGCTGTTATGCAAGTGTCTTCTGAAGTTGTTCGAGAATCATCCTCGTGACACAGGAACATTTTGTCGTGAAGTTCATTACAAGGTAAAGTGAGCGAGACAAATTTAGACCCTTTTACTAATAGGTAAGGAAATTTAGGAATAATGATGGTGGTATGATTAGAAGGATTGGTCATAGGTATTGGAATTGCTCTGTAGTATGTATAAATTTCATCTCTAATTATTGGTATATCTAAAATGAATGTTATTTGACTTCCTTTTGTATAAGCTTTAAGCTCTATACATTGCTCTATTTTAACTAAATTGTCATAACTTACTGGATACACAAGTTTGTAGAATTTCTCTATCTTTTTTAACAATTCTAATAATTCATTTGAGTTTATAAGAGATTGGTGTAATATTTTTAATTTACTGAATGCCAGAGAAGTTTCAATTTCATTCAACCGAATGTAGAGTAGTTGAAAATTATGGAAAAATAAATTATAAACATTAATAAAATTATGGGTAGTTATATCAATATTAGTTTGATTTATTAATTTTTTTATTTCTCGTAACTCTTTATCTATTCGAATGAAATTGTCCTTCGTGAAATTTGTTATCTTTATCATTGATTCAGAAATATCTGATATTAAGGTTACCTTTTTAATGAGTGTATTTTGGCGTGTCGTTAGAGAATCAATCATATTTTCATATCTTAAAGCATCATTATGATCTAAGTTACCAGTTATAAGCTTAATAATAGATCCAAGAGGATTGAGAAGTCCACGTTTAATTCTAGTTGATGGAGATAACTGTTCTAATTTTTGAATACTAATATTCATTACATAATTCGTTTGAAGCTTTACATTAAAAAGTTGAACATTAGATGTTTCATTATCAAAATGTGTTTTTAAATATTGATTAAATTTAGTATATCTTTTTATATTGAATTCTAAATCCTCACGTATCAGACTTAAATCTAAAATCTTAATTATTGTCCACTTATCATAACTTACACTAGCTTGACCTTGTTTCACAAGGACTATACCGGGATTTTTATCGATTCTGTGAAGTTGAAGGGCGTGAATCCTGATGATCAGAGCCAGGAGCCCGAGGAGGTACCTGCGAAGGTCGTTTTATATCCTTAATAGGCACGTTTGTTTTTCGAGTTTTCATTTTTACAGGACAGATATTTCTGTCAATTTTACCATATACTTGTGCTTTTTGATAACGCGGTTTATCTTTACTTCGCCTTGTATTAACACCTTTTACAAATATAGTGTCCTCTTCTTGAATATCAAATGATGTTTCACCACCACGTTTTGTTTTAATCTTTTCTTTATTTTCAATTACTTTGTCTGTTAAATATTTATAAAGATATTTCGTTCGTTTCATATGATCGTTTACTAATTGTTGCGTATATTGTTTGTTAAAGTTTACTTCAAAAGTACTATTAGAATCAGTGTGTCCAAAAACTACTTCAAATGGTGTAAGACCAGTCGTTGAGTGAATGGTTTGATTGTATGACATAATTGCATAAGTCATAACGTTAGCCGCGTCAGTTATTTTATGTTCATATTTAGCGATACGATATATTTCTAAAATAGTTGAATGGAATCTTTCAATTAAACCCATAGAATTAGGATTATGTGGAGTGCTTATGTGTAATTCTATTTTATAAAATTGTAATGTTTCTTTTAAAAGTGTATTGTTGAATTCAGTACCAGAATCAGCACTGATCTTATTTGGTACGCCATAAAATGAGAAAAATTTAATTAAGGCACGAACTACTTCAGGTGTAGAGCGATTGGATATTTCAAAAGCCTGACCTAGTTTACTGAAAGCATCTATTATGGTAAGGAAGTAGCTTCCTTCTATAGAGAATATATCTATAAATATTTCAGCAAAAGGTTTTGTTTGAGTTTGCGTTAACATTAATTCTGGTTTTAAAGGTTTGCGATCATATTTTAGAGTTTTACAAGTTTCACAAGAATTGATTACAGAAGCGACTGTTATATCCATATTTGTCCAAAAATAATTACGCTTTAATTTCATAAGAGTTTCTTTGATTCCACGGTGACTTGTTTTACCTTGATGATAAGCAAGTATAGTGGCACGTTGCTCTTTTTCATCACCTAAGTATATAACTCTTTTAGTACATTCATATATTTTGACGGTATCTTTTTTAAATAGTTTTATCACGGCATTTGTAAATTGTTTACGGTGAATTTCGCTCTCAAAGTAAAAGAAATATTTAATTTTAGGTTTTATATATTCTAAAAGAAATTTCTTAACAAGGTTAGTGTTGTTTACAGGTAAATGTACTTCCAAAATTTTTTGTTTTTCATGTGATAAGTCTTTTATTGATAATTGGTTTCTGTTCCAAGTAAAAATAAGGATTTGATTAGGTTTTGTGTCGATGGCTTCTTCAATAATGGGAATACCATTCGTATCAATATCTTCAGCAGAATGTATGGTTTCCGGTAATGAACAGGCAGTAATAGTACTGGATGAAGGAGAACGAATTGGGTGAGTTAAAGTCTTATCGGAATCTGAAGGAATAGTTAACGTTTCTGATGAGTCTGAAATTAGTATTGGACTCTCAGATCGTTCAGTGTCACTCATGTTTACTCGTAAGGACATATCGTCCTTTAATATATTTAATTTAATTCGTGATAGAGCATCAGCATTACTATTTTGTTTACCGTTCTTGTATATTATGTCAAAATCGAACTCAGCTAGTCTCAATTTCCATCTAGTAAGTTTACTATTAGGTTCTTTCAGTGAATTTAACCATGCTAAAGGTCTGTGGTCAGTAAATATTGTGAATTTGCGTCCATACAGGTAAGGACGGAAGTGTTTTACTGCCCAAACGATGGCTAACAGTTCCTTTTCTATTGTACTGTAACGTGTTTCTGCATCATTAAGAGTACGACTTGCATATGCGATAGGTTTTTCATTTCCAACTGATCCTTGTGAAAGGACAGCGCCTAAAGCGTAGTTTGACGCGTCTGTTGTTAAAATGAA
Organism: Saturnia japonica; assembly: GCA_033032175.1. Classification (NCBI taxonomy): domain Eukaryota; kingdom Metazoa; phylum Arthropoda; class Insecta; order Lepidoptera; family Saturniidae; genus Saturnia; species Saturnia japonica. The sequence goes on along the minus strand of CM065309.1, from coordinate 16,302,481 downwards.
GGGTTTAGAAAAATCAGGAAACTGTAATATAGGAGCATTCACAAGTAGCTCTTTACATTTTTGAAAAGCTTGAACATATGATTCATTAATTTCAATTTTATTTTTCTTTTTCAAACACGATGTAAGGGGTTGTGTAATTTTTGAAAAATCCTTTATGAATTTTCGGTAGTAGCCTATCAGGCCAAGAAAACTTTTAATTTCAGTGGATGTTCTGGGGAGTGGGAAGGCAAGTACTGCCCTGATTTTATCATCATTTGGTTGTAAACCATGCTTCGTAATTTTGTGTCCTAAGTAGAGTACATCTTTTTTAAAAAACTCACATTTATCGAGAGTTACTTTAAGATTGGTTTGTTTGAGACGATCGAACACTTTTCTTAGCTTCTCTACATGTTCTTGTATACTACTAGAATAAATGATGATGTCATCTAAATATACTAAGCAATGTATACCTTGCAACCCACGTAACACGTTATCCATTGCGCGTTGAAATGTTGCAGGTGCTGTTTTAAGTCCAAATGGCATCCGTGTAAATTCAAAATGTCCCATTGGTGTAGTGAATGCAGTTTTGGGTCTATCTTGTTCATCAACTTCAATTTGGTGGTACCCACTTGCTAAATCCAATGTACTGAAGTAAGTAGATTTCCCTAACTTGTCGAATAAATCATTAATATTTGGTAAAGGATACTTATCATCAGTAGTAATATCATTTATACGTCGATAGTCTACAACCATTCTAAATTTCTGTTCACCGGAGGCGTCCATCTTTTTTGGAACTAGGTGTACGGGTGCACTCCATGGTGAAAACGATTCTTGTATAACATTATCTTTTAGTAATTTTTCAACTTGTTTCTGTATTTCATCGTTTTGCGATGGTGGAAGTCGGTATTGCCGTATGAAAATTGGATCTTCATTTTTAGTCCGGATTCGATGTTTTACTTGATTAGAAAATGTAAGAGGCAGTTTATCACAATAGAATATATCCCTGTATTCAAAACAAAGTTTTTCTATTGCTTCTCGTTCTTCTTGATTAGCATGATCTAATCGGAGTTTCGATAAATTTTGTGTAAGTAATTCATCAATCTCAAAATCATTTAATTGTTGCCCGGTTGATAAATTTATTTTGCAAGTATTATTATTAAGGCTGGTTATATTCAATGGTTCGTTAAAAGTTAAAGTCACACTATCTTGCGAAGCATTCTGCATGACTGTTGTTGCAAATGAATCTTTGCAAGTAACTATAGCGCTAGGCATACGTACTTCATTTCCAAAATTTTTAAAATTAATTATTGCTTCACCATTAATTAAATTTGTAGGCACCTTAACACGGGTTTCAGTGCGTGGTTCTAGCGTTATTTCCCACGGGGGACTATAAATTATTGGAATTTCTGTATTTTGTGTCCGTAAAATTAAATTTTTCATGTCTATAGTCGCGTTCAATATTTTTAATAAGTTAGAACCTATTAATCCGTCATATCTTCCATCTACATTATATATATAAAATTTATGATTCATCGGACTTTTAAAACTTTCCAATAAAGGTATATCTATAACTTCGTCATGTAGGCTACGTCCATGTGTACTAATAACTTCAAAAGGATCAATATATTTATAATCTGAAAAATATTCATCAGCTTTAGCGGGACTAATAAAACTTCTGGTACTTCCGGTATCAATCATTAAACGAGCATCAATCTCAGGAATATAAATATGCGGTAGTTTATTTATGCCGTCATAATTTAAGTGTACTATTTCTGGGGGTCGCTCTTGGAGGCTTTTATAGGAAAATTTACGCATTCATTTTCAGCTTCTTCAGTTTCAACAGGTTCTATGTTTTCATGATAATCGTCATAAGCAGTTTGTTGATTATCGTCAATGAAATAATGATTTTCATATTCTGTATAATCAGGTTGATAGTCTTGGTATTCAATTTCAGGGTCGTTCATTTCTAAAGACTCTATCATATTTTGTCTAATAGGACGAGCTGTGCGCATTGACACATCGCTTGCCTGAAATTGAGGTGGATTACGTTGAGGTTGATTTTGTGGTGGTATACCAAATTTAAATTGTTGATTTGGCATGTTGAAATTAGGTCGGTTTTGTGTATTGTTAAATTGTGGTTTGAACCCTTGTTGATTAGGAATACCGAATTTAAAATTATTATTTCCAAAATTTGGTTTATATCCTTGTTGGTTTAGGTTAGGTCTGAATTGTACATTTTGATTTGGAATACCGAATTTAAAATTATTATTATACGGTTTAAAATTATTTTGTGTTTGGTATGGAATTCCGAATTTAAAATTTTGTTGTCCGGAATTAAATGTATTTGGCACAAATGCAGGTTGAGGTTTGAAATTGTTATTAAAATTATTTGTTAAAGTAGGCGTGAAAAATTGTTGAACTGGTTTAATGTTAGATTTATTTTTATTTTTAGAATTGTACTGATATTGAAAATTGACCTCCTCCATGACAACACTTAGTGCGTTTTCTAAAACGGTACAACCTTTAAGTCGCACAATTCGAATTAAATCCTCTGGTAAATTATATAAAAATACATTCAAGCACATATTATTATAGATAATCATTTTAGCGGCTTTGAGGCCTTCATCAGTTAATAAATTGACCTTGGAGAAGAGGGTGCAGCGTGTTTGTTGTATCCTGTTACAAAATTGCGTATATGTTTCACCAACTTTAATTTTTAAATTTTCCAACTCAATTGCCACACACTCTTCCGATCTAGGATCACCAAAATGTTGAATCAAAACAGCTCTTAATTGTTCCCAAGTTGTTATGTCTTCTCTTTCACTTAGTAGAGCAGCGGCTTTACCACATAATCTACTAGTTATAGCATGAAACACATATGTAGTTTGAACAACATTGTTTGATCCGCTAAAATTTCTGATTATATATTCACTTTTTTTAATAAATAAATTTAAAGTATTTTGATCACCATCGTACTTGGGAATTAAACTTAAAAGTTCTTTTGATACTAATTGAATTGTTGATTCATTGTTGCGTTGCATTTTGAATTGTATTTATTTAATTAAACACACACAAAGTAAAATTCACAAAATTAAAATTCACAAAATAATATTTTCAAAATAAAATTCACAAAATAAATCTTATAACAAAATTATCAAAATCAAAATTCTCAAAATTAAAATTATCGAAATTAAAATTATCAAATTAAAATTCTCAAAATTAATATTTATTATTAATATTTCTCAATATCTTATAATCTATGAAGTCAAATAACTTTCGACGATTTTTATTCGAAAATTATGAAAAATAATTTTCAACGATGTTTGTTTGAAAATTATAAAAATTTGTTAAATAATTTTCAACGATTTTTGTTTGAAAATTATAACAATGTCCAACGAAAAATACAACCACAGAAAATAACAAGGACGAGACAAGGATTGTAAAAATGGTCACTTACAGTCTGCTCGTTCCCATGTCTTGCCGTATAGCTGCTTTCGCTTTTAGGACAGGATCTCTCGGAAATAGATGTGGAACCCGACGTTAACTTATTTATTGGTTCGTAGATACTCAAAATCTGCACATGAGACCGATTTGTAAGACTCGAACACAGACTTTTATTGTTGATTGAGTATCCTACCGACTGCGCCAGTTAAATTTCGGGAGCACTGCCGAGGGTTTTTAAAAAGTCTAAGACAAGACTGATTCTCAAGAAGCTTTATTAAGAATGCTTTTATTTGTTACAAATGTCTCTTTTATAAACTCTTATTCTATAAACACAAAGTGGGGCTGTTTACTATGAAATAATGAGAAATATGTCGCAATACATTCAGTCAAAACACCAGGTGTCTATCAGTAGTTTGCAGACATAATATGGGTTAAAAACGTAACATCAGCATTTCTAACGTATGTACCAATTAACAAGACGTAATAAGAGAGGGTACAGACTGCATAACTATTTACTATACAATTATTTATTTATTTTTATTATCAGTTAAAAAAGAAGCAATAGTTAACTTTTCTGAAAGACAAGTAAGATTTTCAAATAGCTGGTCTTGCAAGTGCAACAATTGTAGGTGTTCACTTTTTCAAATAATCATATTGTAAAAAATGTAATGTAGCTTAATTATATCTAATGATAATTTATTCAAGAAGCAGCTGTCTTGAATAAACCGAGAGAAGGAGAAGTAGGTACCTAATAAAATTATATTGGTTAGTGTCACAATGTTGTTAAGTTTCCTGAAGTAGCTATCTAAGCAATATAATTTTTCCCACTATAATATGTTTAATTCTAATATCCTCTTATCTGTTAGGCCTGTTATGTGTTAGTATAGGACTTGTGAAAGAACTATAGGTTTCTCGGCGTTCAAAATTAACAATACTTACCAATACCAATATACAAATTACTTCACGTCGCATAAAAATCAGTCCTCTCGGAAAAAACATTTGCCATGCACTGGGCGTTTGTATTAGTTGTATCCACGGTTTTATTATTATTATATCCACTTAGTTAGTGGTTTTATATGTTAATTAAAAACACCTAGGATCGTAATATAGGAACACCAACAAATTGTGTAATATAAATTAGTCACAATAAGAAAACAGCTTTATAAAATTCTTTCATGCTAACCAATTATAATTAGCCATTTTTATGTTTAGAATATGTCATCTGAAATGCTGAGGTATGTAGTTTTCAATATCTATTTTTTTAAAGTAATCTGTCAAGCTATATTTAAAAAGAATTAAATATTAAAATGGAATTTATATAGAAATAAAGAGAGAATTTAATTACTTAGATAAAAAATTAAAAGTAAATTAATATAATTACAATAGAAATATAGTAGCAATTATTTATATTAAATTAGATGTTAGGTTATTTATAATTCTAATTTGATATTTAGGTATTAATAGTGATATTGACCAGTCTCTAGAATCTCAAGTCCCTAGGTATGCTTCAGTCGAAACTCAATTTACGGCGGTTAGACGAGACGGTCCCATTATATCCTGTCAAGAGTGCGTGATATTTTAATGATATATCGATAATTGAGAGAGATGCTCGAGACTCGAGAGACGAGAGATGGCTTGGTTTTGCACTAATTATGCTTTAGTATTGCATTTGCTTTAACGAACATTTACTGTACATGATTATACATTTAAATGATGGCACAGTTGTTGGCGTGTATGGAGTCCGCGTCGATCGACGTGAGTTCGAATTCCTGCAATGAGCCTAAGTTTTCTGTGAAGGATAACATCGTTGATTCTCATCTCATGCTATGGTCTTCCATAGCATGTTGGTAGGGATTTTTCATATACCTGCCTGGCTAGCTACCAGCCTCAAGTTGAAAATCTGTCGCCAAACACCAACAGATGTGTTCTGGCAGCTGCACTGGAGAGCCAGTTTTGCAATCCACAGAGATTGTGGTCATAACGCTAAACCTATAACGATAAAAAAAGGTATGGTCGGTATTGTGCTACAGTATATTTATGTAGGTAATTAAAATATAAGTACTTATTTAAAATTACATCTATTGGTTTGAACAGGACAGAGATTGATTGTATAATAAGAGATTAGTAAGATACGTTACTGATGAGGCGGTTAGTTTGTTCAAATCAATTATTTGTTTCTCATTAAACATTATTTATACAACGAATATGATGCTAGGATACCAGAGTTATGTTACGATGGAACTGACATATTATGCGAATTGCATAAAACCATAAATTTAAGAATAAAAAAAATTATGAACCATAGCTTAATTATAATATTTAATTTTTCGTGCTCATTTCATGTTATGCGTAACAAAAGATTTATTCATTTTGCAATTTTGCACATTTTTCTTGGAATTAGCTTTAGTTTTACAACGTCACTAAATTGATAAATTTTATTTTATACATTTAGCACGCCAACAGAATAATTACAGAAAGGCAAAAATTATATATCATCATTTCCATTTAAATACAGTGTCCTGTAATCATTCAGATAATAGACGTGCATGACATTTAATTACCTACTTACATTTCACATAACTGTAGTACAGTACTATAATGCAATAAGGATAACTTAATTACATTTTAAAACCATTTAAAATGTATTTAAATATACCTAAATGTGTATTTTAAATAAAGTAGCACTAGTGGAGATAGTTAACAACAGTACGTATCATCTATAGTTATTTGAAGTTGACGTGGCAATCAAGCTGTATGTTGCGAATGGATTAATCAGTCTTGAGGTCCACGACGTTTAATTAATCGATCATGTATACTTTCTAGGGCTACCTTATGATGAGGTTAATTATAATTGATATTGGTTTTGATCAGATGAATCTAAGAAGAACACTATTCTTTGTAATTTCTACACGCATGTCTCTTTCTACTACCGACAAATAGGACATAAAGATTATTTTTAAAGTACAAAATTTTTTTCCGATAGGCTTAGAATTTTTTTTTGTAGAAGACTACGATGTAACTACTTGTACGAGAATTTGGTTTTGAACTTGGGTTTCAATTCCTTTATTTTACTTATAAATTTGAACTCTTTTTAAAATATAAGTGCTATAGTAAAGTTGGTACTTTCGTAAATCGCTCGCACTGCACTACCTAATGTTCGAAGTTTTGAAGCTTGGTGATTTTTTTTTAAATTCCCACTTTTCGCCACTATATTAAAGATGCTTAGGCATCTTTACGGGTACTCGTGTTTAGTGGCGAAGGGTAACCGATCCAATGAAAATATCAATGAGAGTATCACTACTTCAAATGAATTTATTCTCAGAGATATTTTAATGGGTTTTTATAGTACCTACCAAGCACGGCGAAGATAAAGGGGTTTAAAATTTGTATGATTATTTTTAAACACGGGTGAAAACGTGAGGCGCATCTAGTACGTTGTAAACATCGTTATATGTCGCATTGTAATTGTATGCTGCCGTAAATACATACATGATTCGCTCAATTGTCTAAGTACGCTTTACGATCTCTCTATAATCTGTGGTACTGCAATGTTCGAAATCCGAGCTCAAACTTCTACAATTTCGAGAAGTTTCCAACAGATGTTAGTAGATTCGTAATAGACAATACATTGTAGGTTATCGGAAAGGTACAAGTTGTAGATACAACAACTGTTCTGATAAGTTTTCCAAGAGAAAACATTTCTCATTTCTACTTGAGCCGTGTGTCCGATGAGCCTTCTACATATAAGAACTTTTTTCTTATTGTAGCGTTTGGAAACAACCTCAGCTGATGTGAAGTGACGACGTGGCTCAAGAAGGTAACACGTTAAGCCTAGTGGGGAACTGGCTCTCAAGTGCAACTGCTAGAATACACCTATAGGTGATTGGCGACAGAACTTGAGAGTGGTAGCTAGCCTATCCACCATGCTTTTCACCGAAAAGAATTGCAAGGATTCGGATTTGAAACCATGTTGATCGGCGCGATGCGCGTATACGCTACCACTGTCCCATCATTGCTTTAAAACACTTTTAGGTATGGTAACGCGGAAGTAAAATTAGAAAATTTGAAGTAATATTAGAACATTTCGAATAAAAATTAATGAATAAAATTCTTTCATTACCGAGCCCTTGTATAAACTAGTTTACATGGTTTTACTTATGCATATGGATAATGTTGTACTCGCAGGTTAAGCAGGTTGTTGTAGTGTAACCGGCACTTTCTCTTTCGTGGATCATTAAGAAATTAAGAATATTGCAGATGTAGTGCAGTATTGATTTTAAGTGATAGTGTATATTGACTTTGTCTCAAGTACCTACGACAAAGAAAGATAAGCGCCTACGACTGAGGCAGTTGCAAGCCGACCGTAGTGCGGAGCGGACTTATACTGGTGAGGTGATGGTGTTTGATATAGATCAGAACAGTACAACAGAGATTGTTAAAAATGAAATTTTCTATAATTGAATCCAGACACTTTCAACCAGAAATATATGAAAGACTTCTCTAGCGAGTTTCATTTCTAAATAAGCTTTGTAAGTTGAGGCTGAGAACAGTACATAGGTGGTACTGTGGTGGTGGCGGTGGTCCAATTGGTTATCGAATAACGCTATGGCCTGTTACTGTTGTTACTTTCATGAAATAACACTGCCCAAGTTTATTTTTGTGACATAAATTATATTATTTATTACTCGATTACTATCGACCTAATAGTGCAAAACTAGCTAGCTTTTATATTATTGCTTCTGTCTATGTAGGCAATTTCGCCAATATCAAGTGTGATTGATAACTTAATGTATGTTCGTAAAACTTAGACAAGCTAGATTTTGTCAAAGATTAGCACAATGTTAATACTAGAAATAGAGATAAATTAGTCGTACCGTGTTTTAAACTCAGTAAGACTCATAAAAGTTTTTTAGGTAACAGTGTTAGGTTCTATAATAAGATACCGAAGCACATTACTGATTTGCCGGACGATAAGTTCAAGGACCAGATGAAGCAAGGTTTACTGTCAAAAGGCTATTATAGGGTGGATCATTATGTGAATGATAGTGATGTCTGGAAGTGACTCCCTCTCTGTGCTTTTCCAAAATTATTATTATTTTACCTTATACTGTTGTACACTTCTACAGTTGAAAAAAAGAAGGTAAACCCGATCGATTGGCAGTAGTATTTTGACGTTCATAAGTGTCTTCTTAGGGCCTAAATTGAATTAAAAAAAAGAAGATTTTTGAAGTGTATTTCTGGTTGTGGCATATTGTGTTCTGTTTACTATGGAACAAATGATACATCATTCAACAGAAAAACGTCACATAAGAAAATGATACTGTGTTATGGAATCTGCACAGATATAATAAAAATGAAAAAAAAGATATGCCTCTTTAAGAAGAAGAAGAAGAGAGGCTACATTGTAATTTTGAACTGAAACTAGAAAAAATCAATGGAACTATTAACCAGTTCATTAAATTCAAAACGGGTATTCGTATCTAAATAAAGAATAAATTCTTTCATAAATTGAATTTTAAAGGACTACGATTTTTAACAAAGAACGTGCTCGAGCAAAATTCTCGTCATCCACCCTTCGCCTTTTGCGAGTTGAAACTTAATAACAGCACTCCATTCTTTTATATCTATAACCCTTTTATTTCAATTTACATAACGTCCGCAGGGAACCGTGTAATATTTAAATGTTAAATAATACTTAGATAAATTGTGAGGAAAGACTTTGTGATTTATTATGTACCAAGCGCTGGGATGGTAATGAATGAAATTTCATGGTAGAATACGAGTGTCAAGTTGTAAAGTGCTCGTAGGAAGCTTTTGGTTGCGACTAATTAAACATTACAGAGAAAAGAGATTTTGATAATTTGTTAAATTTTAATTTTCATCTATGGTGTGGTGTTACTTTATGTTCGCGCTCCAATATCCATTAAAATAACATGATATTACATTGTTTTTTCATATAATACTTAAAAATAAATAGTCTTTGTCAATAGCCTGCTCGATGATATATGATGATTATAACATATTCTTCGAAAGAAGACCTAGTAAATAAGTATGAATTAATGTTTTTTTTTCATGAAAATTACATTAAAACAATTATTGTCTATCTGTGAGTGTGTTTTAGATTTAACATAAAAAGGCTTTAACCGATTTCGGACGGGAAGCTTAGGCCAGGTCTCAATAAAATTGATGGGCTATGATAGTTGTTAATAATATAAGTAAAAATATAAAACTAAGAGACGAAAATAATAATTTCTGTGTAATAAACGCATGCGCAACCGCGGAACAGCGCCAGTGTACAATGACGAGACGTGCATAATTCACTTAAAAAATATACGCAAAAACTTACTAGGTAAAGAAATGAAACAATTATAAATATCAGTAAAAACCATCTTTAAATATTACCAAAGTTATGATCTTCAGTTTATTTTGAAATACTCGTTAAAAGTTTTGTTTGATTTCGTGTAAAGTGTATTTAGTGGTGTACAGCAGAATCCGCTTATGGTCCAGTTTGTTTAGTTCATCCGCTTATAAAGTAGGTACGGTACGGAGCTGTATCAAGTGGAAATGTTGGAGTTTGTCTTTATTTTGTTCCTATTGTATTAGAAATTCGGCAGAGGTTTCTAGGACACTTTGTTAACGAAAAAGTTTACTTATTTACATAACAAGGTACGTACGTTTTATTTTATTATTAATTTATTCCAATTATTTTGCGGTGCGAATGTAATTTTATTGGTATAATTAATATAATCTAAATGAATACTTTGGATATTCTACACACGGCTTTTGATTTTTATGTTACAAAAATATACAATATACATTCATTTAAGCGACAGAAAATATTCACCCGTTTGTAGTGTCTAAATTGTAATGTGTCGTGAATTAAATTTTTGATGTTTTGACGTTTTCCAATGAAGAAGATGTGTAATTTATTTTATCAGAATTTTACACCTCGAAAAATAAAGCTCTTATTTCTCGAATTATCACAATATACATATAGCATTAAAACGATTTTCTAAGTAGAAAACTATAAAATTACTGAGTACATGAAGCTGATTAAAATCCTTAACATAATTAATTTCTCATTAGCTTACATAGTAGAATGTAAAAATACGAACAAAAAATACGTCCAATTATACATTACTTTTTGTAGATGCCTTGTAAATCTCATCATACGCTTCACAAAGGAACGAGCTAAATGCAAGAAGACAATTAAAATTTTACAACACCATTATAAATTAATATTTCATTAAAATTTTACGACGGATGGGAATCAAATCTGATTACGCACACCCGGTTAGTTCTTAATTAATTTTTACTTTGAAATGTAGTGTATGAAAATCGTTTACTTCTTTTGACCAAAGTAATGTTTTTCTATTCATACATATATATCGCACCTTTCTTGGAATAAAGCTGTACATATGTGATAAACGCTAGCTCACTTTACAGGAGCGTAAAATATCTTTCCTACAAATTAGTTATTATGTTACAATTGTTTTAATTCCAGGAAGGGTGCCATATTATTTAAAATAAATTTTCGTTTCTTTTATTTTACTAATTACGCAAGAATATAATGGGTATTAATCATTGAGAGATGTGATATTGATAAGATATATTGGCTAAAATAATATTTGATTTTTTATCAATAGCTCACAATTATCAATTTATCGATTAATGCAATGGATATTGATTGTTATAAATCACGTCAATAATTGTTACTTATTAGTTCTGCTTCGAATACGGTCAGCGTCTGCTCTGTTGTAATAAAATAGTAGGTAGGTAGGGTGGGTATCTTTTACCCATGCAGTCGTTTTAAATAGCAAAAGCGTCGCGTCGTAAAGGGAGCGTCACAGAAGCGAGGGAAAGTAGTGAATAAAATATCGTGTAATTTATCAGGGATACTTGCTAGAAACGTACTCTACGGCAACTAAGCCACCTCATGCCCGCTTCAGGGAGTTAGTGACTTAAAAATATACGGGTATAGTTTCTTTTTTACTTACTTATTTGAAAGTGTTATTTCACCTGTGTTTTGTGATACGCCGTAATTGAGTGGATCTAATAACACGAAATGTGGTGTTCTTATTATTACGTTGGTTTAAATATTAGGTCCTTACATTTGAAATTGGCGTTTTGTTGAACTGGTCATTTTGATCTCAAATATATGGGCGTCTGGTTAGAAATTCCAAATTCAAATTTATTCCAAATTTAGACTTGATTATTTGTGTTTCGAATTTAGTGATTTATTTGTTTTCGCACCATTTTATTTTTCTTTGACATCGTTCTTTTCACAAAATAGAAAATTTAAAATATCGCCTTATTTACGAATATAAGTTCCATTGTGGCATCAGCGCTGCAGAATCAGCTCGAAGGATTAATGATGTGTATGGGAAAGCTACTATAAAAGAAAACACGGTGCGTTTTTGGTTCCAACGTTTTCGTTCTGGAAATTTTGACCTACGAAACAAACCCCATGGACGGCCGGAGACCCTAGTTGAAAATGAAGAATCAAAGGTGATCGTTGAAGAGGATCATTCGCAAACCACATCAGAGTTAGAGACAGGCTAAGTGTGTGAGTGATAAAAAAAATTAGCCACTTGAAACAAACAGGAAAAGTGAAAAAGCTCGAGAAATGGGTACCACATGAATTGACTGAAGCACGCCAACAAACACCTATTATTGAGTTCTGCATTACATTACTCAACCGTCACAATAACGAGGGAATTTTGAATCGTATTGTTATTTGTGACGAAAAATGGATCCTTTTCAACAATCGCAAACGCTCATCACAGTGGTTGAACCCAGGAGAACCGGCCAAATCCTGTCCCAAGCGGAAGTCGTCTCAGAAAAAGGTACTGGTGAGTGTTTGGTTGAACAGTGCTGGTGTCATACACTACAAGTTCGTAAGATCTATCCAGATGATAACGGCAGATCTGTATTGTCAACAATTGCAAACCATGATGGAAAAGCTAGCCGTTAAATAGCCGAGACTGGTCAATATCTCATGACCACTGCTGCTTCAGAACAACGCTAGACCCCATACTTTACGAGCGACGGTCGCTAAATTAGTGAAGCTGCAGTTGGAATGTCTCCAAAACCCACCATATTCCCCGAACATTGGCTCCAAAAGGTTACCACTTTATTCGGAATTTGGATAATTTCTTGCAAGGAAAATAAATTCAATTCCGAAGAGGCTTTCCAAACTGCCTTCAAAGATTTTATTGATTCTTGCTCGCACAATTTTTTCAGCAATGGAATCAATGAAATACCTTTAAAATGGCGAAAATGCATAGATAATAATGGTACATACTTCGATTGATTAAATGTATAATTTCATAATATTTTTTTCATTATACTTTTACCATATAAAACGCTAATTTCATATGTAAGGACCTAATAATATATATAAAAGAAACAGTGATTTACTAACTGACTAATCTATTAACACAGTTCGACTACTGAAAGGATTAGGCTGAAATTTGGCACATAGATAGCTATTATGACGTAGGCATCCGCTAAAAAAATTCAACTCCTAAAGGGGTATAACGAGATTCAAAATTTGTATAGAGAAATCATATGCAAATGCAATTTTTGCATAACAAACGCATGTACTGTAACTGTGTAACTGTAAAAAGGGAAATTAGAATTGTGCCTTGTTGTTTTTTTTTTAGAAAATGTAGTATTGAGGCGGGCACATCTTAAAAAAATAATAAAAATACCAAAAAGTAATAAATTAAACGGTGTTTTTTTTGCTCATTGCGTTTTAAATATTAAAGTTAGAAGCATTCTTATTATTTCTATTGAATACTAATTTCCACTGTAGTATATTGTATTGTTATTGTAATATAATATTAATCTGTTATGATAAGACAATTGGATGTGCCCGCGGCTCTGCTAGCGTGGACCACAGGAATTATAGTTTCTTAAGACTTTAATGACTTATTATTGAATGAAGATATCGTGGTATTTTTTTAAAGATATGAAACATTATATAAGATGCCCGCACAACGGCAAACCTCTAACGAAGTTTTGTTATTTTCCTCATCATTTCTTCTATAAGTATATTATTCAATGTAACAAAACATATATTAAAACCTGGCCAGAGAATACAGAGACAAACATCTTAGCATTCCATGGATTCACAGTGCGGGTGCCGGGTCCATCGTGCGTCAGAGAGAGGGAAACACGAGCAGCCCCCGGGACTTGCGACCCAGGTGTAGGTTTCGGGGCCCCTTATGATGCACATCAGCGCTCACGATTACTGCTCGCGATACCCTCTCTGCCAAGCCAGATTCGGTAAAAGCCTACTAAAGCTACTATATATACCCATTCTAAAATAGTACTTACAGCAGTTCTCGACAGGCCGAGGACTTTTAGAAAATTATAGAGAGATTTCGCTGGTATACCTCTCGCTCCCACTTCTACTGCATATAAATTAACCGCATAATCGTTTTTGGTTATTTCATTACTTAGATCGTAGTATTTATTAATTTTTATTGCGTTGTCTCTAGGCATATTAGTTTCTCACGTTACAGTATGCTATAAAAATAATATGCGTTTGATTTTTCGAGAATAAAGAAATATGTCTGATCTGGATGACGAAACACCCACATCCTTTGGGATTTTATAATGCTTTTCATATGTATCCATTCAAATAGTTCAATCAGGCGCAAAACCTAGGATTGATTTGAATTGATTATGTTTTAAAAGAAAGTGATCTACCTAAATCGAATCAGTAGTTCGGACAGACAGACAAAGAGACGTTGCTTTTATAATATGTAACAAAGGATGATCATAAGGATAGGAATAAGAAAGGATAAAGATGTCATTATCGACGATAATACTGTAACCATCTTTTTAATATAACAGATAAGTTAAACAAAAATACCCTTTGACATAGTGTTTATTATTTTAACACGAAGATAGATTAAGTATAGGAAAAATGTATCGTTATCTATTTTTGCGGAATTGGCTATTACGAAAAAAGGCGATCAAGAATTAAACAAAGTTAATAATCCGAGGAGGGTTAAATGACTCTTTATGGCTAATTAACTTCCTAATGGACTTTTAACTGAAAACCATCGAAAAGTTTACGTTAAACAAAACTCAGCTGTATTCGTTACGTCTACCGCAAGTACCCCAATTCACCTTCGAAAATGAAATTAATTAAAATTCCCTCAGACAACACTTACCTCACTCGGCTTGAACGCAACCCACCCCGAGGGCTTGACTTTAGCTTACAAAGTTCCTGTGAAAAATTAATAAGATGGCTTCTGAGTATACTCGCTCTCGAGACAATGGACGTGATGTCTTACGATTTAAACATAATTATTTTAGAAAATTTGTGTAGGAACTCGCCGTATACCCATCGGTAGGGAAAAATACATATAACTAAAATAACCTATAATAATTAAATTTATTTATTTTAAAGGAAGACTAACAACTATTCAGCAACAAATATAAATAATTACATGCTAAAGACACAGCCATTTAAAAGTCCTCACAGATAGGTTAAAAAAAATTTTACATGCAACAAGCATCATACTATATTATCAAGTAAAATTTCAAGTAAATTTAAAATAAATAAGTTAATTAAAATAGTAATTTATTTTAAATAAACAAAAGCTGGATTGGATGATAAAAATGTGAAGAAAACGTAATTAAAAAAAAGAAGAAATTGGTGAATAGAGGAGAAAAAGACACTGAACTATTTGTCTTTGCCTATTTATAGAGGATGGTATAGAAACATATACGTATATTTTTGATATAACCCGCTCACGCTCATCACTTATAACATACCCTCGACGTCTCCCATATAACAAAGAATTCTGTGAAACGCCACTTCGCTAGTAGTCTCTCTTGAATTCTCTTGGGCTTACTTCTAAGAGTTGTAGAATAAAAGGATTATTGATTTTAAAAATTCAGACAGATACTTTAATACTGTTTACATATCTACTGACGTACTTAAATTGTAAAGAAATATTGTTATTTTTATATTTCAATAAAAAGAATTATGAATATTTAGTCAAAATTAATAAAAAAATAGTCAAAAATTTGATCTAATTTTATTGATGTATGTACTGATTTTACTATGTAGTTAAAATATAAAAAAATATACATAATTTAAAACAACGGAGTGAAAATAGTTATAATTTAATTTTTTAAATGTGATACCTATAATTGGTATATTGATACTATTTGTTCCCTTGGGAAATTCGGGACAAAAATTATATAAAAATCTTTTACAGAAATGCAAGGTTGTGTAAAAATGTCAAGTTAATCTATCCATTTTTCGAGTTTTGAAGGCACGAATATGCGGAAGCTGGTTTGCCAATTACTTTTAACTTGATTTTTTTATAGTAGCTAGACGGTAGTGACCCTGATGGTGAGCACAGTACAATCAAACAACAACGATGACCACCGGAGGATCGAAATCTGTCGGCGGTCGCCGCTGTCGTGCCAGCCTGCATAATATTTCTCTTTTCACGTTACGCTTCGGGTTCTGCTGATTTTGAACAACAAAAGAGGTTCAAAAGCTCTGAACAAAAAAAAAAACTCCAGATATCTGAAGTTATAACAGAATATCTCATTAGTAGCGCATCCATATGGGACTGAATAAGTGGATATAGCTTCTTTAATAATAATTTGTTTTGGCTACTCTACGTTTGAAGTCATCGATATAAATATATCAATGCCATTTGTTTGTTACATACCAGGTCGCCTGTATCCCCGAAGGGTTAAGCAGAGGTGTACTAAATGTAAGTACATTCACAGTTCACCAGGTATGTTTTTAGGTCCCATGTAATAGTGGGACCCAATAACACTTTCCTCGGCCTGAGAATCGAACACAGGACCTCAAGCATAGAAGTCGCGCTTACGACCACTAGGCTAGCCTAATGAGGCAGTTGCTTACGCTTGCAACAATTTCTCTGTATTCCGAGTTCTAAATTACAGTAGCTTATAAATCAAGATTTACTAGGTTTGTTGTTTAGACCTTTATCAGTAACATCCGAGAAAGACTAAAGAGCCTTATACTTAGGATGTGGTTGGAGTTGAATAACTTTAGCATATATTTTGGTATTCTTCGAAATTTATTGAACTCTACGACCGTGTCATGTTTATGTTGCTATTATTTGGTAGTAGTTCTGGTAAACTAACAGGAAACATTACTGCTATCGGTTGGTCGCCGTCGTCCTAGAGGACGTGTCAGAAACAGTGCCACTTGCGCAGTTGGGTTTGACATTTGGACGGGAAAATGTATAGGTTACATTCTTCTTTTACTTCCCAATATGTATAACGAATTTGGTAATACGGATACTATGTCACATCACTAAATTCTTCTCACTCTACAACAAAAAGTATTTATAATTCCATTACACTTTAATATTATAAAGCTTGAATTTATTTGTTTGTTTGAATGCGCTAATCTTTGTCACAACCAGTAAGATTGGAAAAATTTATTTTAGCATTTTAAAGCCTCTTTTTGTAGAGAGTTATAGGCTATTTATCATCACACTATGACCGTTAGGAACGGAGCAATTATCATACAAAGTGAAATTCAGACAGTACGCTAAACGAAAACGAAGTGCGGGCGGACCGTGTGGCTAGGCGAGAGGTATCGAAAGCCGACGGTAGGCCGGCTGCCTGATGAGAATCGAAAAATATATACACGAGTGAAGTCGCAGGGCACAGCTAGTGTACTAAAAGTAAATTAAAGTTGCCTCAAATTAATCAGGCAAGGTGACAAACGCCTGTCTAGAGCACTGTGCTTACTTAAATTATAATACATTTCAATGAACTTTTAATTTAAAAACATATTAAGATGCCAGAGGCGAGCTGTAACAAAGAAAATTTACTTACCTAAAATACAAAATATTCACATAATATAATCTAAAAATAACTTAACAAGGTTTGTATAATAATATTAGTCACTTAAAGTTGAGAAAGCTGCATTGTAAGAAAACGTGGGCACGAAAATTCCTCCTTGGTTGTTAAAAGCGAAATTAATTGAATTTACCCCTTATTATGTCTGATGTACTTTCGCGGTATGTGAACTTTGGCTGTGTGTCAAGTATGCGAGGAGATACGATTCGTGCGATCGGAAACTTTAGGGACAGAGGCTATATACGCGTACGTTCCGTTACACCAGGTTGAATCTAAAGATGCCGAGAGATCTGATGGTATTCTATAAAACGTACAGTTACTGTGTAATCAGTAAATATGTGTGTATGGAGTTTGCACAATATTTGCTTATTTTTCAATACCAATGTTTAATAGTAACATTCGAAGATCATAAATGCTAGCCTAGAAATGGAACGAGTTTTTAAAAGTGTAACCGTTGGAATACACCTATTTGCCATTGCTGAATTTGGAATGGAACTGTCTCCAAAGGAATTTATAATTCGCATAAAAAAGGTTTTCGTGAAATAGAGTAGAGTGCGATAATGTACCCTTCACCAATACTCAATGGGTTCGTGTTCTGGTAAAGATGGCTTAAAAATCTTCGTAACATTGTTTCATTATTTAAAAAAATGATATAATTCTATCAATTACTGGAGGTACGTGTTATCTCAATTTAAAAATGTATTAATTTAAATAGTAAAAAAGTGACTTCGTTAAACGTTATTATATGTAAGTATATAAGTATGTACAAAAAATTATAACTTCATATTTTAATCCGTGCCAAGAACGAAATTTACGTCGACAAGTCGGCTTGCGTCAAATTTCAAAATTACAAATCTGGGTGGCCTAATTTGTATAGTGTATAAATGAGTAAGTCTAGAAAATCGTGCACATACGACAATAACAACTTTTGCTGGTGGCAGTCGAACTGATCGCGTCCATCACAAATTGGATGTAACATCTACCATAGTTAGCACGTTGAGGCGCTTCGCTTTCCGGAGGAAGCCGGCGTATATCCAGTTATCAAGCGGAGTGGTGGAATGGTTCTTCTTCATCTTCTCCTTCCTAACTTGGCAATGAAAACAATTCCTTTAATTATCAAGTGAATTGTCTTGTCTTATGACGATTTCAGTATCCTAACAAGATGGTGGCTCCCTTGTTAGAACTTTCTTGGGAGTTTTTGTTGGATCCCAGAATGCATGCTTTCAGTTTATATTTATAATCCACTTTACTTAAGCACAAAAACAAAACTGCATAATGCAAAACGCCACCAATATTACATAATATAGGGTCAAAAACATAAGTAAATATGTAATTAAAAATAAAAACCACAACATGTTACTCAAAGATCCCGCCAAAAACGCTGGTGGAATAGTTAATTAATATTTATACCCGAGTGCGTCGCGACCACAATACGCAATGTGATAAACGTTTCACATTTAGCATTTTGGATTGTCGCATTTCGGGATCAGCCAGTGTATATGGACTCTCTACAGAGAAAACTGCAGGCCGATGTGACAGCGATATATGGCGATGAACTACCTGATCTGTTGGTGGTCGCCGTGGTTTTTTGATTACTCCGTGCTTACCATCAGGCATAGATCCATTACTTTAACTTGCTACATTAAAAAAACTTAGCCGTCATGGGACGCCCTGCAGATTGAAACATTTTAGTGAATTTTTTTTAAAATGATGAAAAAAATTCACCGGGTAATCACTAAACTCGACAAACTATAAGAAAGTCACTATGAAAATGTTTTTTTTTATTACTATATGTATGTTGGTCGCGACTCCTACCACTCCACTTGATTGCTGGATATACACCGGGAGATCCCGAAACACGACAAATTAAAAGAAAGTCACTGTTAAGATGTGTATATTGGTCGCGATACCTACCAACCACTTTAAGCTATCCATGTTTTAGCATGAAACTGAAATTATCCAGTCTGTCCAATAAAAAAAAATGAATTCTGCTCCACACCCCCAAAAATAGAACCTTCTTTTTTTTATTGGGTAACAAACAAAAATGATCGCTGTTATAGTCTTCACTGTGTATTGATGCTTATCACTGGTGCGCCTACTGCCTTCGTCATGTGTATACGATAGATTTTTCCATTTGTTCGTTATCTGAAAAGTTATCTTATCAGTGAAATGCCTCTGTGTTTCAAGAGACATATCTTCGTAGACTCGTAAACTACTTTGTAGTTTTGTATTGGTTTTCCTCTAATAGAATAAGTTAAGGATTGCTTATCGATACAATGAGTATGTTATTCATATATTCTGTGAATGAGTTCATGTATTTTAGGAGATACGTAAATTTTTATAATCAATCGTCAATGTGGTACTGTAGAATTTATTTTTATTATTCTACTAGCTATTCCAACGGCTTCGCACACGTTAAAGATCTCAAAGATTATATTTCAAATCTACATTGAATTCCAGTATTTACTGGAACTGGATAGAACAGCACAAATTAAGAATATTAAATTGAAAAATGATAGAAAATATTAAACTCACGGTAGATGCGATAGGTATTCGTCGGGCTTTTGGCTCAAATATCTTTGAGAAATAACACCAATTAAGATAAGTATCATATTCTATCTGTCAGGACTTTATTCTACGTAGAAGCAGCGCTGAGAATATTTGTAAAAACATTTTTATGGAGTATTAAATTTTTATTCAAATGCTTTTGTGCTTATATTTTACCTATGTATTTTTAAATTATTTCATAAGTCGGTGGTTCCCAAACTCTTTCAAGTCACGGCGCACTTTCAGTGTTAAGTATTATATTTTGTCCCGAGTTCAAACATGTGTGCAATGCCTAATCAGGCACAGAAGTAAAAATAAGTCTTTATATAAACCTTACAATCAGATGTTTACTTAAAAACATAGGTAGGTGTTTAAAAAAACTACTAGGAATCGCGTATCGCAAAGAAAATTTTCGATGGGCAGAAGAATTAATAGCTTTGAAAAGTGATTTGATTGCGAATGCACGTTATTTACCCGTCCACTGCGACATAATGACTAAGTAAACTGCACGAAAAATGAATTGAACCCGTCCCCCAGCCAACCCCTGCAATCAGTGATATTAGAACAATTAAAAATTTGAATCCTAATTCTGCCATCGGACACCCTTTGAATAAGTTTCTGGCTTCTATTTCCCGGAAACTAATTGACGTCTTACCGCGCCCCTGCTTACTCTCCAAGGCGCCCCAGGGTGTCGCGGCGTACACTTTCGGAACTATCGCCGTAAGCGATATACATACCTACACTTACTCTTTGATTAAAAATAAACTTTTCGATTGCATACCTAAATTGCATGAGTTATATAATCACAATATCGCCTGAGCTAAGCCTAGTGAGGAAACTGGCTCTCATTTAGGTATAAATTCCGAAACACATTTATTTACAACTTGAAGGTGGTAACTAGGAAGGCGAGCATTAGAAAATAGTCTACCACCTTGCAAATAATATAGAATATTTTTTTATCAATAATATTAAATAAAGCATCTATAGTATATGTGAGAAGAAAACTTCGGACTCCTTTTTAAGCATTTTGCGTACACGGAATTCTGTGATATTTGACACAGTTCAAGTTTATATGGAGAATAAGGGAGGAAAGTTAAAATCTATATATAATATATGTTACTAATACATTAAATTAAATTAAACTATACTGCGAATACTACACCGACAAGTGCTACTGAACTTAACCCCCCAAAACATTGACATTAACACTCAGTTAAAAGTGATATAGTATTCATTGTTTACGTTCATACTGCAAATATAAAACAGACAACAGTCTATGACAAAAATTTGCTGGTGAAATTTTGACCGTTGGGTGACCGCTAGTCAGAATTATTCTTCTAAAGTTATGAGAATTTTAGCGCCAGTGATGAAAGAGAGCTTTTATAATTATAAACCACCATCCACTTTGTCAATTCCACAGAAAGGCGTACTACGACTAACAACATTATCTAGTTAATGGGTCTCTCCGTACGTAATTATATCATATTAGCATACTCGACAGAACTTTAGATGTCGGTTTGCGTTAATACATAATTATATATACGGTTTTAAGTAGAAGGTAAGTACTTATTAAAGATACAGTGTGTGGTACGATTATAATGTCTGCGTTATTTAATTTATTTAAAAAAGATTTATTCAAAGATGTTTTACCTTAGGGGAAAGGAATTAATTAATATATCAGTTAAGTTTAGCAGCTTGTCATATAAATCTATATACGAACCGTTAGTTCATAAAATACCTTGTGAGTTACAACTCACTGTAACAACTACCACTATACTACTGTCGGTAGATTGTGAACGAGTGCTAAATTTGCAATCTAGCTGTTATATTTTCTTAGGTTTATAAACTAACTGGATTAGTTAGGCTATATTGAAACTGTGATCATAATCCATGATTATTTCTTGACCTATAAGAATGAATGTTACTTTGTTTATTTTATTTTTATTTTATATTATGTACTCCTAAACCATTCATCCGAATGATATAACTTTGATGAATTTATATGATGTCAGCTTTATCATCATTCGCTAAGATTATCATCACTAATGGATAGTCTGTGTTAATAAATCGTAGTTCTGTCTGTAAATTTTTTTTTTTTATTTTTCTCAATAGACAGTAATATTCATATAGTAATATGAAAGATAGGTATGGTATACTGATCACGAATATGTCATTAATTTTTTTTTATCTGTCTGTCTGTTTGTATGTCCGTATTTAATTTAAAAATCTGTTGTCTGTAAAGTTGGTTTACTGACCATATTTGAACGTGACAACGTCATAAGAAAATACTGATGGAATGGTGAAATTTTTCAAAAGAAAGTTTTAATTTTATTTGTTTGATAGATATTTTGTATGGATATAGAGAAGGAGGTAAGTTGAAATGACAATTGAATTGATCAAGTTACATTTATTTGTACGCATAAATACAAATAGTTCTGTTAACTTATTGTTATAGTTTTGTCAATTATAGCATAACCTACAATCGCTGCACTAGAGGACCGATGCTATTTATTTTAATCATGAAAGCACGAATATTCGACAATATATCACTGAACATATATTTAATATCGGAAGAATCATTACCTTTATCGCCGCAATTATCGTTGCTATAAACAACTGACACCACATACACTTTTCACTGCACTTCATACTTGACAAAAACATGTAAATGTATTATTGTATAGTAGCTGTCCACGCGGACGCATCGCTCACTCAAGTAAGAGAGAGACAGATGTCGAACGCTGCTGAACGCGGAGGCCGATTGTGCCTTTTTGTCACTCGTTCCGCGCTCTCGCTTGCACTTCAAATCTTAAATGGAACGCCTCAGAGCGAGGTAACGCCGCATGAGTCATGTTTTTTCGTGCGTGTAGCCGGCTCCGTCAATTTATAAGACGTTGTCACTTCAAAAAGGCTTAATCGATTCTTATGAAATTTTGTACACGAGAAGTTTATGTCATTGGACAATTGTTAGGGTATAAAAGTGTTCAATATTACTTTTCAAAATTAAGAAAGAAGACACGTACAGTATATTTCGGAATTACCCTCGTGGCTTAGTATTTAATTGCAAAGCGACAAAGACAAAATATAAAATTGCGTTTCGTTTTACTGATATTTCTACCTAAAAATTTTATTGTCTCTCATTATTTGTTACAATTCAACACGCTCAATGTTTAAATTTTCCCTAAAAAATTATCGTATACTATCATAGACCGTGTATTGGTCAAAAATACCATACTTCTACGGTAATTACAGTGTACCTGGTAACACTGGGTCAAGCAAAAGTGGACTGTAATTTTTGAAGAGAATTTAATTAATCATGTTATACTTTTATTACCTACACTTCTTTTTGTGGTTTGGTAAACTTGAGAGCTGCGCAATGAAATACATTATGATTAAGTTAGTTGTCAATGATAACAATGTGAATTCGTTATACTCTAGCTTCATCAACATTAATATCAGCTGAAAGATGTCCACTACTATTATAGACATAGGCCTCCTTCAAAAAGATCGCCACAACTACTGGTCCTATGCTGCCCGCATCCTACAGCTTCCTGTAATCTTTAACAGCTCGTCGGACCACCACCTTGTGCAATTGGGAAGCATTTGGGAAGCTACGTAACATCTTCACGTACAAGATATTAACTTAATTTTTTTATATTAAAATAATATTTATTTACACAATGAAAAAAAATAACAATAAAAT
Source organism: Saturnia japonica (assembly GCA_033032175.1). Taxonomy (NCBI): domain Eukaryota; kingdom Metazoa; phylum Arthropoda; class Insecta; order Lepidoptera; family Saturniidae; genus Saturnia; species Saturnia japonica. The sequence goes on along the minus strand of CM065309.1, from coordinate 16,278,930 downwards.
GCATTTAAATTATTATCATTGACGGCTAACTTCATCATGTTGTTGGCACGCGGAATAAAGTTGCTGGAGTTATCACGTGGGTAAATAAGTAGAGGAGACCGAGGAGAGTTGTAACAATTTTTACCTTACCTAGCATATTTCTCAATGAACACTATATCTAAAAAAGCCGGTTCTATACACTATGTGAACCAAACATAAAAATAAGTAAAAATAATCAGGGTGTATGAGAAAAACGACGAAAATTGTAACAACTCCGCACGTAACAACTCTCCTATTGCCGAGATAAGATAAAACGGATATTGAGGTAAGTTGTAATAACTATGTATTTAAGGGTATATTATATATAGTGAAGTAAATATATTATACACGTTACTATTGGTCAATAAATGAAGCTTTATTAATAAAAATACACATATTGTAATTTTTACGTCATTCATCTACCTATTGTATGTAATTACCGCAAATAACAAAAACTCTCCCATCGATGCGCTGAACCCACTTCTCATTTCGCCTTCTGTTGGCAAAGAGTTGAAGGCAACAAAAGCAAAGATGTCAACGAATGAAAGCGAGAGCGTTATTGTCCTCTTCATCACTGTTTTAATGTTCCTTATTATTCTTCTTCCTCACTTGGCAACCAGACCTCTTTAATGAAGACCATTACTGCCATTATCAACGATTTCAGTATCCTAACAGGATGGTCGCTTCCTTGTTAGAACTTTCTAGGAAGTTTTTTTGAGATCCCAGAATGCATGCTTTTAGTTTATATTTATAATCCACTTTACTTGTGCACAAAAATCAAACTATATCATACAAGCACTACCAATATTACATAATATAGGGTCAAAAATCTAAGCAAATGAATTAAAAATAAAAATCACAACATGTCACTTCAAGATCCCGCTCAAAAAAAACCTTCTTATTCATCTTCGGTTTTCTACTTTTCCTTTTTCTCTTCTCGCTAAATACACGCTTCTTAACTGCGCTTACTTTTTCTGCCTTCTATAAAAGTAATTTTGTCCTTAACAGTTGTGTCAGTTACCACAACAGATTTGATCCGAATTCAATCCGATACTATTAAAAGTAGTTCAAATTATACGAGGATACGTCTCAACGGCTCTGACTCTTTAACGTCACCCCCTCGTAAGCCATTGTATACATCTCTAGGCTAGTCATGCCCCTATTTATCTTTCGCACATATTTATTGGGCATACTGAATGAAATAAAATAGCAACACATGTAAGTTAAGAAATAAAAACAAAAGAGAGTTTAAACAAGCTGTTTTAACCCTCCTATATCAAAAAATCGTACATTTATTAGAATTATGCATTTAACCTTAAAACATGAGCCGAACTCTAAAAAACACTATCTTGCTATGAAACTTGAATACCTAATGCATATTTGAAAAATATCACGTAAGCAAACCTAATACGTATATAATAATAGGTTATTGAAATGGTGTTACATTGTGTAACTTTTTCGTACCTACAGATGTCATATATACAACTTCTCCCTGTAGGCGACTGGCGCGGACTAAATTAAATAGTGCATCGAAAAAGTCATAATTGCGCGATATTGCTAGATCACTAACGGTCCAAGTTTACGAAATATCGACTTTGTTACAACTATCCTGTGTTACAAATCTCCTCGGTCTCTTCTACAGCAGTAGAAATAAAACAGTGAGAATGGCAAAGTATACTTTGCGACTGCAATTTAATATAAAAAAGTTGTCTCTAGAAACATTTAAATCTAAAGGGGGTATGTCTCATATTCATATCATATTCATGTTTGACTTTTTGAATGGGTAAAATCTTATGATTTCGCGTCACCGACATGCTCTGCAATAATTCAGACTATAATTGATTTAAAAATTCAAAATTGAATTTTCACTTCCGTCGGCAATCTTTATGACTGTTGAGTTTTTATTTTATTTTTTTACTAAAGCTACCGTAGTAACTGTAACGTGTGGACACCCTACGGAAAGGGATGGTATATTATTGAATGGCAATAGTAAATCACTCGGAATTCGCACTTAATTCGATGCTGATGGGGAATTAAAGGAATTTATTTCACGTCGTAATCAAACTGGCTTGCAATTGACTTGACAGATATTACGGTTCATAGCTAGGTGCTGTAGAACGTTTCCATTTAATTGGCATTCGTTTTAGTTGGATGATGGGATGAGATTTTGTTATCTCTTTAAATGGTTCAGTATATACAATAGTTCTCTATTTATTGTCTTTTGGGTCCATTAAAACGTAACTAGGAAATTTTATTATAATAGCTCGGCACATTGACGTTACCGTTTCTAATTGTAAGCGCAGTACAGTACAAACACAACGGTGACCACCGAGAGATCCATCGAAGGTCTCCACTGTCATGCTGGCCTGCATAAATATCTCTTCAGGTTATGCTTAAATGATCCGGTGAAGAAGGAGGGCACGCACTGACCGGGAGATGGTTCCACAGTTTTACGGTACGATAAAAATAAGACAGAAAATTTTTAGTTCTTGCCGAGATGGAGTTTACTGTAAAACTGTGACTTACCCAGTGTATGTGGTTCTGTTGTGGAATTGAAAATTTACATTGTTTTTCCTTCCTTCTTTTTTGAAGGGAAAACTTCTTTAGAATCGTTTTGATTTGAAAGTTGATGAAACGAAAAAGCGAAAGCGACAGCAATAATTAATTTTATTACCTTACCAAAAAGGAACAAAACTAAAACTTTTTAGACATTCTGTTACGGATTGGTATTATGTTAGGTTATCATGGATATTTCAAATATGCATTAATTGAAAATTATATTGTGAATAATGATTGTGAGTACTTGTATGTACATTTTCAAAAACTTTAAATTAGTGAGTATTAGATCATTTATGAATAAAAAAAAAACATATATGTGAAAGTTTCACTTCTACCACGTGTGAATTGCACACATAATTTTTTTTATTCATTGACAACGTACGAGTACCATTTAGAACCGAACGTTTGATCCCACTGTAAAAAATTAATTCCATTGCGATGAAACTTTGGTGAGTTGTTCTGTGCCCATCCGCGAAAGGTTTCCTTTTGAAGACAACGGGAATGAAGTCGCGGGAAAAAGCTGGTATTTATTATAAATCAATGCCATTATGTTTTAACAGTTAAAAGCCCTCCTCAATAAAACGTGAGAATAACAACGAGAATATCGTTAAAAACTCGTTTGATAATTTATGAGCTGTTAAAAGATAAAAGACGGTCCCATAAAAATCATTTATGACATGAATTAATGGTTTCACGTAATAAATAATGTAATATAGATTTCATGAACTACACAGAATAAAAATTACCTACCTGATTTGGTGTGATTTTTCGTTGAATCTATTTATTGTTATAATGTCGTAATTTGTAAAATCAGAAATCGCTGTTGAGTAAAGCCCTCTTTTCGGGGAAACTTGTCTCATGATATTAAACGTCAAAGAATTTGTAAATATGTACTTTCCTAATTTATTGTGGTATAATGAGAAAACATTTCAGTTTCCTCAAGACGTTTTCCTTTACCACCAGCTGATAGTACTAACTATACTAAAATTAGTACATACAAACATACCATCACGTCTGTATTCCTCGAAGGGTTAGGCAGAGGTGTATTCATGTACACCTACAGTTCACCGGTTAGGTATGCTTTTTTAGGTCCCATGTAATAGGGGGCGAGCCTATTGCCATTACTCTGGCACAAAGTCGAACATCGAACTATTACTAATGATTTCATTGAAAAACCTAAAAACACTTTGCTGGTCCTGGGATTCGAACCCAGGACCTCGAGCATAGCCGTCGCACTTATGACCATTAGGCTAATGAGTCAGTTAAATGTAGCCGAAATTAAAAAAAAACCTTGGAAAATAATTTATTCTGTTGGCGGTAAAGGAAAACATCCTGAAGAAACTTATACACATCAAGAAATGTTCTCATTATACAACAATAAATTAAAAATATTTGATCCTGCAGACGTCAGATCGATATTCCATTCATCTCATAGCGCAGTGAACCTAAACTGAGAGACTGCGGATTCGATCTCCGACTTTTGTGACGACTGACCTTTGTGTGATAAGCATAATTTTCAGTTGTGTTAAATACCTCAAAATCAGTATCAAAAATATTTTATTCAATTTAGACCTTAAGAAGACGCCTATGAATACCGGGACACTAATACCGGTTCGGAAAACATCCCAGTCATCGAGAAAAACTATCAATAGAAAATATTAAATTATCCTTCCTACGTACTCTTGATTATAACTGAAATATTTTTAATCCAGCGCTTTTGGTAGACGGTAGACATTGTCTGAATTGTTGAAATAATTTTGCGGGACTCGCTGAAATATTTTACTTTCGTAAGCTGGTATGAATATTAACGAGTTTTCAATCTGTTATTTTTTTATTAACTTCTAGTGTTCGGTGTGGTTAATCTAGGATGATGAACTGGTATAAAAAAATACCTTTAATTCCCATATAGCTGGTCGCAGTAGGCATTCTTTCAATCGATCCCTTGATTTATTTCGCGGTTGTGGTTATTGGTTTGAACACAAAATAGTTAAATCAGTTTTCTAATTTATATTTGATCAAAACGTATTATAAAATTTTCAAATAACTATAATGTATTTTAAACAAACCTAATATTATTTTTAGCTTATTATTTATAGCTATACTGTTGCTGTATTGTTTTCTTCACGGTGTCACTCGTGTTAAATTTATCAACTAACTCTCCACCGCGCCACTTGATTCTCATACTTGCCTTGACTGACAGGTTGCATGACGTTTATAGTTGCTGCTCCGCTCCTCGGGATCGTAGCGTGAATATGTATAGCATATAACTTTTCTCAATAAATAGGCTACAAAATGCTAAAAAAATAATTCATATATCATAGGTAGTTACAGATATTAGCGCATTCAAACATACAAACAATAGCTTTATAATATTATTAATAGTATTAGATTAATAATTTTGTATATAGCTGCTATATCATATCTATTAAAGTTTTATCAATTATTTATACTCTATCAGTTTGTAGAATGTTAAATGATTTGTGTATTATCTTGTATTCATATCAAACTTGTGAGTTCTTAGCGGCCGTAGATAGAATCAACTTGACGGTACAATAATTAATTATGGATAAATTCATCGAAATACCGGTTTCAGTTGAAACTTTGAGTCACCTACGTTTGAACTCGAATCGAACCTTAACGAATTAAGGGTCAATGTGTAGCTTATATGTACTAACCGGCCGCGGCTTTGTATGGGTTTTTATTAATTAAAAAAAAATGTATTGAAAATGATATTATAATACCTATGATGTTGAACAAATTAATTCTATTGTTACATACATTTATATCCATCTTGTTTTTATATCCAAAATCATCACTTAAAATAGACGAGATTGCTACGTTATCCTTCTAAACAACACAAAATGTCCAGAAAAAAATATAATAAAAGATATTTATTTTAATTGTTATTTTACGTGCTATAAACATAATTTTAACAGGTACCACTGTCCCGAGTTACAATCCGCAATTATTTAATTCAACAGATTATAAATGTCTAATGCGATTTCGTATCTACTTTGAGAAAATTCATGGCGTCATTAAAAATACATTAAAAGCATTAAGCGCTTTATCACAACGACAGCAGAAATACCTACGTCTGAAATAAAAGGTATAAAATGAATGAAGGTAAATAAAACAACCCTTCCCTTTGTGTTTACCTTGGAACCACGCAAACGTTTCTTACTCCGCGTTCCCCTTGATTACAATAAAAAAGTATAATATGCTAATGACTATGATAAGATTTAGGTAAATGAAATTTAAAATCCCACTTTTATCAGATTTCGAACTTAATTTTATTGTATTACTCGTGTGCGTATACTGGAAACAAAATAGCCGTCACACACGTTGCCGCACTATTGGAGATTTGAACTTAATAATAATTATGTAATTGGGTGATAGGATACAAAAATTGTATCCTAATGGATCGCAACCACCAGACACCAGATAACACCAGTCATAGTGGCACGTTTAAGCGCTCTACACACCAAACCCGCCGACCCGTCGACATGTTTGCGGTAGAGTACCGTAAGAGCTTGCCTCCATGCCCGGTAAAGCTGTAAAAGTTCATCAGCGGCTCTATTTGCTTAGGCTAACAATGTAGTTAGTGCTTAAAAAAAAATGTTTGCGGGTTGGATGTTGGCAGGTTAGTTTGCGACTTCACATCGTTGCAAATTGAAAAACTTTCTCGGCGACATGTCGGTGACAGTATATGAGTAACTTTTCCTCCGCTGTTAGTCACTGACGAGTGTGAGGATACGTTGTCTTCTGAATCATTCAGTAATTAATGTTCAACATTTAAACATGAACAATAATGGTGAATTATTAATAGCGGCTTCTGGAGTTATTATCGGTGTCCGTTCCGAGGACACGAAACTGTTAGGTTAGACCAAGTTTATTTTGTCGCAGTTATTACATTAATAGTGAAAGATTAAAAGATTTGAAAGAAGGCGATTGTACAAATACACTTTAAACATTTATTGAACATTTTTAGGCACAAGATAGGTAAAGAAATAAGTACAAAGATATAGCTTCATCCAAAACCAGTGTTTATATAGAGTTCTACAATAACTCCGTTGAATGTTGATTGAATGATGTACCTAGATTTATTAAAGTGACAGTCGTTTATTGTTCTACTTCATATTTCAAAACAATCGGCATACCACTAAATGTATAATATCGATAGTCAACAGGTTGTGTACAGAAGCCGCCGACATGTTAAAAAATAATGTCCCCAACACTAAGCTGCCGGGCAATCTCAGTTATATTATTATATTCGGTGCGTAGAGTGTAATAGGCGTGAGACGATGTATATCCAATAAACAAGCTGGGTGGTTGGCATCTGAACCTGTCGGGGTCACAACCATAGTGATTAACCCGTAACAGTGACTCTTCATTGTTTTTTTTTCTCTTCGAGCTCAGTCAGTTGTCAATGGATTGCCAATCTCTTAGTGGTCGCCGTTGCTTTTGGATTGTACTGTGTTTACCATCAAGCAAAGTGATATGACTCATCAAAAAATTCGAAACACCCCTGAAATTTAATTTTGAATGAGTCTTAAAATTATTCAGGCTGAATTTAAATAAAAAAGAGGTTTAATATCATTAAAAAATACTCTTCCGGCAGTTTAGTCTTACGCAATTACAAATTTTAATTATAACTTTCCGATTTTTCATCGAATAAATGAATGTGGAGCTCAATGTGTATTCCCTCAGAATTTCTGCATTTTAATCACATTTTCTTTTTGCCAAAAATATAGTTGTTTTAATAGTGATTGGTAACAAAGCTTTGTTACATACTACTAAAGATATTTTTTCCTAACAAATATGGATACCGTGGCGTTGCTGAATTCATGGCTTAGTCAACTTTTTGTGACCGCACAATTGTATCTTAGCCTTTCTGCTGTCAATACAGTGTATCAGCGTTATCGGGAGACTAGTATGTTTACTCGCCGTACAGTATCTGGTGTCTACTGGTAGTGTCAAGTCACGTCTGAACGAAACGACCATTATATTGTGTCAGTTTGTATAAGAAATTGTCGATTGAACTCTATTCAATCGCAGCAGCGACTTCATGTGATTCGAGGATTGACTGTGAGCGATTCTACCATTAGAAGAAGTTGGTGGAGCGTGGCTTGAAACCTCTTAAACTAGTTAATGGCCCAAAATTGACGGTAGACCACCGAAGAGTACGTCTTAACTTTGGCCTTAACTTAACCTTCAATTGAGCAGTTCTCAAGTTCTCTTTTTGACAAATGTAAGATCATGCTGTATGGCAACGATGCAAGAAAGAAGGTGTATGGATGAGAGGGAAAGCATTTTGAGTCAGTTAGTCAGTTATGGTGGTGGTTTATGGACGGTTTGGGGAGACATAAGCGCCGATTGAAAAACTGAACTTGCTTTTCTATCTGGACCTCTCTTACCGTCATTAAATGGGCCACGTTACAACGAAGTGTGTCTGGAGCCTCTTGTAGGTACACATTTTATTGGTGAAGGGTTCATTTTTGCTTTTTTATTTCATTTTTTATTTTTTGGTTTTTTGCTGGCCAGTAAAAAGCCCGGATATGAATCCTATAGAACACTAACGGGATGAGTTGAAGAGACGAGTAAGAGCGAGAGATCCTGCTCCGGAGACGCTTGGCCAGCTTAAAACAGTTATACGAGAAAAATGGGATAACAACCCACAATACAAGATTGTGACTCTCAACTGCTCCATAAGGAACCGCATAGAAGCAGTCATTAGAACCCGGGGAGGAAAGACGAGATACTGAATAAACTTTTTTTAAACATTTTTTGTTTTACGTTTTTATTTCTAACATTTTACAAATTCTTTTCAAAGGGTAAAACACACCAATTAAACAAAACAAGCTAGCTAAAAAAAAATGTTAATTTGAAACATCGACGTTCGTCAAACGATACCTTATAATATCCGCAATTAACTGGCATTATTTCTATCTTTTGTTTTATCGTAAAACAATCATAAGGCTCATTCAAAACCAAACTTCACGGGTGTTTCGATTTTTTGATGAAAAGTATATTTATGTAAGCGAAATATAGATCCGGCCTTTTATGTTAAAATAACTCTCGTTCCGGTTATACTTCCCTCTTCATAATAATACATGGTGTTATTGCATTTTCGGTCTCTTTATTCAAGCATTGTTGAATAATAATGTTAGAATATAGAATGTAATATAGTTCTTATTTTTTCATCTAAGTATATATTACAATAATATTCAGCTACAAAGATTTTAACCAATTTCATAACTGCTTTGTTCATACACTGATTTAGATGATTCTTTTTTGTTGGAAAGGGGATATCTCAAGGGTGTTCCCACTTTAATTTCATTGACATTGGACGTTCAACTCCGAAGATACACCAGGGAACATCTCAAAATCATTGAAGTTGGTTTTCTTTAAAAATTGTCTAGAGTTGTGTGAAAATTGATAAAAAAAAAAAATTCTTAATCTTGATGGTACATTTTGATATTAAACTAGGAAAGAAAGCTCGTCTAAGCTTTATCTTATTCTTAGTAAGGTGCTTAGATGCAAATAAAAAAAAATTTAATAATTAAAACTTTTATGCAGAGATTATGTCAAAAACAGATATGTATTGGGAGATAAATATTCAGAGATAAATCAATCATGCTTGTTGCTTATTACGTTCTTTGTGTTGCCGATTATCGAGTGATAGTGTCCTGTCTTATGATAATTTAAGTATACTAACAAGATGGTGGCTTCCTTGTTAGAATTTTCTAGGGAGTTTTTGTTGCATGTTAGGAGTTATGATCCATGCTATTATTTCCAATCCACTTCACGTATACACAATAACTAACTTTTATTATGTAAAATGCCACCTGTATTACATAATTAGGGTCAAACAACAATTTATGAATAAAAAACAAAAACCACTACATGACAGTTTGAGATCCGGCCAAAAACTCATAAAATTGTATCAAGAACAAATCTATTTTATGATGTTCAAACTACAAGTTGTTTTATGTAGGTATTTATATAAAAAATATGATTAAAATTTTAAAACGAAGGAATGTGCAAGAATCATTAGTCCGCCTAATAAAATCACAATAAAAAATCGTACTTAAATGCTTTGAATTCAAAACACTGGGCCCACTCCAATAAGTACCTACATAAACTACAGTAAAATTAATCGTCGATAATTCTTTTAATCATATAGGTATTCAACATAAACTAATTATTAAATACTTTACTATTTAGATTCAAAGTAGATCAGTACCCAGTGAATATGACTAAAATACGTCACTGTCGAATGGATAACGGCATTGAAAAGTTTTCTCATTTCTGCAATACACTAGGACAACCGCGGGGATTATATGCCATGACAGATACAAGTAAACAAAAAAAAAATACAGAACTTTTCCTTTATGAACCTTTGTTTATACTCGTCGTGTTTTTAATTTAGTTGCTGCGTTATAACAAGTTATTTGATTTCATAAGCCTTGGCTTGAAAAGACTTTGACATGTATAAAAAAAAATTAGGTGATACGATCACTGATGAGGCGGCTAGTCTATTCAAATCAATTGCATCTTAGTATGAAATATATAATAAACATTATTTATGCTACGATATGAAGATTCTATTAAAGTTATGCTGCGAATAGGGCTGACATATGCTAAATGCAAAAAAGCCTCTAAAATATAAGAATTAAAAAAATAATCTGCTATTTGAAACATGACCGTGTGTATCTCGTTGCCTGTGTTGACTGCACAGTGTGTATTTACCTGCTAATGTTTACGAACCTCTGACTCTCTTTATGTGGCTTTATAAACGACTGACATAGTAATTTCGTCCTTTTAACGATTTAATTAATAAAATATGAATCCCATATTAGTTTATTTTCAATGAAAAGCTTAAATATTTATATATCATTGTCAAAGGTTTTGAATCTTCATATAAGATATTTTAACTTTATCAGTTTTCAGCTTTATTATTGTTCAATATATTTAAAAAAAATTTAGAGCGCGGTCGTAGCAAATTGGTATGTACAAATTCTGTATCTCTAGGTGTTGTTAATTTCGCCTCTACAATTGTCCAATGCTTGTCAAGATCTATTTGGAGTGAAGCTTCTTAACGCACATTTGAGTTGGGGTTGGTCTCCATCAGAAAAAGTAAAACATCACGAATGAAAGTGTAAGTGCGACTAGCAGAACAATGTTATGAACTATGTTATATATGTACTTAACCTTAATTTTGTATTTCTAAAAATATCCGAATAATAATTAAACTATTTTAATTTACTGGATTAAAAAAAAGCGTAAGAAGCTTCACGTTTCAAGTGTGTACATAATTATTCTAGTGAATACTATCTAATAAAATTAATGAGGTAATCACAAAAAATCTTATTGTTATTCCTAAAAGGCAATATTTTTCTGATAACTTCATCCAAATTGGATCGGTCGATATTCCATAAAGCGCGAATATAAATAAAGAATTAGAAAATATATTAAGAAGTCTCGGAAACTACCAAAAATATGGGTAAAAAATATCTAGGTAACAAAAAAATTACTAAGGATTCTAACACCTAATTTTGAATGTCTGAACAATATGGACATATATACCTACACCTAGGAAACAATTGGATTCCTGATTCGAAATTTAAACTAGATAGGTACTCAGAGCCTATTTCAGTGCAATCAAAGCAAGTTCAATTTGAGTCAGCCAGCCATTAATTGGAATACGCTATTGCTAGTCCACTAAACATCAAACAACGAACAAAGTGATTATAGTTTGGCTGCATGCAGTTGCATATTCCTGACTAATTACATACTGAACAATGAACGTATTAATGAGAAACCTTTGCGTGTATTGCGACTATTAAGGGTACCTAAATGTATTTATCGTTATGGAATACAATGAAACATTTACGTATTATTTACAAAATAACCATGACTCATATTTATTTCAAAATTATGGCATTAATTTGTTTTGTAACAATTTAAAAAGAACAACAAACTTGATTTTTTTTTCTATAATCAAAATCAAAAGGAATTTTAAAATTATTTACATAACTAATAAATACAATTTACATACCTAATATGCAGGTATTATATGTAGGATTCATAGTTTATCAATTGAGATCATTAACTGACTAGATAAAACTTTCTGGCATCAGCGATACATATATAATTAAAGTTTTTTTATTGGCATATCTAGAGCAGGTATCAATAAGCTAAGGAGTCTATAGCATAGACATTGGTGAGTGTGAGTCAGTTTTAAACTGTCATGTGGTGGGTAAGTATATCTTTTAATTCATAAAAAAAAAAATATTTCTATATTGTGTCCATTTAGCGGCATTTTACTCCATTTAGTTTAGTTACTGTGCAAAAGTGCTGTGGATTATAAATAATAAATAACTAGGAACATGCATTTTAAGCTGCCACCAAAACTCTCTTGACAAGGGAGCTGCCATCTTGTTAGACTCGTGTTTGTAGATTATAGAAATAATTAGAAAACTATTATATCCATATGACGTTGGCAGAATCTATATAAATAAAATGATTGAGTTTCCATTGTGCGCACATCATGCAAAATCACGATAATTAAAATGCACATTATCACGATATCTTGATTCAATTAAAAGTTATTCAAGTTTTAAGAAATTTCGATTTCTATAAGAATTAGGTACGCGTTCTTCTGTCAACCATGCAAGCGAAGCCGCGATCACAGTTAGTTGTGAATAACGACAGTTTCCATTAAGTAAGAAGAAAAAGAAAATTGTAATGTAAAAATATAGTTTTGTTTATTGATGTAAACATGGCATACAGTTTAATCGTAATATTTATAATAAGTATTTAATCACTATCACTACAATTTCGTTTTTAAATGTTTGTCGGATTTATTTTTAAAACTGTTCACTGATGATAATAAATTTAGATTTTAATTATAATATTGTAACTCTGATAACATACAAGAGCCCTCAGTAAATAGGGTTTTACGCAATCTGTCAATAGCAGTAAAAGAGGATCCTATAAGCTGTAGCTCTAATGGATACTATTGGTAATCGGGTTTGATGTGATTTCAATATTATGGAAGGAGCTGACGGCTGTTATCGACGGGTGACAGCGCGCTGCATTTAGAAATTTACTGATACCAAAGCTATAGTAATATTAATATAATGACTTTTCAACTCTGATTAAATAAACGTTTATAATATAATCAAGCTTTTCAATATAATTTTAACATATTTTTTTCAATTTTTGTAGGTTAGGCGCGTAATGAAAAGTGATGAGAGTGAATTTTTACGATACGTACCTGTTAGATTTTTTATTGTATTATATACTTAGCTGACCCGCGCTTTTTTTTGAACTGACTACACTGTTAGCCTTAGGGACCCTGAAACCGCTGCGGTTTTTACAGCTTCACCAAACTTGGGGGCGAGCGCTTAGGCCACTCAGCCGTGAAAGTTTTGGACGACTCGCAGGAGGGTGCCAGAGTGATCGAACCTCGGCTCGAGCGGTCGTCACGCATGCGAATAGGTCGCGATCTGGCTAATTCCCTTCTCCTAGGAATTCGAGCTACATAACTTATACTCATATGCATGTTCCCCTCCTCCTGGGAGGAAGGAAGGTAACATGCATATGTGTATTTAGTGATCGGAATGGTTTTTCTACACTAACTAGCTCATGACTAACTAGCGCAAAAAAAAAGAAAAAAAAAGGTCCCTTACAGAACCCATGTACCTGTGTGGTGTGCACGTGTGTAATGTTGTATGTGAGTAGCTAAGTGCTGCACGTATAGTGTCACTTGTATCGCACGGGCGGCTGCCTGATCCAGGGTTTCACACCGAAGAACGGACATAGGCTTGGGTTGCCGCTAGAGAGGGTGTAACGTAGCGGGTGTGCGGGAGTCTAAAGGAGCTGAAACTTTCTCCGTTTTATATACGAACCATTTGAGCACCATTCACCGTCCCCCTCCCATATAACCTCCCTCCTCACACAGCAGCATAACAAAAATGCGCGCGCGGTACTTGATCACTATTTTGCTGCGGAGTTATTTTAAAACTGTGATATCTCCTAAGATATACATTGAAATCAATTTATGTTATACTTGTTGTACTTATACATTTAATTATTTACAGTTATACATATTTATTGGTTAAACACTGTATATTTGGTTTTATCTACATTTATCAATATACGTGCTATTCTGTCACAAACTCACTTAAAAAACATATAGTATACTAAAACGCGCACTTGGTAACTAAAAGTCTACACTATGAAGTTCCTTGCTAAATCTCTTGTTTTATTATGGTGAAGATAGTCACACTAAATGTTAATGAGTCACAAAACATCGAGTGTGAAAGAAGAATAACTTCTAAGAAGCGTATATGTTTTACTCGAATCCACTTTTTTCTGTAAGGCAATGGTTTATATAATTGTGAAGTTTAACTAGTTCAAACGCCTTCATCATCATTAGCCTTTAGCAGTTCACTGCGCTGGACACATGGCTTTACTTAGTTTCGCCATCGGATCCGATCTCCGGGCTTTCCGCATCCAGTAACATCCAGCAGCCTTACGCAAGTCATCGTTCCATCTGATTTGAGGGCATCCTTAACACAAGTGCCTAATTTTGATAAACAATATATGATTTTCAATCCGTAATTTTTGTAACAATTTGAGTGAAATGATGCAAAAACGTTTCGAGAAAGCAGTAATCTGAGTAGTGGAAGATTCACTGTTGTGTCACTTTCTGAAATTGTTCATAAAAGAAAACGGCACTGCTGCGTTTTTATAGAGCACTTATGTAGTCTCAACGAATGGGATATTTGATGTCCACACACATAAACTGAGGTAATAAAAGCTACCGCCAACAAAATCGGTGAGCTTAAAAGTGCATTTAAATATGATAATAACGTTATAACTCTTAAAATTACTGCTGGGAATGATAACTACATGATATTCATTTTTTTCCAAAGAAACTAAGAACTATTTTATTTATAATAATATCAAAGGATAAAGTTTTTCAATTTCTAACGCACACTTGTAACCTGTCGTTCTTGTCACCTCTTGGCCTACAGCTTGCCAGATTGCTTGATGTTCATGATTACTACTCTGTTCCTTAGGGTCGTGCCATAAAGTTATATACCCTTTAATCTTTCTCAATAAATGTACAGTAAAATGCAAAAATGATTTTTATTCTGACTGTTAGATCTAGGGATCAGGGCATTCAAACAAAAAAAAAAATACTCTTGAGTTTTATAATATAATGGTCATATAAGTCATAACAGACAATCTGCATTTGGGCCGAAGGCTAGCTGCATATTTGAATTTTGGATGATGTTGTGGTGCAGCTGACATAACTCCATTGAATCTGTCAACTTACTGCGCAGTCAGCGTGCAGTTCTATTGCAGTCAGCGTGCATTTCTATTGTATTGTGTGTGCTTAGTTGTTAGAACTGCATGAGTTATGTCAACTGCAACAAAACCGCATCCAATCTGAATTTATGCAGCTAGCTTGCATACGAAATGGAAAGTCTGTAATGACCCTTAGTATAGATTGTTATTACGAAAAATATTACTAATATTATCGTATTCTTATGTTTTTGTTGTAGTTGAATAAAAAGCGCTTTTAGATTTAACTCTAAAAAGTTTCCAGTGAAAGATTTTTTTTTTTACTTTTAAAGCTAAATAAACATTAGTATGACATTTCATACTCTTAAAATATTCTCCGCAGGTGTTTATGCAAGCTTGTTTGTCTCTGTAACTTGGTTTTACATAATTTATGTGGGACTTGGACCCGTAAAGGATTTTGGTCAGCACACGAGTCAGCCGCAGGTGTTTACATTTAATTAACTGATAAAACAGATTGGAACATGCTGTTCCAAAAGTGTAATCGTTTGGGTGAAATTTTATTTATTCACTAGCTGTTCCCGTGGCTCGGTACGCGTTTAATATACTGTAATTATAATTATAATATTTTAGAGGTAATATCGATCATTTTTGTAATCTATTAACTACGAAATGACTTCTACCTCATAAAGGTAAATAGAGATAAAATTACATTAAAATCGGTGTAGAACCAATAAATATTTGTGTAATGCGGCATTTGACGAGAAACGGACAGCGAAATAATACTAAGATTTTGAAATTCGTTCACATTCTGCCTATTTTATGGGTACTTCTAAGAGATATGAGTATGAAGACACATTTTCTACATTATGATGTTTATTTTGTTTAAGTTATGGGCTTCTAAAGGATAGTCCTAATTAAAATTCGGATTTTATGGAATTAGTTTTTCGAATTCAATGAAATATACAGTAAAATGAAGATATTGATTTATAGAAAATTTACAGTTATTTTTACAAATAAAATTAAACTTGAACTTTTTAAATGTACAAAACCGCAAAGTAAACATACCAACCTATACAAACAAAACTACAGATTTAATATTATCGGTGAAAAAAATTATTTTAATTAAGTACCTACTTGTATCAAATATATTTTATGTCCTTTATTAAGAGTGGCTAAATTTTATTCTTTGCAATTTCATATAATAGTTATTTTAGTTATAAACATCATGTTTGATTCAATGTCAATATTTATTCATTACTTTATTCAAATGTAATGGGCCCTTGTAAATAAATATATTATTATAATAGGTAATATTTTTACTTCAATTTCATGAAACATTAGAAAAAAAATGAAATGAAATTGATTTAAGTAAACTAAATTACATTGCACTTATATTCTAACAATAGTCCCCAAACTTGGCATGCCTCTGTGTTGGGGACCTAACATACCAGTTACCATACTATATATACTCATAATAACATTAGTCATTACACATTACACGTTATTACGACATATTTATTATACTACATACCATACTATATACATAACAGACACAAAGGTATATTTCATATTCCATGCAATTTATAAACACAATACATATAAACATAAATCATACATTATGTATAGATAAAACACGATATAAAAGCAACAGTCGAAACCATAATGGAAAATAGTTTATGGGCAATCAGAAAAAATGTAAAATTATTTTTCAATTCTCAATACATCCTCAGTTGTGTTTTATGTCAGGGTACTTAGCCAGCCGATGATTTTCTTCTTGCTTCGTAAAGCGAACAGTCCTTAATTGGACTCAAAATAAGTAATAATAAGTACATACAAAATAAAATAAAAATAATTCATTCAATTAAGGCCCTAATGTAAGAAGACACTTAGGAACGTCAAAACACTGCTACCGATTCGGCACGGTTGTGTGCACAACCAACCATGACTTTTCCGTGTTAATTACAATAAGAAATTGAATATAAGTGACAAATAGCCGATTTTAAGTACTGAAGGATAATGTATTGTAATAATGTATCTGTGAAAGAATTTTTATAATCAGACCACTAGTTTCAAAGATTATATACTACAAACATAAAATTTACTTCTTTCTAATAATAAGTAAAATAGTAGTATATAAACAGTCTATCACGGTAACCCTCCTTCACGGGGTCAGAGCACATGTCACGTGGATAATGAAAAAAATAATTGAGGGCGGCCCTTCCGTGTCATCTCGCGTTTTACCGTCGACCCACTTGTATCACAAGTCGTTAACGTCAGACCTGAAGTTGGGCTTGGGAGTGCAGTTATAACTAACGATGTTATGGCAAATATAATCACGATAATAATTTAATATAGTATGTTATACTGCTGGATTTTTGAGATGGACAGTAAGAGTAGGTACCTTAACCGTTGTAGCTACATGAAAACTTTCTGAGGAGACTGTCTCAAATTTTTTAATTTAATAAAATGATAACATTTATTTCTAAAAATGTTTATTTTCATCTCAAAAACCCATCCTATATATATTACACTAAGCAGAAATGTGTTTACAGTAAGTACTGACCCGTTTCTGGAAAGTTTTCTACTATTAGGATGTATGAGTGTCCATAAATACGTAGTCGCTGTTGCATTCATTCGCCCGAAATGCTTTGCGCCTTCACTAATTATGCGGATCGAAAATGAATGGAACTAGCTACCTGTGACTGTTTTTCCGAACTCATGTATTATAGATGTCTTCAAAAACGAGTGAATCAGTTTTTACGAGCAGTATATTTAAGAAAAAAACGACGTTACCTTACATTAGAAGACTTTCAACAGTCTCAACTGACTTTTGACGATAACGTCACTATCATATGTCACCTAGCATAACACGATCGTATGGATCGCTCATGGTACGGCGATGGTGCGGTGGTTTGGTGGCGGTGCTCCTATAAAGAGCAGGGAGCTAAGTGATGTGGGTCATTTTTCATTCAACAAACTGTTTATTTCTTATTTCTGTATAATTTATTGATTAAAGTCAAGATCATAATTCCACGGTATTTACGCAACATTAGGTATTCCTGAATACTATAGGCATTATTTTATTAAGATTTATAATGTAATTATTGCTATGCAGCAATGTGTCATTTACTGACCTAGAGTAGGACTTGTCAAGACTCTAGACAGACTACTATCTAGCTTGTGCTAGGTTATATAGGTCATAGGCTGCAGTAAACGTTTAAATATAAAGTTATCCGAATTCCGAATAACATTTTGAAACTTGAATCTTTTAGCATTTTAAACGATTTCGGTATTTTTAATGGTTTGAATTTCTGCAAGAACTTGGTAAGTTCTAGTTAAACGTAAATATTATATCGGTGCCTATATTGGTATAAATTTTATGTATCATTGGAAGTTTAACTCACTATACACATTAAGGTTGTTCCAGATGTGATACAATAGCCATTAAAAGTTTGAAAACAGCGCTTTGAGACTGCGTGTGTGGAACGTTTGAAATAATTAAAATAATGATACTTGTTGTTAAACGAATTTCTGTTGAAACTGTTACACACTGATAGAGTTTCAATAACAATCGTTTATTACACTCAATGACTTGTATATGTTCTAATTTACATGTACTTCAGTTTGAAAAAGTTCACGGAATTAGATTTTCTTAACTTTAAAACAGTCTTTTTATTATTTAATGACAACGTGTGTTTATATACATTTATGCCAATGTCACGTGAATAGAATATTTTTCTTATCTTCACAGTTCACACAACGTAGGTAATAATAGTTATAATTAACCTTTAACAAGACTGTGGCTCTCTTGTTAAAAATATTCAGGGAGTTTTTGTGGCAACTTAAAATTCATGCTTCTAGTTATTATTTATAACTCACTTTACTTGTGCACAATACCTAACCTATATCACGTAAAATGCCACTAATATTACATAATATAGTGCTAAATAAGATATAAGTCGATAAATATAAAATAAAAAACCTATAAGTTTACAAGATCAAGGTCCGCCAAAACTCTCTTTAAATTAGTTACTCTTACCCACTTTAGTTACCACTCTTACTACACATACAAATGTGCGTACACCACACGTACGTAGTCATCAGACCGCTAGGCCAATTCGACGACGAACATAGCCTTGAAAATCAGAACTTGCATTAACTGTGTATAATATATTCTAGCTTATACTCTCGCTGGCTAAATCCTATAGATATGTGTTTATCTCTTTTTGGTTTCATCCAGTTTTAAATCACAACGGCACTAAAGAAGTTTTCACTTCAATTTGACAATTTTTAACAAAAAAAAAAACATCTTCAATGATTTTTAAAAGTTCGCTGGTGTATCTCCGAAGTTGAAGGTCCAATGCCAATGAAATTAAAATAATACCTTTGAGGTATTCTCTATCAAACAAAAAAATAATCATCGAAATCGTTTCTTAAACAAAGAAATTAAGGAAATAGCCTCCGTCATTTCTTGAAGTAAAAAAAATCGGTTTTAATTTCAAAATGAACATTTCGAAAACTATAAGGTTTTTTCCGATGTAGGTTTCTTCGTATTGAAACTTTATAAACACTTAGGCTGAAATCTATAGAGCGTACACAGACTATGCTCAGACTTATCTCATCCTTAAGTTCCAAAATTGAAATTTATAGTCGCATGCTTAGCATTTGCTCAGCTATACCTGAGTAAAGTTCGTCATCGAATTCGACGACTTACCGAAAACTTGGGTACTATACGAATAAAAAAATTGTATTGCGTAATAGTGAC
The DNA here is from genome assembly GCA_033032175.1 of Saturnia japonica. Lineage (NCBI taxonomy): Eukaryota > Metazoa > Arthropoda > Insecta > Lepidoptera > Saturniidae > Saturnia > Saturnia japonica. The sequence goes on along the minus strand of CM065309.1, from coordinate 16,259,270 downwards.
GTAACAGTCATTTTATATACATTTTAAATTATCTGAATTGCGTAATTCTCATTGGTTTACACTGCATAGAAATGATTGTTTTTACGTACGTACACGTTTTGTTATTCCTGTTGTTTGCAGTTGTTTTTCGATATTGGTTTGAAACTTTAATCTTTTTATTTTATGTACTTACGAATAATGTAAATTTTTACTTTAAAGCAAGTTGAGTATTATACATACACAATTTAAATTCCATTATAAGTAATTAGCTTTTTAATTTTCTATACATAATTCGTGATCAATTTATTTGTTTGAGTTGAAGAAATTTAACAGTTCAGATGCAGTATCGAAACGTTAATTGACAGTTACCAGACACTTCCTCAGTTAGAGCTAAGCTTAAAATTAGCGTAACTCGACTATAAATTCGAAACCTAAGATTGCGCTGAGTAAATATTTAGCGAAGTTTGAGCTAAGCTGAGGCTGAGTACGCTCTATAGATTTCAGCCTTATACTTCGTTGATCTCATGCGATTTGAGACCAACTTTCGATGCGAATGAATGCAGCGAGAGTAAGAACGTACAAATATCAAACCAACTCAACGGTACTGCGTTCTTTTATGCTGGGCGGTGCCGATAGGTTTGTAAACTCGGAGATTTGCGACATTTGTAACCCAACGGTGAACCTTCTGGAGTTTCGACAAGCGACTGGCGGCTGGCGCGAATGCCGGTATTGAAATGAAGAACTACCCTCATTGTATGTGATATATTATGTCGTCGGTAAATAAAATGCCTACGAGTTATTTGACTACAAATACGCAGTACACAGAAATAGTCAATACTAATTATTATTATTTTAAGAATAATAAGTAAAACAAATACATTGTACATAATGTAATAAAAATATATATGGACATCCATATGAAGTTTGCTATTGTGTGGTCGTTATTAAGTGGAAGTCATGTCATAGCGAGTGACATCAAGTCGGTCGAGGTATTCCCGAATCCTCTACACTAAATTGTTCTTCAAATATTTGGATAAAGAGCTTCGTGTTCTAAATATGTATTATATTACATTTTAATAACGAATATTACCTATAAATAAATATGTATATAATAATTATCTTAGTGTTTTTCTGGCGGCTTCGCACGCGTCATGGTTGAGTTATGTACTACCTTTTTTACTTGCTCACTGAATTTCTAAATACCAATTTTCATAAAAATCTATAATTAAAAATGACGAATTTTATACAAACTTTCATCCTCTTTTTCGCCACCTTGGTTGAATTTCCAAAACACCTTTCTTCGTGCTCAACCACAGTGCAAAAGGAATGCGCATACACATTTTCACGCTCCTAGCCCTAGTAGTTTGGGCGGTGTATTGATAGAAGTTCAGTCAGTCACGGTTTCCTTTTATATATATTTTAGATATAGATATATATAGTTATTTAATATGGGTCTATAACGCTATATGAGATATTACAATAGCTCGACGCTTTGGCCTGACTACGAAGGTTGCGAGTCGACTAATATGTCTTATTGTGATACGCCAATTCCCCCTTCTTGTTATAACAGAACCACACACACTGGATTCCGGAGCCACAGCTTTACGGTATCCTCCATCTCGGCACGGACAAAGAAGTTTGATACGTCTTATCTTTGCCGTACTGTGAAGCTGTGGAAAAGTCTCCCGACCAGTGTGTTCCTTCCTTCTTATAACATGGAGTCCTTCAAGCACAACGTAAAGAGACATTTCAGCAAGCCGGCATGACAGCGACGACTGGCGATGGATTGTAGTTCCCACGATAGTCGCCGATGTTATTGGATTACACTGCGCTCACCATCAGCTACAGTGTAGACACTGCCATGCTACGATAAAAAAAAAACCGACAAAGACTCGTTATCTAAGGTAGTTTCTAGTGACTACCCTCTTCTGATCACTAGAGATATTCAGCCACACTACAGTCACTGTATCCACTCTAACATCCGCAACATTCAAGGTTGAAGTTTTTCTATCACCGGATTCCGCCAAAGATAGCTTTAATACGTCATCCAGATTGAATGTTCTCTACTTTTAAATTTGAAATGCTGTTCCTATCTTACGATAAAGAAGCGATCTATGGATAGGATTACCATATGACAGGCATTTGCCGCATTTGACTGGCTTTTACAGGCTTAAACAGGCGTGCTGCTGGCATTAATTTGAGTCAGGCATTGGAGTTATGTTTTCGAGCGTATGTATGCATATATGTGTCTATTTCTTTTGGCACGCTCTGTAGCGTAAACGACTTTAATCCATTTATAAGATATGAGTTGTCGTTAGATTCATTATAATTCTGGGAGTATAATATTTAAGAGCGGGTTCTGGAAATCAAATAAAAGCAAAAATTGAAAAAATAATTGTCAAGGGTTTTGTTGCAGTCGGGTTTTTTGTTTCCTTTTGAATAATTTAGCGTGTTACGTACTATTTGCACGCCGACATTATTTAATTGGATTATTATTCCAACGTTAAATCAAAGATTTGTTTACTTATTGATGGACTCTGCACAATTTTTTAAATATTAAAAAAATTATGACAGTTCAAATATATCCATATTAATTTATTAATTTTTATGAGTGTTACTAGTTAAACTTTTTTTATTACTGCGTTTTACCTTAGACAAGTATTCTTCAGAAAAATCAGGATTTTTAGTCAAATTAGACAGGCATTCCTTCTTATTAAAATGATAACCGGATATTTCTAAGAAAAGACGAAATGAGGTAACAAATTAATATGAACCTTTACAACGAATAAAATTATGAATATTATTTCCTGTATTCAATAGTAGTGGAGACCTCTTACGAATCAGCTTCACTGCTGATGACTGGTCCTATCATGACGGGCTGAAGTGTTCTTCAATCCGGACCCTCTTAATCTCGAATCAAACGTAAACAAACATAATATGACCTCTACTAAGGATATATCGATATTGATCTGTTTAATAAACGATTTGAAAAATAATTACAAACAAAGAAATTGTATAGAATTGTAAAAGTTTTATTATTTAACAGAAATTAAAATATGTAATACGTAATATCTATTACCTAAGTAATAGATCTATATTAATGATTGTTTTCCGCTGACGCTTTAACAAGATACCTCGATATCTACAAACAATAGCTTCTAGAATACTGCAACATCATATTGCAGTGTTTAGTAACTATTTCAAATGAAGCTTGTCAACGTGACAGTATTGTCGGTATGACACAGACTCGAGTATGTTGATTCGGCGTAGTTTTGGTTGCCGCATTTTTATAGTACGGCGACTCAGCGACGGTGTCTACTGTGTCTAGTTGAAACGGCATGGCAATTATTTGATCTATTCGTTTTTTATTTATATTACCGAAAGTGTTTTGAAAATTAAGCTGTTATTACTTGTAACATGATGTCTCATGAGGTCAATCTTTAAACACTTTCAACTGGATAAAGCTAAGGATAAACTATTTATAATTTATTTCTTTATTATTTCATTTACCTTAAATTTTAATACTGTTTTCCAAATTTATTAGGATTAGTTTTTATTTATTTCATGATAAAACATATTGAAAAATGATTAAAAATAATAATTTGTTGTTGACGTTTTAATGATATGATTACATTATTCTTTATTAGTATTTTTATCTCCGTTAGCTTTATAAAAGTTCTTAAATACGCTTGTATACCTATAGATACAAATATTTTCCATATAGTAATTGTACCTTTTCATTTAACTAAAACAGGCGTATTAGCCACTGGCCATCCTAATTAATAAAAAAAATAAAAAAGCTATAGATGATATTAAATCTAATTGTAATTTTGCTATTGTATTTTTGATATTAATCTATATTTAAACTTAAGGTTTTTAAGGTAACTTTATTTTAAGGGATTTACTGGAAATTCGTAGCATTTACATATCTAATTAATGAAAGAGCTTGATATTAAGACCTATATTTTTTGGATAATCCGAAAAGTGTAAGATTATCTGACTAGTAATGACACAATTCTAAGGCAATTAGTTAATTAAAATCTGAACCGTGTTAAACACCGAATGAGCTTCATTAAAAATACTATGGTAGGGGACACAGTCGCTCGGTCAACCAGTGCCCAACATAGCGCGTGAGTGTATGTATATACATACTATAATATTCAATTAAGCTTGCTATAATAATTTCGGTAATAAAAAAACAGCTAGGTACATAACGTTGTTATTCACAGATAATGCATTGCCTAACACATACAAAGAATGGTTTCATTGTGTGAATATATAAAGTCAGCAAATGTTAACGTCAATTTCTCTGGTGTAAGTAAACTCGAATGTTATACTCGTATCTTCTTTAATAATAAATCTGTATTCATTGATTTTCATTGTCTAGATTTCGCTCAGAAACGGCTTGCTTACACGATATTCATTATGAAATTTTGTACATTCGAAGTGTGAATTGTTCTGGTATTGGATAGGTTATGGATATATCAATAATGATTTTAGAAATCATGAAATATTTATTGAATAGTAAAAATTCCATTAATTTTGATAAATTATTTTATTTAATCAGTATATGTTATTGCAAAATTAATAGGCTGCAAAAATTATCAACAATATTTTTCAGAAATCTAAAATTTAAGTAAAAATAAAAACACGATACTTCCAAAAAAAAATTACTGCGGAGATAATCGACAATATCTTTATCATTTACACTTTACTCATTACCTTTTATCTTTTATGTAAATAATACCTTATATATATATATATATATATATATATAAAATCTCATGTTACGATGTATGTTCGGGATAAACTCCGAAAATACTGAGTATATATAAATCAAATTGCGTACCTACTACCGCATTTTACATAATGCATAGAAACCAAGCCGAGTAGGAGATGTGAAATAGATTAAGAAAAAATCTAATGAAAGTATAGCTGTACCGTAGGTAATAGGAGTTATTTCCCTCGATAATTCCTTAGAGTTCGAAGCTGAAAAATCTCGAAAACAATCTGCAAAAGTCGCCGATCGTTAGTACCATTCCACTCCATTTACTTGGCAAAGGATACACTTTTATTCAGCCCACTGTCCATATTCACGTCGCGTCGTAAAATCTGAGCTTTATGAAGAAAAAAATCTGTAATTCGTATTTATCGTAAACGTCTTTTATTTTATTGACCCATAATTATTTTTATGCTTCATAATCCTCCTCCAAGTTTAATTAACAAAACTTGATCAATAATAATATGATTTATTCGAACCAATTTAAATTTTACTGACATCGGCTTTAACAATACTTATGGCGTACAGGACAGAATTAGGTTTTTACCTTATTTTTATGAAAATCAGTTGAACTTTAGCAAAATAAAGGAAAATTCACAGCAAATTCTTGGTTGTTGTTTTTTATGTTTTATAGGTTTAGTAGCGCTATGGTCGTAACTCACCAAGTGTAGCTACCGGAACACACCTCTAATAGGTGCTTGGTTATAAACTTTCAACTTGAAAGTGGTAGTTGGCCAGGCGGGCATTTGAAAAAGCTCTACCACCATGCTATGGTTTCATCATGATATTTTCCTTCACCGAAAGCTCAGGCTCATTGCAGGGATTCTAACTCACGTCAATAGATGCAATGTCTGCACACGCTACCACTGAGCTATCACTGCTTGTTCCCGAAGTTCCTAACCCATATGTAAAGTCAAAAACAAACTGTATCAATTACAAATTTAGTTGTAATGACAGAAATTAGCGTTTTTATTCTTGTGCCTTAGTCACCCAATAAGTATGCTGTTCGCTTTGTATATAGTCTTATATATCAGAAAAGATTACTGAGATTCTCTAATCCAAAGGGTTAATTAACCCTATAATGTTGTTTTGAAAACATCCAGGTATATAAATTACTTCGTTTTTTAAATACCTGGTCAGATTTTTATCTTATTATATTAGGTGAGAAATTCTTGTATATATATATGTAATTGGTTTCTCGGAAACGGCTCCAACGATTTCGATGAACCTTTGCATTTAGATAATGTTTTACATTCCAAGTATACCTAGATATGTGTTTTTCTATTTTTGTTTATAAGACACCGAGTACAGCTCGGTCGCCCAGATATTGATTATAATATAAATATTAAACATGTATCTTCGTGATTATGCTTTTTATAATTCTTACGACGGCAAATTGCCGGCACTGTGCCTGGTGGTTATCACAGTACAATCCAAAAACAACGGCGACCACTGAGAGATCTGTAACCTGTCACGGTCATGCCAACCTGCAAACACTGGCTGATCTCGAAATGGCGCAAACCAAGAGTCACAGTTTACAACCATACGATCATTATGGTACCTGTACGACAATTTCATGCCTTCGTACAATATACAATTCGCACATGATTATCGTGGGATAATTTGAAAATTCTATGAATTTATAACAAAAAGGTTCATACGTACGGGGTGGAAGACGGAATAAGGGAGCTAAAAAGACTATAAAGAGGCTAATATTCGGTGTGGAAGTTGGTAAAGTACGACAATTCTTGTCCAAATACAATAAATTTTACGTTGCTGGTACGAAAGCCGCCGCGCTTCAGGTTGTGAATCCTGCCAAGAGTTAGTAACGAGTTACTAGATTAGGTGGTAGTACAGATCACTACTACACCGTTTGATTTCTGGATATATACTGACCACGGAATGCGTCACGACGAGGCGTGTTACTGTGGCGGGTGTTAACACATGGTGTGTGGTGGCTGCGATACAGTCGGATGCAATTGTCTTGTTCACCAACCAACGATATATAGTTATACATACGTATAACTGAAACATTTTATAAGTCTGTTCATTTCACAGGTTGTTAACTTTGATAATAATATTATGAAGTATTACACGCCTGCACAGGAATATTTTTTATGCTCCGAGGCGAATATTTGAAATCAAAAAGCTACTTTTTAACGAGTAACTCATAATTAGTATTCTTTGTAAATCCTGTGTAGCGTGTAGCCGACATTTTTAATCTCGGCCGTATTGTTCATTTCTGCTCTCTGAATAATTATTATTGTTTGAATTACAAACCTTTTCTACATTGTGTAATTTCATATATACCAATAGCATGTTTTAGATTTATATGTATTTTAAAATTAGTATTTTTATATCTCTATAAGTTATAGCTGTGTCCCACGATTTGACCCGTGTTAATTTTATACGACAAACATCGTCAACGCATCCGTGTAGGCAATTTTTTATACTTTGTGTATAACTATCGACATTTTTATGAGGTATAAATTAATTTTTCTAATTATAATTTAGACTATGTTACTTGCTGATACTATAGCTTTGTATTGGAGAAATAATTTTTAAACTCGGTCCGGCAGTTTTTGAGATTATCCATTAGAAACAAAAAATCAAATCTTTCCTCTTTATAATATCGACTACTAAATAAGTTATCAGGAAGATGGATATACACTTGATGATCTGAAGCGTGACGTAACAAAGTGAATAATCAAGTTGAAACCAAGAATAAACGTCTTTTAAAGAGCGTGTAAAGTAAATAAATATAGCAATAAATTAATTCGATAAATTAGTAAATACGTAGTCCACGATAAATGCAATATTATAGATTATGTAGATATGTTTATGTGAAATAATCAATCATATAGACAGTAGGTAAGCCGGGAAAACTGGACTATCGTTTTGTTAAGCTGAAGTAAATCGAATTGATATCTAACAGATATGACTTTTTACATTGTTAGTTAATATATTTGCCTTGACCGCTTTCATTGGTAAGCGGTGTATTGAACTTATAAAATTACTTTAGGTTGTCTGTATACGCTACCACGTTAAAACTGCTACAAAACGATAGCTTCATAGCATTTCCTATGAACATACAGAAGGATTATTAAAGCTACTTTCTTAAACACACACAAACATAAACATACATACACTCACACATAGATGCAGATTTTAAATTATCATTTATAAGTTTCTGTTCTTTTATTTGCATTGTTTTTAAACTAATATACGCCACCTACTTATTTCTGTTTTGATTTGCATTATATCTTAGACCTACATATTACAGGCATAGCCTAGTTTGGGGCCTTAGTTAACGCTAAATATATTTTAACTTGCTTTTGGTAATAAAAATATTTGTATTTGTCTTAAAATGTAAGGGAAAAACGGTCGAACGATTAATTACATTTCATAGTCTAAATTCTTCGTCTATATGCAGTACTAGATGTGCCTCATGGTTTCACCCATGTTACATTTTTCGACCAACTCTCTCGTTGTTCTCAGATCCCGTACTTGCCTACAACTTGTCAAATTGTTTCACATTCATGTTTGCTGCTCAGCTTCTTAGGACCGTAGCGTGAAGTTATGTAGCCTATACGTTCAATTATACAAATAATATCAATAATTTTATAACTATAGTATTCTGTGCTTTAAGCATAGATTACTCTAAATGATTCATCTTCCTTCACACAAATTACACTATTGCGTTTAGAATTAGATACATGTAGGATCTTCATGACCAAATATCGCGTACCCCAAATACCGTATCGCATAAACCAAAGACTTGCTCACTGACAATTATACTAAAATTTTCTGAGGGATCTGCTTACACTGTTCTTGAAACTGCCGAACACAATACAGGGGACTTCTTCAACGACATTAATTGATATTAGTTTGTTTCGCTAGCTGGACTTAAGAGCCAACTTTTTTTTTAGGTTTAGCTTGTTTTAGCAAATTCGTGAGCCAACATCAATTGGGATTGGGTTCTGGGTTCAACCATGATTGACATTAACTCAGTAACTAAAAAATTATGCGGGTAAAGTTTCTGTAATTTTAAAACTATTTTTTAATAACTATTTAGTTCAAACTCCTAGCATACCCCTTTCTTTTGCCCTTTGAGTGTTCTTGTGCTTTCTTATCAGACCCAACGTCAGTGACCACCGATGTCACCGTAGTCCTCGATTGGCGGCCAGGTACCGGAAGATGCAGTGTGCCCACACTAGGTGGACAGACGACCTGGTGAAGGAAAACCGCCTCATGCAAGCAGCGCGGGACTGGTAGTTGAAGCAATTAATAATTTAAGTCGTGGTGGTCGAGTGGTTTAGATCGACGAAATAACGATTAAATGTCCGCAGGTCAAAGCTCCGCCATGTAACAACATTTCTTTCGGAATTCACGTACATACATTTACTTCTGGCTGACTGTTAAGGAAAACTTCATGACAAAACCCGAACACTTGAAACATGTTTTTGTAGTACATGTGGAAAAAATTATGAGAACTAATGATTTCTTTGCGTTTGAAATCGCCAATATGTCGTTGGCTAGCGTTACCCGTACCTTCTTTGAGGCCTCTTCTTATAAATTTGCCCTGCAAGGGGACTACTACAATTAATAATAATTCGTTAGGAAATTGTTGAAATGTTAAATATTTTTTATCAGCTTGACAATGATTGTGACAAATGACAGGTTTTGTAAGTACCTCTTGATTGATGATCGTTCAGGTTATATCTGTATATTGATATAAATATATAGAGTTACTCCGATTAATTTTAATCACATGTTGACGTATTTAAAGCTCTGCCAGCTTCTATCAACCATTTTTTTTATATCAGTGTATTTATGTTTTATTCCTGAACTCATAAACCATATATTGTTTTCTTATATAGGTTTCAGCATTATGACGACAATCTCACCAGTGCTTGGCAACAGATTTTCAACTTGAGGGTGTTCAGGTGAGGGGTGGCCATTGCGCTACTACCATGTTATAGTTTTATCCCGGTATTTTCCTCCACCGAAGGCTCAGGGTCATTGTAGAGATTCGAACTCACTTAGATCGTCTCGGTGTTCTTACACGTTACCAGTGATCCATCATTGCTTCATATATTAGACTTGTTTCATTAATAATCATATGAAATTGTATAAATACTTATAGGTTAGTATAAATCGGCAAAGGTGGAAAATAAAAGGTAGAATAATCTTACAAAAATTTATTAGTTAAATTAAACAATTAAAAACTTACAGTCTTTTTACTTTTAACAACTATTCTTTTATAGTCAAGTGACTACGGATTTCTTTATATCTGTGACTGTTCTTTGACAACGTGACTTCCACAATGTTCTTGTTTTCTCGTTCCCAAATACCCAAAATATTGTCGAGAAAGCACAATGATAAAATAAGAAAATATTACTGGATATTAATATGTAGTAGGAAACGGCATACTGTTTTACAAACAATACATGTATTATTTTTATACAGTCTAGTAAAACTTGTTGAAAACAGAACATAAAAATTAATATAATCATTACTAAAATTATTTTTTTATTATTTTCCGTTTTACTAAGATTCGTTTTGAGAATAGATTTTAACACTAAAAATAACGTAACTGCGTTTGCTATTAATACTGGCCACTTTAAGAAGACTAAATAGAAAAAGAAAAAATCAAAATCTTTATTGGTCTGTAATTTAAATATTAAATGGTATAATATTGATACGCACCCGGGCACAAACCATGTCAATATAGATATTTTCCAAACGTTAGGAACGTCTACGACAAAAACATTCACTAAGCTTTTGTACATATTTCTACTAAATATGAACATCCAGGATATGAGAACAGTTTCTGTATACACCATAGCTAGAACATCGAGGTAAATGACACAACCTTCATTAACACAAATGCTAAACACATGTTTCATATCATACAAATATCTGACGAACGTATAAATGAATCTTGATATCATAAACTGTATTAGTAGTTGGTTTTTGTAATTTTGCCTCCATTCAGCGAAAAGAAAGGCGGTTAAAAATAGAAGTGTTATCGCGGCACCGGATAATATTAAACCGATGGAGCTGCACGTTAAACTGATGATTGTCACTAAGCTTGAATCATTTTCTGATGCGTGGACTACGCTTCCCTGTTCAACCTCAATCACATTCATTTTTCTAAGATACTATAATGTTAATGAAGAATTATTTTCTTTTTTGAGATTATTTCATCTTCTTCTTGGCATGTTTAAAATTAAAGGTGAAGAATAATGATCACTTTATTCAAATCTATTCCACTTGTGTAATTAAAACTTTGAATTTCACTGCAGACAAACCACTCGCGTTGTTATCATCTTGAACGTGAAATACGTACTTGATGTCGGTTATGTCTCAGGTTTCAAATTTACAGATAACAATTCTTTAAGAATTAGTGATTGATAACTAACTTGTTATCTATTTTTGATTAGATATTTATTATTTATAAGATTATAACGAAATCGAAAACATAGATTAACTTAATAAATTTATCGCTTGCTTCAATCACTATGCTTGCGGTGCCCAGGTTCATTATGGACATCAATAACCTGTATCTGTCCACTGCTGGAAATAGGCTTCCTTCAGGGGTCGCCACTGGACACGTTCTTCGGTTGTTTGCATCCAGTCGATTTCAGCCACCCCGCGCAGTTCGTTGTTCCATATTGCAGGGGAACACTCCACACTATATTTGCCTAAACGTGGTCACTACACGATTGATTATCAGTTCTTTGACATGTGTGGTCAATCCACTGCTAGTCCAACGAGGATTTCTGACGGATTACATCATTTCTGATTCTATCCTTTAAAGAAACTTCGACCATAGGCTCTCCCCATAACTAGCGGAGAACTATCATTAATTTAAGATAACGGCACTAACAAAGATCTACTATAATTTCTGTTAATTTATAGAAATATGCAATTTTTGTAATGCATACTAATTTCAACAGACAATTTACCAGTTTTTTCAGTATCTGTTCCTATATATACACATTAAAAAAAATAGAATGATGTGATTACCTAAATCTTATTTTAAGTTTTATTAAACCTGCATTTATTACTTCAGTTAAATTTTTGATATTTTGTCGTATTTGTTGGGAATAGGCTATTTTGTTTGGATGAAATAATAACCGGTTTTAGCATGCTGTGCGCGCACTAACAGTCATATAATTTGCACCAATACTGTCAAAAACTAAGTTTCGCAATAGAACTATAGTCTCTTTAGTTTGAGACGTATTGTTCGCTCGGAAAGTAGTGAAACTACAACGAATTAAGTGCTATTGGTGGAAAACAATCGGAAGTATACAACGTCCTTTCACAGATGCTGTGCATCTTCAATGCTCAATAATACAAGTTTTATTTTGATGTAAAACTTGTACTATTACATATTTATAATGGATTTCTAAAAGAAATTAATTTTGTTGATAGTATTATTTAGACTATAATAAAGGAAAACCTTACCTAGATCAATCGTTAATCTAAACGTAATGCAATAAAATTAGAAATTGTGATTAGGAAAATATAAATTACTAGCTGTGCCCGTGGCTTCGCTCACGTGGACTACAGAATGCCCGCGCGATTCTTGCTCCCCCGCTCCCGGCTATTTTAAAGACAAAAATGCTTATTGTGGATATTGTGGATTATTGTGGGCGGCTTAAAAGATAGATCTATACTCTCCCGGACTTTTTTGTAGGTCTTTTTAATGCAAACAATTTTGTAGTCTATTAATTTGCTATATCTCTTATGGTTGACTCAACATTAGCCATTTAAGAGCCCGATTTGATTCACCATGACCAGATTTTTTTTGTGCGGAACCCCAATAATTTTTATAAAATAATAGTAGCCTAAGTTCCTCAGTGAAAGTTCCGTCAAAATCGGTCCAACCGTTTCGGAGAATACCCGGAACAACAAGACAGACAAAAATTTTAAAAATGGGCTTTGTGTTATAGGTATCGTATATTCTTTCATATGCATTTAGTAAAAAGCTGTTATTTTGACATTATAAACAGACACTTCAATTTTATTAATTGTACAGACAAGACATGAATAAAAGTCAGATAAGAAACACAGATAATATATTTTAAATGACAGGTCAAAAACAAAACTCACCTCTGTGAGGAATAAGAAACAATAGGTACATATTAAAATGTTATACAAATAGTTAACAAGGTGATAGAATTTTACCTCAGTCGACAGGATGTTTTTCAGCCCTACCTTACATTTGAGGATCACATACTTTCAATTTATACTAAATATATCACCGGGTTAGCCTGTTGAAAGTTAGCCATTTTTGTGAATTAAATGATGTGATACATTACATTATTGTAAGAGATGCTGGTGCAGAATTATTTCCCGAGTTGATTCACTTTAATACTTAGGCGAAAGCGGGGTACTTTTATACAAGAGGCACATTGATACACCTAGAATATCTCAATATTAACAAACGCTATTAGTGACTCAACAAAACTAAAACGTGTATTTGCATGTCTTAGCACCACAGCTGTAACCACGCTAACCGCTTATAAATCGTTGGCGTGCCATTAGGTATGCTTTTAGTGCAGCCAACTAAATAATATCTATGTATGTAAAAGTATTTCTTTGCTGTATTATATAATATCATTTAAATTTAAACTGTCTAAACGTCAGTTAATCTATTCAGTATTCAGCATTTGAAATATTTTTCTGACGTATTCGATGTTTTTTTTTTTTTAATTTAAAGTCTTCCGGGGTACTTTGGTACGCCAATACACGAGGCTCATTGATACGTGTCAATCACGTTCAAGTAACCGATACAAATGCGAGAAATTCGGTAAATACATAAGATGTAATATTTATGGTCATTCATACTAGTGCAATTAATGATGCCTCTGACAATTGTGGAGAAAATAAAATATCCGCAACTGAAAACAATCCTATTGTACGGAAATAAAACCAGGATTTAATAAGTTTCTATTACCATTGTGGAAGAAAATTCAAACGTTTTTGCAGTTTCAATTGTAATACATATGGTTTTGCAGATACTAATCTTTCAAAGAAGACATCGCGAACATTGCCTTTATATGCTTTTTAAATTAATTTAAGCGCATATAATGTACAGCAATAAGCTCAACCACATAACGGTGGTAATAATACCAAAGTAAATTGGGTCTCATTAGGAACTTGTTATTACGGAAGAGAGCTCAGCTTATGCTTGGAACTGATGAAAATAATGCAAGGTTGATTGTACTTAAACAATTAATTTATTTATTTAATAAACATTTAAGTCTATGGTAGTTTCTTTTTATTTTTTTGTTTAAAAAAGAAGTCTTTAAGAATGATAATTTTTGTTTAATTAATAATCTTAAGACGGATTATAACCTTGAACAGTTAAAAGTTATTTCCTTAAGCAGTTAACTGAAGTGTTGATATTTTTCCGAAGACGAATAAAAAAACACTATCGTCATCTCTGTTACTCAAGATACCTGCAGTAAAAAAGTGAGTTACTTTGAGTATTTTATAATGAGATAATCTCGTTAAAACAAAAAGCCAACAAAATTAAGGTAAAGGACAAATTTGACATAAAATTTATAAATGATAAAAACGACTTGGCATTGTTGCAAAAGTTGGCATTAATACATTTACGTATATTCCAAATCATAATATACAGCGCTATGCCTTATCATTGAATTTTTTTAAATTAATTAATTTTCAATTATATTTTCATAAAATTATTTTCCCGCTATCTTTAAAAATATTATCCTCAAATGTAAAGTACTAGCATTCGATTTTCTTTATATTTATTTTTCGTTACATTTGTTTAAAAAGTTTAAAAATTCGGAGACCACAATGAATAAATTTAGAAGAGAATTCAGTCACGAACATTAGTCAACTACAAATAAGTGCGACTACTTACGAAGTATTATTGCATTTTCTAATTATATAAGTAACATCTAGTGCAAACATTAAATTACTACGTAGGTAAACAATTTTATTGCATTTAAAATTTTAGCTTGCCAGTGTTGAAATTTTTAGCGTACCTATATTAAGTATTTTAAAAGGTTACTTAGTATAAAAATAATTAAATTGATGATAAAAAAAAAACATTAATTATAACTAAATAAATATAAACATTTTAAACGTAAATTATTAATGCTATGATCAATTGAAATACCAACAAAATTAAGCTTTAAATAAATACACAAAAAATAACAACCCAGTAAATTTAAAGGATATGATGATTTTATTATTAATAAGTATTATTTATTGTATTATTATTTAAGGTATTTATAAATATGATAACTATGACATTTACTTACATAAAAGTCTTTGTAAGGGATCACAGTTTGAAAACACTAGTTCGATACATCGATCGGGGAAATTATAACTAGTAATAATTAAGCTATTTACTTATTAAATATATTTTATATAATAATAGTTAGAATATTTGAAAGGATACGCATTTCTATTATTATTCTTGTTAGGGCAAGGATACACAATAGTGCTGTAGGATTTTACAATAATGTTCTTATAAAAATTATTTATTGAATTAGAGTAACATCTTTTCTTGATTACAATACATATGAAAACATCATAATGGATTTTGAGAACTAACTGTTATATTAAGTAATTCAGTAGTTAATGTTAACTACACAGGGAATTGCTAAAATGCTCTATACGCTAGGATATTAATTTGCATGCAATTTAAAACTCGAAAAAAATTTGTAAAAAAATTATTGTAGTGAAAAGAAAGGAAAATAATTTGTTATCAGAAAAAATTATAATAGAGATGTATCTATTATTCAGGCAATCTATTTATATATTTTGGAATATCATCAGAAATATTATATAATATTCTCACACGAAAATTAAAAGCAATTCAAAATTATTAATGTAAACATATATAGTCAGTGTAACATAATCAGAGATTTATTTACTACATTTAATAAAACATTGAAGATATTGTGTTATGCTTTTGTTCGTAGTCACTTAGAATACGCTTCTCAAGTGTGGAACTTTAACGTATAATCTCGTATTGAACGCATCCATAAACATTTCCTTCGATACCTAAAATTTAGTACCTCTTTTTATTTACCTAATTATATAGAGCGATGTAAACATTTCCATTTTCTTTCACTCTATGAAAGACGTAAAACAGCTGATCTATCTTATTTAAGTGTCATAGCCAATCGGATTGTAGACTGTCCAGAACTCCTTTCGAAAATTCAGTTGGGTGTACCTACAAATATAACATTAAGAAAACCCAAACTGGTACTATTTGTAAGGACAACATATAAACTAAATTCATTTTTAATTCGGGTGTGCAAATAATTTTATTCTTTAGATGATAATTTTGATATATATATTACATGTGTACCTTTCCTAAGGCACAGTTTATGCAGAAACTTTTTCACTAATTTTTATAATAATTTTAGTTTGTGTTTCTCTTCGTGGCTGACTGTCCTTCTTTTTTGTTTTGTTTCTATTTGTGAAAACTTGTAATTGGCCTTCTATTTCGATTATATTTTTACTACTCTTTCTATTAGCTGTAAGTTTTCCTAACAACGTGAAATAAATAAAAAAATATGTTATTTCCAATTATGATACTAAATAAAATATCGTACTAATTTAATTAAAACTGTTTTCATTTATTAGATATAATAAATACGGAATTAAAAATTAATTAAAGGCTACTTTATATATTTTACAAAGTTTGAAACCATGTCTACTGATTATAAGTTTCTCAGATTTTAGAATTTAGGTTGAAAACTTTCCTGATATTGGCATTTTTCATATGGTCGGTGATTAATTAAATCAATAATATTTTTATTTGTAATTTGTAATATTTCTCTGATACACTTTACATTTATGGTATATCAAAATTCCGATAAAAAAGTGCTAAGTCAATGATGTTATGTATACAAAAATATAATAAAATAAAAAATATTCCATATGTGATGTGGTAATTAATTTCAATAAATTAATTGTCTTTTGTGTTAACATTATTGGTAATTTAAAAGACAGTGGTTTGTAAATGTACCACTTGACTACTTTTAATCATTCTAAAAAAAAGAAAATAACGTAGGAGTTCATTGGAAATGCTAAAAGCTAAACATATAAGATCACATTACATAGAGGCTAGAGATCTAATCGTATCAATGACTAATATATACAAAGTTATACAATTTAATTAATAACATAACAGTAATATTAGAATCAAAAAGTTAATTAAAGTAAATCAAAATATACCTTTAAATTAACAAATTTTTAGTAAAAAAAAAATTTCGTTATTCTGTACAGGTAAAATTAAATATTGAATTTTTGAATAAAATATCACATAATTAGAAGCACTAATAAAACTAACGAGGTCAATGAAAGTTTAATTATAAATTCAAATTACTGACGTCATTTTTGCAGCTTTACTCCACCATGTGTTCTGTTGAAGAAAAGAAATTACTTTTGATATACGTATAATATTAAGGGTTAAAGTCTGAAGTTGCCGACTTTTAATATTGACTATAAGTGTGAATATCGATATCTTTTATTCTACTTAAATTGCAGGTATATTAATTTTATTATATAGTTGTCCATTTGTTTTCTCTCCTTTCAATTTTTCTTCGATATAGCTATTTCTGTGACCATGGAAAAACCGAAGTTCGCATTATTTTTTAATATGAGTTCCGTCGTGGTAGAAATGCAACACAGACGGTACGCAATATCAATAAAGTATATTAATTAGGTACCACAAGTGTACGCACGATAAGTTTTTGGTATAATCGCGTCCGTTTTGGAAATTTTTATCTCGACAATGAGTCCCGTGGTCAACTGGAAACAAAAGTCGATAACGATGAATTGGAAGCCATAGTGATAGCAGTTTAATTTCACACTACGTTTACCTAGTGCTACCTCGTTAGCCTAGTGGTCGTAAGCGCGACTGCTTAAGCGAAGTCCTGGGTTCGAACCCCAGGTCGAGCAAAGTGTTATTAGGGTTTTCCTATGAAATTCTCAGTAGAAGCTCGGAGTTTGGTGTCGTGCCCGATTAATTGCAATAGGCTCGCCCCCTATTACATGGGACCTAAAAACATACTCGGCGAATTGTGGGTGTACATTAAGTACACCTCTGCCTAACTCTTCAGGTAATACAGGCGTGATGGTATGATGATGTTTGAATTATCAGCAGCCTTCAACGTATGTCATAAAACGATACTGCTTCGGTTACGTCAAATCTTTTCAGATACGAATAGCTAGGAAAATGAGTACCGTAAGAATTCACTGAACAATGGTATTGCTTGTTACAACATCTTGATAACTGGCACAACAATTATTGAAGAGGTGTTCTGTAAAGAATTGCAAATGATGATGGGATTATGGTCAAACTCGCTGTCAAGCAACCAATACTTTTTAAATGTTATAGGCCACTCGTTCTTCACGACAACACTCGCAAAGCGGGCTATGTCAAAGCTACAGAAATTATAACTGGAAGCTCTCCGTCACCCACCATACTCACAAGTCCTTGCTCCAATTGATTTTCAATTTGGATTGTTTATTACAGGGAAAAAGTTTCAAATCCGATGAAGCGGTCTGTGATGTATGGACATAAAAAGATAAATAAGAAGTATGTGATTTTATTTATTTGAATAAAGTTTATTTCTATTTCAAAGTTTATTAAATTATTACAAAACTGTACTAATGGCTGGTATATAACACAGTCAAAAGTGCATTTATAGAGTTTATCGATTCCCGTCTCGATGATATCTATAGCAGAAGCACCAGAAAAATTTGTGTTAAAATCACTACAACTTATTAAAAAGATTCTTTCATGTAAAAAAATGTTTGATCTCTTCACTGAACTTCATACTTTAACTCCTATTATTTGTAAAATATAAATATGAGGACATGAAGACACAATTTCACACACGGCCATTTAATTCCAAACTAAGTAAAGCTTGTAATATGGTAACTAAACAGCATATATAGATATTTAACACCCAGACACACACAACTGATATTTATGCTCATCACACAAAGTCAGTCATGGGCGGGGATCGAACCCGCGACCTCTCGGCTCAATAGTAGCGTTTACTACCACTGCGCTACGAGGCCTGTCAATGTTATTTTTACATTACAAAATATTAAAAACTCAATATGGTTGTTATGAAATTCATTTCAATTAAACTAATAGGATAGGATTCCAATTAAACTAATAGGACTCTCAAGAGTTGATTGTTTGTTTGAACGCTCTGACCTCTAGATATAACTGTCAGTTTCATGTCAAACAATCTTGCAAGCTGTAGGCCAGTGCGGGAAGTGAGAACAAAGATAGGCACAGGGGTGCGATGGCGGAACGGCGGCGCAGTGGAAAGTCGGTCGAATAAATTTAACGTGGGTCCATAAACAAAAGTCATGATCTTGCTCCTTCGTGAACACGGCATTCAGGAGGTCATAGACTACAATGACCACCTAGAGCATTACGGTCTCGTCAAGACCATATGCGCCTTCCCCCGCCTCGTCGAGACGTTACACCGTCTCGACTCTGAAACACGCGATCACCCGGCATAAACACCGGCCGCGCAAAATTTTATTCTCGTATGTACAATAAAATATACCGATTCGTCTCTCCAAATAGAGCGTGACAGCGCCCACGCCCGCGTAACCACCGTTCTCTCCGCAGAGGATGGGCGGTCAAATTCGCTCCCGCACACACTCCATACGTTCACCCTCTTTAGCGGGTGACCCAAGCCTAGGTCCGTTCCTCGGTATGAAACCCTTGGGTCAGGCATCCGCCCGCGCGATACAAGTGACACTATACGTGCAGCACTTAGTTACCCACATACAACATCACACATGTATGAACAAACACACGTGCACACCACACAGGTACATAGGTTCTGTGAGGGACCTTTTTTTTTTCTTTTTTTACGCTAGTTAGTTAGCGCTAGTTAGTGTAGGAAACATTTCTGATTACTGAATACACATACGCATGGTTCCTTCCTTCCTCCCAGGAGGAAGGGAACGTGCCTATGTGTATAATTGAGTTAGCTCGAATCGTAGGTGTAGGGATTCAGTTAGTTCGCGACTTATTTGCGTACGCGACGACCGCCCGAGCCGAGGTCCGGCCACTCTGGCGCCCTCGTGCGAGTCGTCCTTATAACTTTCGTGGCTGAGTGCTCTCCGCGCTCGCCCCCAAGTCCGGTGAAGCTGTAAAAGCCGCAGCGGCTTTAGGGCCCTAAGGCTAACAGTGTAGTCAGTTCTAAAAAAAAAAAAAAAAAAAAAAAAAAAAAAAAAAAAAAAAAAAAAAAAAAAAAAAAAAAACAAAAGTTAACAAAATGCTTTGTCCTGATTGACTCATCATGACCCAGCTCAAACTATTAAGGACAAAGAATGCAAAATCTGGGGATGTTGTTGATTTTATATTGTAGGCATCGTTTAAGAAGGGATTTTTCGGAATTCAACCTCTAAGACTATGAAAGAGGCTGCAAAAGTTTTTTTATTTGGTAATAACATTTTTCGATTGGAATTTATTTGGAACTGGCTACTAATACTCTTCGACACTATTAATAAAATACGTAGGTCGATGATTCTCAAATTTAAATCCCTACGGGTAAAAGGCGGGTAAACATTTTTGTATAAAAAAAAATATTTTCCAGGTTTCATTTATTCTGTGGGATCTATCTCAGAGTCAGTTCTAACAACAGTAATTTCAGCACCAAACAATATAATCACCAATTAAGTATACAAAGAAATGTGTTTTATTTAATTCTACATTTCTGTCGGCAGCTTTATTCACATAATTAAGTACACTATTTGCACAATTTCTTGGTTTATAGATGAACAATAAACATAACAACATATAAATTCAATTTTTTTATAGATTTACAATTATTAGGACATACATATGATACCTTCTCATATTATAAAATTACAGTATCAGAAAACAACACATTACCTTGTTCCTCGACCGGAGTATGCTCTTCATCAGACGAGTCAAATCTAGTTTCTATTAATGAACTTTGTTTTGATAGTGACTGTAACAAAATAACATTATCATATCGTTTTAATGTAACATCGATCTTAAAATGTATAAAAGGTAAATAAGAACTGATCGCTATAATATTTATTGTTTCAAAATTATAAATATTTTTCTTGTAACCTATTAGTGAGTACTTGTAAAAGGATGTCTTTAATTTAAATTACTTGTCTTTTTATCCATATAGCTGTGGTCTTTTAAAACAAATTAAAAGAAATGCTATTTAAAAGTTGATAAAATTAGTACAAGCATCATTCGTAATACAATATGCTCTAGATGTATTTGAACAATGTCACGTGTATTAAACTATAAAGTGATTTACTTCTTGATCTACCTTATTGGAACGACGTCGTGGTGGTGAAATTTTGTTCCATAAAGCTTCCAATTGGTCAAAATGTTGGGATTGGGCTATCGCTGCTTCTTCAGGACCAAGGCTGACCTAAAAATCAAATAAAAATAATTGAGATATCTTTCACAATCCCAAATACGATTTGATTTGAACTAGCGTTCGTTACCTGTGAACCCAAATCTTTATTTTTCGCCTCCTGAATTTTAGATATTTCTTCCATCGATGCTGATACGGAGAAGCTTTAAAATGAAAATAATGGATGCATAATTAAAAACAAATTCTTTTATATCTTCAATTTTAATATTAATCACGTTTCCTTAAATCCTTACCGTCTTTTCAAACGCTCGTCTACTTGTGCCATCATTGCTGCTGATGTTAGATGACCGTATTTCTTTTGCCATGTGTAAGTATCGAGAGATACCTCTTTTTTAAGTAATCTTCTCATCGGTCGTTTTGGTGCTAACGGGCGGAGCTCTAAGTAAGAAATATCACATTAATTTTTATTTACCCGTTTTATTTTATTTGCGTTTCATATTTTCTGGCAATTTAACAATTTTTTTATAAAAAAATAATTTTATCAGTTTGCGTTTAAAGTATGTATTTCTTACCGTCAACGTCCTTAGTGGGTGCAGCATAAGTTGGTATCTTGACATATGTTGCAGGAGTGTTGTGAAGGCAAATTATAGGAAGACATCCTGTAGATAGAGTGACAACATTATGAACATTGTTTTAAAAAAGTTCTAAAAATTATATTTTACACCTAATGTTTTAGAAATGTAATGTCTAAAATGACATAATATGCAGACGCATAATCAATTTATAACATTTTATCATCACACTGATATAAGACTATATCAACTTTATATTGATATTTTAAAGGTACAAAATCTGTTATTTTTTTTTACTTTCTTTTATTTGTTGCATCAGCTGTAATAAAAGTTAAATAAAATATGGATTTGAAATGTATCGCTTACCTCGATCTAAAAGATGAACAACAATACGCGCGCAATCACTAGTTATTTGAAAACCAAGTAGAGGTACATGCAATGCCAATGATGTTAGGGCTAACCCTCTCTTTGTCTCCCAGATTATTAGGGTTTTGTCGTCGGCGCCTAAAAGAATGAATTACTAAATAGAACACTAGCAAATGTTACTTATAAATTAATGCCATATTACGTGGTTTTTTTTATTGGAACAAGTTCCTTAACGCATGGTACGGACTTGGCGGATGGGGGCTAGGCGAAAAAAAGTGTAAGAGTTTTTCGTCACGAGCAGTCCGTCCGTCATGGTTTCCAGCAGATGATTTATGTGAGTATTTTTTGAAACTAGAAACATTTGTAAATATATCCTAGCCAGAGAATTCTTTGCATGCAGTTTTTTCTTCAATGTTATCGAATTATTCTATCAAAACCAATGGTATTTTACAAGTAGAAACGTCATTGACGCTCTTTATATGCCATCGTGAATGGTGGGTAATTGCCCTCAGTTCACTTTCGACTTGTTACCGGCGTGAGTGGAGAAGATACTTTTATGCTTTTTTGACAACAGAGTTTCCGCCTTACGCTATGATTCCCTATCTCTTTTGTTTCAACATGCTGATAACAAAATTTGTAACGTTTTCGAATTGCTTTTAGTGAGACTATAACGCGTCTATTTATAAAACGTTTAGGTATCGTTTCATCGAAATATATATATATATATAAATAAATATAAGTTAGCATGGCAATAGTTGTTATAGTTTTGATCTCTCCGCTCTTGTTATTATGCTGAGAAGAGTTAAAAATTACAAAAGAATAAACTCACTAGATACAGCAATAGACCCGTCGCCTGTGACTTTCACACATGTAACTTTTCCGAGATGTCCAGATAATAGATGTAAATCCGAACCAGTGTTAATATCCCAAACGATAAGATTGCAATCCCAAGAACCCGAAACGACTTGGGTTTTGTTCGTGATTGATACCGCCACGCAAGTCACTATATCCGAATGACCGACAAGAACCTGATATAGTAGAAAATAAATGATTTGAGGTTCGCAAAAAAATCTAGACGCTTAAGAAACTTTGTGGGAAAATATAGAGGTGTAAATTTCATAATTGTTGAAAATAGCTAATACGACGATCCTCAGTAAGGGGTCTTGGTAGTAAGAATTCGACAGGTTTTAATTATTGTTATTATTACTTTACAAGCGATCATGATTAGTCTTCTTCTTCAACTGTGTCTATATACAATTTTGCCAATGTCACGCGAATAAAATATTTTCCCAATTATTTGTAATATTCAAACATAGTTCAAACAAGATGGCAGCTCTCTTGTTAAAACTGTCTCGGGAGTTTTCACACTACACTTGTGCACAATAACGAAACTATATCACGTAAAATGCCAGCAAAATTACACAACAAATTGCTAAATAACATAAGTTTATGAATCACAATGAACCCGCCGGAAACTCGAGCGTCAGTCAGTGAAGAAATTCATAGGGGTAGTGAAATGTTAATAAAATGTGATTGAAACCAAGAAAGCCGTTCATACAAAATTTATAATCAATTGTAATAAAATATTCAATTTAACAGTATCCAAATATGCGAAGTTAAGTGTAGGTACTAATCAGTTTATTATTATTTAATTTTATTTGAATCTATCTCAAATAGCGTTTAAATCTATGGCCGTGTTACCTGTGATAATTTCCCTCCATCTAGTTTCCATACTTTAAGCGACATGTCCATGGATCCTGTGACAATGTGCTGCGAGTCGGCGGTCAAGGCGAAACAAGTGATACGTTCTGCATGTGACACCGCTCGTCTATCTTCAGGATTGTCACCGCCCGATAATGACCAGATTCGGACTGAGTTATCACCGTCGGAGAGTACCTTTATTGATAGATTAAGATCAGGCCGCTGTCTTCATCGGTAGACCTAACTTGGATTTTAAATTTAATCTTATTGGAAATATTTAGCGCGGATGCATGAAATTGTTTTTAATGATTTATACACCGTATTTCAATGAAGTAATATTAAACTGTCAAACATTTTTGTTTATAAGTAACGTAAAAAATGTGCATACATTGCATATATGCAAATAAAGTGATTACTATAGTCCATGGTCATACAAGTATAAAAAGCAACAAATTAGAAACTGCTAATAATACTTCTGACTGATGACTAAGTTGAAAAGCCTTTTCTACCTCTACATAGCATCTGGCAAACACTTCAGGCCAAGACACAGCAGCTTGACTTGTATCATATTTTGATGGAGTATTTTACAAAACTCTATTTTACGATAGAATTAAAAAAAATACAAATTGATTTGTATAACTCACATTTTTTACTAGAATATTAGTAGACATAATCGAGTAACACATACTCGTATATGAGTACTTAGTTTAAAAATATTGCAATGTCAACATATAAAAAGTATCATTTTATAACATAATATGAGTTGCCTTTTACGCTATAAGAATTATATACCTCTAGAAATAGGTATAATTTACTTACTTACTTTAAATTACTTTTTTCGAAATCTAACGAGTTGGGCCTTAGATACCAAATAAAAACAAGTAAATGATACTCTGAAAAGTACATATTTTTGATTTAACAACATTTTCACGATATGTTAAGCCAATATTCAACTAGGTTTTGATTTCGCGACCTTAAATCGATAACGTAAATCTAATACTAAGTTAAGAAAACCTGTAATAAATACATGTAATATAAAAGTTATATCTTACGGCGAACTTCATGTTTAAAGTAACGTCGATACTGGTCGAAGGTCCCGTAGTTGAATGCAAAACAATTCCTGAATCAACTAGCCAGACGTGGACATTCCGTGCGCTATCGCTGGACATAGCGCGTCGCCCATCTGACATCATTAGTAGCGTCTGTAGGGCGGATGTGTGACCCTGATGGATAAACGTGAACGAAATAATATTCTCGTTTTCCCAATATCGATTAGATATATAATGTTGTCATATAAGTTAAGTAGCTGTGCCCCATGGGTAAAACCCTTGTTACTTTTATCCGAAAAATACCGCGCCGCGCCACTAACGCATCAGTGTAATCTATCATAATTATATTATTGTTCTGACTTCCCGCAAGTAACTATACAACTATATAAGCAAATAACATTATATAAAAGGCAAAGTTTACTTCATAAAATTGTCTTTAGGATGAAGTAATTATTTTTCGAAAGGAATAATATGCCATGCCCAAAAATAATGCTCATAAATCACTTTTTAAATCTTCAAAAAATGTTTGTCACAAAATACCATATTGTGGCGTATTTATGAGAAATAGGCATATGCTATCCCAGATTTTTTTTAGGTATACTAAGGACCAATTTTTTTCAACATTGTATTTACGTATCATTATCTATTACGCCCGCACACGCGGATATAGCAGTTTGGTCGGGCTTGGTCTTCCGACTTAACAAAAATCAATATTTAAGGCTAGCTGGGTGTTGTAGTCTAATGCTTGATAATTTACTACTTCTCGTAAATCTGGCTGTCATATTCAAAAATATTTTTTCAAATATGACCGGTGGTTCCAGAAATTAGCGTGTTTAAACAAACAAAACAACTCTTCTGCTTTATTAAGTTTTTAGTATTATAGTATAGATATGGAATGCCAATTATTAATGAAAAATGTATTGATAACTATTGCACTATATTAACATTTAAAAAAGAAGTTTTATATATAAAAAATGTTAAAGATTGTTCAATCTATTGTGTTTTCAACGCTTTGGGAAATATTTATAACTAAAACTCTAATAAATATACCAATATTTTTTTAAACTTTGGGATAGTTCAACAATTCAAAAAATATACACATTGCCTCTGCGAAAGCAATGTGACATAATATCCAAAAAATGTTTTTGTTTTTTATTCTATATTCAGAAAAGCCGCGCTGCGATCTATATTATTTTCTGCAAAAGAACAATTATTATTTAAATTATACATTTCATTATAAAATCAGAATTATAAAATTATGCGCTGATATTTTATAATAATTTTAAAGCTCAAAAATTGCTTGATGTAAAATTGCATTTTTCGTGTTGACACGTTGTTTTCGCAAGGAGGTGATTATATGTTTGTAGGGAAAAACTATATTAAACCAACAGAACGCAGATGAAAATAATTGATTATTGTTATTATGATTTTCAGTATCTGCTTATTACCTTGTAAGTTAAAGATGACGAGTTATCCGCGAGTTGCCAGACAACGATAGTCCGATCCTCCGACCCACTTAGTACGAGCAAGTTATTGGGCGAAAACGTCACACATGTAATATGGCCTATGTGGCCGTTTAGTGTTGTTTGTAGTTTATGTGTAGATAACTGCCAAACACGAACCAGACCCCTCGCACATCCACTTGCGGCTAGCTGCCCGTCTCTAGATACTTCGAGACAGCTTATCGGTATTAGATCACTTTGTTCAGCCTGGTACATTATAAAAAAGAAGATGTATGATATTCCATTAAATAATATGACGAAGTACTTCTATCTTAAACTGTTGCCAAATAACCTTGAGATGTATTTCTGCGGTTTTTAGAGCTCCTTGAGTAAAGGGGTTTCAAGGTAATCAACACGTTAGTAAAATCTTTGATGTTACAAGCGTCCACAGCTAACAGTAAACGGTTACCATCAGGCGGAGAGTAAGCTTGTTTGCCAACCTTATTGTATATAAAGAGAGCGATCCGCAAATAATTAAGTAAGAAATAATAATTTGGCTCACACTACGAAATTCTAAAAGACTCCTAAAGTACAACAGGGTTGAAGAATAAATAAAATAATACAATAACAAGTAGAAAGAATAGATAATATAAATGCGAAGAAGGCAAATAATAGCGTACTGAATATAAACTCGGCAATGTGTCAGTATTCTTACTTGTAACAACGTGATATTCGTTTTAGATTTCGTTTGACGTCTCTTCATTTGCTTTGTTGGTCGGAAATTCGTCAAATTGTCTTCAGTGTGAAAAGAATAGATGGTAACTCTGTTACCTCCTGCAAATTATCGATTGTTACAATTTTGCTAGTAAAGATTCTAACGAAATATAAAAAACTCAACACAGACACATTTTATAGATAGTAAAGTTAAAAAAAAATAGAATCTTGAAAATAGTATCACCAGGAGAACTATTTTTAATGTTTGTTGAAGTTTGTGTAAGTTTTACGATGCAATTTATTCACGTGTTTAACACATAAAATTAAGACAGGGCGTTGGCGCCAGTTTCTACGCATGTGTGTTCATATGTGGGTTTCTATTTTACACTGGGACTATTTTAATCATTTAAACAAAACTTGCTCATTCAACCGTGTTCGCAGGTAGCAAACAATAACTTTGCAGGGTAACTTTGCTTGATCAATTTTGAACAGTTATATAACATACTGTATCAAACATAAAGCGTTACATAGTTGTAATAAAAGGCTGTTTAGTTGACGATTTAAAAAACTTTAGAAACAAAATCACTTACCAGCTGCTAATAGGAAATGATCTTTGTCAGCAACAGCTAATGCTGCTAAATCATGAGCAACTGCCATTGTGCGTAAAAGTAGACCATTATGAAGACTATATAGATAAATACGCTGATCGGCGCACCCAATTGCAATTCTTGAAGAATCATGAGCGACGCAGAAACATTTTACCTAAAATACGTTTTGACTATATCAAAATTGTTATTACAACTTATTTGTTATAATATTTTGCAAAATAAAATAGATTTTAGACCTTTATTTTAATTATATTTGATAAATACTGGCAAGTATCTGATAAATATGACCAAGATATATCGTATCTTGCACAATAGTTAATACTTTAAATAAAATACCGTGTATATAAAAGATTTACTAAACATAAAAAAAAAAAAAAAAAACAATTTAAAGAGAACATGAACATGTTCTCTCATGTGAAAAGAAACATGTACTCGAATTTTAATAGTATCTAATCTTTCTAAAAGTGAACAATTGTTTCATTTATGTACTATGTAATTAGTTTCTCGAATACGGTTCTAACGATTTGGACAGAATTTTACATTCAGATAAGGTTTTATGTTTCAAGTTTACCTAGATAGGTGTTATTTTTTTTTTTAAGATCCGAGCAAATCTCGGTCAACCAGATATTAAATTTATAAAATAACGGTAAACAGTTGTTAACGTTTGACTTATACCACACTTATATTACAAACAGCGTGTTGAATAAAACCTCAGGCCATAACAGCTAAGAAAAACCCAATGTTTAATTGGATACATATAACTAAACTTTATTAAAAAAAATTTAGTGAAAATAAATAAATACAGTTTTTTTCTGATAGTGTTGGAGATGGCCTGGTATTTGAAATTAAGATATCATTGCAATATAATATAAATTTTACTTTAAGAGTACTTAAGACTGATCGACGGTAATCAATTCTCAATTACCTCTGAAGAAAACTGGGTCGAGAGGCAAGACTCTTGGAGTTAAATATATACCTACAACCCATATATCATATATTAAGGGTCGAAACGTGGTTTTACCTCATCTAACCCTATTATCCCGAAGGCCGCAGAAAGTGGAAATCATTGCTCCGTGACTTTTCTAATAATTTAATCTACTGTAATCATTGTGATTTGGATCGTAAATCGATTTATATTTAACGATATCTGCACTATTTATTAGCGTGTCTTCATTTTTATGATTCAGTTTTAGTAATATAGAATTAGAACTAAAATTCAGTAAGAATCTTCGTTATTTATGTCTTATCATTTTTAAGTAACATTACGAAGGCATTTTTTTGTTTATTGAAGCGAATATGTTATCGCGGCTTGCGGTAAGAATTGACTTGTAGAAATCGTCACGTAAGAAAAAATCGTTATGCGCCTTCTACGCTACTGTCTCTTACTATTATATTATTTACATGTGTGTGTGTGTGCGAGTATCAAGATTCAAGCAGACGAGCATCGTACGCGGCCGGTTGTATAACGCTTTCTCATGCTAGAACATATTATATATAAAACTTAGGTACAGCGATATGTTCTTTATGAATTGGACTAACTGATTGTTTTATAATATTCCATATTATATTATTATTTATTCTTAGTTAATTTTCTAGTACCTTCGTTCTTGACGGGGTCCCCAACAGTACACAACTTTTTTCCAGTCATTATACATTTTTAAAGTTAGCTACTGGAGCACATTACTAGAAAATTATGACATACGATAATATCATTAGAAATTTAATCAATAATGGTATATAAATATAGACATAACAAAGAAATCAGGTATGATCACAATTCTCATAATAAAATCAATAGGCGTAACAAAACTGTAGTAAAATTATTTCATAACTCCGTAACTTTACGCTTTTGCAAATCGCGTTTATTTAATTAAATTGTATAATAAACGCAACTTTTGCTAAAGCTGTTTTGTCTCTTACTTCATTAAAGAGATTTTCAAATAAAGACTTCATTCAATGTTATAATTAAGGCAATGAATTCTCTTGTATTCATAAAATGAAATGTTTACTAATTATAAATTTATAAACAGTATTAATTTTATATTCAAATACTTTAATAGACATTTATGTAATTTTTTAACTCAATTTTAATGTTGTCTTATATTCTGTGACTATTGATTGGCTAAATGCTTTTCGTTATTACTTCTAAAGTGTCTATCCAATTAACTAGGTGTTTAACAAAATCATGTATTTAGACACGCAAGTAAAACAATTATGGCAAGTTTAAATAGTTTCGTAACTTAATTGAATAGTGAGTTAATTTGGAGTTCATGAACAATATTTTGTAGCATAAGTAGTAATATAATCATAACACATTCATTTACGGCCGTTTTCCATAATCTGTCTATCCGTTGTTTCAGTTACTAAAGATAGACAGTTATAAACTTTTGTCGTTACTTTTTGTTCAATAAACTATCAATAGATAGTTTTTCTATGTACATAATATATATCCATATCCTATAGCTTGAATAGATAAGAGGGAAGCAGATATCTGTCTTAAGTTAAAGATAGCACTTATTAGAAATATGTACTAATCGAGAATAGTAATCTCAGATATGTTATTAAAAACGGCCATTATTTTATTAGTATAACAATATACACAATATATGTATAATTAATATTTTTTACAAGTTTAGCGTTTGACTACAACCTTGTCTGATTTTGTGACGATGTGGCCCAAGATGGTAACACGCTAAGCCTAGTGTGGGACCATCTCTCGGAACACACGTATATGTGCTTGACGATATATTTTCATCTTGAGGTGGATAACTGTGTCAATGAAAATGCCAAACCACCACGCTAAAGTTTCATCACGATGTTTTCCTTCACCGAAAGCTCAGTCTCATTGCACGGATTTGAACACATATCGATCGACGCGATGTCCGTACACGCTATCACAGAACCATCACTGCTTTTACATTTAACATTTTATATAATGATTCCAAGCAGAAAGTTTAGATTTTACACTTACCTTAGCTTTATGTCTCTTGAGAACGTGTAAATAAGTTCCCGTGATGAATGTCCTGACGTGAAGCTCATTCTCCCCTTGCAGTGTGATAAGGAAGACATTATCGTCTGTCACTTCCATCGTGTGTACCGGCACTCCAGTCGTGACAGTGCTAAGGTGGGTGAAGTTATCTACATTCCACGTACACACGGTTCCGTCTTGAGAGCATGTCACTAAGATTTCACCGTCTTGTATTACCTTAACAACTGTGACCGGGCCGCGGTGATGATCAATTTTTGTCACCTGAGTAAAAATTATCTTAGTTATCAGTATTTCATACTACAATACGAACATATCTGCATTGAATTTTTTTTTCTCCTCCGGGATGAAAAGTTCACTTTTAGTCCCTGTCACGCGGGAGAAAAGTACCCGATTCTCTCCCGGTGAGATGGCAAATGTGCGCATGCGCGTACTTTACTTTATCTCCCGGTAACCTAGCAACTGCGTGTTTATGTATAAACTTTTCATCCCGGAGGAGAAAAAAATTGTAAACGCACCTAGGGAGAAAAGTAGGACATATACTATTATATATACCAATATACTATTATAGAACATTAAATAATTTTTAAACTATAAGACTTTGCCCACTAGAGCATACTCATACCAAGACAGTAACACATGCAAAAAATAAAGGTGATGTGGAACATCAAATGCGGCGTGTCAAAATGATTGTTGGACCCAATGATGGTGGATATTGGCATGGCCAGACGCATTGGCCAACGTTGGCGGTGTGGATCCGAGTTTTTTTTTATAGACTGAATAATTTCAAAGTTTCATTTTAAAATATGGATAGGTTAAAAGCGGTTAGTTGGGATCGCGACCACCATACACATAGTAATAAAATAAAAATCTTTACAGAAGAAAAATTAATAAAAAAATTTTTGGTTTTCTTTCTTTTTAAAAATCAAAGCAATATTATACAAATGGTCAAACAGTTAATTTTCTAATAGCTAATACTAATTTGATTATTAAACGAAAATTTAAAAATCCAACGATACACTGTGATATGGTATGCGAAAATGACGTATATGCTGCAGCAAACGTGCTTCAATAACGATTAAATACATTCCGTACGGGCACAATACGCGTTGCAATCAGGCATGATACCAGTTGCATACGGGTATAATACGGGCGTAGAGCGCTGTTGATTCGTTGCAGTGAACATAGTAGCGCGTGACGTGTTCCTTTACGTGCCTGATAATTTTAGTAATTTTATAAAGTTTGTTGTTTTTTTACAGTTAATTTGTAGAAATATATAGGAATATGGCAGTAGTATCTACTACTACATCACATCTACATCAATATCCATACATTGTATGGTAAACCCATAAAGAGCTAGGTATGACAATATTTGCTCTAGTACCTAATTTCCTCTTTTATGTGTATCGTAACTTCGTAAGTAACTTGCAATTACAAAAACATACGAAAAGTTTTTTAACAAAAGCTATTACATTTTTACATTGGAGCTCAAGCAAAACTTGTTTCGCTTTTCAAGATTACATTTCCTAAAAATAATTTAGATTTTATTTTTCCTAGAGTATAAAAATACACTGCATAAAAAAGGAACTATTATGTTTACTTATATTTTTCTATACTTCACAAAAAATAATTAAGATAGGTAGATCTTTTTTTATGCCTAACATTAGAAATACACTTCTAAAACGTCAGTTAATTATTGTTTATTTTACCTTTAAACGACCGCTTTTAATGCCTCATATTTTACTAAGTAACAACATGGAGCAAGTCACATAAATTAATAAAGTCGAGGTCGGTCTTAACTTTATACTATTTTTGCTGGTTTATATTTTGTTTGTTTTAGTTTACTTTGTGTTAATATTGCCAGGCATTTCTTTATTATGAGTAAGAAAATTAACATATCTTTTATGTATTCTAAATAAATCTTTTATGGAACGCGCAATATAATTTTAAAACATTGTTAGGTGCATCACTTTTATATATTGTAGTTGCTTTTTGAAGAAATTATTTAATAGTAATTAAACAAACAGATTGATTTAAGAAATATAGGGAAAAATATATATGTAAAAAAGTGATTAGATTGTCCATCATGATTGAGATTTAAGAAATCCTTATTTAAACATATTGTGAACAGTAAAGAATCATCCCTACTTACTAATGTGCCGTCGACTAATGAAGTGACTATAACTGCAGAGTCCTCCCCTCCGCTGATGACTAAAGACCGGCTTACTATAGCAGCAACACAGAGTACAGGTGCTATATGCTCCCTGCGTGTGAAACACATATCAAAATATAATATTTAAACACGAAAAACAGAGTTTTAAAATGAATGTTTTCAACAAAAAATGGTTTAAAAACTTGGCAGTCCTAATGCACATATATTGAACTGACATGTAGGGGGCGCCATATATTAAGGACAACTTGCATCAAAAAAGTTAAATTCAGTTTAGCTGTATCAAAATGTATCAGACTGTCGACCTTTAATCTGGTTTAACGACTTAAATATGATTGAAGATTTTGGTTCAAGTCGCCCAAAAAATATATTTAACGAACATTACAGCTGTTCGACAAATATTCGCACGGGACAGCTGGTTTTAACAATTTATGATCTAGTAAGTTTTCCTGTATATTATATTTTTATGTTATTATAAAAGGTTAATTGTAATAAATCCATATTATCATACCATGACGCCTATATCTCCGAAGGGCTATAGGTAGAGGTGTACTAATGTACACCAACAGTTCGCGATATATGTTTTTTTAGATTCCATGTAACAGGGGGTGAGTCTATTACCATTAATCTGGCAAAACCCCAATAACACTTTGCTCAACCTGGGAATCGAACCCAGGACCTCGATCATAGCAGTTGCGCTTACGACCTTAATGAGTTAGTTAAATGATGTCATAAAAATTAATTAGCGTAATCGTAATGATAATTTTTAAATAGTAAGAAGGGGTGCGAATCAATAACAAATCTAGTTACATTTAATGTACTATAGAAGTTATTAATAATTTAGAATTAATCTTACAATATTTTAGTCTTCACCGCCAATGTATGTAAATCCCATACGATGACGCTCGTGTCTTCAGATCCAGTTAATAGGTATTGGGACTCCCTTGTAACACACATGCATATGATTCGGCCCGAATGACCTAGACAAGTATATTTTATATTACAAAATTAATTAATTATTAATTTAAATAAATATTTAGTAGACATTCCTAAGCTATTCAGATATAACAAAAATTAAATGTAGAAATAATAGAAGTTGAATTGCCGTCAACAGCATTCTGGCCAAGTTTAATAAAACTACTACATACGGCTCTTTATTCAAAAAGTCATATTAAATAATATTATGAAATAAATGCTCGGTAATTAAAAAACAAAAGAACAAAAGCTTCGTGATAATAGCGAACGTTGTCTCGGTGTAATAAAATTAATTACGCCATTTACGTGAAGCTCGGCATTAGGAACTGCCACGCAATGAGCTTTTATTATTAATATTTTAAAATATATTATGTTATAGAATGGTTAAAGGAGACGCGGTGTTAACTAAACAAGGTGAACTATGTACAGTTTAGCACTAAAATATATGAACTAAACATTTTCTATGTGCTTCAACATGAAGCTTCGCTTCATTATGTGGTCGAAAGTACATAACATCATTAAACAATTTTGTTGCTGTTTGGCAAAGGCTATTGGCGTAGCGACGCACAGTGGTTTGGGATTTAAAAAATAGGGAGATAGGCATCGAAAGTCAGAAATTATAAGGTAAAATATCATAATCTTAAGCGCTTTCAAACTCTAAATTTCCAGAAAGTTTTTAGTTTCCGAGAATTCGCAAACACCATACATAAAGTAGTAAACTAAACCTCTCACAGTGATTTTCTTTTGGTTTATCGGTCACCAGATCACCCGGTACATTATCATTTCGGTACCCATAAATTACTAAAATAAAAAATTATACGTTATTAAATATTTTTTTTTTTTTTTAAGTAAAATCAACTTTATAACGAATAATGAATAATCTAGGAGAATAATATTCGTGACGGATGGGAAAATGTTGGTAGGTTAGAAACACAAACTTTTTAAGGCAGCATTTTTAAGGTTTTACTTTGTACGTATGGTCCATTTTATTAGGTTTCGCAACAGAATTTCAACTTAAATGCACTCACTTCTCGACATGTTAAAAATTCTCCTAGCATAACAAAGTCATCGAAAACGTCGAAAAATAAGAGTTATATTACTTTTTTTAATTCCATATACAAGTATGTGTCTATTGCCATTAATTAACTTATAGGTAAAATGAATAAATTAACTCTCTAACCTTTAAACGTATGCACTTTAGAATTAGACATAATATGCCACAGTTGAGGGTCTCCTGCTGATGGAGCGAGAACTAAATGCTGTCCAGATGGCGCCAGTTGCAACAGCCTTGCCCCTGCTCCCGGAGTCGATCCACCCACTGACACGACACGAACCGTAGATGCAATCGGTGGGTGAAGCCTGTATTAATACAGATAATTGTTAAGGTAGGACCACACTAGAGCGGCTCTGTGCAACGCTGCACGTCGCGAAACAAAGCGCCAGAATATAATTTGTATCATTTTTTATGGTGCACGTCACATTAGAGCGGCGCAGCACTGCACTAGGCGTAGCTGCGCGTCGCGGCATATTTGCCTCCAAAAGAATATTATGACGCGTAGCGCTGCGACACGCCGCGCCGCGCCGCTCTGATGCGGCATAGCAAGCGGCGCGGCGCGGTGTGTCGCTCATACCATCTTCTAAAAACTCTGTTGTCAACAAAGAATAACACTTTCTTCTCGCTCAAGCCGGTAGCAAGTCGAAAGTGAATTGAGGGCAATTATCCTTCGTGCAAAATGCCATGTAAAGAGCGTCAATGTCGTATCTACATATAAAATATCATTAATAGCAAAGAAAAAATATAATTGATCCTCATTTGATTACTGAGTATTCAAAACATATACACTATTCATACGCGATTTCCGCGATTACTATTGCGATTTCCACCCATATATTGTCTTTCCTTGCTTAGTTTATAAAGGGTTCATGTTGGAGATCGAACAGCTCTAGTGCAGTCCGGGAATGTACATGAAGTAACATACAGCGCCGCTCTAATGCGGTCCCACCTTTAGTTTAAGTAAGTATTGTAAATTCTAAGTTTTTTTTTTGAACTGACTACACTGTTAGCCTTAGGGGCCCTATCCTAAAACAGAGCCGCTGCGGCTTTTACAGCTTCACCGGACTTGGGGGCGAGCGCTTAGGGCACTCAGCCGCGAAAGTTTGTGACGACCCGCACGAGGGTGCCAGAGTGGCCGAACCTCGGCTCGGGCGGTCGTCGCGAATGCGAAAAAGTCGCGATCTAACTAATTCCCTACTCCTATGAGAATTCAAGCTAACTAATACATACTCATATGCACGTTTCCCTCCTCCTGGGAGGAAGGAGTGGACCATGCGTATGTGTATTTAATAATCGGAATGGTTTTTCTACACTAACTAGCGCATTAGTCTAACTAGCGCAAAAAAAGAAAAAAAAGGTCCCTTACAGAACCTATGTACCTGTGTGGTGTGCACGTGTGTGTGTTCATACGTGTGTAATGTTGTGTGTGGGTAACTAAGTGTTGCACGTATAGTGTTACTTTGTATCGCGCGGGCGGCTGCCTGACCCAAGGGTTTCACACCGAGGAACGGACCTAGGCTTGGGTTGCCGCTAGAGAGGGTGGACGTGACGGGTGTGCGGGAGCGAAGTTTACCGCCCGTCCTCTGCGGAGAGAACGGTGGTTACGCGGGCGTGGGCGGTGGCACGCTCTGTTTGGAGAGACGGTGGCGGCGTAGAATGCGTTAGCTTTTTCGGGTTGGTCGGGCGGGTCAGTGAATATATTACGCGGCCGGCGTTTTCTCCGGCAGGCGTTGGGGTCGGGCGCATACGAAGCTGTAAATTCTAAGTTTCGTTTCGGTGATTTTTATAGAAACAAAAGTGGTAGTGGTCATTGTTATTCCGCCTGCCAGTGAATGTCCCGTTATAATCGGTCCAACAAAAAGACAGACACAAAATTTAAATAACAATATGAAAGTATTTATAAGACGTAATTAGTAAAAAGCTGTTATATTGACATTAAAAACAGACAACAGTTTTATTATTTTACAAGACAATTTTTAACAAAAAAAGAAAAACAATTTTAAGAATTTTGAAGAGTTCCCTTGTGTATCTTCGAAAATGAAATCTTCTATCCAACAAAAAAAGAGTCATCTAAATCGGTTCATAAACAAAGAAGTTATGGCTGGATATCAATTTAAAAAAAATATTCGAATTGAGTAACCTGCCGGTCTTTTGTTGAAATTGGTTAAAAAATAATGAATCATTTCTTAACTATATGAATATTCCTAATAATAACCGTTTTATAATTTCTAAATGAACACCTCTTTTCAGGTCGGTTATTAATTATTTTATGAGAATGTTTTTAATTACTGTTTTTGTAAAATATAGTCTTTATGTTAATATAATATTGTATATGAATTTACAGAAAATAATCATGTTTGCAAATACGAATATATACGATAAGTTTTTAATATTCCAAAAACAGGCAAATTAAGGGGGGGGGGGGTTAAATCACTAAAATCAGCCATCAACACGGAAAATAGGTGCATAAAGATATCGCGATAAAAAACCTAGCCCGTAAAAATCGGATACCTGATACCTGAAGGTATGGATCAAACCACATCAGTCAGCATAATTACAACGTAAACATTTTTTTTAATAACATTAAAATAGATTTCTATAAGTTTAAACTGTTATTTCAAGCGCCTGATAAAAAAGATATCAAAGTCCATGAAATGCCAGCACTAATTTAAATTAAAAAAATTAAGTGTAATTTCTTTAGTTAAAGGTATTATTTTAAATTCGTTTATAAAAATAATAGCTTTTTGTTAATATTGCTACGCGAGAATAGTTTTCCGTAGTATTGTTAACTTTATGCAATTTACATAAAATGAATTCAAGGGCGTGACCCCCTTTGTCATTAGACCCCTAATTTACGATAGTTGAATCGCAGCTGGTGATCCATTTCAACAAAAGTGGCTCTCGGTTGGTAGGATTAGTTCTAATTGAATAAAACCGTACAACGGAATTAACCGTATTGATCTAACGTACGTGTTGGTTACCAGTTTGCCTTAGTTTCCTAGGTAGTTACTTTTTATTTTAAATGCGTAATTAGATAACATAGAAGTTCATTATTTATGCCAAGCATTATGTAGCAACTGTTTAGAAATTCATCTGAATTTTTTGCTGGTATTTAATTTTCCATTTTAAAATTGACTATAGGTACCTTCCTTTCCCTAAGTTTGAATCAAGCGAATTACAGCTCATCGAATTAGTACAAAAAACTAGTGTCCTTGATGATTGATCTCATGCCTGTGCATGTAATAATATTATAGGTGGTCACGGAATGATAAAGTTTTCTCTATACTAATTGTTTTTGAATATGAATTTGCTTTTAAAGCTTGATAATCATCTTATACCTTTGCCTCGTTGACATATGATTTTAGAAGCGTTGCGACAACACTTGCACTCATAGCTCAGGGGACTGATCTGGGAAAGGATCCCTTGACCACAGTCACGACAAGTGTATGCATCCGCAGAT
Source organism: Saturnia japonica (assembly GCA_033032175.1). Taxonomy (NCBI): domain Eukaryota; kingdom Metazoa; phylum Arthropoda; class Insecta; order Lepidoptera; family Saturniidae; genus Saturnia; species Saturnia japonica. Next base: position 16,221,014 of record CM065309.1, on the reverse strand, counting down.
GGACATGGATTAAGGCTAAATAAATCAAAATAATTATTAATGTACCCAGAGAGAGCTAACTGTCGGAAAACTTGGAAACCTACGGCAATAACGGTATACGCCCAGTCATCTGTAACTTCTGTATGTCCATGAAACATTGTTCGCATCTCTAAGACAGTTCAATCCAATAGTTTCTTGATGTCCAAAATAGGTTGACACAACAGTCTGTTCGTAAATATTGTGAATGATACAGACGGCACTAAGAACTTAGAATCGCTTCAGTTACTAAGGGGCATTAAGTCACTAAGCGAATTTTATAGTCTGTATCATGGTGAGTGTTCTGAAGAGTTTTTTGAGCTTATTTATCATCTCCTTACGCTACAATACCACTTTGGCTGATTTTCGAAACCACAGGCTACACAGTAACATCCATCTCAGCAAAAACAAAGAAATTTGAAAATTGTATGTTTGCTGTAATATGAAGATGTGGAATCACCTCCCACAATTTCTACAACTCCGAATTTTCCACTACACGACGGTACATTACTCAAGCGATCAGATTTGGTCACGATATTTTCCTTCATAGTCAGTCGACAAAGTTAGTACAGAACTTGATGGTAAGTCCGATACAGTCCACAAACAATGACGAATGTCGATGACATAGATTTCACCGACAGTCGTCGACGTCATGCTGAGCTGCCAAAATGCCCCTTCGCAGTTTGAACCAACCAATATAAAATAGGAAGGAGGAAATACGTTGATTGGGAGTTTTTAAAAATTCATTCGTATTTATCGAGGCTAGAACCGATGTACATCGGACAGATATTCGCGAGTCTTTATCATATGGCCACCACGTTTTTTATTACCACAGAAACAGAAACGGCCTGACCGAATGTTATGAATTATTTTTCACCGGATGCTTATTTATGTTATTAGCCAATTGATGGGGCACTTAAACGAAATTTATTCTTGACCAATTTTGATGACATTTTGTAGACGGGAAGTATTGGTCATTCTATGAATGATGGGCTTTGAGAATATTCAACATATGACTATTATTAATCATCTTGTTCGAAAATGTTACAAAATATTAGCGTTAACCAACATAGGTATAAGATCTTTCTTTCGTTTTATACTAACCAACTATGGATGATACTTATCCGAATTAAAGATTATTTTATTTTTATTTATTAACATTTTTAGGAAGCGTAAAAAAAAAGAATTTCCTATAATTTAAGATTATATTTTCATCAATTTTCAACCGATTCAGATCGAATTTTGTAGGCGGAAAGCACACATCATACCATAACTGACAGGTTATAAGAATCGTTTATAATTAATTCCATAAAAATGGTAGAATAGAATAATAATATTCAATCGATTTTGATAAAAATTGTACCACGGGAAATACAAGCCATTTCTCAATTGATACGGCATATGAATTGTCAACAATAAAAGTAAAACTAAAATTACGGGATATAAAAAACGCGCGCGGAGCTCGGGCACACCACTACTTATAAAACAAATTGTAAAAAAATATTTATCAACCCTGTCTGTATATTAAGTATATTGGAAACAAAATATTGCAAGGCATAAATAAAAGGATAGAATCCATTAGCTATTTTTATAATTTTTGTATGTTAGTTAGAACCGCATCATGTGTAAACAACTAAACCAATTTCAACTGAGTATGGGTAAGGGTATTGTAGTTTTCCATAAGGGCTAATCTGTAATGATATATATACTATTGAATATAAGCGTGTATAAAGTAAAAGACAACCCAATTATAATCTAATAAGACACATAGTTCTTGTGGACCATCATCAATATTTTTACGTGAACGAAGACACTGCGACTAGCTATGTTTAGAAAATACTAGCTGTGCCTGCGGCTGTGCTCACGTGAACTACAAAATGCTGTCGATCCGGCACACGCGCGAATCGTACCACAGTAATCACAGTAATTTTAATGATAATAATGCTTATTTTGATTGGTTCTTAGAAGATAGAAATAATAGTACCCTTACTGACTTTTTTATAGTCTTTTTAATATTTAAAATTATGTGTTACATTAATTTCCATATAGGTACTTATCTATTATGGTTTACTCAATGTTAGCCATTTAAGCGCCCCAACTTTGATTATATTAATTATTGTCATATATTCAAAGCGCCTCAATTGATTCACCATGACCAATTTTTTTATTTTTGCAGAACCATAATTCTTTTTCTAAAATAAAAGTAGCCTAAGTTACTCCTTATAACATCAGCTATCTGCCGGTGAAAGTACCGTCCATATCGCTCCAACCGTTTCGGAGATTCCTCGGAACTAATATACAGACAGACAACAAAAAAAAAAAGATGTTTTGTTATAAGTACCGTATATACTTTTATATGCATTCAGTAAAAAGCTGATATTTTCACATTACAAACAGACACTTCAATAGATGTTACAAAAAGTAAGGTGTGTAAAAAAATTAATTCTTATAAATAAATAATTATAGGAAAAAAAATTGATTGTAATTTTACTTACCATCCATTCAGCGGTACAAGCAAGGGCTTATCATAACCGTCGCACCACGCCATCGCTGCTGTTACCAAGGTAGCTAAAACGCCTCGTCTCGCAACTGCGGGTCGGAGCCACGCTATAATCTGCACCCATAAAACAAGTACGTACTACATATAATCAGTAAGCAGTCTCGAGATTTGCAATTTGGATAGACGCGACTAGGGATAATGGATATTCATCGATGTGATCAAAACATCGATACATTGATGCAAAGTTACCGATCGTAAATAGTGCACATCCTGCGAAAGAGGTAGAGCGTCGTCTCTGTCGCACGGAGCACTAACAGTTCGGTATCTACTAGGAAAGCGACAAAAAAATCACATAATATTAGTACTGAGTAACAGAGACGACGCTCTACGAAGCCGAAAGTAGCCGATTATCTTCCTCTTTATCTCGATGTGCATTATTTACGAGCGGTTACTTTGCATCAATGTTATGTTAAAAAAAAATAGAATATGAATATTTCAACATCTGTGTTTGTGGAGTGGAAATGGAAGTGGAAGTGGAGTTTGAGAATCTTTACATAGGTAAGCAAAATATAAACAGCAATAAAAGTTTTCCTAAAAAAAAACCTTACTAACTTTAGAGGTACCACCCAAAAAAGATCGACATTAAAGTCATGGCAACATCAATGTTTTTCTAATATCGCTCATCCCTAGACGCAACATAAGTGTAATATAATATTACATAGTTAAGCATTAATTGCGAGAATCCTTATTTTATCATACCATTTGCGTAATGTTTTTTCCCTCGAAACATTTAAGAACAAACACAGGTTAAATAAAATTGAAAATTTTATGTGTATTGAGGTTGAATATAGATAATATTTGGACAAATTGACAATGTTTGGATAAATATCAACCCTATCGGTGCATCCAATAAAAATAATAGAATTATTATATATAAAAAAATATTGATAAACCCGATCGAGTTTATTGCTGGCTCTTCTCGATGACTAAACCGGGCCTAAATTGAATAACGTAATAACGTATTTTTGCTTTTGATTTTGAAATTTCTTTCATTCATTAGAGATATTTTATAATTTGCTAAAAAGAATTGTTGCGGAACCTTCTAATTTGATTACCGGTTTAATCATTTGGATGGGTGCTACGTGTACCGCCTAGTTTGGAGTAATTCGTCGGATTCCCATTTGTTATTACTATTGACAATAAAGTTCCAGATGTCACGCATCCAGGAGTAATGTGACTTGTTTTCTTCTTAGAATTGATTTGATTAATTTAATTGTGATCTTATCAACAATTCCAAATATTGTAAGCTTCTATATAAAAAAAAAAATACTGAATTCATTTTTATTTTATAATGTTAAATAAAATCTCACTTTTATTTTCATAGTCACAAAATTCATACATATTCAAAAAATCATATGGATATAGTACTATATTCATTACATAATGAAATATAATTAATAATCAACTTGAAAAGTTCTTTTATAACTACATAAAAATATAAGAAAAAGAAGACGTCAATGTAATATTACGTTTAGCAGAATTAGAGGCACTCAAAAGGTTGTAGAAAAAAAGGAGGAAAAATCTCTTGTCGTAAACGATGCCAAATTAAATTAGGATGATTTTTCGACGATACACTACAAAACGTTTACTATAATATTTTTTTATTGACAAGCATAGGCTAATTAGAGATTAAATACTTAAAGAAATTAAGTTATTATTCGAAATAGTTATGTGACTTTGTTAAATAAAGTTAAATAAAGCTTATTTACTTAATTCTTCTGAGAGTGCTAAAATACTGAAAGTTAGACAAGTACCTACACTCAGGAAAAATACCTTTGTTTTGTTTAAATAATTTGTATGTTAATGTTTATTTTTTACTTATTAATCAAATAAAACTTGAAAGATATAGGTAATGTACTCGTTTTTGATGACAAAATATTTGTATATTTATTTTGTTTTAGAACAAAGTTTTATTGGTAATAAATTTGAATTTTCATGATGAACTAATTTTATGAATTTTGGAAGTTTGTCGTGAACAGAAGCTTACAGAAACTCGTTAAAGGACTTTATGTTCCCTGCTGACATCGGGGTTCATATTGATTGACACTTTATTCTAAAGTAAGATCCTATTAAATTGTAAATTTATTTAAATTATGTCCGTTTATATGTTCTATGTTTTTTTTTTTAATGTGGATTTATATCCAAAATTTCTAGATAGAAGTTTATATTGAGTTATTATATTATTGATATAATTTACTAAATTTATTTTTGAAATACGAATAAAAACGGGAACCAAATGATTTTAAATTACACATATCTACAATTTAGTAAGTTGTTTTAAGTAGCAATGAATTATCCAACAAAAAGAAATATTAATTTTTTTTATAATAATTACTGTTTATAAAAATATTTATAAGTAAGTAATTTGAAATAAAACAGTGATAACTTCACAGATTTGAAATAACAAATTCATTCGAAAAAAGCAAACGTACTAATTAGTTAAATGTTTAATATATGGTTAAATTACCTTATACTTACACTAAACACGTTGATTAATATAAATAATAATTAATTATATTGTAGTACATAATAATATATAACATACAGTACATATAATCAAACACAGACGCGATTTGCTATATAAGTAATTATATATGGGCCGATGTTTTGACAGATAACGTAATATTTAAACGTCAAAATTATTCGTCAAATAAAGTTATTTTACGATTGAAAAATCGGTCCTCTAGACGTGATAATAATAAGCGAGACTCGAATTCTGAAAAACAAAATAATAACATTATTACTTGTTTTAATGAATTCTTGTTAATTCGTAGTTTTAATAAATAACTTATATACGTAACTGAAAGTATCGGATATCCGAAACCATATGCAATGTTTCAAATAATTTCGTATAGGAACAGAGTCGAATGAGACACTGTTGAATACCAAAAACATATTTAAAATTTAACTAATAATTTTATTCACTTACAAATGTTCTAATAAAACCGGTTTTCCTTTTAAACACAATTCTCGAAAAATTTAAATATCTATATCCAAAGTTATCAGACATCTGAAATAATTTCATAACAATAAAAACAACATACATCACGCTTCTCTCCCAACGGGATAGACAGAGAGCACGTCTTTCCATTTGCTACGATACTTGCATACAACTTTCGCTTCTACAACATTCATCAATCTTTTCACGTACGCTCATCGGTTTAGAATACTTTTGACTTGACCTTTCTTCAGAACGTACCCGTTTAAGCTTTCCACTTCCAACCCTCCCATTCACACTGGCCTTATATATTTTTTCAACTATTCGTATAATTTAAAATAATATTTGTATATTTCAAATAATTTCATAAGCGTATCCATAATCGAAACCGATTAAATACTCATTACATAAATAAATTAATCAAAATTAATTAAATTAAATGCTTCGGAATACTTAATTAAATTAATAATCCCTATCCATAACATTAACATCTGTGATTGAGACGTGATTGAGAAATGCCTACCTACACGGGGGATTATGGTATTTCCTTTGTTTTAACACGGTAATATTTTATAGAAGATATTAGCAACAATGATCAAATCAAAGTACTAGAAATAGAAAATATGTATACTAGAGGGACTTACCTGCGCTCCGAGCTGCATAGGATCCCTCGTAAGGATGTCACTTGATTTTCTAACTGCTCCGTATACCAGTTCTACATCTCTATCCAATATATAGCATCTTACATGTTCTAATATGCAGCGAAGGTACGATATGGTGACAGTTTGTACCTGTTTAAAATTATGTTAATTAGGAAGAAACTTGACATTTTTGTATTTCCTTAAAATTAGAATGTAAGGCAATTTAGGTACTAGTTTCAAAAGTCGTTTTTTTTAAGATATCGAATTTTTTTATACAGTTGAGGTGGCAAACAAACGTACGGCCCGCCTGGTGGTAAGCGGTTACCGTAGCCTTTGGACGCTTTTAACACCAGAGGTATCACTACCGCGTTGACGACTTTGAATCCCACTTTCCCAAGAGGCTCTGGAATCCCTACTAACTAAACTAACACAACACAAGGTCATTTGGCTGCGATTTTCTGTAGGATGGAGGTGCTTCACCAGTCGGGTTACCCCAAGTAGAAAGAAATTTCAAAAAAAATGTAACCTATAAATCTTCAATGACCTCATCACGGTCATTTTTATTTTACAATTTTTTTTTTAATTCAGCATTGTTTGTTTATGTTATAATATGAGATACTAGCGCTTTTCTCACGGCTTCGCTCGCGTCTTAGTTGAGCTATGTCCCATTATACCCATAATACCAATTTTCATTACATGTCTATCTTCAAAAATGACGGATTTTCATAGAAACCTTCATCCCCTTTTCCACCGCCTTACAGTGTAAAAGGAACCCGTATGCAAATTTTCAGGTTCCTAGCCACAATGGTTTGGGCAGCTCCTTTATATATATAGTTAAGCAAATACTAATTAAATAAACTAAGCCATTAAGCCCGTACATCAAAAGTTGTAAACACCGGTCAGTGTTAATGAAATCTTCGCATTATGTTACCATTCGACTGACAAGCAAACTTTAGTGTTTTGTTTGCCAAATCACCGACTAATAGCCATTACATGTTACGTGAACCCATGAAGTCAGAAACTCTTCATTGATGATAAAAGTTAGTTAACGGCTATCGATTGGGGACGGTTAATGCGTGCTGATCCTCTATAATTATGTCGTTAAGGGAATGTTTTTAAGTGATCATTATCTTTGCCGTATAACTGTTACTATTTTATTTGCACGGAACCCTACTTCTTCTTCCAAAATAAATGTAGCCTAAGTAACTCATTACAGCGTTAGCTATCTGCCAATGAAATCTGTCGAACCGTTTTGGAGATTAGCCGGAACAAAAAGAAAGACACACAAACAAAAAAAAACTTTTTTTGTTGTATCTATTGTATATACTTTCTTAAATATTTAGTAAATAGCTTTTATTTTTAAATTATAAACAGACACCTAAATTTCATTTATTTGCATAGATTGTATGGATAATTTATAGACCAGACTATAAACGATTATAATCAAAGTACCCGAGGATTATTTAGTACCTATAGATATTCTTATATAAAATGATAACGCCGTTTTGAGTGCATCATGCAAAAACTACTATATATAATATATTTTGATCAATTCTTTTCTGTTTTACTCCATACATACTTTACTCGTAACTAAAAAACTCATCACATTATCATAAAACAATAATTCTGAAGCCCACGCGAGCGGAGCCGCGGGCACAGCTAGTTCTATAAATAATTTGTTTTTCTTCCGATTTGATATGTAATAATAAATAACAGGCTGGATGTTAGGACATTTGTGCCGGACTGGACCGCTACCACCACACAACAAGTGTAACAGGCATAGTGATACGTTTACGGCCGTTTTCAATAAACTATCTATCCGTTGTTTTACTTACTAAAGATAGTCAGAAATAACCATTTTTTTTAACTTTTTTTTTCAATAACCTATCAATGGATAGTTTTTTTATGGATATACTCTTATCCTATAGCTTGAGTAGATAATATGGAAACCGATATGTCTTTAGTTGAAATAGTAGGTACCTATTACAAATAAGTAATAATCGGGGATAGTAAACTCCGATATGATAATGAAAACGGCCGTTAGGCGTGTTACGATCCGAGATCAGCCAGAGCCTATCAAGTAATCAAGCGGAGTGATAGGGGAGATCTCACCGACTGGACCGCTACCATCAGGCACACGTTGATAAACAAGTTAGTGATTCTCTTAAAAAGAGGTGTCACAAAGAAGTTTTTTTGGTGATTTCTCTCTACTTGGGGTAGCCCGACTCGTGGAATATCTTCACAATACAGAATATTTTAGCCAAATAACCTTGTGTTGTTGTTCCTGCTGTGTAATATTTTCAGAGCTCTTTGGAGTAAGGGAGTTCAAGTTCACTGCGCTAGTAATACCCTAGAGTTATTACATTATGCGAGCCATATACTTGTATGCCACATTTCTTCTATAAAAAATAAAATCCCTTTTGTTTGTCGCGTTACGGTATATTAACAATAACAGTCGCGGAGAGGCTTGCAGGTTGGTATGACAACAACGGTCACCGCTTTTTTTACTGTAGTGGGCTTGCCTTTATTACAGTGCAGTTACTTTGCTATGATACAATAAAATTAAAAAACAAGGACTTGAATTCAATCAAACAAAAAATAAACATAAATAAAGTATTTATTTCAAACCCGGTAGTACTTACGGCAGCAAGTAAAAAGTCGAAATTGCAAACTGTAAGGTCTTTCAACTTGGAAAAGTCTCCAGCAAGCAGTAAGTGTAGCCAGGATTCTTCCACGTGGCGCTGAGTGAACGCAGCAGCTGTTCTGCTCGCCGAATGAAATGGGGTAGAGTCCAAAAGTGCGTCGTCATCGTCTACGCAACCTAAGAATGTAATTCTATCTTAATTTATGTAGTTAAATTTAAATAACTGCGTTAGCTCTGCACATTCTTCGTCAAAACTACTGCGTAACAGTGTATTATTTGTAGAATATTTAAGTGTAACTTTTTATCATCAGCCATCAATATACTATACAGAGCATTAATCACATTTACACACAGTTTTGATTTCGAAGTATGTAGATACTGTATGAAAAATGATAGATTTACCCCAACAATTCAAATATTTAAAACGTGTAAAAAGAATTTTTTTTATACCACGAAGGTGGCTAACAAGTGTGCGGTCTGCCTGATAGTAACTGGTCACTGTAGCCTATGGACGCTTGCAATACCGGAAGCATCACATTCGCTTTACCGACCGAAAATATTTTCGCTCCCCTCTTGAAGTACTCTATATTGTATCCACATCCGGAGCATTCGCGGAAGGAAACTCTTCTGAAACCGGACTGTCCGCAACCATTTAGGCTCCAAAGTGTGAGGTTGAACTTTCCGCCAATGGCGATTAGAATAATGGTGGAAAGTGTCCGCTGGTATCATACCGAACAATTCCTCAGAATACAGCCCATTGTGTAATTGCTAGAACATACAAAAGGATGCCAAGTTTCTCGATAGACGTAAAGGTTCGATACCATTTGTGGGTTTGGGATCGTCAACAATTCTCACAGTTCGAGTCCAATGGGTCAAGCTGGTATCCAGGTGTCCCTGTCTAGAGATGAGAGCAGTACTATCCAATACGAATATGTATTATGACATCAACGATTGCATGTTTTAATTCTTTCAATGCCAGTTCACCTTTACCGCACTCACAGAGCCAGCGACCCGCATAGCGGGTTTACTGGTAAAATGTATGATAGCATGACATATGATGTCTATGAAAACTATGGTGGAGGCGAATGTATCAAAAGTGCCATTCACCTAACATAAAAAAATAGGCAATAACACCTGGCCCACTTACGGTCTATTTAAAACGATAGTTTAAAACCGCACAACTTTGTATCGATGTAAAAGCAGACTTAAATAAACATTAGGTGTGTTATAGGTACCATGAAAAATTTACCTCACGTGAATACAGATTAGCACTTTCCATACCCTGAACAGTTAATGACATCCTACATAGATAGATCCTTTAACAAGTTAATCGCCAGGGTTGCCACCTTAAGAACACATACGACGTGTATAATTACCCAGTTCTTGAGTCTCAGAAGTATCAGTATCGTCGGTATCTTGTAGGAAGTGGGCGAAGTGTAGAGCAGCGAGATCAGAATGTGCGTCCCTCAGTGCGCTTTGCACGCGTACGTATCGACGGCGTGCCCGGGCTCCAGCGGCGGCAGCACGCCACCTCCACGTGCAACGTCCAGACACCAAGTGTTCTGATATTAAGTTTTCTACGAAAAAATTGTTTCAAATCAAATTCTTTCGCACTTTCATGATCTTGAGGGTCGTACTAGTAAAACTATGAAGCACGGAATAGCTGCTATATAAACTTCTATGTACATTATGTTCATTTATTGCATACAATTTTAATTACTAAAGCTAAATTCTTTCCACTTGGCTTAATCACTTAAGTACTGGCGAGTTTGTAACCATACCGCTAAAATCTATAACGATAAAAAATATTCATATTTAAATGAATGAAGCTATTTTTAAAGCAACGATGTCTCAGTGTGACATATACGGACATCGCATTGACAAACGTGAGTTTGAATCTCTGCAATGAGCCTGAGCTTTTGGTGAAGGAAAACATCGTGATGAAACCATTGCATGGTGATAGATTTTACCATCTTCAAGTTGAAAATCTGTCGCCAAGCACCTACGGGTGTGTTCCGGCAGTTGCGCTGGAGAGTCATTCCTTTCACTATGTTTAGGATGTTACTTCTAGGACCACATTCTCAATTAATATCCGGTGAGATTTTCAAAAGGCTTAACCTACATCGAATACAAAAGTATTTTGTATTTATTTTTATTTGAAATAAATTTATATATTCCTTTACATTTATAAAAAAAACTAATAAATTACTACCGTCTAAAAAGCACGAAGATAACCTAAATTTCATGTCAACTAGTCACTTACTCATCATATATTTAGCAACACATAAAGTAGAAAAGTTAAAGTTGGCGTCTTTCAACGTAATAACAGCGTCGCTGTTACTCGTGGGCATCAGAAGTTCCAAAAGTTCCAGTTCTGTGAGACCGAATTCGGAACAAGTTATGTAACCTGAAACAAATAGAAAACATTTCGACAAGCAGCTTATAGCCCATGAGACTTTGTAAATCAAAGGGCACAAAACCAATAACAACCTGTAAAAGGGAAAATCAATAAACGATTAACTGAAGCTTTTGTTGAATGAAACTAGCTTGTCTATATTAATAAATCTGCAGTCATGTCTGTACATGTAATATTATACTAAATTTCCAGATAGGCAATCTATATAAAGGATAATGATCAAGAATATGCCTTTAAATTTTTATCTGTCTGTCTGTTTGAATGTCCGGATTTAACTAAAAAACGGCTTGACCGGTTATTATGTAGTTTTGTGCAATGGAAGCTTATGTCATTGGTGAACTGATAGGCTATAAGAATTTTCAATAATATTATTAGAAGTACCTACTTACATGGTAAAAAAACCAAAGAAAAAAAATCTTAACCGAATTTGAACAAATTTTGTACAAGGGAAGTTTAAGTTATCGAATACCATAACTGATGAGCTAAAACAATTTTCAATTTTACTTTTAGAAATTGCAAAGAAAAAGAAGAAATATTCTCATCAATCCTCAACCGATTCTGATCTAATTTTGTAGACGGGAAACATACGTCATTCCATTATTGATAGGCATTCATAGAAGATACAATAATATGTAGGCATCATAAAAAAGCAGTAAAAGTATTTTGATGAATTTTTCTACACGAGAAATATAATAATGTCAAGACTATATGAATTATCAATAATATGAGAAATAATAAAATTAAGGGTTGAAAATAATTACAACGTCACAAATGCGTGCGAAGCTGCGGACTTACTCCTAGTTTTATATAAAAGTAATATACCACCACGTAATATTTCTATTGAGGTAAGCAGATATAGTTTAAATAAAAGATATTGTTTTCATTCAGCTCTTGTGTTTAATGTAATCAATACTAGAATGCGACAAAAAAAAATATCGTGATTCGTAAATAATATATGAAAAATACTTCTTTCTTGAAACTTTAAGATCAAAAGGTAAGGTTGAAAATAAAATTTTAATTCCTATCTGTAGGAATATGGGTTAACCACATACGCACGAAACAACCCACAGTACACGCTAAATCTGCATAGCTCAGTGTTACTACAGTTTTATTATTTATCCTATAAAAAAGGAAAGTCTTTTACTAGGGTTAGCGCGATACAATCTTGGGCACATCGTCACTTAAGATCAGGTGAGTTGTGGCCACAACATTAAATGTATAAAGAAGAACAACATAAAAATCGGCAGTTACACATAATTACCCCATAATATAAATACAAACTAGAAATTTTGCATATAAAAGAAAACTTACATGGATTTTAAAATTAACTATTCTCATAAAAATACTCACTTGCTAATTTACTGAAGGCTTTTAAACCGAAGACCGCTTCTAAGTTATTGAAGACACCGTCAATATAATCTCCGTAGCTATTATTTTCGGGTGTTTCATCGATCGCTTCCAATAAGTAGTAACAGTTCTGAACTTTGAACTTTTCCTTTTGCGCCGGTGTCAATTGCAATTGTTCCAATGATACTGCACTAGTGCATACTAGAAATACGTTTCTTGGCAACGACATTGGCAACCAAGATAATCCCGTTACTATATCACACTCCAAGGGATTCACTCTATGAACATTGTCGATAAATATTAGCAAAATCTCGTTTTCCATATCTTCACATCTTCGTAGGAGGCTTTGGAACCAGTTGTTGATGTACAATGGATCAAAACTTGCGTCTTTTGGTAAATAGCCTTCGGGAATGTTTAGGATTATTGATATTTGTTGACACATCACTCTCAACAGTTCCAGATTGTAGGCCGATCTTGGCGTTGAAGCGGAAAACCTTATAATTCTCAGTACGGGTTTATTGAAAATATTTTCGCATTTATAATAAAGATGAGTCAATAAAGTGCTCTTTCCTGAAGCATCAGGGCCGTATATGAGTACTGGTGGATGCCGAGTTCGATTTTCGTAATTCTCCTTGGCGTTATTTAGAATTTCTATAGCAGGGTCTTCGATTTGTTTAACTGTTACCTTGTACAATCGATTATGTTCTTTACATATCCTAAGATGAGTGACGTGTTCCAAAAATACTTCCTGAAATGTTTTAGAACGCAAAAGAGTTATTAATGATCTACACGATGTCTGAAATCTATCAGAGTTACTCTCTTAATTTGACTGGTAATTTAATTTCTTTCTCAATTTTAGATAAATTGTTCATTTTACTTTGACATTGTATGTTATATTATATTTAATTTTAATTTATGAAACCTGTAATAAAAGCTGTCATAAACACTTGGTTGTATGTACATTACTAAACGTTTTTAATACCTGTACAGTCTTTTTTCTCCCTTTTCCTTGATCAGGTTCAGTGCTGAGACTATCGTCCACTAGTGAACTGACCACTGCTTGTACTTTTTCTCTAAATGGAGATAATTTTTCTTCATTATCAGATGCCCCATCTGTTCTTGATGAATCAGCGGACGATGGCCTTTAGATAATAGATAGAATACTCTCATATATACAAAAAAACTTACTAGAACGGCTTAAATGCACTAATGAATAGGATGTGCAACAAACATCACGGAGGTCGCGTGTTCGATTCCCGTTTGAATCAATTAAACTTGTAGATTGTCTGGTCTAGTTAGGGTTTCATAACAGCTCTATTGCGTGTAAGATAAAATATAAATAACCCACTTGTAGTGAACCCGCATGATAGATATTATAATAATTGCTTGCGTAGAAGAAATCTTTTTCCCAGTATAAATAGGATGTGTACAGGTCTGAAGAAATAGAATAGATCTTTTTTAAATAGGTAATATCCTCGGTACATTGCTGACATAAGATATAATTAATACGTTGTGTGGAACGTTTCAACAAAGCTCCACTGAAACCAAAATCGATGGATGCCTATAGATTAAAATTTTAAGATTTTAAAGTTAAGGGAGCACATGAAATCTCCTGTTATGTTACACAAATTACTTAGGCGGGTATGAAATTTTTAAATAGTAAATGGCATTAAAAAATAGAATTCATAAGAGTTTTTAAGGTAGCAAAATTTAATATTTTGTATAAAAATAAAGAAGTCAAATTCTTTCATATGTAACGTTAAACTACAGAGATATACAAATCTGACTATTTAATCGTAGAAAAGGAAAATCCCCTCGATAATAAGAGGACTGATATTTCTTACAGGACAAATAAGTGAATATTGGAAGCTTTGTGTCCCAATATATCAAAAAAGCAAGTTTATTTAGGAAAGCGTGTTTGTCTAGGCTTTTTTCAGGATTCTCAAATAAGAGGTTACTTTAGGGTACTTCTGTAGTAAAGTGATTGTGTAACTTGATTCGGTATTATACGAGCTGCCGTTCTTTATCTGGAAGTCCGTTAACCATCAAATTGTCAATTTTCACTTTTTGATGCAAAGTTTATAACGTATGTGTGTGTCGAAGTGTCAATGTATCCTTTTTATGGGTTATTCTCTCAGATTATTCTACAGTACACCGAACATTTGGCAACTAAATTCTATAACGTGTATTTATCATACTTGACATTGGCAAAATTGCCCACATAGGCAGAAAGTCAAAATATAAAAAAAATGTGTAAAGTTATAGAACTTAAAATTCTATATATTCCTATCTAAACCATAGTTCTATTAGTAATAGTTCCAGAGTTATAAACACTTTGTAGGCCGTTATAGTGACATAATATTTGCTGCAAATATAGCTCAAAGCTTAGCTATATCAATTAAAAAAACGTTGAAGTAGTTTTTTGAACAATTAAGACCTTATTTGATGAACAGAAATAAATGTCAATAATGTGTCTTTTTATTACAGCCATTAATCTAATTATTACTATGGTTTTTTGAAGCAACAATTTTCAGGTTTTTTTTTGCTTTTTCTCCGAAAATACTTTTTGGGCTTAACGGCTTTCTAGTTAAAGGACGGCGGCAAGTATATATACAGTGTGTATTAAAAACCCCGTCGGATCCGTGAAGGTGTTATTAGGTATCGAGATTGTATTCTGATCATGTTATCTATCTCAGATTATAAGTTAAAAAAATTACTCCTAAACGCTGTGCCGGGCCGGGGCTAGCGACGGTGTTATCACGTTTTAAAAATTTGCTAAATTTTAGGGAAACTAAAACTAAATATGTTAATTTTAAATCGCAATAACAAATTTATTTTCATAATATTTTTTTTTTTGGTAATTTAATTGGGATACCCATGTACCCTTTTCGGATTCGACGGGGTTTTTAATACATATTGTATACTGAGCTCGTTTTATGCAATTTTTACATTATGATATCTTACACAATATTATAAAACAGTAAATAATGTTATCATACCTACTGTGGCCAAAGGAGATACCCCAAAAAATATAAATACAAAAACAATAATTGTCGCCCAAAATTCTGAATTCGGCTGAAGAAACGACCCTAAATGTTAACATTAAAATTAAGTTTTCATAGTTTCTTAGCCAACCATTCGAAAGTTCGGACCACAACACACGTAGAATAGAATTTACAGATACTGAAATACTAAACCAATAATTAATTACAACAGCCGCAACAGATGAAAAATAAATTCTGCTCGTGACTCTCTCAGCTGCTTATCTTATTTGTATTTACTGTAGAAAGAGAATTAAAAGGTCCTTTTATAAATAGGTATGCTTAATAACATTTAAAGCCGTCACGTGAGGATAAAAATGGAACGTAAAAATTTACATCAAAGAAGACTTACCTGATAGAACAGTAATATTATGTATGTATGGTTTTAATATTATATAATTTACTTACTCTAACCGAATAACATGTGTTTCAGGTAAGGTCTCTTCAAGCTTCTTCATCAAAGCTTGTAACCTTGTTTTTGCTAATCTCGATATCTTCGAATCCTCAGCTTCAGGTTCGGAAAGATCGCGAAATACAGCCACGAATCCTTTAGGATGTTTACCATTTGCGAGAAGTTCTAAACAGAAAAGAATCGCTAGACAAATATAATATCTGTAACTTTCTTGAAATATTTATTTTGGTGATTATTATATTTTATTAAATAATAAGCCCCTTACCATCAGGCGGGCCGTATGTATGTTTGCCATCTTTGTAATATAAAAAAATCGATTCTATAGGTTAACTGTTTAACGGTTTAAAGGTAAATAAATAGGAACTGTTTCAAGCATACTTTTGAGTACCTACCATGTATAAAGGCTATTAAAAAAATCTAAACCACATTTTTTACCTAAGGCTCTCGAGTTGAGTAGCTTCAGAGCTTTAGAAATTCTAATTTTATCGTATCTATACCATTATGAACTATCACTTAACATCAGCTGCTGTACATGGTAGGTACTCAAAAGTATGCTTGAAACAGTCCCTAATGAAATAAAAATAGATGAACATAGCTTTACAAGTTTTAACAAAAATTGTAATAATACCTATAGAATCGAAAATTGTATTTTTTTTTATATACTACAAAGATGGCAAACATACATACGGCCCGCCTGGTGGTAAAGAGCTACTGTAGCTTATGGGTGATTGTAATATCATAGGTATCACTAGTGCGTTGACGACCTTGATCCTCCCTACCCCAAGGAGCTCTGGGTTGTCAAGGTGGTCTCCGATCTTCTGTAGGGTGGGGTGGGGGGGGGGGTGGTGGGGGGGGGGGTATTCCGTAAGTCGGGCTGCCCCAAGTAGAGAAGTATCTCCAAAGAAATTTCTCTGTGAGTTTACCTTAATTAGGTATATATGTATAAATAGGTAAGTAGGTATATTAAAAACAATTATTCATAAATGTAAAACAATATGGATATACCACTATCCATAAAGAGTTACGACATGCATTTATGACACCAGATTATATTAATTTATATCATTAAGTAATTTAATTTTAATTTTTTTTTTTTTTAATTAATTTTATAGACTTGATATTTCAAAAGCTTCTTTTCATTATTGTTTTGAAAGGAACAGCAATATTGCAGCGTAGCTGCGTCCAATGGAAAAACTCGTTTATCGTAAAAACTTAAAAAGTTCTCGGCAGCGGGATCCAATTACACGGAAACAACAAAGCCGGCGCTGAAATATCATCGTGTTCTGTTTGTTTGCAGTACATATCACGGAGAAAATAATTTGTACCTCTCGCTAAGGTTGGTAGTAAATATTGTGCCACATAAACTTACCCGGAAACCGTTATTCGTAAAATTTAAGTCTTGAATGTTTTTCAAGTAGAAATATAAAGTCTCATATATTAATTCACAATATTTATTTCTGTTAATTAATTTCTCTGAATATCGCTCAACAACACTGGAGTACGTCTGTCTATCTTTATGGGCTAAAAAACTCATTGTGGATATAGATAATCCAACTAATATACTATGATTTTTCGATTTTCTTTTTATCGTTTATAAGTTTAGCTTTAGGTATGCCCACAATCTCACCTGATCTGACTATGTGGCCCAAGATGCAACGCACTAATACACTAAGCCTAGTGCAAGACTTCTAAGTGCATGTATGATTTGTGATTGGTATTGGTCAAAATTAAAGGTATTTCATCATTGATATCAAAAGTTTCTATTTATTTTATTTTACTGTTACTGTAGCATATTTTAGTATTAAAATTAGTTTGTTTAAAAAATACTTTACAAAAGAATTAATTAACTAATAAGTAACGTTATTTTAAAAATGTAAAGGTTTTGAAAATCAGGTTTTATAATTTAACCTAATAAATCGTAAATTTGACGTATGCAATCCTCATAAAAGTTTAAATCTTATTTCGTTACATTCATGACGTAACAAAAAACTTTATCATATTTAACATTTTCTTTTAATCCGGAAACTTTGACATATAAATTTACGAAAAGTTACGAAACTGAGAAAAAATATTTTGGCACGAAAGCTACGTTACAGACTATAAATGTTTGTATGTCACATTTTATTATGAAAGAAGACTTTTATGTCAGACTTTTCACTACCCTGGAGCACGTACATAGTTTCAACGAACTCAATCACAACATTGAAGATAAATGTACTGTAATAGCAATTTAATGAAACAGTTGTGAGATGGCGTTCGGGAAGACAGTGGCAAGTGTTCCAACTGTCATAAGCAAACCAATTAGAAGCGAGTTATTCTTTATCAAATAACTTTTGAAGTACTTTTTTTCTTTCTATTTATGGACTGTGTCGATAAAACTTATGACGCCGAAACAAAGTACAGTTGTGTTATCGTAGTTGTTAATTATGGGGGTTACTTTTAACGCTGATTATACGATTTTATTAAACGAAAATTAGTAGAACTTTTGTTTAATAAAATCGTACCTACTATAGTCAGCTCGTCTATAATTTTAATGAGCTCAGATTAAAAGCATGAGTGGAAGTAAGTGAATGTAGCCGCGGATTCACTCTAACCGATGACCCCGCCGCGCCGCTTTGTGGCTATGTTCATTCAGAACAATAGTATAAATTAATTACCTATTTTGGTCTAATTTTCGTTATGATTATATAAACCATATGTTGGCTGGGTATATTTTATTTGCTTAAATTACATAATACATATTTCTTGTCTCAATCATAAGTCCACTTGGTGTGCTTAATTATAATCATAAAGTCTTCTCAAACTTTTTTCTTAAAGGTACATTGTTTGGAAATTTGATATATATTTTAATTTTAAAGTATAAACATCATAATAATATTACATATTTTAGCGTAATCATAAATAACAAAACGAATATGTATGTTAATAAAGTTATATTGAAGATTAAACTAATTTATATATATCATTATACGTGAAGCAAAAACTTTGTACCCCTTTTTATGAAAATTGCGTAGACTGAAGTCTGTGAGATTTGGCATAGTTAAAGTTTATATGGAAAAGGAGTGCAGAAAGCTAAAATTTATCTATAATGTTTGTTACTAATATATTCAAATAAATAAATTAATACTGCGAAACTACTAACATGCCAGTGCCATTGAACTTAGACCCTCCAAAATATTGACATTGTCACTCAATGAAAAGTGATAGCAAGTGATATAGTATTCATTGTTTAGGTTCATACTGTAAATGTCAAACAGAAAACAGTCTATGATCAAAAAGTCACTGGTCGAATTTCGATCATTGGGCGACCGCTAGTTTGAATAATTAATTTATTTGATAATTAACTCACCTAAAGCAATTTCACTCTGTATTTCAACGGGGCTTCGTAGTAAGTTTTGTATGTCGATACCCCGACCGAGTGCCTGAAGAGCTACAGAATTAAATGCCTTCTGTACTTCTGACAAACGGCTTCGCTGCTCTTCACGTTCCGATAAATCACTAAACCTAACAACAAAAAACTGATTACTACTGAATCAAGCTAAATAATTAAAAACGAAACAAAATACCCGACTGCAACAAAACACTTGAATTTAAAAAAAAAAATTTGCTTTTTATTTAATTCCCAGACGTCGTAGGTACTTAAAATATATGTAGCGTATGTCACTCTCACAATTAAGACAAAACTAACGATACCTAGTATGCTAAAATCCATTAAAGCGCTTAAGGCTACAGAGCGTGCCAAAGAAATAGACATACTCACATACGCTCGAAAAACATAAACCTCTTTTTTCGTAGTCGGGTAAAAATATAACCCTCCTTTCCCACAGTTAGGTAAAAACATAACCCTTCTTTTCTGGAGTTGGGTAAAAACATAACCCTGCTTTTTCGCAGTTGAGTAATAAAAACGAGACGTTGTTCACATTACAATTTAGAGTGACTATCAAACAGAAGTACAGTTTTGTATTTAGTTTATATATTGCACGGCAATAAGTCTGCACTGTGCCTGAAGGTAAGTTACAATTCTAGAACAATACCAGTCGGCTCTGTCATACCAGTATCTGGAGCTCAGAAGCTCTCTCGGCTGATCCCGAAACGCGACAAACCAAAAGAAACTCACTGCGATGTATTTATCCACATATGCATGGCGGTCGCAGCCCAGTCCGGTGCAGACCCCTACAACCCCGCTTCTTAGAAAAAATACTCAATATGGGTGTGACATTGCATGATATGAATACTTAAAGAGAAGAACAAAGGCTTGATAGTTATTAGGAAAAAACATTTAATTATATTTGGCTTATCTAGTTGCAATAAGACATAATATTAGGTTATCGTGAGGTATAAGTTTGTTTTATATTTATTCTTCTTACCCCTTATCCAACTTAAGTAGGGTCAGCATAACAATTTTTCCCTTTTCACTGTTCTCTGTCAACTGTTATCTCAGTATTCACACCTTTTATATGTATGTCATTCCTCACACAATCCGTTCATACCTTCTTCAGTCTTCCTTTAATCATATATCCGGCCACCTTCGTACTTAGTTCATCCTTCAAATTAAATGACTTCCAACCTAAGTTTTAAGATTCTTTTATATCTTTATCAATAATCTGACCGAACTCGGGTTATTATAACCATATTAGAACATTAAAGTTATAATGTAAAGTTAAATATAAGTAACGGATTTAAGGTTTTAAATTAAAGTTTAACAAAATAAATAACTGAAATGCGATTAATTTCTTCAGTACTTTTTACCTTCCAGTTATTTAAAAATAAGTCCACCTGAAATATTACAAAGACAGCAGTTCAATTAGGAAAAGGGTGCAGGAAATTATATATTCTCTGTTTTCAAATTGCTAAGCGACAGAAATTCAACCAATTACATATTTTGTTTCATCTCTTTTCTAATCATTACCCTTTTCATCATTCCATTTATTACAGGAATTTGAAAATCATAACTTTACTTTCCGAATACATCCTTGATAATTTAATGTATGTTCGTAAAAACTCTGGCAAGCTAGATTTTCTCAAAAACCGTCATAATTTTTATACTAGAAATAGATATATGTAGTCATTTTGTGTTTTAAATCTAATAGTGTTACTATAGCAATATCATGAAGTAGGTATATTATTTATTGCCAAAATTTAAATGTGATTTATTATAGGGTGGATCATTACGTGAATGATAATGGTGTCTGAAAGTGACTCCTTCTCTGTGCATCCACTAAAATAATAAATTAATATGATACCTAACTGTAAACGTTAATTGTACAGATAAAAAAGTAAAAGCTCGATCGAGTTTCTTGCCGATTAATCTCAATGACTGGATGGAATATTTTTCGAAACAGTGGTACAGTTTAACATTCATAAGTGTCAACTTAGGGCCTTAATTGAATATAAATTAGTTGAAATTAGGTACACGTCACCTGTATATAACAGCTTATTTAATTTTACTGTTTATTTTACGTTGTGTACCTTTTTGATGTGTTCAAATATAATATTCTATAAAATATGTTCACTTTATTCGATTTCGTTGTTTTAAAATATATCATGAAAATTAAAGAACTGTTTTTCCTTTATTAGCACGGCAAAGTTACGACACTATGCCTTGGTTCAGCACAGTGAAATAAAATAACAGTAGCGACCACCGAGAGATCGGTAATTCATTGACAATAGTCGCTATCAAGCCGGCCTGCAAGCTGGCAGTTGAATAAATACTGGCTGACCTATATATTTATAGTAAACTTTTTAAATATAATATAGTTAATACGGTTTAGTAATACAACACGAAATAATATATACATGCATATGAAAGTATCGATAACTAAAAACTGGGTAATCTCCGAAACGGTTGTACTGATTTTGACCGGACTTTCACTGGCAGATAGCTGATGTTATCAGGAGAAACGTTATTTTAGAAAAAGAATTAGGGGTCCTCGCAAATAAAAACATCTGGTCATGGTGAATCAATTCGGGCACTTAAATGACTCACGCTGAGTAAACCGTAAGAGATATTTCATATTAATGTAGTACGTAATTGTAGATATTAAAAATACCTACAAAAAAGTTACAGATAATATATGTGTATCTTCTAAGAATCACCCAGAATAATCATTTTTGTCTGTAATATAACCGGGATCGGATTTAGCACGATTCGCGCGTGTTCAATGGCATTCTTTAGTCCGCGCGAGCGCAGCTACGGGCACAGCTAGTATGAATATAAATTTCACAGCTGTACCCTATGAAAGAACTTACCTACGTTTTTTTGTAATGAATCTAGTCAACGAATGCAGTTTTTTACTGTAAATCATTCCCACCTATAACTATACTAAAAGGTAATTGTAGTTCTGTCTAAGGTCACTACTACTACTCGAAAGGATTTAGATGCTTTCAGAGCTGAGGAAGACAGCTGGGCGACTTTCGAGTACTGTTTTGTGGCAGAAATACGTGTGAAAGTTGTGTTTTCGAAGCTTTACACAAGTTGATAGGCTCTACAATCTTATGGAACACACTCAATTCAGAATGCTCTTATGGGATAAATAAATATGGAGTATTATCTAAAAGTATGTTACAGACTAATTCTAATAAATACATTAAAAGATTTTATATAAAAAAAATAAAAAAGAAGCAAATTTCCCATATACATTTAAACCGACAATGTATAACCCGCTCACGATTCCGTAAAATAGGTAGACCATCTCTCATTCCGTTGTAAGTATTATTTTTAGGCCCAACTTCCCGAGTCCCAAGTTCCGACAATAAAAGATAACCTACAAAACCCCTCGAAGGTGTAGCAATATTTATGTGAACGGAACCCTCTGCTAAAGATAAATTATTTATTTTATGGTCCACCGAGTAATCGGGCCTCGTTTAAAATGTATATTTGTGAATTGTTACAACATAAAACATTGTATTTGCATGTATAAAATTATCCTGTAATATAAACCAATAAAATACAACTTATAGGGAACTTTACTGTTAAAATTAGTTACAATCCTGATAAGAACTAAGTTTATTTTTAGTACAACAGGCATGTTTAAAAGGGCCTATTCTTAACTATAGACAGTTGTACCTTATTACAATTTGATGTTTGATTCTTTTGTCGAAGATTAATTTAAATGATTCCATTTAACACACAAGTTAACATTATAAACATTGGTAATATGGAACTCCGTAATCATAACCGAAACTATTGGATACGGTAGCCTCCATCTCGGCACGAACTAGAAAGTTCTCTATTGACTTATCTTTGTGTTCTCTCCGTCTTACGACATGGAGTCCTATAAGTGTAACGTAAAGAGATATTTATGCAAGCCGGCAAAACAGCAGAGACTGCCGATGGATTTAGATCTCTCGGTGGTGACCGTTGTGTTTGTATTATACTGTGCTTACCATCAGGGGCAGTACTGTCAATATGCAGATAATATTATATATTTAAAAAAAAATTGAAATAAATAAAAATATCCAAAACCATAACTGTAAATGTGAAATAAATGCTTTGGTAATTTTCAGGTTTTTTGATGAAGATATGGAGCTAAATTCAGATAAATTCATGATCACTTGCATCAATCATGGGAAAATTCGGTATCGATGGTGGGATGAACTTATAATTTTTTTTTATATTTAACTTTTAAAGTACCTATTGATTGTACTTGTACAGACTTGTTCATATGTCTTCAAAATTCTGTAAAGAAAAGTGTGTAGTGCGGGTCTACCCAATACAGTAAAAATTGGTAAGGGGTCTATGAGACAAAAAAGTTATATACAGCTAGATATACACCGGTTACTCCAAAAACGCGATACGTCTAAATGTGCCATTAGGGCGAGTGTTAGACCTAGTTTATGTTGGTCACAATCAAGCCGGACACTATAGTCTAAGTCTAGTAATTGGAAAATATGCTTACCATTTATCATCGCCTTCCAAATGGTAATTCCCGTCATCGTTCAACCGGTAACAAGCGTGGACGAGGTCCGACTGTGCCGTTTTTGATATGACTAGTTCTTCGAAGATATTCGCTGGTATTGTGAACGGCAGTACGGGTTGGTAGCATGATGCATCGCCACCGATGATACACTGATGATAATCACAGCATTTAGGATTGTAAATGCGTTTGAGGATCACTACGGCTTGTATTATATATTTTATAAAAATTACAGATTATTGATGACTAAGTATGAACAATTAAGTAATATTTTGACTCTGCCGTCGCTTCTATTAAAGTTTGTTTATTTTAACAAATGAGGCTTCCGTAAGCGCTGCTATGTAGGCTAACTATATGTGATTATAACTAGTTACAAGACTTGTTTATTTATAAAATAACTTACTATATTAATTAAGATTTATTTCATATTAAGATTTTGAAAGCATAAGATATTTTTAAAAAGAATACTTGTTTTTAAACTTCTTCATAGTTTTTTCACTATAAGCTAAAGTTACTTCATATCAGTTAATTATAACTAAATTACTGGTAAAATATAGGGGTTCATCTCGAAACGAAGCAAGCTACAATGACAAGTTTTTTTTACCAATTATGCGTTAGTCGCCTACATAATGGCACCCCAATATACACCCCATCGGCATTCTTCTTCTTATTTTAATTGCAACACGTATATATCGTCGGCTTACTGGAAGAACTGCAAAAATACACTAAGTACAGTTTATTCTACCTATGTACTAATTTTGATGTGTTCGATACTATGCAATAAGTCATTAATTCCTAACTTTTCAAATTTGGTCGTTACGACTTAAACGTAAATTCAATAATTACAATTTTGGAACTTGTAGTTCCTTAAAAGTTATTAACTCATTATTTTACGTTAATAATATTTTTTGCAGTTAAGAGTTCTTGCAGTGAGCCGACGATATCGAGTATATCTTTATTGAGTATAATATATTTTAATTACGTTAATATCACATGAATACAATATTTTTATAATTTTCAGAGTTCAAACAACGTTTTAATATGATGGGAGCTCTTTTGTTAAAACAGAGTAGGGAGTTTTTGTTGCAACTTAAAATTTATGATTCTAGTTGTTCAAAATCAAAATAATTTTTATTCAATTTAGGCCCTAAGAAGGCACTTATGAACGTCAAAACACTACTGCCGGTTCGGAAAATATCCTAGACATCGAGAAGAACCGGTAAGAAACTCGATTGGGGGTTTTTTTCAACTACACAAGTGTTAATATAACGGGTACAATAATAATTATTTAGTGGATGTTTAGTTTATTTTTAATTAACTTCACTTGAACACAACAAAAAAACTATGTCACGTTTAAATAGCTATCTTACCTTACTGTTGTTGGCATTTCGCGTATAACTTAACCATATAGTATAAGTTTATGTATTATAATAAAAATTACAACATGGTAGATTAAGACCAAGCCAAAAACAAAAATACTATTTCTTTTAAACTTACAAGAAAGTATCCAGCCTTGGATGTATGATTGCAGTAACGAATCTCGTCAAGATGATACCGCAATAAAGCTGGGTTTGTTTCGTCACCACCGTCCGTACCATAATGCATATCCACGAACTCAATCTGCACAAAAAGAGGTAATTCTTAGATAATTATGACAATTCAAGATTTTATCACATCGACTGTATAGTAATTCAATGCCAAGAGAAGAGTAATTATAATAATCAATATCACAATAATCATTATTTATATTATTCACTTACTCCATTCCTGCCTCTTCAGCATAGTGGTCGTAAGAGCGACCTCTGTGCTCGAGGTCCTAGCTTCGATTCCCGGGTCGAACAAAGTGTTATTGGGTTTTCATATGAAATTCTCAGTAGCAGCTCAGAGTTTGGCTTTGTGCCCGATTAATGGCAATGGGCTCGCCCCCTATTAGATGGGACCTACATATACTCGGCAAACTGTGAGTGTTCATTTGTACAGCTCTGCCTAACCTCTGCGTGATAGTATTTATGTATACCGTGTTTTCATAGTAGTATATATTTAAAATTAATTTTCTAATATTGATTTTTATATTTTTACCTATTTACATAATAATTATGTAGTACATACCGATATCGATATCCAATATGAGCAACATCGTAACTCTTTTCTTATAATTTTCAGAAGAACCGTAAAAACCCAACTTCATGATTTTTTACCATATGATTGAAATGTACATTCAATTATGCCTATTTTTAAAGCTTTTTTGACCCAGTATTTGTGAATTATAACAAATTAATAAACGATAATAGTATACATACGTAATTTCATTTTTTTCTTATTTCCTGATATTTTTAGTGACGTAATAAAATGGATCTATTAGTTGTAGAGATAATTTAACTAAAAAAAAAATTTTTTTTCTGTATTTGATTGGCGTAAGTAAGGTATATGTAGTAGTTTTTTTTAAATTAT
This sequence comes from Saturnia japonica, assembly GCA_033032175.1. Classification (NCBI taxonomy): domain Eukaryota; kingdom Metazoa; phylum Arthropoda; class Insecta; order Lepidoptera; family Saturniidae; genus Saturnia; species Saturnia japonica. The sequence goes on along the minus strand of CM065309.1, from coordinate 16,194,633 downwards.
AATTCAAGTTTCGATGTTATTTATATTGGATGTCAACATGACTATGTTATCTACCTCGTGATATAATTTTCAGAGTATTTTATATAGTATTGTTATTTAAAAAAGGTAAATGAAGTGAATTATGGTTTTCATCATTAGACCACTGCTATCAGTCCATACTGAGTGACTAAAGGATATTTTCTAGGTACTATTTAGCTGTATAATACTAAATACTAACTGAATATGACACGACTATGTTATAAAAGAGAAGTTTTGAAATTCTAGTGAACGTATAGATAAGAAGTATTAATATATGTTAAGAATATATTTATGTTAAATAACTAAATAAATGAATTTAAACGAGGTAGTTGGTAATCGTTCTTAATACATTGTATACTTCGTCCGCATCAATTATTTCCAATTTGCTGTTCAGAAATTTAACTCGTATTAATTATGCGAGCTGAAACAATGGCGTAGTACCGAACAAATTTTAGTCCGGACGAACGCGATTTAAAGTTTGCACAGTGCATTTAGTACCGCAAAACATATATAGTCAACCAAACTCAAATCTGTGTATTCAATTTTAATTTGATGAGATCTAGAAAAGTTAATCAATAATACCTATTAATACATATGGAGAGGTTAAATTCTTGAAGCATTTGTTATGCCAAAAAAAGACCAAGTTCCTTGCTGGTTCTTGACTAGAATGTATTCCGAACCGGTAGTAGTGTATAAAACCTTCATAGTAACAATCTAAATCGAATTTAAAAAAAAAAATAAAAAAAAATGACACTTATTTTTTAGTCATAGTTAAGCTAAATTCAGTGTATGTATCAACTTTAAGCAATTTTTAAAACATAAAATAACAAAGTATTTTTTGATTTTGAATATTAACCGCCATTTATTTTTATATTATACTAACCTCTGGAATATAAAAAAAAACACCTACGATACTCCTGAACATGTTCTATCTTCCGGACTGAAAACTCTATTCTTTTACATTACCTTAACGTACAATATAAAAAATTTATAAGTATTAACTTAATTATTTTGTAACTAAAAATTACGTAGCTAAAATAATTGTTAAGATATACAATTTCAATTAGTGCCAACAGTATTCACAATATTTACGTGGAACCATAATATCATCATCGCCGAAAGTTTGATGAGTGACTATGAATATTTTATGAAACTCTCGCTTTTCTCACACTTTTGTTTATGTTTTATCTAGTTTTATTTTATCGGGACCTCAAGCATGTATATACAAATACTTTATGAAGAAATGATCAATGATATTAATTCTTAATCGGAAAGAGTAAAGCAATCGTTTGGAATTGGCTCAATTGAGAAAATTTACAAAAAGCATTTGACAATGTATTGTACTGTCACGAACAAGCCTAAAATACTGGCCGCAATTTGCGTAATGTTCAATAACGTATATCGTTATACCAAAATTTGTCCTTAGTACATTCTATAAGTACACTTCCACACAACTGCAAAATAACGGTCGGTAAACATGACAGTCACGCGATCCGATTTGTCAAACATTTACAGAGCGGTCGGGGTGCTGAGCAGTGTTGCTAACCCCAATAGCTATATAATTAACCAAGGTGTGTGATAATATTGGCCGAAATCCTGCACAGGTAATGTATGGGACAGGTTTAAGAAAAATAACACCGAATTAGTGTGATTGGTTTTAATGATATTTCTACAGAATATATATATATTGCATTTTTTATTATAATTGTTGTTCTTATTTACATTTACATTTTTACATTTTACATTATTTACACTTAGACTATGTGTCCAAATAACATGATATAAAGGGCAAAATTTAACTTCATAAAATTGTATTTATGATGAAATCACTTTTGTTCCTAAGCATTAATATACCATGCCTAAAAATATTGCTCATAAATCAATTTTTAATCGCAACAAAAAATCGTTAAATACTTTTTTATAGCTTATGTATAAGAGAGATAGGCATATTATGAAATCACAGACTTTTTTTAGTTATAGTAAGGAGTAATATTTTTTTGTAAAACATTGTGTTGAATTAACATTAACCATTACGACAGCGCACGAGGATAAAGCCGTTCGGGAGGGCTTCCACTTCCGAATTACTTAACAAAAATCAATATTTATTAAGGCTAGCTGAGAGTTGTAGCCAAATGTTACATAGCCTATACTATTATAGCTCGGGAATCTGGCTATCATATACTAAAATATTTTTTAGAATCCGACTGGTAGTTTCAGAGATTAGCGTGTTTAAACAAACAAAAAAAGTTTTTCCGCTTTATTATATTATTATAGTATAGACTTGCGGTGCCCTGTGCACAGGCATAATTAATTACGCAGTAATTATTTTCATCTTTTAATTGTATTTAACGTCATATTATTGATAATACATAAAGCCTATCAGTCGAAGAATAACATATCCCGGGTATCCCGGGTGAAGTATCCTGTCCAAAAAATTTATTAAAATCAGTTGAGAATTAATTTTTTTTACAATTTCTTATACTTTATTATCAATTCTTATTGCCTATCAGGGGAATAAAAATTAAATTCATGTAGGTACAGACAAAACCAATATTTATTCATATAGATTGGCGTTATGTTAGAAATATTATAACAAGAGTTGACTGAAGTGAACTTATTCTTACGATCCGATGTAGCAAGACAACTTTGCCAACAGCCAAAGCTGCGAAGCGCTGTCGATCCGTTTAGTAAGTGATATAGGTATGTACACTAAAACGGAAGTTCGCAGAGGGAACTTTGAGACCGGGAATGTAGCACCTATGTCGTTTGAAACACTCCCGTTTAGTTTTAGCGAACTTAGTACCTATCTAATTGAATTTATTTTACCACGTCCCGTAGAGAAGTAAATAGTTTTGGTGTCAAAGTTAAATTTTATTTCGATAATCTGTTTATGCCAATAGTTAGTTCTTATTTGACTGAACATTTTGTTATTTATGGCTTTAAAAGTTGTAGTAAGTAGCATTGTGAAAGACGTAGATATCTAAGATACTGAATAAACCTAATTCCCGATATCAGTGTTAAACCATATTTATTGTCTTACTATTTTTAGTAGTAGATTTAAAAAATGTGCGTTTCAACTCCGACACACGAATGAAGCTTAGGTACTATTTAAAAACTTTTATCTTAGTATAAATATAAAATAGTTATAATAATAACGAGTCATCACTATCAATAATAATTATTAATAATTTAACTAGTTTATAATAACGACAAAATAATAACTATTATTTTTATAGGTATTAAGTATAATATTTTTTTTTGTAATGTCTATGTATTTTATTTTTAAATTAATTGTTTAATAATTTGCACGCCACAAATGGCAGAATATGATGTAACTATTTTTATAAATGTATGACCTGTATTGACCATATTAAGACAAATAAAGATATTGTATTGTAACGATGGGGAGCAATACCAGCTAATTTACGTCCCGCGGATTATATATGAAAATTGATTCTTATGGAATAAACTCCAAAAACATAATAAGGAAGGATTAAATCAATGGAATGATCGATATAGTAAAATCTGGCAACGTAAGAAAGAACATAGGAAAAAATTGCGGTAAATTTAAAAACTTTTATCTCAGTTTTAAATTATACGAAATCGTCATTCGAGTATCGATTTCATATTGTGCAACGATTTTTTCGGTATACCTATGCGAATAAATCGATTAATATATATTTCATTAAGGTGAAATAAAATATCAGGAGAAATTCGAACGTTTAAAAAATACCATCATATAATCATGCTGTAGGAAAATAAATATGCAACTACTGATTGGTCGGTGAATAAACCGATACATTTGTTTTATTGATCATATTTACAATAAAATTCAGCTCCCCTAGCTTCATTCCTTAAAACAAGATGTTTTCAATCACTTACCTCAATGTATCGATCGTCATAAGTGGATTGTAGTTCAGGTCCCACCATCTCCAGGATTTGACGTCTTTCTTCACGGAATTCTGTGGATAAACGTCTTATTATCAATTTATACAAAAGGTTAACTAACCGACTGACTGAGATATCAACGCCCAATCCATATTACTGGGGCCTAGGACCGTGATAATGTACACGCGGGTTCCTTTTACGTTATAGGTGAGGATTTTTAGAAATGTAATACCAAAGATGGTGAAAAAGGGAATAAAAGTTTGTATAGAAATCCGCAATTTTTGAAGATAGCTTTATGAAAATTAATGTTTAGCAATTTATCTAAAATGAGACATAAAACATGTAATGGGACATAACCATGACGCGAGCGACGTCACGAGAAAAGCGTTAGTAATACTATATTTTAGCGTTTGAAATAATATTCTGTACAGTATTTTGTTTTTATTAGAAACCTAATAGGGTTTTTTTTTCTAATATTCATTGGGAATCCGCAATAAATCTTAAACGTAGTATCTCTGGATAAAATATTATAAAATAAAGAATAGTACAATACGCACTGGCATACGCACTGCAATTACCACTTCACAGCAGATGGTTTGAATCCATATTTCTATCAGTCTATAAAACTCTGTCGCACATAATCATATATAATGTATAATATATTTATACCTGTAGAGAAAACTCCGGACTATCTTCATATTCTTCGTATTCTGTGCACGAAAAAGCGTGAAATTTGGCATACCTAGTTAAAGTTTATATGGAGAAAGCTAAACATGTGTTACAAATACATTAAATTAAACAATAATGCGAATCTCTCGGTAGAGAATAGTATATTCTTTACTGCGAATACTACACCGACCAATGCCATCGAACTTAGATACTCCCCTAAAACCGTAACATTGTTATAGAGTAAAAAGTGACAACAAGTTATTTAAAATATTCATTGTTTACGTTCTTAATGCAAATGTCAAACTTTATGATCAAAAAGTCGCACGCAGTAGACTGAATTAGTATCGAGTGGTCAATTTTGTGCGATTTCATTGTTTATATTCTTTAACTAAAGAACCTCAATAACGTTCAAACGTAAATTTAATGAATTACGATCGGAATTCGACCGCCGCGTGACCGCTAGTATATAATATGAATATGTCAATAGTACGGAAAAATATTTTCACAAAATCGTTTTAAACACTTGTATAAAGTGATTTATATTTATTTTACCATTGTATATAGAAGCAACGTATATCTTCACAGCACGAGGTCCGGGCCATTTGTCGCTCAGTTGGGTGTGGCCCTGAAGGGCTTGCAGCACTTGTGGCTCTGGAGCGCTCATGGCGCCCCTCACTTGGTTCACCTCACCCTGCACTCGTCGCAATCAAGGGCGGCATTCTGCAAAATAAAATATTTGCAACGATACGGTAACAGCCCATACTTAGTGGTAATGCATTTGATTTCGGGTTTAATGGCAATTTCAGGTTGGTATAACATACGTTATACTATAAATTTTCCTTTTGGTAATTCAAAGCATTCCTAATAACTATTCAATATATGATATCACCGTGTAATGTCTCACGTGAACGTGTAAATGATCAATTTGTTCGTCAAACTCAAATGAATTAATTAATGGATCCTAGAAACCCGTCCCGTAAAGGTTCAAGCAAATGTAGGTAAGTGTTTTGTTTCAAAGTGTGTTCAAGCGTGGAACCTTTTCAGAAGTAATTATCAGATTATTTTACACAAATGTTTAAACGAATAAGATAATTACATTTGACAGTATTTAGATGCTTTATTAGAAAAGTTTTTTTTTTAAATGTACTCGGGTTAATTAAACAAAAACACTTTTATTGTGTAAGTACTTGCTGGCCCCGTAAACGTTGTTCTACGTATTTCAATAGTCAATAACTCGGCCACAGTGCCATATATCTAGTTTTTTTTTCGGATAAATTTTCTATTAACTACCATAAAGAGAACAAAATAATGACGTATATCCATCCTTTGAATATTGAGTTATGGTCTAGAGTTGATACAAAGATCCAATAGAAAAAAGAACGTACAGTTTTTCCCGAATATGATTTTTTTCCGAGAAATATTTCCAATTTTGCTTTCCAAAAAATCTAATTGGAACTATGACGAACATTTTAAAACAATATTTAATCAAATCGGTCCAGCAGTTTTCAAGTGATGCTCTTATCAACGAACAGATTTTTCCTGCGTTATTATATTATTATTAGCATATTAGTATACTAGTACTATTATAATAGTATAATTAGTATATTGAATTTGAAAGAATTGTATTGTATGTTTGGAAGATTGTATTGGAAGTTTGAATTATACTTACAATGTACATATTTAAGGCTTTTATTTCACATAAAAAATTTCCCCTTTAACATCAATATAAAAACGATCAATAAGCAATAAACGATGGAACTAAACGATGTAACATAAGCCAAAGTCTATTATTTTGTATCGCATTACGACAAATTGTACCTATTTAAGGAGGGTTCCTATATCTGCGATTGTTTTTGACGTTGCCTATTTGTTATATTATTATTATTTATACGACTTACAATTTAGTTATTATTATATGAAAATGATTATAAAATACATTTTGTGACGAAATTATTTACCTACGAGATTAAGATGACAATCTTAATGCTATCTATTAAAACTTTAGATCTGAACTGCACCGATATGAAAGAAACAGAATGATACTGATTTACATGATTTGTAATTGTAATATTTATATTATATTATATCATACATTTGAACAATATCAACGATTTAAAAAATCAATGTCCCGGTTTACATGATCCATCCATCCATCCATTAAGTCGAGAGTCATCCACTATTTCTCTAAGCCATCGGGTTTTCGCAACCTTCACCAAGTTATCAGTCACCTTGTGGTGGGTTTGACCACGTTACGTCTTTCAGTATGCGATCCTCACTTGAGAAATCTTCGGCCCTATCAACTATCCGTTGTACAAGATACTGCAACTTAAATCTAACAATTCTAATTGCTAATTCTAGTTGGCATTTCATATATAAGCTTCCGGTAATTGTTGGGTTTTGATAAGCGTATAAGATTTGATACATAGATTTGGCCATTAGATATCAATATGTAATTTCCGATATTTCGTATTAATTTAAAACTAAGACCATTTTGGTGAAGATTGGCTATCTACCAAAATCATACTTAAAGTCATAAACATTGGATGACTGATGCGAAGAAGAAGCCATCAAGCAAATTTCAGTAAATATTAAAAAAAACTATTAACTAATTTTAAGAGAGGTAGTGAACAGAGATTTGAAAATTTCTACTAGCTACTACCTCGACTCGTTAAATACATACTACAGAAGATCCTTGCCAAATAAACATATCTTGTGTTCCTGTGGTGAGTAGTGTTAAGAGATCCTTAACATAAGGGGGGTTCTGGGTCGACAACGCGCTAGTGATACCTCTGGTGTGTTACAATCGCCCATAAGCTACGGAAACCGCTTACCACCAGGCGGGCCGTACTTTCATTAGCCACCTTATTTATATAAAAAAATATGAAACATTAAATAGACACCAAATAAACTTGTATTTTCGTACAAAAGAGCGTCTATTAAGTACAACCGTGGATTATAATCAAAAGCTAGGCACTCAGTCGCTGGTTATCCATTAAAAGGCTTTTTATAGCTCCTTCAATGAGGTACTGACAAGATTTATAGCTCATAAGTACTTCGTATTCTAAGTACTTATTTGGTGTTTGTAAGATAAGTTATAGTACCTAATAATCTTACAAAATTACAGGTTTATTTTCTTTATATCATATTTTGTTTACTTTGTATTGTAGTTAATCTTTTAACAGGAAGAGTGGACTTAGGTCAAGAGACAATAGTGAACTGAAAATGTTGATGAGTAATCAGAAAATTTACAAACAATTAATCACATTAACAATAAAATGTTTACTAATAACTGTAGTTTCATTACATAAATAATTAATGTAACAGCAATGGATTTCCCGGTTAATGTAATTATGGTAGTTGTTGATTCTATCACAAAATAATATGTGAATAATTACTTGTAATTACAGCTAGTTTTAGCGAGTACAGAGGGGCTTGGTTTCAAAATGTATTTTAGCCAAGGGATCTGTATACAAAGGCTTCGGAGCATGAAGCGCATTATCAGTTTAATTATATCAATATGAGCAGTTTACGATAAAACTGAGTGGTTATTACTAAAATTTATTACGTAATTTGTTGGCACATTAACAAAGTACATTGTGGCAGTTTACATGATATTGGAAATATATTTTTTAATTCCGAATGCCTATATGTTAAGAATATTTCGTTTGTTATCATTATTATTTAGAAGTCAAAAATTTTTAAAAAGCTAAAGCTTTCTATTTTAATTATTTTTAAGGCTTGGAACCTGGCGATGGATTGTTGATCTCTCGGTGATTGGGTTTTTATTGTACTATGTAGCATCAGGAATACTTCAGCCACCTTACCGTTCTAGTGTAAAAAAAAACATGTGGTAGTTCACACGTAGAAGTGAAAACTACAGAAAAAGTGAAAATATTTTCTTTAAAATCTCTTTTTAAAAGTCCTAAATCATCAGGAATCGAACTGCCGACCACTCGTACTGTTCATACAACAGTGCTTACAAGTCTAGTCGTCACTCCACTAGGCTAATTCGATTCTAAATATTAAAAAAAAATGTAAATCCTTTATATGTATGCATTTGTCTCTTTTTGGTGTCGCTTTTTCGTTTCATCGAGTTTCAAATCACAACGGTAGTAAAGAAGTTTTCACTTCATAAAATCTATAGGTGTTCCTGCAGCTAGTTACCACTTTCAGCGACATTGTCACTTAATAGAGAGTGAAATTGTGGTTAGAAACTAAACATAATTATTATAAAGTATAAAATAAAATTAAGAATTATTTATCTCATTATGAAAGTTGCGCAAAATAAGTAAATCCATAAGTATTGAATGAATTCATAGCGTTGCTTTGCCAATTGAATAAATATCATTTCGCATAATACTTGAATTATTCATATCAGAATAAATTGTAAGTGATATATTCAACGTCTTTTTAGAAAAAGGTTGGTGGAGCAAACAACCGAAATAATACAATTTACTGTAATTTACTTTTACTATTTCAAGAAATCTTTTATATTCTTGGTTTTAATAAATGTATACATAGTTTTATAAATTATTACAATATTATTTTACTTTATCTAATTTCATTACTTTATCTACTTGAAGCAATAAGGGCTGAGTGGTACCATGTACAGACATCGCGTCGATCGATGTGAATTCGAATCCCTGCAATGAGCCCAACTTTCGGTGGAGGAAAACATCGTGATGATGGCATAGCATGGTAGTTAGGTTTTTCTCATTGTGTTATTAATGGTTTTTTTTTTCAAATACACGCCAGGCTAGCTACGACCTTCCAGTCGAAAATCTGTTTCCAAGCACCAATAGGTGTGTTCCAGCAGCTGCACTTAGTGCCAGTCAACTTGAGCCACATTGTCACTTACGATCAGGTAAGATTATGGCCATAATGCTAAATCTGTAGCGATAAAACAGTAACCACCCGCGATTGCGTTTGCGTTAATTGCAATATTGAATTGAGTAATAATTAATAACTCTGCTCCCATGGATGTATATGATATACATATAATATATTATATCATTTTGTACGTACATTTGTGTAGAATAGAACTCAAGGTTGATGTAGCTTTCTATTAGTAGAAGAATAGGGTCAATAGTTCCAAAGATTACATTCTACAAAAAGAAATTAACGCTATAATAGTAGTATATGAAAAAATATATGTTATAGTACCTAAGATGCTTGATTTAAACAGATAAGCCGCCTCATCAGTGGATGTATCACATCAATTATATTATACATTCCAACTTAGACAATTCAAATCAAAATTGCTAGCATTGAAACAGATAACAATTTGCTCTTAAATAAATAAAAGCTACACACACACCAGCTGGAGTAAGCGTGAGATTATTTTATCATATTATAAACGCCTTTGTTTATCTTTGACAAAAATTGATGACGTAACTTTTAAACCTACAGGTGCTTGGGAGCTTGCCCGCATATCGATCGCAGAACTCCGTCCGCGGCCGCTTGTTCACACGCCGTTTACAAGGGAATATCAGTAGAGCGCGAGCGGTGTAATTTCATACTGTATACGTACATCTGAGGCAGGGCGTAATCCAGTTAAGACCGTGTATTCGGGTATTGTGTAATTGGAATTTATATATTATTTAATACATTTATTATCATGAACGTCACCTCGTGATGCCCCACAGGAATATCAAGAACAAATAAACGGGGAATCTGTAAAATAACGTCATATTTTACAATTTTTTTATAGTAGCAAGCAGTGATGACGGTTGCCGCTGTCACGCTAGAAACTGACTTATCTCGAAACGTGAGAAACCGAAAGAGATTCACTGTGACTAGTGTATCACCCATCTGCATAGTAGTCGCGACCGAATCGGGTACAGAGTCCTACTATCGCGTTTGATTGCTGGATATGCACCGGCTGATCTTGGAATGAGATACACCTAAGCATTTCACTATGGTATTTGGTGTATGGTGGTTACAATTTTCCTATCCACCCAGCATTATCAAAGGATTTGTTCTCATACAGATATGAGTATTTACGAGTTATAATAATTATCATCTATATCTTATCTGAATCAATAAATAGTAATAGGCAATAGTAGAATCACTTTTTTGGCTCTTAGGCTTGTTGTTTGAGAAAATTGATCACCCGCTACGCGGGTGCTACGCGCTAGAGCTACGGTAATTTTGTTTGTCCTAGTTGGAATTGATGTAGGTACTTAGTTTTAGTCAGTACAGATCTATTTAAAATTAGACAACTGACAGAGAGTCGGTTTGTTTAAGTAGTCGATAAATATTTTGATGATATATTTGTAAGACTTTAGTCTTTGTCTTTGAAGCTTGTGGGCCTCAAATGACATTTAAATGTACTATGTTTTAATTGTTCATACCGCATATCGGGATTACCTTAGACGATAGAGGATAAATTAGTATTTTTTATAACGTGTAAGACGATATTTACTGTTACCTTATCGTTGTTCTCACTTCTCCTACTTGCCTACAGCTTACCAGATTGCTTGAAGTTCATGGTTACCATAGAATTATGAACTCGGCGTACAGTGAGCGGACTTTATTATTCTATGATGGTTACTGCTCGGCTTCTTAAAATCGTAAAACTAATGAGTTTGCGTCACTTCGTGCCACCGACGCGACGCCGACGTGTAACAGTATATCTGTAGCTATATCTATGGCGTGTTAAATTGATTGTTAAATTATACATCACCTTTTTCTTGGAATTACCAAAGTTAACTCGGTTCCAAACGAGCAATGTACGATGAAAATAAAGTACTCATAAATTCGTTCTTGGGCGATCGCGATCGTAATAGAGAGTCAAAGTTTTAGTGAAACAGAACATTGTTTCTGTATAATAGAGCGTGACAGCATATTGCATTCGTGGACTACTCACTGATCTATGTTAGTTATTGTTCGGAGTACCAATAGATGTGAAAAACAAGATTAATTATAGTGTTCATTACTTCAATTTATAAATTATGACATTTTAATTGTTCACTATATAAGAAATAAAAAAAACAGTTACAATAATACAATAAAATATGTTTATTTGTCTGAATACGGTCAAAACAGGTCATAAATTTATAAAAATAGTTGCATCATATGATGTCATTTGTGGCGTGCAAATTAATATAAAATTAATTAAAAATTAAAATACATACTCATTACAAAAAATTATAGCCTAATATAATACCTATAAAAATAACTAAATGTCCAGCCTAGTTATTCCAAAGTTCAAAGTTTCTTTTTTTCTGTCAGTAGACCCTAAGACTGGCTTTTTTGTTTAAACAATCTATTGAGCGCTATAATATTAGTAGATATAGTTTTCCACTATATCAGTCTAAAAATATCACATTTGTTCAACAAACTGGAACGGCATGATAAAAATGTACAGTATATTTCACAAAGCGGTCCCTGCGACCGACGGTGCATGATATCACAAACGCGTGTCAGGAACACAGTAGAAGGGCGGGCCGCGTCGGGCCAAAGGTGTGAGTGTGTACTCCGAGTTGAAATCAGGTCACAATTCCGTCCGTTTTCAAACAGTTATTAAAGTAAATATACCTTTTTTACCATATTGTTTCTTTTGCGTTTGTTTAAATACATAATATTATATGGGCTTCATAAGAAAGTTTAAGTTTACTCAATGGGGGATGGAGAACAAAACCTTATTATGCAGGAGTCCAACCCAGTAGTTAAATGAAATGTAACTTGACGTCGTCTTTACTGTAAAAGTCGAATCACAACTCGACTTCTTAAACAATAACTTCTAATAAAAATATATTGGTATTTAAAATGAGTTCGCCACATGTAACCCAACTTGGTTATATTTTGTGAGGTTTCCTTAAATATGAAGTATACAAAACTGGCTAGGATACCGTCGAAATTCTAATAAAAACCATAGATATCATTTTAAAGCAAACTCGCCCCTTGAAAATACAAATTGCAGTAACAAGATCGTTGCTTAAAAGAGTTGATTATTGTAATAATGGCAGTCATTTTAAACATCTAATAGAGACAATAATTAAATTCAGCATTTTCTTTTAAATTTAAAGACAGAGTTTCCAAGGAATATTTTTTCCATAAAACCTACACTATCAACTATCGGAATAAAACAACGTAAGTTTTTTTAAATGATTTGTTTAGATTTTTTATTCAAAATCTATGAATGCAAGGGGGCTCGGGCTGTAAGGGGTATCGAATTACATCTATAGAACCGAGACGCCCAAGCCAACCTCACCTGAACGTGATGCACTTTTCTGAGTATCTAGAGGGAAGATCAAACCAACGCGTTCGACTTGCCGTCGCGGTGGCGATCTAAGTTTCGTGCAAGCGTCATTCACACCAAATACCCGATCTACGCATTCAGTTTGTCTGAGTCTGGTGAATAATGTACTACGGGCTCGTGGTGCAATGGTAGTAATACAAATACAATTTTTTTACTTGATCACTATCGTTCACGCCACCGCGACCGCAAGTTGAACGCGTTGGTTTCTACGAACCTTAACAAAGGAGGAAATGGCGATAGCGGAGTAGTAGGGTTGTTTTGCCCGACTGAGTCACGACCACCATGCGTTTCGTGAAAAATACGTCGTAGTGACTCGCTTTTACGTGTCAGCCTGTGCATATCCAGATATATGCATGCAGACTGGCATGACAGCGGCGACCGTCGATCGATTACGATCTGTCGGTGGTCGCCGTTGTGTTAGATTTGTACCGTGCTTACCATCAGGAACAGTACCGTAAATTTTCCATGCTAGGTCCGTTCCTCGGTGTGAAATCCTATAGTATGGCAGCCGCCCGCGCGATACTGGTGACCTGCACTTGCAATCACGTAGCTACCCACACACATCATTACACACAATATATTCATACATACGTGCACACCTTCCTCCTGGGAGGAAGGAAGGAACCGTACGTATGTGTATTCAGTAATCGGAATGTTTCTACACTAACTAGCGCTAACTAACTAGCGTAAAAAAAGAAAAAAAAAGGTCCCTCACAGAACCTATGTACCTGTGTGGTGTGCACGTGTGTATGTTCATACGTGTGTAGTGTTGTATGTAGGTAGCTAAGTGATGCACGTACAGTGTCACTTGTATCGCGCGGGCGGTTGCCTGACCCAAGGGTTTCACACCGAGGAACGGACCTAGGCTTGGGTTACCGCTAGAGAGGGTGGACGTGACGGGTGTGCTGGAGCGAAATTGACCGCCCGCCCTCTGCGGAGAGAACGGTGGTTACGCGGGCGTGGGCGCTGGCACGCTCTGTTTGGAGAGACGGATGTGTAATATTTATTCGAATTTTCGATGTGATCATCGGGATCAATAAAAATATTGCGCGGCCGGCGTTTCCACCGGATGTCCGTGGGTGCCGGAACATAAGTGGCGGCTGTTTTTATTAACGGATTCGCGTGGTTCGACGCGGTGTCGAAATACGAACGGGAGAGCTGTTTAACGTAGGCATGTATCGAAGGAAGCTCCATATCTCTATGGAGATCTACGCTTCGAACATACCACGGGGCCCCGGTGAGACGATAGAGGAACCTATTCTGTATCGATTGTAACCGTTTGAAACTCGACTCGGACATATGTGCGAACACGGCGCAACTGTATGTCAAAATTGGTCGAATACACGTCTTGTAGAGCGTGAGCTTATGTCGCGTGGACATTTTACTCACCGAACACAACAGAGGATGCAACCGGCCCAGGACCCACGCGGCCCTGTTCCTAACCTTACGGATGTGGGGTCTAAAAGAGAGCCTACTATCTAGGGTTACCCCTAGATATTTGGTCTCTCTTACATACGGAATCGGATTATCGTAGAGCTTAACAGGTTTAAGCTTCCACGGTATCTGTGACGAATCCGCATCGAAGAGCATCGCGGCACTCTTCGAGGGATTAACGGCTATACGCCACTCGTTAAACCACTTCCCGAGAGTGGTCACGGAGCGTTGGACTTTGTGTCTGAGGTGGGATCTATTCCTATCTGAGGCATATAAGACTGTATCGTCAGCGTATAGCCCTACCTCGACCTCCGGGAGTCGAGGTAGGTCACTGACGTACAGGTTAAATAGGCTAGGAGCCAGGATCGAACCTTGGGGAACGCCTGAGCGTATTGGACGGGGCGTGGACAATTCACCTTCCACTCTATAGCGAAAGGTGCGATCTGTTAGATAGGCGGTCCCTGCGACCGACGGTGCATGATATCACAAACGCGTGTCAGGAACACAGTAGAAGGGCGGGCCGCGTCGGGCCAAAGGTGTGAGTGTGTACTCCGAGTTGAAATCAGGTCACAATTCCGTCCGTTTTCAAACAGTTATTAAAGTAAATATACCTTTTTTACCATATTGTTTCTTTTGCGTTTGTTTAAATACATAATATTATATGGGCTTCATAAGAAAGTTTAAGTTTACTCAATGGGGGATGGAGAACAAAACCTTATTATGCAGGAGTCCAACCCAGTAGTTAAATGAAATGTAACTTGACGTCGTCTTTACTGTAAAAGTCGAATCACAACTCGACTTCTTAAACAATAACTTCTAATAAAAATATATTGGTATTTAAAATGAGTTCGCCACATGTAACCCAACTTGGTTATATTTTGTGAGGTTTCCTTAAATATGAAGTATACAAAACTGGCTAGGGTACCGTCGAAATTCTAATAAAAACCATAGATATCATTTTAAAGCAAACTCGCCCCTTGAAAATACAAATTGCAGTAACAAGATCGTTGCTTAAAAGAGTTGATTATTGTAATAATGGCAGTCATTTTAAACATCTAATAGAGACAATAATTAAATTCAGCATTTTCTTTTAACTTTAAAGACAGAGTTTCCAAGGAATATTTTTTCCATAAAACCTACACTATCAACTATCGGAATAAAACAACGTAAGTTTTTTTAAATGATTTGTTTAGATTTTTTATTCAAAATCTATGAATTCAAGGGGGCTCGGGCTGTAAGGGGTATCGAATTACATCTATAGAACCGAGACGCCCAAGCCAACCTCACCTGAACGTGATGCACTTTTCTGAGTATCTAGAGGGAAGATCAAACCAACGCGTTCGACTTGCCGTCGCGGTGGCGATCGAAGTTTCGTGCAAGCGTCATTCACACCAAATACCCGATCTACGCATTCAGTTTGTCTGAGTATGGTGAATAATGTACGACGGGCTCGTGGTGCAATGGTAGTAATACAAATACAATTTTTTTTACTTGATCACTATCGTTCACGCCACCGCGACCGCAAGTTGAACGCGTTGGTTTCTACGAACCTTAACAAAGGAGGAAATGGCGATAGCGGAGTAGTAGGGTTGTTTTGCTCGACTGAGTCACGACCACCATGCGTTTCGTGAAAAATACGTCGTAGTGACTCGCTTTTACGTGTCAGACTGTGCATATCCAGATATATGCATGCAGACTGGCATGACAGCGGCGACCGTCGATCGATTACGATCTGTCAGTGGTCGCCGTTGTGTTAGATTTGTACCGTGCTTACCATCAGGAACAGTACCGTAAATTTTCCATGCTAGGTCCGTTCCTCGGTGTGAAATCCTATAGTATGGCAGCCGCCCGCGCGATACTGGTGCACTGCACTTGCAATCACTTAGCTACCCACACACATCATTACACACAATATATTCATACATACGTGCACACCACATAGGTACATAGGTTCTGTAAGGAACCTTTTTTTTTTCTTTTTTACGCTAGTTAGTGTAGACCATATTTCAGATCACTAAATACATATAAACATGTTCCTTCCTCCCACCCAGGAAGCAGGGACGTGTGTATATGTTTAGTATAGCTCGAATTTTACGGATAGGGAATTAGTCAGATCGTGACTTCTTTGCAATCGCGGCAACAGCCCAAACCAAGGTCCGGTCACTCTGGAACCCTTGCGCGCATGTTGCCCACGCTTTCGCGGCTAAGTGCTTTAAGCGCTCGCCCTTAAGCCCGGTGAAGCTGTAAAAGCCACCAGCGGCTCTGTTTTTGGATAAGGCCCCTCAGGATAACAGTAAGGTCAGATTGAAAAAAAAATTGTCGTACTACTATTAAAAAGATTTTACCTTTAAAATCGATGGTTTTTTAGAATATATTTCTCTATCTCTTATAGTTGCAATGTTCCCCTCACTGATCCATTTAAATTTTACACCTGTATAAGGGATGGTCGATGGGCCAGAGAGTACTCGAGTGGCGACCGCGTATCGGAAGACAGCGCGAGCAGACCGCCACAAGGTTGACCGAAGACTTAGTGAAGGTTGCGGGAAGCTACTAAATACGAGCAGTGCAAGATTGTTCCTTGTGATGATCTTGTGGGGAGGCCTATGTATTAACAGTTTTTTTGAAAGTTTACTCTTTAAGAATCGATTTTCATTTATGTACCTAAAGTTCGCGTTAGATAAATTAGATGGGAAGCAAAATCGAGTTTTAATTTACAATACTTAGTTTAATTATAGTTAATTCCCATCTGCATCGTAGACGTTATATTGGATTACAACCTACACAGGCGACAATGAAAAAAAATCCCGCTATGCGATGACGTCAGCATCGTGTCGGTTGTGTGTACAAAATTTAATTAAAACCTACACAGTCCCTGAAAACTGAGCCAGTACAGCGATATCAACGGCTTGGCTTGGCTTGCCACTTTTGGATTATTTTATATAACGCTGGATGTGTGTCTTGATATTAAATTTCTACTGAACAAGTGATTACTGTTAAAAATGATAAAATAATAGAGGTCTGCTTTGTGTGCGCATCACGCAAAACCTATTTGATAGATTTGGATATTTTTTATTTACTTCCTAGATACTTGGGCTTTATCTAAAAAATAAATTATCACGATACTTTCATTCAGTAAACAGAAGTGGAGAAGTGGGGATTATAATAGTAGTATAATATATATAACAATAATAGATACTACATTATTCCTTTATGGCAAATAGCTGATGTTATAAAAAGTAATTTAGGCTAATCTTATTTTAGAGAAAAAAATTAGGATTCCGAACAAATAAAAAAAAAAACTAGTCAAAGTGAATCGATTCGGGCGCTTAAATGGCTTACGTTGGATAAACCATAAAATATATTTCAAATTAATATTATACATAATTGTAGATATTAAAAAGACCTACAGAAAAGTCAGCGAAAGAATCTAAGAAGTCCATTTCTAAGGATCACCCACAATAAGCATTTTTATCTATAAAATAACCGGGAGCGGAGGTAGAACGATTGACGTGTGTCGACAGCTAGTGTAAATATAAAATTATATAAAGATTACCCACTTATATCCTGTACACACAAAGAGCTTAGAAGGCATTGAAAGATATATATTTTATACTAATAATAAATAATATTAACATATCCAAGGGCTAAAGCAACAAGTTGTATGTATTGTTGAGCTCTTTATATTTCGTGACGGATTAGTCACACCACCACGGCGCGCGGCGTGGCGAGGCGCGACGGTAGAGATCGCGCGATAATAAATATTGAAAGCATTCGATACTTTTCTTTTTCATCGTATAACTTATAATATTAAAGTCTTTAAGTTATACAATGATTGCTGAGTGGTAGCGTGTACGGACTCCGCGTCGACCGACGGACTGGGCTTTCGCTGACGAAAAACATCGTGATGAAACCATACCATGGTGGTAGGACACTTTTTAATATCTGCCTGGCTAGCTACCACCTACAAGTTGAAAATCTATCGCCAAGCACCTATAGTTGTGTTCCGGCAGCAGTACCGGAGAGAACCACATCGTCACATAACATCAGGTGAGATTGTGCCAAACCCTACAAAGATTTAAAAAAATGTCTCATGGTTTTATTTGAACTTTAATGGTATAGTTATTTTTTATTTTTACTATAATCTTCAATAGAAAATGTTTATACATAAAGAAAAGTTTTCTGTAATAAATAAATAGTTTGAATAATGTATTATTCTCTTCGCAATTTTTACAATTTTCGCAACTTTGTTTGCATGGACTACAAATTTGGGTATTTACCGGGATGAAAAGTATCCTATTTCTTAATTCGAGTTATAAGCAATCTGTGTGCCAAATTTCATGCAAATCTGTTTGGCCGTTTTTACTTGATTGAGTAAGAAACAAACTCACTTTCGCATTATAATAATAACTACTATTATTTAAATATTTATTAGTCAGGATGTGAAAGTTTTGATGTTTGTTACTCGCTCACGCAAATACAGCTAAACGGATTTAGATGAAATTTGGCAAACACATATTTGGTGACCTGGATATTAATGTATTAACATAGGATACTTTTAATCCCTGTATACACCCAAGTTTGAGGTCCAGGCAGACGAGGTTACTGGCAGAAGCTAGTATAATATGCAATATTAGGTTTCGTGCAAACTTATCATATTATATTTTTTAATTTCTAAGTAATCGGCAAAGTATGAGCAGGTCATTACCGTACTTGTATTACACTGAACAAAACCAAAACAAAGCTGTTTCACAATATACATTTTAACTCAAACGTAGGTAGCAGAGTTAATTTGTAATAATTAGCCGCATTACACTGTAATGCACAAGAACGTCTAAAATGGCTTAAAGGGAAAGGTCTAACGAAGGGATGGGAAACCGGGACGTGCGTGAATTACCCAAAATTTACATTTACTGTAAGACACGAGACCACAAGCAACTTTGCTCATCTTTGTTCAAGTTATGAATTGTAGATTAACTTAACAATGAAAGTTTATTCTTGGAAAAAGTTAATACTGTACCCCATGTTACTATTTATAGATATACCTTAGACGATAGTTTGAATGTAAAGTAATATGTTAATTTAATACCGTTAGTAAAAATATTGATGTAGTTTATATACTTTTTATTAAATTTTAGTGTTTCTTTCTCTTTTTTGTCATCTTTTTTTTTGTATCATCACAACTTGTTAGTAATGGGAACAACAAGTATGAATAAATCTACTATGGAGGCAAACCGACTGCCAAGATACAGGGAATCCTAGCTTAGCAGTTAGGAGCTCATATAAGAGTTGTTTAAAAAAAATCCTGTTGCTAAATGTAAAAAGAAGATGTATGTACTTTGCATTAACAAATTATTATAATTATCGTTACTAGCGGTGCATTTATTATGCAATAATTAATTACCTCTCTTAAGTTTTTCACTTATATTATTGAAAATTTATATTCAACCGTTAAGTTCATTATTATTATTATTAGATAATGGTTCATTGTCAACTGAGAAATGACATATACGTCCCCATGTACAAAGTTTCATCAAAATCCGTTAAGAATGAATAAAAAATCTTTTTTTTTTAATATTTTCTTCACAATTTCTAATAGTAATAATAAAAGTTCTTATAGCCTAACAATTGTAAAATTAAATATGCTTCCCATGTATAAAATTTCATCAAAATTGGTTAAAAATGAATAAATATTTTTTTTTTTGTTGCAAAGGATTATTAATTATTGATGATAATACACAGAAGAGCAATGCATAAATTTTATAGTATATTAGTGATCAGTGATCAGAAAAAAAAGTTACTTGTACAGTGTATACAGTACAGATTTAACTTAACTTTAATTTAAGCGATTAAAATTTAAAAATAATCATTATTAGCAGCATTAAATTTTAGGTGATATACTGAAAAAACTAATATTACTCTTTGTAATGTTAAATTAGTAGTTGTCTAAATATAATTCAGATTATTACTTACTAGCTGGTACACGCGACTTCGTTTGCGTATTATTGGATATACTCAGACTGATCTCGGAACACGACAAACCAAAAGAAAATTATAGATGGGTTTATCAAGTCAAGAACTAGTCGTATTTGAAGTTTAATATGGTAATTAGCTGTTTGTTGAAAAATATAATTGTGGACTTTTTGCCACGCTATAAACAAATTAATTATATAATATATTAAACTACAGAAAAACGTGTGTGATATACCATATTAAGTCTCAAACATAGCTGGAATTTCAGACGACGGACCTTTGAGCATACCGTAGGAATAATCAATCATTTTTCCAGTTTTATTTTGAATTCTTGTTTCACATTCCTATCAAATCTTGTATAATATAAAAATACTAGCTGTGCCGCCAGACGTTTTTCTGCCCTTTGCGGAAGACTATGACCCGATCACGGCGTCACCTATCGGATCCTAATATATCTATAAACCGTCGCCGCGATAAAAGAAATATGTTATTTAAATATGAGCTCAATTAGTTAAGTTATTATTGTATTAAAAAGAGTAAGGTTTGGCAATTATAAATGAAAAATTATATCGGACCAATGTCCGCTACGGCCACGCTTACAGATGTTGATTCTTTCAATAAAACTTGCTGTCACTTTTTTTGTTCAATTGCTGGTTTATCACGGATTTTGAGTTTAAAGGCTGCAAACGATTCGATTGGCTCCGTATAAACTCCGGCTTTAACATAGCCCCTCAAAAAATAATCCAGTGGTGTTAAATCACATGATCGGGCAGGCCAGTTAACAACTGAATTTCGTGAAATTATTCGATCGGGAAATTTTTATGTTTCGGTGTCTGTGTGACTTGTAGTAACGTCCCGTTGAAACAACGTCTCAGTAATATCCATATCATCAATAATAGGATAAAATTGAGTTGTTAACATCTCTCTATAGCATAATCCATTGACAGTAACCACAATGGCAGCTGAATTTTGGAAAAAAAAATAGCCTAGTTACGCCTCCAGACTAAATAGTGCAGAATACAGTGACACATTGAGCCTGCATAGGCTTCTCAACAACTACTCTTAGGTTTTCAGAAGCCCTAATACTGCAATTTAGCTGGTGGACATATCCAGACAAATGAAAATAGGCTTCGCCCATTCATTTGCCATGTGGTAATTTTGGATAACCCCAAATGTTGAGAACGTCGAGGAATTAACAAAGTCAAATCTTCTACAACACTGTAGCTCTCGGCAGCGATGTTTTCACTTGAACGATACGGTCGAACACGTGTTGCTGTTGGCACATTATACACCATGCTGATTAACTTAAATTTAACAAACAATTTCTTAATAGCAGTCTCAGAAGGACAATTATGTTGACCGAAAATATCACGAATTTTACGAAATTTTACAAATCCACCATTTTCATAATGGTTTTTTTTATTTAATGCGATTTTCGAGCAAAATTGTATCCATTGTAACAACTGCCGAAGCTTCTACTACTGATATGTCAAATAACGAAATGGCAAAACAGACATGTTGTTCCAATTTGCCCACATTCAAACAAAGTTCTTATTGAAAAACCTTTACAAACACTAAGATACGCACATAAGATTTTCCATATTATAAAACAAAGTCCCCAGCCGGAATGGATTTTCATACGGTTTTCAGCAATGGGCGGAATGATTGATAAGGAAGACTTAGGTTTATTTGTATAATTCATTAAAATATTGTGTAAAATAGCTGAAATATAGCGATAATTGTTGAAGATGTCAGAAAAAATCATGTCGACTGGGTGCTTTACTATGCCACCCGTACGAAGCCGGGGCTGGTTGCTAGTATGAGAATACAATCAATGTTAATTTCTACTTTGGTATCTGTTTGAATAGGTAATTTGAAATATATTTATTCTGATTAAAGAAAATATAAAATAATCCTATTGAAAACTCTGAATCTCAATAGTCACGAGGTCCGCTTGAAGACTTGAATATACAAAATGAAACCCGAAATCCGTTGAAATAACTTTCGAAGAGAAACCCGAGTTACGGTTAACGGAAAACGTAACTCACGATACCCGTGAAAGCCTTACAATGTCGTATTTATCTTCTTTTTTTTGCACATGTAACATGAAAATACGTTTTTCAAGGTAACCTTTATTGTTGTGAGATTGCGTGTTTCTGAATACTGCGTCATTATAATGGCGTCGGAAAGCCGTTAACCTGGAACCGTCACTGTAAAGGCCTGTTTTAGTCAAAGTATATTTGTGTCTTTGATCATATATGCATCTATATAATCAAAGATTTGCGTAGAATTCGAAAACTTATGATGAAATTTAGATGAAAATGGAACTTTTTTAGCAGCATCATATCCTTCTTACACAATACATTGCTTCAAAGTGTTTTCTTATTTCAATAATATGAACAATCTATTGCAATTAGAAATACTAGAGCATCGATGTGAGGTAGCTTGTTTTTCAGTGTTTTTGAAGAGTGCACATGGATTGCACGATCTAATTCTGCCCAACCCGTTCCACCACAGGACAACTAGATTTCGTGAGAGATTCCATACTTATGTGGTGTACATTCCTCCGATTTGCCCTTTCTTAATGGCAGGACATGTAGCTGGATTATTTATATTATTAATTATTAATGTATTTTTTTAATGTATGTTAATATTACTAAATTTATGTTTAGCGTGTTTTGTTCTTAAGAATAAATGTTTTCTTTCTTTCTTCAATTTGCTTTCTAATTTATAATGCTAACAGCTAAGGAGTTGATCTCACTCCCAGTGTCTGTCTTTGTCCCACCTTATAGCTCGGGATTCTTCAAGCGAAAAGTAAATAGGCTTGTGATGTAAACGTGATCTATTGTGAGTCTCATGTTCGCTTAACAACAGGTAAGGTCAAAGTCAAGCACATGAGCGTAACCACGTTTTTGGCCGGAAAAAGGCAGGCAAAGAAAAAAATGTTAAGTTTTAAATGTTGTTAATATGACTACAGCACCTAATGGTAAGTATGGCATAGATTAAAATAACGGTGACCATTGGTGGCTAATTCCTACAACAGTTGTTGCTGTCATGGCGGCATCTGAGATGCCTCTCTTCACCTTGTTTAAGAAATCCAATATAGGAAGACACGAAAACGATGACAGGAAAATCGTTCTACATCCGCACAGTTACCACACGCTTACCAATAAACACCTCCCTCCTGTCCTTATCTGGCTACACCGCGCCGAAGGTCAAGCGCGTACCCATAAATTATCAAAAAAATTGTGATCTTAACCGTTTGAATAATCGAATATTAAGCATCCGAAACCAGTTAAGTAGTGTAGAATATGAAGTGAAGAAAGTGAAGTTTCGACTTTCGGTGGTTGAATTTTGATGTGAAACATCTAATGCGGCGGGTCAGACCGATTGTTGGTCCCAATGTTGGCGGCTGTTGGCGTGGCGACGCTTTGGTCCCAACGTTAGCGGTGTGGTTCGTTTTTATAATAGACAGACTGGACCATTTTAAAGTTTCATGATAAAACATTGATACATTAAAAGTGGTTGGTAGGGATCGCGACCACCATAAACATAGTAATAAAATAAACATCTTCACAGTGACTTTATTTTGGTTTGTCGTGTTTCGGGATCACCCGATGTATTTTTTTTATATTCACTAAATTTTTCACATCTGCCGGGTATCTCGTGACGGCCAACATTTTTTTTAGACAGTTCTCATATAAAGAATCCTTGCATAGAAATTGTACAACAGAGTTTGTTTTTTAAATAAGTCCAATGGTTAGAGCTGTATTATTGATCGAAGGTCAGAGCGGTGGAATTTCGATACAATGCTCCATGGAGCCGCGGCTGTTGCAAGCAATTATTTGTAGTATTCGGAATTTGCAATCATTTATTGTTTCAAATATATTTCGTTTGTTTATTACAATACTAAATTTAATAATAATAAAAGATAGCCTTATAATTCAGTTTCATATGAGTGAAATAATTTTTTGAATTGGTTCTGCAGATCCAGAGATCCTCCTACAAACATATCAACCAACTTTACCTCTTTAGTATATAAGTACAGATTAAAACACCGTTGTTTTGGTAAAAAAAAGTCTTAAGGGTGCACAAGGAATCTTTTCGTAGCACATCAAAATATCACGAATTTTACGAAATTTTACAAATCCACCATTTTCATAATGGTTTTTTTTATTTAATGCGATTTTCGAGCAAAATTGTATCCATTGTAACAACTGCCGAAGCTTCTACTACTGATATGTCAAATAACGAAATGGCAAAACAGACATGTTGTTCCAATTTGCCCACATTCAAACAAAGTTCTTATTGAAAAACCTTTACAAACACTAAGATACGCACATAAGATTTTCCATATTATAAAACAAAGTCCCCAGCCGGAATGGATTTTCATACGGTTTTCAGCAATGGGCGGAATGATTGATAAGGAAGACTTAGGTTTATTTGTATAATTCATTAAAATATTGTGTAAAATAGCTGAAATATAGCGATAATTGTTGAAGATGTCAGAAAAAATCATGTCGACTGGGTGCTTTACTATGCCACCCGTACGAAGCCGGGGCTGGTTGCTAGTATGAGAATACAATCAATGTTAATTTCTACTTTGGTATCTGTTTGAATAGGTAATTTGAAATATATTTATTCTGATTAAAGAAAATATAAAATAATCCTATTGAAAACTCTGAATCTCAATAGTCA
The DNA here is from genome assembly GCA_033032175.1 of Saturnia japonica. Lineage (NCBI taxonomy): Eukaryota > Metazoa > Arthropoda > Insecta > Lepidoptera > Saturniidae > Saturnia > Saturnia japonica. Next base: position 16,169,693 of record CM065309.1, on the reverse strand, counting down.
CGAGGTCCGCTTGAAGACTTGAATATACAAAATGAAACCCGAAATCCGTTGAAATAACTTTCGAAGAGAAACCCGAGTTACGGTTAACGGAAAACGTAACTCACGATACCCGTGAAAGCCTTACAATGTCGTATTTATCTTCTTTTTTTTGCACATGTAACATGAAAATACGTTTTTCAAGGTAACCTTTATTGTTGTGAGATTGCGTGTTTCTGAATACTGCGTCATTATAATGGCGTCGGAAAGCCGTTAACCTGGAACCGTCACTGTAAAGGCCTGTTTTAGTCAAAGTATATTTGTGTCTTTGATCATATATGCATCTATATAATCAAAGATTTGCGTAGAATTCGAAAACTTATGATGAAATTTAGATGAAAATGGAACTTTTTTAGCAGCATCATATCCTTCTTACACAATACATTGCTTCAAAGTGTTTTCTTATTTCAATAATATGAACAATCTATTGCAATTAGAAATACTAGAGCATCGATGTGAGGTAGCTTGTTTTTCAGTGTTTTTGAAGAGTGCACATGGATTGCACGATCTAATTCTGCCCAACCCGTTCCACCACAGGACAACTAGATTTCGTGAGAGATTCCATACTTATGTGGTGTACATTCCTCCGATTTGCCCTTTCTTAATGGCAGGACATGTAGCTGGATTATTTATATTATTAATTATTAATGTATTTTTTTAATGTATGTTAATATTACTAAATTTATGTTTAGCGTGTTTTGTTCTTAAGAATAAATGTTTTCTTTCTTTCTTCAATTTGCTTTCTAATTTATAATGCTAACAGCTAAGGAGTTGATCTCACTCCCAGTGTCTGTCTTTGTCCCACCTTATAGCTCGGGATTCTTCAAGCGAAGAGTAAATAGGCTTGTGATGTAAACGTGATCTATTGTGAGTCTCATGTTCGCTTAACAACAGGTAAGGTCAAAGTCAAGCACATGAGCGTAACCACGTTTTTGGCCGGAAAAAGGCAGGCAAAGAAAAAAATGTTAAGTTTTAAATGTTGTTAATATGACTACAGCACCTAATGGTAAGTATGGCATAGATTAAAATAACGGTGACCATTGGTGGCTAATTCCTACAACAGTTGTTGCTGTCATGGCGGCATCTGAGATGCCTCTCTTCACCTTGTTTAAGAAATCCAATATAGGAAGACACGAAAACGATGACAGGAAAATCGTTCTACATCCGCACGGTTACCACACGCTTACCAATAAACACCTCCCTCCTGTCCTTATCTGGCTACACCGCGCCGAAGGTCAAGCGCGTACCCATAAATTATCAAAAAAATTGTGATCTTAACCGTTTGAATAATCAAATATTAAGCATCCGAAACCAGTTAAGTAGTGTAGAATATGAAGTGAAGAAAGTGAAGTTTCGACTTTCGGTGGTTGAATTTTGATGTGAAACATCTAATGCGGCGGGTCAGACCGATTGTTGGTCCCAATGTTGGCGGCTGTTGGCGTGGCGACGCTTTGGTCCCAACGTTAGCGGTGTGGTTCGTTTTTATAATAGACAGACTGGACCATTTTAAAGTTTCATGATAAAACATTGATACATTAAAAGTGGTTGGTAGGGATCGCGACCACCATAAACATAGTAATAAAATAAACATCTTCACAGTGACTTTATTTTGGTTTGTCGTGTTTCGGGATCACCCGATGTATTTTTTTTATATTCACTAAATTTTTCACATCTGCCGGGTATCTCGTGACGGCCAACATTTTTTTTAGACAGTTCTCATATAAAGAATCCTTGCATAGAAATTGTACAACAGAGTTTGTTTTTTAAATAAGTCCAATGGTTAGAGCTGTATTATTGATCGAAGGTCAGAGCGGTGGAATTTCGATACAATGCTCCATGGAGCCGCGGCTGTTGCAAGCAATTATTTGTGGTATTAGGAATTTGCAATCATTTATTGTTTCAAATATATTTCGTTTGTTTATTACAATACTAAATTTAATAATAATAAAAGATAGCCTTATAATTCAGTTTCATATGAGTGAAATAATTTTTTGAATTGGTTCTGCAGATCCAGAGATCCTCCTACAAACATATCAACCAACTTTACCTCTTTAGTATATAAGTACAGATTAAAAACCGTTGTTTTGGTAAAAAAAAGTCTTAAGGGTGCACAAGGAATCTTTTCGTAGCACATCAAAATATAAAACTATAGATTTTATAAAAGTTTGATATTTAAAAAGGTTATTATAAATTTCGGTAAAAGAAATCTCAATATATTTCAATTTATTAAATGGAATGTACAAAAGCTAATTTGAATTAAAATAAACTTTCGTTTCGTAATACGCGCAGGAATCTGGAATGGGTTGTGAAACAATTTTAAGCTTGGAAGCCTTAAAGGGATTATTGGATTTAAAAGTTGTGATCTTTACTTCTACTATTTGCGTCAGAAGGTCAGAACCAAAGTTGAGCCTTAACCAACGCAAAACAAATGATGCAGATATAAAAAGTTGTCAATAAACTAGCGGTGTGCCCGCGGCACCACACGCGTATGTTCCGCAGTAATTATTTACACCACGTAAAATTTTCATACATTTTACATAGTAAAAGTAAGATGATTACACGCTAAATTAGGATATGACTGACTTTTAAGCACAGCTGCAGGAATACACAGGCAAGATTTTCAACTTAAAGGTATTGTAGCGTATGTGGAACTATAATATACCTAACGTTATATTATGTTATGTTGTAATGTGTTTAATGTAATGTATATATTTATACTATTATATAAACATACCTTCACCGAGACACAAATATACATTGTACAGTCAATACACTATTCACAAGAAAGTTCGTGCCGAGCCTGTGATACATTTACATACATTACGGGTAGGTTTTGTAGATAGAGTCGGTAGTGGAAGAGGGTGTTATCTTTTATTGTAGCGCAGTAAAGTGAGGGCACCGTGTCTAATGGTACCTAAGGACAATAAAATTCAAAAACAATGACGACCATCCCAAGATGGGCAATTCATCGTCGGTCGGTCATTTTAGCCTGCAAGCCTCTTTACAGCTGGATATACATTGGCTGATCCCGAAACGCAACAAACCGAAAGGTAGTACAGATTCGAACCACTCTACTTGATTGCTAGATATACCATCAGTGGTTGATTTCGCGGAACACGATACGTTTAAGTATGTCAAAATAGCTGTTGTTACACCTGGTATCTGGTGGTCGAGATCCAGTCCGACACTTATTATTTCCAGCTATGCCAGTTATACGTTAATAATGCCAAAATTATCATGGTACAGTTTTTTTTATCAACACTTCAGTTTTATTCTAGAATTACTCCCACATCTTTCGTATATAGATGAAAATGTAAAAAGAGAAAACAAACTGAAGTTTTTATACTGAAATAAAAGTGTTCTCTAAAGAAAGTAACTTGTTTCTACAATACAGGTTTCCTTACAATATTTTTGTTAAATAATTCTTCTCGTTTTTTAAAGTTAAATCGGTTTTAATAAGACTAAGTGCTCGTCGTCGAACGAATAAATATTATGTTTTTACCGTGGACTGTTTTTACGGGTATCAAACGAAATGGATATTTAGTTGTTGTACGTAAGTATCTATCATCTTTTTCAATTCGGCTCCCTACTGCAGTAGGGTAATGTAATTGGCTACAATCTCTCCATATTTTTACAGAACTCGTTCACTTACATTAAATTTGTAAATACTGCTTTTTTAATGCGAATGCTCTGCTCTCGAATACTTGTTTTCCTTTTATTACTTTTTTGGTTGTTTATGGATTTAGGATTATGACCACAATCTCACACGAAGTTAAGTAACGAAGTGGACCAAGACAGTCATATGTTAAGCATAGTGAGGAAACTGGCTATCAAGTGCAGATGTCGCGACAGATTTTCAACATGAAGGTGAGAGCTAGCCAGGGGGGCATTATAAAATACCCTACCACCATGATATCCTTTCATCACGAGGTTTTACTTCGCCGAAACCTCAGGCTCATTGCAGGGATTCGAGCTGAACGAATATTCAAACTTTATTATCCAGCAATCAGTTAAAGATATCTCAGTAAAACGAAAATATTATAGCTAAGCTGAAATTTTGTTATAAAAATAACATTTTACCTTGTGTTATTAATATACGAAATTTTACCTTTAGTAAGTTATGTGATTGATAGCTACTCTCTCTTCTATTTGAGTTATATGTTTGGATATACAACTTTGAAGGGGGAAATATCTATGTCAGTATCACTTAGATCCTCCTTTTAAGGTTACTGATTAACAAATATATATTGTATAATACTTATTCCTTGGAAGGCGTGTTTAAAAACAATATGTTATTAGCTTTCGTTCTTAGATTGATTATAAGTTGAATCTGGCGCTAAAATAGCAACGCGGTAACCAATCATTAGCTTATGCTTTCATATTCATAATATAACATGGAGGTAGCGAATATGACGAGCTTCCTTTGTCCTAAGCAATGTTTGAACTTTGTAGCTATATAATGACATATTTATTATTAATCCACAATGAAATTCCCTCTTCCTCTTCAGTGTTTTTTTTAAACCTAAATTTGAATATAGGCCTCTTTAATAGCACGCTATTCCCATCTAAGGTAGACATCCAAGTTCTCCTCACTACCTTAAACAGATCGTCAGTCTTACTTATCGGTGGCCATTCTATATAATTTCGTCCTTCAGTTCCGAGTCTCCACTCCTATTATTCCTGCATCATATATGCCCAGCTACCTCCATTTTCTTTGAGCTACGAACGTGGTAATGTCGTTGAGCCTGTTCGGCCTCTATTTCGTTTGATTTTGATCATATCTCGGAAATAATCTACTAATATTTATTCCTTTTAACATTATATTACGAACTTTTTTCCACTTTGTATTCTATTACTTATTGAAGTAGGTTATAGGCTATATAACGTTAGTGGCGGCGTGACCGACTGTTATTCAGATAAGTTTAACACGTGTAAAACCGTGGAGCATAGCCTTCGGATATAATATACAAGAAACAACTATAAAACCAATAATGTTTTATAAGTAGATACGGCATTGACGCTCTTTAAATGCAATCGTGAATGGTGGGCAATTGCGTTAATTTCACTTTCGATGTGATACCAGCGCAGCGTGAGCGAGAAGAAATTTTTGTCCTTTTTTGACACAGAGTTTCCGCCTTACACTCTGATTTTCTATTTCTTTTGTTTCAAACATGCTGATAACAAATTTTGTACTGTTTTCAAATTGCTTTTAGTGAGAATATAACGCGTGTATGTAATAACTATAAAAAACTACTGGACAGTTTTTTTATTTTACTCCTTATATACTTACTTGGTCATTATCAAAAAGGAAAATTATCAAGATATCTTCATTAAATAAAAAGTTATTATAGTTTTAATGTCCCGAGATCTTGTCAGCTACTTAGCTGACAAGCCCAGAAGAAATATAATAAATGAATAAAATAATTAAGAAGGTAGGAAAATTAAACTATGAAGTTAAAAACAAAACTGATATATGTATTTATGAATTTAAATTTAACAAGTTCATAAAAAAAGAGAACTCTAAAAGGGTGAAGGTACGTATCCTGGTTATTTAATGGTCGGATGGTCCGGTCAGCACCTTGGCATAAAAAGGTGACCGTTAAAAATACACATATTTTACAATTTCCAGTTATTAAATTATACAAAAAACTAATATACTTACCGAATTAGGATGTTAAAAAAAATTTTGATTGCTGAAAATCTTTTTAATCTGACTATTTCTCACACTGATTTTCTATCAGATGTTGACTGTGTGAGATCTCGTTGGAAAAAGGCCAACGGTCACTGTCACCTTCCTAACGGTCCAAGCGGTCCGTTATGTTTGAAAAAACTGCTTGCTCATTTATTTATTTAAGCGTTTTCTTTATTCTTATTGTCCTTGGATTTGTTTCCGATTTTTGTTGTTTTACATTTGTGAGATTTGGATGTCACAGATTATGATAAGGTGTTGTTACACCAACACAGATGAAAAAGGTTTTGTAAATTAATACATAGTTTATATTTTAATTATTTGTATTATGTTTTTATTTTTATTTTTACTGTTTATTAAAGTGCTAAGAACAAAATATTTATAATTCAATATATTTATAAGCCCTAAGCGTTTTTCTGTCGTCCACGCGAGCAGAACCGCAGGCACAGCTGATATAATATATTTTAGGTTTTGGCGGGTTCAATAATAATGCTAGTCAGTAGGGGGCTATAGCACATTTACTTTGTAATAAAATAATACATGTTTTAGTACATAACGTGACATGAAACCAACAGTCTGATTTTCATATGTCCATCTGACATGTCATCACCTAAGTATTTTTAATATTAACGATTAGAAATAGCCAGTACAAAAATAGTGGTGAATGAGACACCACAAGGTCAATGCCGCAACATAAATTTCCAAATTTTTTCACAAGACTATAAAGCAAAATAAAGCGTCAGTGATAGACGAATAAATACATGTCGGCGCTAAAAATTACAGCTGAAATTAAAAGTATTTTTTATTATAGAGCTACTGTGATAGAAATGTAATTAGGGGTTATTTACGCGACATACTAATTTGTAGGGGTCGGGCTTGCGTGACGAATGGCTTGGTGCCACTGCTGCGACCGATCACGGTGTTTAACCGTAAAATATAGACGTTAATAGCCTACCTACCTGATCAATCTATTTATTAAAGAGTTTAATTTGAATAGCGACGACAGGCACATTGTACGGAGCAGGTACAGAATTAAACGGTTTTATTGACATTATTTTGGAGTTTTTAACCATAACTTAGACTGTCATGGAGTGGATTTTGTAGATTTTGTCAAAGATCAGCGCAATGTTAATACTAAAAATAGAGATAAATTAGTCATACCGTGTTTTAGACTAAGTAGGTTCAATAAAAGTTTTTTAGATATTAGTGTTAGGTTTTATAATAAGATCCCGATGCATATGACTGATTTACCGGACAAAAAGTTCAAGGACCATGTCAAGCAAGTTTTACTGTCAAAAGGTTATTATAGGGTGGATCTCTGTGCATCCACTAAATAATTATTATTGTACCTGTTATATTAACATTTGTACAGTTGACAAAAAAAAAGATAAACCCGATCGAGTTTCTTACCAGTTCTACTCGATGTCTGGGACGTTTTCCAAACCAGCAGTAGTGTTTTGACGTTCATAAGTGCCTTCTTAGGGCCTAAATTGAATAAAAATTGTTTTGATTTTGATTTGTATATTTATTGTTATATTATTTGTGCCCTTTGACCCTTTTGTGTAATACACGTGGCATTTTGAATAATAAAGCTCGGTTATTTATTGTGCACAAGTCAAGTGGATTTGAAATAAAAATAACATGGACCGTAAATTCTGTACTCCCACGACTCCCTGGAAATTATTTAAGATGGAGCCATTATGTTACATTACTGAAATTATCACAGGACACTCTACCATAAATCACTCCATAAAGGCAGTAATGGTTTTCAATAAAGAGGAACAGTTGCCAAGTTGCCCAAATTAAGAAAACATTATTTTGTAAAATCATCTATTTTATTTAAATAAGTTTCGAATATTACTGGGTGTAGGACACAACAGTTATCTCCAGCTGGGTCGCGACCACCATATAGCCTGTTTAGGCGTGTCACGTTCCGGAATAAGTCGATGTATATTCAATAAACAAGCGTGATGGCCGAAATGTGAACCCAACTGTGAACCATTAGGACACAACAGTTATCTCCGGCTGGGTCGCGACCACCATATAGCCCGTTTAGGCGTGTCACGTTCCGGAATAAGTCGATGTATATTCAATAAACAAGCGTGATGGCCGAAATGTGAACCCAACTGTGAACCATTGACACACCACAGTGACTCTTCTTGCTTACTCTTACTCTTTTCTATCTTGCAGGCAAGCATGACAGCGAAGTCCTTCTATAGATTGCCGATCTCTCGGTGCTCGACGCACATTGACTACACTTTGTTCAAAGTAGCTTATTAAGAACATATTTTAAAGATTAAACAACATAAAAACATTAAATAAAAATTATAAAAATGTAATTTGATAGTGCAGCGGAAAGTAAATAAAAAGGTGCATAATGTATGTGTAACTCTGTAACCGATTTTGTGACTGTGACGGTTATTTTAAACTACAGTTCCCATGGGCTCCTGTTTAATCTCCTTCAATTGTTTTAAATATAATAATTACTTAAGTATTGGTAAGTAGATATGTGAAGAAACTGATTTAAGTGGCCTCCTAGAATATTGACAGGTTTTTTGGCGGGATCTTGAAGTGACATGTTGTGGTTGTTATTTTTAATTCATTTACTTAGGTTTTTGACCCTATATTATGTAATATTTGTGGCGTTTTGCGTGATATAGTTTGGTTTTTGTGCATAAGTGAAGTGGATTATAAATATAAGCTGAAAGCATTCATTCCGAGATCACACAAAAATTCCCTAGAAAGTTCTAACAAGGGAGCCACCATCTTGTTAGGATACTGAATCGTCATAACACTTGACAATATAATTCACTCGATAATGGCAGTAATGGTCTTCATTAAAGAGGACCGGTTGCCAAGTTAGGAAGAAGAAGAAGAAGAAGAAGAATATTGACAAATATATGCAGATTCCTTAGTATTTATTATCTGCGATCGATCTTTCAATCAAATTGTATCAGTAACAAGCGTCCAGAACACGATCTGAAAATTACTGTGGAGAAGTGTTGAAGAACCTAACCATTCAAGCATGCATTTGAATTGAAAAGTTATTTCACTTCCAATGAAAATGCTGCGGCCTGTTTAATGATGGCTTGTAACATTACTTTTTTTTAAATTCTACTTACGCCCTTGGTTCTGGTATAATATTTTAGGCTACAATTATATATTCTTAAACCTTTCTAAATGCTATTTCACAGTATCTTTTGTGTGACTACACAGTCTCGACTTTCAGTCGAAAGGAGAATTGGTAATTATTTACGTGACTGACTAGTTTAGGAGAATTGATCGCGTGACGCCGTTTGCTGCCACAACCACTGTATTTTATTAACCATAAGTTATGCACGGTAATGTCCTTGGAACGAGTGTTGAAAGAAAGTTTATGTTTATTGCGTATTCATTCTATTATATATTAAACGTTTTGATGGTTTATTATTTATATAACTTCATTATTTTTTATATGCATAATTGGTTTTTATTTTTCTTCTAACGAAGAATTTGCTATAAGTATCACCCAGATTTCATCATTTTTTAAATTAAATAAATAAATTAAGGAAAACCTGTCAAAATATAAAAATAATTCCTCAAATAAAGTTACTTGTTAATTGAAAAATCGGTCCTTAGACAAATAATTATACATATATACTTAGATAATTAATTGGTTATTAGAAAGATCTTACTATTTTTGGAAATAATAGGTCGGGGAAAAAGTTTCTTCGCATTTTTATATGAAAACTCAATATATTTTTTTTTTCAAAGTTTATTGTTTATGACTTTCTGCCATTTTGTAGGTACAGACATAATCCCGTTGCTGCAGAAACTTTAGGACTTCTGATGAAAAAAAACGCAAAAAATAGTTTTGGCAGTCCTCTCTTAATGTTAACCGTACAGAACCTAAAGAATTCTGGAGAGACAGAAACAGGTGAAAATCTGAAGGTGCAAGGACAGAGCTATATGGTGGATGCACTAACACCTCCCAGCCAAACTATCTTATTTTTTGCTGAGTGGCTAAAGATGTGCGTGGTCTAGCTTTATCGTGATGAAAGACCACAACCTTCCTGTTGATCAATTCCGGCCGCTTTCTCTCAACTGCTTCCTTTAATCTCATCAGTTCTTGGCATTAGAGATCCGAATCGATGGTTTAGCCAGACGGTAAAAGCTCATAATGAAAAATGCCCTTCTAGTCCCACCATATACATAGCATCACCTTATTTCGAGTTAGCCCAGGTTTAGCCACAGTCTGTGAAGCCTGGCCGACCTTTCTCACACGTTCTTGTCGTACGTGATCTACTTTTCATCGCCAGTTATCAATCTCTTCAAAAACGGCTCGGTTTAATTACGTCTCAATAATTAATCGCAAATGAGTACACGGTTCATTTGGTTTCTTTCAGTGAGCTCGTGTGGCACCCAAATATCGAGCTTTTTGGTGTAGCCAGCTTTCTTCAAATGGGTTAAAACTGTTTTGTGGTCAATTTCCAGTCCTTCAGCTACATCTTAACTACTGATCTTGCTCCACTTTTTCAAAAATGTCGTCCATTTTATTCGTAACAGGGCGAACAGAGCGAGGTGCATCTTTAACATCAAAATTTCCGGACTGACAAGTTTCAACATACTTTGTGCTATTCTTACTGACACTGCATTAGGTCCATAAACATCACAAATTTTTTTCGCTGCTTTAGTTGCATTTTTGCTTTTTTGTAATAATATTTTAAAATGTATCGAATTTATTCATTAGATTACTCATTTTTACAGAAAGAAAAACAAATGAAAAATAGCGGGAAACAATTTTTTATTTTATTTTTAATGTAACCTTTTCAATGTTACCAAAACCAGCCAGATACAAATAGTACAGCCAAAGAAATTTTATAACAAGTTTATACCTACGTTATACGAAGAATCTTTTTCCTATTACGTTTTTTTTTTAATAATTATATACCTCATAAATTTAGCACAAATAGGCACACAGCTCATTTAATAAGATTTATGGCTCAGTTACATTGAGGAAGTTACAGTCACGACATCAAGTCTTTAAAAGTCGTTTCATGTGGAATTTGGTGGACAAACTTTATCGGTGATATATCACGAATGAAAAACATGCGATGGGAAACCAAAATTAGACAACTAAGTTTATACTTATCAACCTCTATAATAATATTTATATGCTACCGGATAAATTGTACGAACTATACTATAGTTGTAGCTGTACTTCACTGTGGTAAGCTATAGGTTGAATAAGATGAGACCAAAAACGGATAAATTATAAGGGTGACACTCACTTAACAACCCGGCACCCGACCAACTTCGTCTTCTCGCTCGACGTCAACTAGTTGTCAACGTTTGATCGCCGCGTGGCGAATTAGTCAACATAGCGTGTCAACGAATTGACGAGAAGTAAATGAGCGATTTTCACCGGGATCTACGTCGTCCCCATATGGTGCGAATCGATACGGTGACATTACGGAGTTGACGAGTACATATTATATGTATATGGAACTTCACTCAAAGAAATCTCAACCGCACGAAGCAATGCAGTGCTGATCGGGTACCGGGTCGATGGTGAGTGACGACCTATAAAAGAAAATAGTGTGCGCAATAATTGTGTTGGTTCTCTTTATTATAAGAGTTACATCCGGGTACAGTACACGCAACCACTACTAAGCACATCTACTATACATATTATACTATACAAATTACACTTTAAAATTTTAGATATTGCGAAAATAAGCGGGATTTGTTTTTGTTTCGATTTACTTAAAGGCCGATGGCACATACGAAAATAGTCTCGTATTCCTATTTCGTTCTAATACAAGCGTATTCTATGCTCTATCTCTTTCGAGTTGCCCACCTATAATATGAACCGTTAATTTATTAGCAATCTAGTTAGACTGTAAGCTGTCGGTAGATTGTGAACGGACACACTAAGCTGAGATGCGATTCCATAAAATACGCCTACGCCTAGGCATACGCCTATAGATAATAGCCTCACTATGAAAATATACGAATCTTCTGTATTTCCCTGATCTTTTAATTCCGATAAAAGATTAGTGTGAGGTGTGTGTTTTCGATAGGTATAATTTAGATCAAAACCAGAGTCATTTCGCTATCTCTCCGTCTTAGTTACAGCAAATTGTAAAGACAATAAAACTAACTTAATAAAAGTATATTTCTTTCATCTTTTGTCTTTTTCTTATATCCTCCTTTTCATTTTATTACCTATAAATCTACTATACTTTGTTAATACAGTAGCAATAATAATATTTACCCTTTGTCACTGAAGAAATGTCCTGAAATAATATACAGTTGACCAAAACAGATAAATTGTACTGATACAGAGAACATTTTTCGAACTTATACCAGCAAATACGCGAGTCGACAATATGTTTCAAAATTAAAGGAATATAACTAATCATATTTTATTTTATCGTTTATTGATAAAAAGCGTAAAAAATAGAAACATTGAAAAAATATTCATTTACATAATTTTTTCTTGGAAAAATGGAGAATTTTTGTCTGGGAGTCATGTGATTGAAAATGCCAATCAGAAAACGTGACGTCATTGTACATTATTTTCATACACAGTTGAATGTTATCCTTGATAGGTTATCTTGTGACTTTAAAATTAGGTGCCGAAGAAATTTTCATAAGTTTTAACTGAAATTCTAGTAAACACAACTTTACACAGAATATAATTTATTTATTCAATGATGACTTCACGTGCGGTCACATGAACACAATGCCGCATTTTGTGGCATATTTAATATTTACATCAAAAAATATTTGTATATTAATTTAACAGTTACAATAACGAAGAAATGTCACGAGTATTAATTTAATTATTTAATCAAGTGTATTATAAATCAACTTTTTTTAAAGTTATGTACTCCCGAATTGTAAACGTGCACGTACACTCACGCAAATTCTAAATGATTTTGCATTGTATATGAAAATAAAAATAGTATTATAATACCTTACTGGGTCATTACTCATTAGGTTTGTGGTTTATTCCCCGGGCGTACCTGTTGCGAGACGCGTTAATATCGATCCCGGTTTGCGTTACGAGCGACTGCCGTTGTATACGCTTCCCCTCTTTACAGATCACTTGTAGCGTATTCGTTTGGTCAGTCTAATGGAAAACTGCAACATGATTAAAGTAACGTTCTTTTTTACATATAAATGCTATGAATATGTTAATTTATATATCTATATTAATAAATCTCTAATTCTGTCTGTACAGTTCAGTTGTTGTTCAAATTTCCCGATAGGCTTACTGCATGAATGATACTGATCACGAATATGACATTAAATTTTTTTGTCTGTCTGTTTGCATGTCCGGATTAAACTCAAAAAAAGCTTGACCGATTGGTTAATTGATAGGGTAAGGAATTTCAATATTAGATACTTTTAGAAATAAAGTTTTATTTTATTTTATTATTAACTGATTTTGATGAAATTCTATACACGGGATTTATAAGTAATTACATGATTACATATTGATAGCAATTGTCAATATTACTTCTAGAAATTGTAAAAGAAGTTCACAAATTTTAATTTTCATCAATTCTCAACAGATTCTGATCAAATTTCATACATAATAATACCACAATTGAGAGGCTATAAGAAACGTTAATAATATATATATATTAGAAATCGTAGAATCTAGACATAGTATAGAATGAAGTTACTTTCCACTGTCTGTTCCTATGTACGCTTAGATCTTTTAAACTACATCATGGATTTTAATGCCCTTTTCACTAATATTTAGATATTTTTTTGCGGCAGGTTTTTATATACAATACGTTCTAATTATGTTTTTGTATAGTAGAAAAAATTCTATTATTTGTAATCAAGTCGTCAAAAATAATTTAATTAATTTAATAAATTGTAATTCTTCAAAAAGCCTACAGAAATGTCCGTGATGGCATATATCTATTTCCTAAAGTTGACTCACAGTAACCAATTTTATCTTCAACATGATAATTAATAATATTACTATATTTTCGAAGCTTTTTTCTCCAATTCAGTATTAATCTTTATCCAGATAAGTTTGTTAGTTAACTTGGGCATTTAATGTAGATTAAAATTATCCATTAAAGTTTTCCATTTAAATAAATACCGTAGAAGATATCACGAATTCAAAATTATTGACGACCAAAGAAATCCTACATAAAAAACTTATGATAAATTGCGCAAAACGAACTAAGCGCACTATTCGTAAGTATGAACTTACATAACATACCATCACGCCTGTATCCCTGAAGTGTTAGGCAGAGGTGTACACCCACTGTTCGCCGAGTATGATTTAGGTCCCATGTCCCATGGCGAGCCTATTGCCATTAATCGGGCACAAAGCCAAACTCCGAGCTTCCACTTATATTTTCACAGAACAACCCAATAACACTTTGCTCGACCTGGGAATGAAACCTCGGACCTTGAGCATAGCAGTCGCATTTGGGACCACTAGGCTAAACGTAGTTAAGATCTATAAATATTGAACTCGAATGAACGAATGAAACTCTAAATTTTGTGAGTTGTACTCGTGCGAAGCAGGGGCATGTTAGAGCATGCATATATTTCTTCATAACTTTTCCTACCTCGGCCACAATTAGCGCCATCTACAAACAAAACCAAAAACTCACGTGCGACGAGTGACAATTGAAAAAACAGAAAAAAGACAAAACGTGTCGCCTAACAGAGCGCATAAAACTATTGCGTCTCCGTCGCAAATTAAAAGAATAAATCAAATAATAGTTAAGCTCGGACTTCACAAACCCCGGGGTTCCATAATGCTTCAACAGTGCGTGATGTGCAGTGCATAGAAGCCACGAAAATCAACATCAGCACGCCCGAGGTGAGTGGCGGCCGGCAACATACCTATCCAAATTCCTACCCCGCATGCTAGGGAGAAAATATCCAAAACAATACAGGCAGGTCGCTAGTAGAATAATAATTTTCAACCAATTTTGATGAAAATTGTACATGGGAAATGAATGCCATTCCTTAGTTGATACGGCATGTCAATTGTCAAGAATAATATGAGTAAAAATAAACTGCGTAGTAACAAGTGCGTGCGGAGCCGCGGGCACGCCGCTAGTATTTTATAAAAGCACTATATATATTTAAGGTTTAAGTACAAATTCAGTTTTTTTGGGGAACAACTTGCTTTACATCCAGCTTTTTTGAGGAAATGTATATTTTAATATTTACATACCATCACGCCTGTATCCCCAAAGAGTTAGGCAGAAGTGTACTAATGTACACCCACAGTTCGCCGTATATATTTTAAGTTCCATTTAATAGGGGGAGAGCCTATTGGCATTAATCGGGCAAAATCCAAACTCCGAGATTCTACTGAGAACTTCATAGAAAAATCAAATAACACTTCGCTCGATCTGGGAATCGAATCCAGGACCTCGATCATAGCAGTCGCGCTTACGACCACAAAGCCAATGAGGCAGTTTTTCTTCTTAAAAAAAAACTTTTCGTACTTTATATTTTAGCCCACTAATAATAAATACTATTTAAAAATAGCAAAAAGTTGATTCTTTTGCAACACTAAATTTAAATTTCTGATTTATATTGACATTAATTGTAACTTAAAAAGTAATTTATTTTCATGCGGTTCAGTTATTTCGATGAGAAATGGCTAACGGTTTGGTTAATAAGTCCAAAGTTTTACCATTTTAATGATTTGTTAATAAAATTTATTATAAGTCCCTTAGTATTAATTACGTTAGAAAGTATGATAGATGTCGGGGGCCAGAACGGTGCGTTGGATCATTTGGGTTACAAATCTAACAAGGAAACTGGGATTACGATGTTGGAAAATAATTATTTCGATAAAACCATGTCATATTATTAGTATTGCTTTTTTTATTGTATGTGCCAGCTACATTTGAGAACCGGTCCCTTTTCTACTTTTAACGTTTTAATATCAAACATAATATAAAAAGGCTTTTAATACCTGCCAAAGAGGTACGTACGCATTGGCGTGTCGCGTTCCCGAATCAGCATGTGTATATCAGCGGAGTTGTAGGAATCTTTACCCATTAGGGTCGCAACCATCAAGCACACAGTGATAAAAAGAGGTGGGTGATTAGGTGGGTGATTAGGAATCATTTACATAATCGTAACATGCGATTATGAATAATTTACACATTAAGACATTTACGTATTACTTAGAGGGGGGATTATGAATAATGACATAATTGAGATATGTACTTATTACTTAATGTAGATTGGTAAGCTAAAAAAGCTCGTTAAGTCTTCGAAAGAAACATGTAACTTTAAAAGAACATGTATACCAAAGAGCTAAAAAAGCTCGTTCGGTCGCAATAGTTACTAATCCTATCAAATTAGTAAAACAATCGTTATAATAATATAATATAATTGTGTATAATCGAGATATCTTTATTCATTAGTATATTTCATAATCACCGCTAGTAATAAACCCTTCACAGTTACTCGTTTAGTTTGCAAGCCCGGTGGGTTACCGATCTCACGATTGTCGCCATTGTATTTGTATTGCACTTCGCTTGTAATCAGGCTTAGTGTCGTCACTTTAACGTGTTATTTCATATATAAAAAACCATCAAAAATCTATACATTATGCTTACTCATGTTGTACTCTATTAAAATGCTTCTGTATAGTTTGTTAAAACAGTCTTTCCTATTTCCACCTGAAACAGAAACAGCTCTAACTTCTACCCACAAAAGAAACCATTGGCGTAAATCTGTTCCAGATTATAGAAACAGTCAATTTTTTCTTTGTTATAGTTATAAATATCAATCTGCTTCAGAGAGTTATTGCAAAGTAAGATCAAAAGAACTAATTAGCATGGATTACTGCAAAGTATCTTAGTCAATCAAAAATCCTTGCTAATTTTTTTTTTCATTCCTTACTTATTTATTTCTGTTAATTTATTTAGAATCAAACATAACCAACACTTATTTATTTACTTATTTTTATTAACACGGTACATATGCAATACAGTAGAAGACCAATATTTCTTTGAAATAAATATTCATGTAGACTGATGTAAAATATAAGAAAAAGATAAATATAAAATGTTTTATTCTAAATGTTCGTAAATAAACGTATACCCAAATGGGGTATTTTATTTCAATTTGCAAACACTGACATGAAAACTCGACGCATTAGGTATCTAAACCATCCCCAAAGACTATTGCCTTATAAAAGTATGATATCGTATTTTAGGTTGGTAAAAACTTTTCCGAATGTATATAAAACCTTTTTTATTTTTCTTTATGTATTGTCACATCAACGACACATTCACAGAATATTATAACAAATACATCACAAGTTGAAGACTGTGTGAAGTATCTTTACAGATATGCCCATCTTGCCTAAACACAGCACCAACAAAAATAAAAACAAATAATAAATATAAAGATCGCCAGTTGGGCGGGCATTCCAAAATGCCATGATGTATTAATTCAACGATATTCAGGCCTACTGTCAAAAAGAAAGGAATCCTCAGCGATCGACCGGTCCCTTATCACGAACTTCGCAATAGCAAAGCAATAGCAGAAATCGCTAAACATTTGCTTCGAAATGGCAAAATCATATTGTCACAGATTGTCAGGTTGGTACATACATTAGATGTTACATGAGATGAGTTTGCTATTTCTAAGCAAATATTTAGCGATTTCTGCTATCGTTTTGCTATTGCAAAATACGTAATAAGGGAGCGGGTGTCCGAATAAGCTGTGCTATTGGGCCATCGTTACTTTATTCGAAACGTTACTATACGTTAATGTATTCGAAAAGCCTATAAATGACGTGTTTATTTTATATTTCTCGAAAAGTGGATATAATGCATTATAGTACCTGTTTATGCAATACAATTTATATTAAGTGCATTATTGTAAAATTTACTATAGTGTATTTGTTGTCTGCAATTCGTAAACAGATTTTATATATCAGCATTTAACCATACCATATACTTTAGTGTTTATGAAATATATTAAAATATTTATATTTATATACCTACTATGAATTCATTGTTAACTTCTATCTAGCTGCTGAACTGTTGATTAGATTCGAAATGCAAAAACGGTATCGATTGACTTTGAACCAATCAAAACGTGAACCATTGTGCTTGCCGTTTCCCCCACATTCTTCTATTCGTAGCATAAGCGTATTTTCAACAAAAGCAACGCACCTTGATTTTCTATTCATGCGATTTTTTTACACGCCTCGCGCAATATCGCCTCGTTGCCCCCGGATTGGATATTGTATGATTTATTCCTTAGCTCACCCTATCAATTACATTGTACATTTTCACCGAATACTGAATTTATATGCTTTATTTCTTGACAACCATAGGTAGGGATATCAATTTAAAAATATGGTGAGAATTAAATAAATTAGCTTTTTTGACTGATACAATTAATAGGCTACATTCATAGATGGCGCTGTACAGCTTGGTTTAAATTGTCATGAAACTGGTTTGATATTTATTGTGACATTTAATTATATTTTCTGTAGGCACTTATATTAATAACTAGCTGTGCCCTACGGTTTCACCCGTGTTAATTTTATGCGACAAACATCGCGCCGCCAACGTAAGGAAAATAAAAATAGATACGTTTCTATTTCCTTTTGTTACAATTATGTAAATATAAAATAATTTGGATTGATTTGGTGTCTTTTCACTTTGTTTCACTATACATTTTAAATAAATGTATTACATAATTACTTAAACGTCAATTCTTTTTAAATGTACATAACTTAAATGAAATTTATATACCATATACATATTCATACGTGTAAAAATGCATGTGAAATGTGTTCTCTCCATGATTCTAAACTCCTCCTTAATATTTTTTCTCAAATATCTTCAATGTACAGTTTTCGACTCTTTACTCTGTTAATAAAAGTATAGAATAAATAGATTGAGAAAATGTGAACTGTGTAATATACTGTGAATAATTTAACACGAACATAATGTAGCCTCTCGCAGCCTGATATTTATTTAAGTGGGGCGAAGACATCTGAGGGCACATAAATAATAAGATCTCTGGTGATACGACGACTTGGATCACTATTTCATTACAAAAATTGGTTGACAATACGGTGTAAGAGGAAAAAAAAATAATTTATTTATTGAGTTAGCTATTTATCAAATATAAGTTAATTCTAACATAGTAAGTGTCTTAATTTTATTAACCAAGTGAGATTTATCTGTAAAGAAACTTCAATTTCAGTGGAGATGACAAAGATGCATTAACTTAGTAATATAGTAGACTACTTGAATCATATTAAATTTGGCGCAATAAATAAATATTTTCTGTAGTATTTGACTTAAGAAACCAATATTTATCAATTTCAAGATATTAAAAGTGTACGATAGCCTACGCAATACGCCTACATATTTACATTTTAAAAATGTTTTTTTTTTAATACTTTGAAAACGCTATCGGCTATTTTGTGACATCATAGGACTCTAATGGAAGTTTGGGTCATTGTCATAAATTATGACATTTATGGCATAAAAAGTAACGAGATTTTTATAATGATGTACGTTTGCTAAATCGTAAAACGCCAAATTTGTTTGTTTTCAACCTTTATGACGCCACTGCACAGATAATAATAATATAGACTAATATGGGTTATATCGCTTTCGCCTATTTACGAAAAGTAAACATTTAAAATAAACTTTTGCTGTTTTCTAGACCCGAAAAAAATATGGTAATATTTTTTTCCTTTTTGGACAATAATGAATGGTTTAAGACCTAATTTAAAAAAGAGTTAAGTAGTCTACTATATCAAAATAAATGTGGCTATTTCATGTTAAGACTTCAATCTTTGTTTATATCAAGGTAAAAAAATAATATGTATTTAAAGTAAAGTCTCAATTATTCTAGTTCAAGTTTTTCAGTTTCAATACAAATAAAAGTCGTTTCATAAATACATCAAAATCGTTAGACAAATTATCGTTGATGGAACTTCCTACAATAGAATAGAATAGAATCCTATTTTTTTGTTGCTTGCGGGCGTGTACGCAACCTTTTCACCGCAAGTAAGTTTCACCGCAATAGGACGAATGGTATATGAAGTCATATAGGACAAACAAAGAAACATTCATCTATACAATAAATAAAATTTAAGTGTTTGGTTTTAATATTACAATAGCAGCCTTTTATGAAAGTCATGAAAGTATATAAGATACGTAAAACAAAACAATTTTTAAAATTTTTGTCTGTCTGTCTGTTTGTTTTGAGTAATCTCCGAAACAGTTGGACCGATTTTGACAGGACTTTCAATGGGAGACAGCTGATGTTATAAGGAGTTTCGGCTACTTTTATATTAGAAAAAGAATTAGGGTTCCGTGTAGATAAAAGAAAACTGGTCTTGGTGAATCAATTCGGACGCTTAAACGGCTTACCTTGAGTAAACCATAAGAGATATATCAAACTAAAAGAGAGATAAGATATTAAAAAGACCTACAAAGAAGTCTGAGAGAGCATATATCTATCTTCTAAGGATCACCCTCAATAAGCATTTTTATCTTTAAAAAAACCACTACCAAACTTTACAGGATTACCAGTTTTGCAGTCCATAGAAAACATACACACAAACATCGATTTTTATATAAAAGAAAGAAGAAGTTATTATACAAGATGAATATTAACTACTTGGCTGCTCTAGTACAAAATATTCTAAGTTTAGAATCAAATAGGATTTTGGTTTTTATTCAAACATTACAAATTAATCTTTTTTCAACGTGAGCATATCTTCAAAATAACATAACTGCTGAAATAAAGTTACATCGACTGATTTCAATTTATTCTCATACGGAGCTTTATCAAAGCAGTTCCCTGATTAATATTATCAAGTGAATGAAAGCATTAGTCCAATTATTCTGGAAACTATGTGACCTAATTATAAAATAATTACCAACATATAGGGTTGATGTTGATTCCACATGTGACATACAATGTGTGGTAGTTATTCAAGTGAGGTACGGTTTTATTGTTGGCGATTTATAATTTTTTTAGTTATTATATTACACTAGCATTTCCGCACGCGATTATTACACAGTAAAAATAATTAATTTCCATTATATATGCTTACTTATTGATATTATATATGCTTATTGATGTGAAACATCTTAATGCGGCGGATCAGACTGGTTGTTGGACTCAATGTTTGTGTGGCGATGCTTTGGTCCAACGTTGGCAGTGTGGGACCGAGTTTTTTGATAGACAAACTGGATCATTTCAAAGTTTCACGATATAACATGGGATACATTAAAAGCGGTCGGTAGGGATCGCAACCAATATACGCATAGTAGTAATACAGGTACAGTCAGTCAGTCAATCACCTTTTTGTCTATTGTTTATTCAAAGATATTTTCTTGAACATTTACTAAGATGTCTCACATCTGCCGGGCCAACTTTATTTAATTAATCATTTTTAAATCTATCAATATCAAAATTACATTTTTACTCACAACAAATTAATCAAAATTTACTTTGATTTTATAAACTATTCATTTAAAATGAGATAAGTACCTACTCCCTCTATATAACATTTAATTCATATCAATTATGGAAAAGAGGTTTTTTTATTTGTTTAATAATTTGCAAATTATTATTGACATTTATTATAAGCCTTAATAAATCAAATACATATTTTGATAAAGTCGTCTTTATATAACAAGGATCAGGATCAGGAATTATTATGAATATATAACTTTTAGAAACCGTTTAAACTATTAAAAATATGTAAATATAAATTTCAACAATTCTTAACCGGTCTAATCAAGTTTTGTAGACGGGAAAACAATACAAAATCATGTTATTCTATAATTTATAGAATTATCAATAAACAATACGTTAAGGAATCATAAATAATTAGTTCTTATCCAATTTTGATAAAATTTTGTACACGGGAACTATATATAATTTGTCAATTGATTGGCTACATGAATTGTCAATAATATGAGTAAAAATAAAATTTCAGCATGGAAATAATACCTGTCATAAAAACCATGCATGAAAATATCTCAGAAAGATGCCATTTAATAACTCTCCTGAGAAACGATCACAAAGATATGTAGGTACATAAAACGAAAACGTTCAATACCAGATTATGTAAATGTAATATTTACTCGCTTTAAGTTGTACCACAAGCCTGCGCACACAGCATGTCGGTGCCATCTGTTGCATAACGCCAATCCGATCGCACCGAATAGGTTATTAACTAATACACCTACGCACTGATAACATATGAATAAATAACATACAGAGCGTTATTTTCATATGTACTACACATTTATACTAACAATAAAAAGCTCAAGATATTGTTTCTTTGAACGCACTAATCTCTGGAACTACCACACACATTTGAAAAATTATTTTTAATTTCAAAATCAAAAAATACTTTATTCAATTTAGACCCTAAGAAAGAAAGAATATTTGTTTTTGAAAACCCGTAGGTACATTATTACAATCATGAAACAGAAGTTGTTGAAGGTACTGTACATTATTTACTTGTGTGCTGATAGTATCAGACACGCCCCCTATGTAATTAAATGGCCAATTTTATGCGTGAAATTGGAGCATCGCTCATTTTTATCGTATAATTGTTGACTTTAGGCATTGGATATTTTATCTAGGAAGGTCACATATTTTCATTGTGTGTGTGTTTGGTAGACAGAAAATATAAATCTGGTTTTCAAATATTAACTAATGCCCTTATTAATAAAGAAGAACGATATGAATGGAAAATACGAATCTGTAGGTATATCGTCACAATTATGACATTTGTGGTATGACTGCGTATCCACTAGAAATGTGAGAGGTAGTTAGGTGGTGTAAAGGTGTATAGCGGCGCTGTGCGAGGACGCGTAGTAGTTCAGTAACTCTAGTTCTCCACACCGTTTTGCGTACACCTCTTGAACACATTCCTGGCTCGCGTCCCTCGCACACATCTCTCGCTTTTTTGTACGTACAAATACTATGCTCCGCTAGTCCTTTTTCCACCAGAGGTGCAATAAGTGAGGCTAAGAAAACGAAATAATCCTATTGGGGGATTATTTCCTCGCGCGCCGCATAGTTGCCTCGCACATCTCCAGCGGATATACAACCTTGAATGGCTAAGAAAAGTGTACATAGCATGTGTTTGTTATAAGTTTTAATCCAATGAAAATAAACCGTATTATAACAATATAGATAATTTTTAAGCTTGCATTAGATCCCACAGTCAGTAGTAGTCTTTAAAACGCACGGTTTTGAATATGTAGTTAAATGTTTATGGTATACATCTCACGTCACAAATGCATATCAATCACAATTTCCCAGTTGATGACTGTGAATCATATCGTTCGTATTTACAACTGTACAAACTGAAATAGCAACGAGTTTATGTTATACTGAGGACTGCCATTGGTACAGTCATGTCGAATATTGTTTTAGTTAAATATATAAAGCTTTTATCCACTAAATATAGATTTATTGTCTTAGCTGTTCCCATAAAATAGTAAGAAGTAATTTTTATACTTTATTGGTTTTTGATTTTTACCACAATCTCCCATGATTTTAAGTGACTAGGTGGCCTAAGATGGTTAATCATGGTAAGCCTAGAGGGTACTGGCTCACACATCTATAAGTGCTCGGCGGCAGATATTCCACTTGAGAGTGGTAACCAGCCAGATGAGTATTAGGAAAAGCCCTACCATCATGCTATGGTTTCATCGCAATGTTTTCCTCCATGGAACGTCCAAGCAGGTAATGCGCAAAATATAGGTGAGACACGCGATGTAACAATATCCAAGAAAGGGTAATAACAGTTTATTATCTCTCCATAATTATAATCCGGTAGTTTTCCACACACAACACGTCGGAAATGTTTATTTTTCCGTGTGAAAATAGATGTTCTCATTAATAATTCTGCAACATGAAACTGTTATAAATAGAGTACACTGAAAGGTGGATCGTTTGAATTATTAATACTTTGTAACTGTGGGTAGAAGGCCCTTTTTTTATGCCGACGGTGTAGTTACGTGTTAAATCTTTGTTTTTATATTTGGAGTTTCCGTGTGAGTACAAAAATTTAATACAACATCTACAATTTAGTCAATAAATCTATAGATAAGTATAATTTAAAATCCATAATTCCAATTATGCCATTATCTTATTACACTACAGAGCCATGCAGGTGATATACGAAGCCACGTACACGTTAATATACGTTTCGGCTAGTACAAAGAAGTTTGAAATTGTCTCCCGGTCAACATGTTACTTTCATCTTACGATATCAAGTCGTTCAGACGAGGTGTGAAAAGTCATTTTTCACTGCCGCATTAACGTTACTGTCGATAGAATTTATCACAGGCGTTTGCCGTTGATTCTTTACTGTACCGTAATTCTCATCACAATAATGTGCAGTCATTTTGCCGAGCTATTAAAAAAACCGTAAATATAAAATAAATAATGAGTTTTATCAGTTTATTTTTAAAAAAATTCAGACAGACCTCATGCTGTATAGGTACTCGTATTGAATTTATCTATGTATGAATCTATTGAATTAATGAAATCGAAGTGTGTGCGTTTATGTCAAATTAACGGCTTTTTATAAAATGCATATGAAAGTATATATGACACCTATAACAAAAAACCCATTTTAATTTTTTTTATTTGTCTGTCTGTTGGTTACGAGTAATCTCCGAAATGGTTGGACCGATTTTGACGGGACTTTCACTGGCAGGTAGCTGATATTATAAGGAGTAATTCAGATATTTATTCCTAGCTATGCCAACGGCTGCGCTCGCGTGGGCAACAGAATGCCGTTGATCGGACACAGGCGCAACTTGTGCTACCCCGCGCCCGGTTCTTTTAAAGATAAACATTCATATTGTGGCTTTTTTGTAGGTCTTTTTAATATCTACATTTATGTAGTCCTTGAGTTTGAAATATCTCTTATGGTTTACTCAGCGAAAGCCATTTAGGCGCCGGAATTGATTCACCATGACCAGTGTTTTAATTTGCGCGGAACCCTAATTCTTTTTTAAAATTAAAGTAGCCTACTGAGTTATGCCTTATAGCATTAGCTATCTTGCCCGTAAAAGTCCCGTCAAAATCGGTCCAACTGTTTCGGAGATTACCCGAAACAAACAAACAGACAGACAGACAAAAATTGTTTTTTTTGTTATAGGTATGCTATATACTTTCACATGCATTTAGTAGAAAGCTGTTATTTTTACATTACAAATAGACACTTCAGTTTTATTAATTGTGTATATTAAGTAATATTTTGGAAGTTTTTATATATTTATCGTTATACAAGTTTACGTCCATATTTATGTTTATAATCCTTGTACAAACAAAATACTTTATGCAGACTCTAGATGCGTATCTTTTTAATTTAGAAGATAAAAAAGACAAAAAAAAACCTTTAAAATTTATTTAAAATACACAAGAAAGTGTCATGCAGCTTAATATAGATTTACAAAGTGAAAACAAAAAAATATTATATGATTTTTTGTTATAAATGTGTACTATTGCTATTATTAGTGTTTCATTATAAATTTAGTTTTTCATTCTTGTTTCATGCTAATGATATGTTGAGTTGAGTTGAAAATAAAGAAAAATAAGTAACAAACAACTATTTTATTTGCAAAGTGTATGAAATATGCATAATAATACTATAATATGGTGTTTTCGTATAAAGTATATAAAGTCACAGTCGAGCGCGCAGTGAGCTGTATGACAAAGGCATGTCTCGTGGGACAACGAGCGTTAGTAATACAATTAGACACGTTACAAACAAGACGTAGGTACATATAACAGCCAAAATATACATCGATCATATAGATCTATTATATAAATAAAAATTAAATGCTGTTCGTTGGTATGCACATCACTTGAGAATGGCTGGACCCATTTAGCTAATTCTTTTTTAAAATATGAGAAGTCCGAATAAAAATTTCAGAGATTGAATTTTTTTTAATTTATTCGGTTTTTTATGACTTTAATCACGCGTCGAACGATAGGTGTACGTAATTAATTATTATTTTGTGTTGTTCTTCATAGTTCTGGAAAAATATTCAGGAATAAAAATCGGAGATAGATGGCGCTGTTGTCGAGTTATTGACTATTGAAAAGGGCAGAATAACGTGTGTCAAGTCAGCTAATCTTACTAATATTATTTACAATATTATCAATGTGAAAGTTTGTATATAATATATTTGGTTGTTTGTTACTCAATCAAGCAAAAACGTTTGAACTTATAACCTGGATTAACATATAGAATACTTTTTATTTCGGTAAATGACTTGCATCGTGTCACTATTGAGAACTGAAAACTATTGGAAATGTATACCTGTTTCTATTAAAAAAAAACAATTCATTTATATTTATAAAAAAATACAGTAGACCAATACATAATGTAATTAAATTTCCATGCAAAATATGATATTAAACCATAAATAAGTAGAATGTCTATAAGGACAAATTTTTTTTCAGTGTTTGATCAGTTTGTCTCGTCAAATGTAAAAATATCACAATTATTTCGACCACGATAAAAACTATGAAAATTTGTTGTTTATCCTACATAAACTACTTGTTTACTATGTTGATATTATATAAAGTATTGACGCGATTGAATACGCAAGGCTGAAGTCTTCAGTGGCGTGCCTTGCGAAACATATAACTAAATATAAATAACACTATGTGTAATTATGGTATGATTCTCGATGTTTAGTAGTTTGATCTTTT
Source organism: Saturnia japonica (assembly GCA_033032175.1). NCBI lineage: Eukaryota > Metazoa > Arthropoda > Insecta > Lepidoptera > Saturniidae > Saturnia > Saturnia japonica. The sequence continues at coordinate 16,143,232 of CM065309.1, read as the reverse complement.
GTATTTCCGTCTTTTAAGTAAATATAAAAACGTATTACCTCGGTCGTACCTACTATTGTTTGTTTAATAGTAAAGATTGTTGTTTGAGTAATGCAGTTGAATTTTATAAGCTATTATTATACTCCAAGGTTTCACTCGTGTTAAATTTATTCAACAAACTCTTCACCGCGCCGCGTGACGTTGTCAACGTGCCCGTGTAGCTAGCCTAACTTTGTTCTCACTCCCCAAACTTGCCAGATTGCTTGGAGTCCCGTGGTTACTGCTGCTCCGATTTTTAGAGTCAAAGCGTGAAATTATAGCTTTGTTATACCTTCCTTAATAAATAGGCTAAAAAAAGCAAAAAATATATTTTTTACATATTAGCTAAATTAGTGCGTTGAAACAAATAAACAATCTTTTGAGCTTTATATTATAATAACAATAAAATCTACTCAGACCCTATTTACTACAAATATTCTTACTCAAATTGGAATTAGCACGCCTTTCTGTATTTATTTTCAGTTAGCGCCAATTTATTAGTTAGATAACTGCTTCTACGTATGGTTCAGTGTCATTTGAATAGTGTTTATCGTGTAGTTATTAGTTGAATAAATAAACGTACACCTTGTACGAAGAAATTGCAGGGTGTTTGTTTGTATCATGTTGGGACCGTAATGTACTGCTTACTATCTTGCCTAGACGATCAGCATTGCAGTATAACGTGATAATGTTTCGTATTATATACTGGGCATACTATTCAGTATCTCTTATTTGGCACACGTATAAAATAATTTATCTTTAACTATTCATGATTATTTATATGTTTTGGCATGATTTAGCACTTAACATTCATTATATTTAGATATTAATTCATATAAATGATACCATAGAAAATTTTAAATGTTCATTTTAATAATTAAAAAATGTATTTCATTAGATGTTATCTTAGTTCTCAAAGCTATCGATTTGTCTTTCAACGTTGTATAAATTGACACTTAATTATATTTAAAGGAGAGTTAATTAAGGCTTGAAGATGCGACAGTTTAGTTAAAAACTCAATCAGCATTACAGTTATATCATAATAAAAATAGTTCCATTTTACTTTATCTGTAATATTATAATATAGAAAAGATGTAATTAATCTTACGTAAACCTTTAAATATCACAAGTTTGTATTCGAAATTAAATTATAGGTAAATTTAATGAAGTTTACTTACAGTAATTACTTGGAATGTAACTTAGAGCCTTAGTTTATAATCCTCAACAAGCCCTCAATGCGTAAGTTAACTCCATTCCTTATAAATATAATTAAAATAATGCTTGTAATTGGTAGACATGTTTTGTTATGGAGGTTTTTCACGGTCGATTTAAGTTTTTTAAGCACTGACACCTCATTAAGCAAGTTTCTATTATTTTGCGGCTTCAGAGCGGAAGATCTTGGAAATAGTATTATGATATTTTTAATCTTAATTTCTATGATCTTAAGCGATGAAACGCGTGAAAAACTCATTAAGGTAAAAGCTCTTTTCTAATGACATATTGGACTGAGTTTAGTTAAATCAACCAAACGTGATAAAAAATAGAGGATTCTATGCACGCATCAAAAGAGCTCTCAGTCGTACTTCAAGGATTAAAGAAGTAGATACCTCTGTCGTAACAAATAGCTGCCATCAGACAACTAGATGGGTGGAACGCTTCATTGCTCTACTCGCGTCCCATAGATATTAAGCCAGGAACAATGGAGCTTGTACCTATCTTGGCAACGTGGCACAAATTAGACGTGGCAACCGCCATAAAGGAACTCCTTTTAGTCGTGAAGCAGCTCAAAGGAGGATATAATCCATTAAATATAGCGTTACAATGCTTTTGATATCCACCGACAGTCTCAACTCCAGAACCTAATGGAAAAATTTGCCAAAGCGTGTGACCTTTTCTCGATGTCAATCAATGTTTAGTAGATTTTAGCGCAAAAATTTTCAGACTTCGGAATACTTGGAAAGTATTTAATTTAATAACGATAAAAGTGATTTAAAGCATTTTCAGAACAGTATGTCATTATGCCTGTTTGATATCGACAACTGCCGATTAATTTTGTATCACCGACGATCGCTGTTGTTTGTGGACTGTGCCATGCTTACCGATAGGTGCTGTAAAGTAATTTTGTCGAGCTAGTATTAAAAAATCATGTGTGCAATTCACACGTGGTAGAAGTGAAACCTTCACATCTATGTTTTTTTAATTCAGAAAATGATCAAATACACACTAATTTAAAGTTTATGAAAATGTACATACAAGTACTCACAATCATTATTCATATTATCATTTTCAATGAAGGCATCACCTTGCACATTTAAAATATCCATGGGAATATCATCTGAAAAAGGTACAAACGTATAATACGTACACGTATACAAAACACCACAGTTTTTGTGATGCCTTTTCCCAACTAATAACTAAACAAGACAAGATTTCGCTCTCTTGTCAGAACTATCTAGGGAGTTTGTTTGATATCTCAAAATTCATACTTTTCAATATTCGTACTACTTTTGTAGTGTTGGAATTTGCAACTTACATATTTTTATTTTAGCGCCCTCTAGGGAGTTTTTGTGACAAAAAGCAAACTTGTACTTTGGTAACGTAATTTGCAAAATCCATAATTTTATTTTATTACAATTCTCATTTTAGCGCCCTCTGTTGTTACTTCTGTACGAACAGGAAATGGTGTAATTTCTCATAATCGATCATTCAAAATTATTCCCATATTGTTTGTACAGAGAGGGCTAACCGAAATAATTTCATTTCTACGACTAAAGTAACCTAACACAATACCAACTAGTAACAGAATGTCATAAGTGTTGTCTAAAAAGATTTTGTTTCGTACCTTTTCATTGAGGTAATAAAATTCATTATTGCGTGACAGCAAATCTCTTATGTACTATTTTACCATTGCCTAAAACTTTCCCAGGGGTTCCTATCTCATATTCTCCCACTTCTTATGAATTTATGTGCCTGTCTCTTTTTATTATAGCTTTTTGGTTTCATACACTTTCAAATCACAACGATGCTAAACAAGTATTCATTTCAAAAAATAAATCTAAGAGAAATTCAATTCAATTTAAAAAAATCAGTTTTGTAAAAAAGGACGGAAAATATTACGTTCACATTAAATAAAAAAAATTTATTCGCCTAAATAAATAATTTTATTCTCAGCTTATCCTTGTATTGTTAACGATGAATTTTCATAAGATACCGAGAATAAAATCTAATCGTAACTGAGGCACGTTTAGAATGAAAATATAATAATAATGTGCTTGTAATACTTGAGCGGTTGTGTAATTCGAGGCCATCTTTATTGTTGACATAGGAATTTATGAGGTCGTTTGATATAGTACTTATTCGTATAGTTTTGTATAAAAAATCTTTTAGTATTATGACCAAGAAATACACGAGGTAATGGTTTGAGTATTATATTTGTTATAGGTATAAGTAAAACACAAGTTCTTCTTGTATTTTTTCATTTTCACCTTTAATTACATTAAATTGTAACAAACTAAAATTAAGTAGATTTTACGAGGAGAATTAATTAGAATTAGAGAATACACGAGAATTAATAATGTAAAAGGAGCTATCTATGTTTTGAAAAGTAATAATTTAAAAAAGAAGCTGAAAGAGATATAAAAATATTGCTGTAGTAAAATAGAGACAAAAGTATATTTATAGCAAATGTACTAAAAGTTAAAAAATGAAAAATATTAGGGGTATAAAATTAATGTGTATAATGTAACTAAAACAAATAAATAAATAAAACAAGTATTAAAACTACAATTACTATTAATGCCAGATAAAAATTATAAAAAACACTTAAAAATTTAAATTACATAAATATATTGTTTTTTTATAAACGTCTTCGTATGCATTAATTAAAATATTAAACTAAATAACAATAAAATATACCATTCAAATATAATTAAGTACTGCGAGATAATGTAGCTTCCTTTTAGTGGAAGAATTTTAAGAGTCGGATCAGTGGTTCATCATACATCTAAAGTCACAAATTTTACTTTTTTATAATACTATTACTAGTCCTTATGGATAGCCAATATACAATTAACCGAGATAGTTATTTTCAAAATGGAAACCGATCTCATATACTAATTAGATATTTTTCTTAAATATAAACCAGGCCTACATGTATATAATAAAGCGTTGTCACTGATACCGATTGATTGGACAAATTAATAAAATGAAAAAAGATCAATACATGCATTAAATAAACAAGTGAACTGAAGAAGCATTACAAAATTCAAACAAACTATACGGACGTTAAACACCTGATTTATATTTCTCCAGAGTGATTCCTCTGTTTACTGGTGGAAATAGCTCGCATTAAAAACACCACGAACCGTGATTTTATTACTTATTTTTATGATAAGTCACATACTTTCTGTAACATTTGCTACGAAAAATTGTAATCTGCATGAACGAAGGTGTCTGAATAACTTTCACCATCATTTTTAAAAACCTGTTCGCTATCAGTGTTTTGATAATTGTGATAATCCAGGTTTCTTTTAGATTTAGCGTGTAATCTCTTTGGGAATTTCTCTCTTATTGGGGCAGCCGGACTGATGCAATACATCCACCTTACAAGAGATCGCAGCCAAATAACCTTTTGTTGTGTTCCTGCGGTGATTAAGGTTTCCAGAGCCCCTTAGAGATGGGGTTTCAAAGTCGGCAACGCGTTAGTAATAACTGTGGTGTTACAAACGTCGGTAGGCTATGGTAACGTCTACTATTAGACGGGCCGTGGGCTTGTTTACAACCTTAGTTGTATACTAACTACATTCATCTGCATGCACTTTATCTCATCAGTTATTATGCTCAAATACCAGACTATAACTTTATATGACTTTGATATTGATATGTCGTTGTACTTGTGAATTCCTTCTAGATTGGGCTACAAATTTCACTACGTATTTAGAATAGTGTGGTCATAATCTTCGAAGGCCTGATCGAAGTAAAATTAAACCAAATATACTTTAGTGATTTTAATTTGCAACCTTCACCGTTAAAGCAACACACATGCCCTAAACCCGTGTTGTTTCAACGTGGTACTCTAAAGCGAACATCAAACACAACTTAGTGTTTAGAAACCATATTTTTTATTTTATGTTAGTAAACAAATAATTTTATATAGGTACGTCATTGGTTAGGAGAAGGTTAAGTAATAAAGCGTGACAAGACACTGGTGTTAGATTGTATCGTCATAACAATATTAAACGTATTTTTTTAAGATAAATTGCTTTGGCGCGTTGACCTTTACGGATTAGTCAGCGTATAAATCACGAAGTAGCATGGACGTGAAAATTTAAGAATAGGATAATCGTTAGTGAATCCTGATCGGTTATTCGCAGATAGTCACCGTTTCATACCATCAAGTTATGTTATTTTGTTAAGTTAATCAAAAAGGAAGTTTGTTATTATATAGATAATTATGTGTTTAAAAAGTAGTCAGTCGCCTATCTATCTAAAGTATCATTGTATTTATCTATATTTCTTTACCTTTAAGGACAAGAGCGAAATTTAGATCTACTTTATTTTAACAGTCTATTAATTGGGCTACAATTTAATTTCTACCATCCATATAAGGTAGTAAGTTCAGACCATGTTTTAAAAAAATAATATATTAATCAGAAAACGAATATCAGTTATATTATTTAATAAACGAGTGGAGTTCTTAACATTTGCTAATATTTACAAAAAATATTTTCAAATAAGATGAATAAATTGCATAAATCATAAAAAAAACTTATTTCCTCTGAAACAAGTTAAGACGCTTCCTTCAAAGCTTTCTTGTAATGATATTTACTTTTGTTATGTATACGTATAGTGTAGACAAAATAAGTAGTCTTGACGTGCAATCCATTAATGGATTCTCCCTTCTTAAAACGTGGGTCCGACATCTAATACTACGATTAACCGGATTATACCGTATTATAAGAATTACCAACAATAAAGATAAGTTTTCTGCAAACATTTTCTGTTTGTATAAACTCGGTCTCGCGAATCCTTTAACAAATATTTAATGACGTAACACAACGAAACACAACGGAGAATTAATAATCGATCAACCAGAAAAAGGCGACCCTTAAAGGAATTGTTTAGAAACTTTGGCCAAATCGAAACCACTTAAGAATTAATCTTGAGCCTAACTAATTATAAGAAGTTTTGGAGTTAACATCAAGAGGTTCTTTAGTTGGGTGTGATCTAGTTAGCTAAACCGTTTTCTAATTACGATAAAGATTGGTTATAAAGAGCTATAGGCGGCCGTGAAAATCAAACACCAGGTGGAAAAAAATAGGTGGTAAAGAAAATAAAGATAAACCCGATAGAGTTTCTTACCGGTTCTTCTCGATGACTAGGATCTAAACTGAATAAAGATTATTTGAATTTGACTATGCGCCTGTTTGTTATTTGCTACTAGAAAAAAATCTTAAGGGTGGTTTAAATAGTTTAATCATGATGTTTCCTACACCGAAAGGTCCGGCTTATTGTAAGATTGGAAAATACAACGATCTTTTACATCCCTATAATGTCAATAATAAGGTTGTGTCATTTATAAGAGTCAGTTTGGTTCAGGCTCAACCACTGCACCGTCCTGATAGGACATTTAATAGTATAATTAATATTATTATATCTCTATTACTTAAAGTTAATTTAAATACACCTTTTTAAGGGATTTGCATTCAGAAAGACAAGGTATGAGAATAATTATGAAAGCAGCACCAGTTATTGAGAAGTTGAGGAGTAATACGTTAGCGTGGAAGAGAATATTTATGTATTATAAGTATGAAGTTGGACGGATAAAGAAGTAGTGGAATACTGATGATGATATGGATGGCTTGTGGGATGAATAATGTTATTTTTATAAAAAATTAAAATACTAAAATGACAGCTAATAGGGAAGAGTGGAAGTTAATAACGAAGCTGCTGCCAATAGAATAACATCACTTGATAGAAATACAGAGGTTTCTAATTTTTTATTGACAAAGATTTTCAATGGTGAAAACACGGGACTTTTAGTAGCACTTGAATCTATCTTCATAATATACAAATAATGTTAAAATAACGTAAACTATTGACATTAAATTTAAGAGGATATAAAATGTTTAATATTTGTAGTTTAATACAAGAGTTAAATAATTATGTTCACTGATGTGATCTTAATCGTCATGTGAATGGCGCATTCAAACATATGCGAATATATCTTAAACAATCTGGTTTGGTTTAGATGATGAAATAGTTCCTTTACAATTTTAACAATATTAAAGTCTACAATTTACTTCATAATATTATTAAGAGATGGAATAAAATATATAGGTATCTGATTGAATAATACAATTTTAGAACTTTTTTTAGCTACAATCTTATTATATTAAGTGAGCAATTCTTGTATATATATGTAAAATTGGTTTCTCGGAAACGGTTCCAACGATTTGGATTACATGTTGTGTTTAGATAATGTTGGACATTCCAAGTTTACTTACATAGGTGTTTTTCGTTTTTTATTAAGATACCAAGCAAGGCTCGGTTGCCCAGATATTGTAATTAATTTGTAGAACGTATTCCAAATAACTTTTTTTTTTACTTCTGAATACCACATTTAATGAATATTTCTTTATTTGGATCTAATAAGAATTTTATTACCCTTTTATTTTTATTCGAATATAAAACAACATTGACAAATACTACGAAATTAGGCTTGACCTGGATGTTCTAAATAGAGGTCTAGTCTACCTATTCCGGCATCCATATTTATTAATATTAGATGCGCTTCATACTTTCGTACCAGCCTATTCGATATTATTTATTTATACTCGACCTTATTTCGTAAAACTTTTAGGAAGCTGCCCGATAACTTATTTTCTTTTAACAAACTCTGAATTCTTCCTCGTTAGTAAACGATTCCCATTTTAAATTTCACCGCATGATGGTAACAAGATCTCTCCTAATATACAGTATTTTAAAAATTTACTTCTTGAGCTACGTTATGACAAAATGATGAGTGTCTACTGCATGAAATTGTTTGCTGCTGTTTTATTGGGTGGAATATAGTTACACTTGATGTTATGTCGCATCTATAATACTTTTTTTAATAATAAGTTTTTAAGAATTTATATATACATATGAGTACATTTTTTGAAATAATACCTGATAATTTTCTAGTAATGAACAAAATAAAATACACTTTATCTATATTTAAAACTAGTTAACCCGCGCAGTTTCGTCTGCGTCATATAAGAGTAAGAGAAAAAGGGTTGGAGAAGTGGGCTGTAGTTAACGTATAGGTACCGTCTGCCTCCCACATTATTCCGCATAATAAAAATTCACTCGCGATACTAGATCATTATTTTGCTGCCGAGTTATTTAAAAATGTGATATCTCCTAAGATATTAATTTAAATCAACTACTTTACAGGGCAACTTTGTTTGATATTGCGATAAGAATTGATACCATGTATATAAGAACACCTTCGCAAGTAATTCATTATTTTAGAACAAATTTTATTACCATAAAAAAGGTTACATTGAGTAAACCTTAAAAGATAGCCATATACTGGCCAGACTTTTTTCTAGAAATTTTTAAGGGAAATAATTTTGTCACACACGATTATTACGTATCTATAACCATTCACGCAGCGCACGTAGTGGAAGCTCTCAACAAGAATAAATTTCCCCCGTTTTTGCAACATTTTTCATTGATGCTACGCTTCTATTGGTCGTAGCGTCATATTATATAGCCTGTAGCGGTCCTCAATAAATGGGTTAGCCAAAACTAATATATATTTTTCATATGAACCAGTACTTCCTGAGATTAGGGCGTTCAACCAAACAAACTCTTCAGCTTTATAATATTAGTATAGATAATAACTGACTGACTAACATATATTATCAATGCAAGGCCTAAACAAGTGGGGCTAGGAACTTGAAAATTTGCATGTGAGTTCTTTTTACACTTTATTAAGTGATTACTAAGGATGGATTTTTTTAAATTCATTACTTAAGGTGCTGATAAAAGAGATGAAAGCTTTTATGAATGCCGTAATTTTTCGAAGATAAATCTGTGGCGACATCTACATAGCGACACATAGCGTCATCTATCGAGCCACATAAGACGCATCCTACTATCCTACATTGCGCTATAGAAATTAACTCAATCGTTGAGTACATATACAAGAACCCGACTACAACCGTTGGGCAGCTGCCCGCCAGACATAACACCCGTCTGGTCGGAGGATCCTCCCTTTGCAATAGTTCCTCTATAAATCTATGAAAATAGGTATTTAGCAAGTCATAAGGTAAAAACATGAGACATAACGCAATTATAAGACGAGCGAAGCCGCGGAAAAGGCTCTAGTTGTTTATATAATGGGAATTGGGATAACTATATAAAATAACGTTTGACCGTTTTCACCGTTTTTGACAACTAACAGTTCTCAGAGATTAGGTTACATGTAAAGTAATTTATTGTTTACAAATAAAAATGTCTACAAATACTACGAGTTATCGTTTTTATATCTAGATTTACATTGGTTAATTATTGTGAAACGTGATTCAGTAATACGAACGAATCGAAACCGTTTCACGTTTATGGTTACTACTCCGTTCCTAAGAGTCGAAATGTGAATTATACAACCTTTAAGCTTTTCTTAATTAATAGGCTATAAAGCAAAATAAAAACCAAATCAGAGAGATATTTCCAAAAACTAGCGCGTTTAAACTAACAAACAATCTCTTGATCTTTATAATATTAGTAGAGATTTAAAAAGGTAATCTATTTGTGTTACAAAACATTTATAAAAAATTTAAACATAATCAAAACAAGATATGAAACGGACATCCGGTAACTATTCGGTATCCGGCCTATTCGGCCTTATTTCACTATCCGGCCGGATTCCGGATAGTAAAATTCAAGAAATTCTCATTATTCTTTGCACAAGGCAAATCATACCACAATAGGTTATGGACACCGTTTATTTTTATAATCGCACTTCAAAACTGTTTATTTTATTAATTAGTTTAGTTTATTTCCGATCTCGTTCACCGCGCCAATATTCAAATCAAACTGATAACGTGATAGAGGGCCGAATAACCGGTAGCCGGTATCCAGCCAACCCGCTATCCGTTTTATATCTAATAAAAATGTACTATAATGAATTGATTGAAGTAAAGTTTATTTTTTTACAAAACAAAACATTACGTTTGTGGATCCGATTCGCTTTATACAAATAAAATTCTGTTTTATTATGTCTGTAGCCCTTTTTTAATTAAGATTGGTATCGTATTTCAGTAGCTACTAGAAAATGAATGGAGTGTTTTAACTTACCTTCTTTTTTAAAAGTTTTTATTTTATTTTAATTACGCAGCGTTGATTGCAAACAATTTACATTTTATTTATATGCAAACTTTAAAATCATGCCGTTTTTATATTTTTTGGAGTAAATAACTATTTTTACATACGACTCCAAGAAAAAACTTCAGACAAACCGAAAAGCGGTTTTATTTTTGTTTGATATAGGAAACTTTGTACCAAAGAGTGCTTTTTATAGTATGTAGAATGTTAGTAAATCATTTATGATATTGTCTTTCTTACAATTTTAAATTAATTTTATATACTATTTTCTTTTATAGTAGAATATACTTTAAAATATGAAATATTAAGTAAAAGTTAATATACTACAATAATAATTAAAATAAGGGAGAATTTTAATTTCATTTAATTACTTTACTGTATATACACTTTACTGTCTTGTCATCTTTTAAATTTCCTTGGTACTTCCCAATTGTATGCCAATTTTGAAATAACAACTAGGTTACTTAAAACTTAAAGACAAGGGATTGATTTCATAATTAACGTGAAATATGAAAATCTAAATTAAATTCTTAAAGAAATACTAATAAGAAGAAGAGTATAAATTATATTTAATTTTTTTCGAAGGGCTACTTTAGGCTTAAACTGAACAAGTCTTAATTTAAAAAAATAATTTTCATAACAAGCTTTTATTTTTAAAACGGGTTATCATAATTAAATGTGCATACAAATTTCCCTCGTCGAACCTGGATATAGCAGCCAGGCTATGGTGCAACTTAAAGCGGGCTATTAACATACAACATAATTTCGTGTTTAAGATGTTGACCGCTGAGGAGTTCTTTCGTCTGGAACCAATTCTGGATTCATGTCATGTTTACCATAAAAATCAAATGTTGAATAAAATATTTGTAGTAAAGTATTTCAATTTTATTATGATTTTGTATATATAGACGAATAAAGTCTGTATTACGTCTTTTTGACATTCAGAGTTAAACGTTGAAACGGGTTCGATTGAGTTTGATATCCCTGCATTAATTCAGTCGATTGTCTCTCCTGCTCGGCTTAGTTTTCATTATCTCAGTAAATAATGACACGGTCAAATGTAAATTTCCTTAACTTTTGTAATCTGAACTTGACTAAACTTTCTTAGGATCATTCTGTTTAGAGTAAGAAGGGAAGAGAATGGCGCCGGTTTATCGCCATGTGCGACCACGATGGTCGCGACTCAGTAGGATACAGATCCTTACAACCATTCTTGATTATTGGATTTACACCTGGTGTTTATTGGTCGCGATCTAGTCGAATAAAATTGTCGTGTCATACTTAAACTACTTCCAATCAAAGTCCAAGTTCAATCAAAGTGTTATAGACTTCACAATGCCAGATTTTTAGTAAAAATCCTAGCACGTTTAAGGCATTTTTCAATCACTGGTCCATTTGCCAAATCCACGTTGAACTATGGAATAAATTGTTCGCTACTAGAAAATGTCGTAGCACTCGTTTGTATCTTCAGGAACCGATCCGTTTGCTTGGAATCTCCGAAGCTCGCTTTTGGCTTCCAATCTTTTTGGGATTCATTGAAAAAAGTTCTGAACGAGGGCGAGACTGTCACTCATTATTCATGGATTAAGGTTTTAAAGAGAATGATGTATTTTTATTGTCTGAAGACATGCATGCCTGTTTAAATAACAAGGCTAAAAATATTTTTATAGAACCAACTAATGTATTATCTAACTGCTATTACCCACAAGGTCGATAATATTGTTATTAAGGTAAATCGAAACCAGCATTAATTAAAAAAAAAGTGTGATGTTTCAGTGCAACAACATTTCTCTGTAACGCACAAAATGCTAAAATTTTATCATTTTAAATATTTAATCCCTTTTATTGATCCATATATTCAAGCTATATATACCCACAAAGCTCAAGAGATTGATTGTTTGTTTGAAAGCGCTAATCTCAGGAACTACCAGTCAGAATTGAATAGTTCTTTTTGCATTTTATAGCTTGTTTATTAAGAAAGGTTACAAAATCAACTCTACGACTTGTAACGAGCTGAGCAGTAACGATAAACTTCAAGCAATATGGAAAGTTCAAGGCAAGTACGGGAAGTAAAAACAACGATAGGCTACGCGGGTGGGTGAATACATTTAATGCGGGTGAAACCATGGGGCACAGCTTGTTATTTAAAAGGTATGGGACATATACAAATATTATAGTACTAATAGTATATAGTACTAATAAATTACTGAAGTTGAAATTCTGGGTACTGTTTCTTAATATAAAATCATCATACATAATGGCTATTAAATGTAAAGAAATGAAAAATCATTTTAAATCAACAAAACACAATATAGCTAATTTTTCAGAGAGTCATTCACACTCAACAAGTTCTTCAAACCCAAAGATCGCGGAAAATAGGCTTGTAGGTACTTGCAGAAGCAGTGACATATAATTTTTAATCGAATATAAACTGACGGCGTATACTATAAAAAATTAGTTTTCTTACCTGAAAATACAACTTTTTGGACATTTTGAGTAATCAAAACATATATTATTAAATAGAAAGTAATGTAAGATCTTAGAGTTTATTTCGTATTTATAATAACCACTGAAAATAATTAATCGTATATCACAATGTAACAAATATATTTAATTTATATGTCTATATTATTTTCGATGGTTCCTTTAGTATTTTTAATTCCATTTATTGGAAACTAATAGTCAACAGCAAGAAAAGCTTATAGGAATATCTTTAAATTTGGAGTATTGCTGACCGGAAAGCACCAGTTTGAAGAAACGGACCTTTTCTTCGAGCTAATATAACATTATTATAAATGGAGATTCTAAGCACTGCTTGAAGAAGATTATGCAAAGCATAATGCTGTGTGTAAATACGAATCTACCACATGTTGTGAAGTGGAGCGTCTAGAGATACTTTGCACAACCAATACGATAAACTAAAAAAGAACTTCAAAGACGTGATTTTGTAAATCATAACAAATTATGCGTTTTGGCCGGTTACCAGTCGTTATGAAAAATAAATATAAAACCGCTTACACACTTCGGCATGTGTTAATACTTTTGAAATATTTCACTAACCAAATTAATAGTGTGGAAAGAAGATTCGCTATAATATTATCTAATGCCTTAGACGTTTAACCAAGATATTATAATGACATAATAATTATATAACAGTATCTGAATAAACGAATTATTGCTTAGATGTGCTGAGTGCTTAGATGTCATTAGATGGACGGACTGCCAAAGCCAATGTTCATAGTAATAAGTAGAATATCAAGATAAAAGCTTTTTAAACGCGAAGAAAGTCAAAAAGTTTCATTTATAAATCTATCATAAATTATAAAGTTAGTAAATTAAGAAAGTAAACGCCAAGAATATTTTTGACAAAACCACCATTAATAATTTTCTTTTATCTATCTTGTCTAGAAATACTGAATAGTATCTATTGAAATTTCGATATGGTATTAAACGATATTAATACAAAATTTAGAACACTGAAAACTTTACTTTATTACTAAATATTATAAAAATGCTTTGAACTCTGATATTGCTTAAACTCCATGGATCTCTTTGTTTAAAATTGTAGAGAAATGTTTAATATTATATTACATACTAGAGATTATATATATAATATATATTTATTCCGTGGTTCCGCTAATGGTTGGTTATGATAATTGCTAATGGAATATTGGTCATTGTATTATTTTGGCTATAAAATAATTTCACAATTATTAAATATACTATTTTGGAATAACACAAAAATGTTATGACAATAATCCGTTAAATTACATAATAATAGTTATCTTCCTTTAGATATTTATAATTACACTTTTAATGTTTTAGTAAATTAATGAAATTGCAATAACTTTGTTGGCTGGCTTGTAAATTAAGCCCTTGCCGTCCCCTTATTATTTACTTACTAAATATATTATGCTACTTTTTGTCAGTAACTGTGCCGTATTGTAAGCTATTCACACTTACTTTGTGAAAACGCAATTAATTCTGATATCAGTGGCATTTAAATTGGGTACATAGAGTACTAGCTGTTACCTTCCGCTTTGCTGGGCTTATGTAAAAGTACCTTTTCCATGTTGTATTTATTACATTGCGCCACTACTGTACCAAATTCTATTTCAATCCATTCGGGCAATTGATTGACAAATATTATTTTGAGTTTATAATATACTTGTTTCGCTTGGGGTAAATATAATTTTAGTAATAATTATTGATAAAAACTTCCTGTACTTTTCTAGTTATCTTAGGATTAAACTCGTGGAATTATTTACGCTAAATATCGTTAACCTTTTCTGTAGGGACTAAGCAGTAATAAAAAAATTACCTACAATAAAACAAGAACAGCATACTTTTAGTACGACACGACGAGATACAACACGTAGTTCCTGTGAAACATCAAAAGCGTTTTTTTGGAGAAGACTATGCCCATGCATGGAATACTGTTCGCATTGTTAATGATGCAGACGTAACTAAATAAATCAAGCCGCTTTAGCTGCGCAAGGAACATTCCTTCACTGAGCGTGTTCTACCGTCTGTAACATGGTGAATGTTATAAAAAGTTGATCAATCTGATTTCCTCCTCTCCTTTCCACAAAAGAACCACAAGCGCTAAGCTTCGGACTCGCAGTTTTACGGTAACCTCCATTTACCAGAACGAACTAAAAAGTACTAAAATAAAACACAGAGTCTTATCTTTTTCGTACCGTGAAACTGTGGAACCATCTCCCGGCTAGTGTGTTCCTTCGTTACGACATCGAATCCTTCAAACGTAACGTGAAGAGATATTTATGCAGGCCGGACATTGGCTTCGAATAAGGCAACGGATAAGCACAGTACAATCCTAAATCAGTGGCAACCAACATCAAATTAACTATCCATCGGAAGTTGCCGCTGGTATGCCGACGAGCGTAAATGCTCTGGCAGATTCCGATACACGACACGTATTAGCGAATCACTATGACGGTCTTTTCACTATATGTATGATTGTCGACACCCAATGGGAATGTACCTACTGTCCTACCAGCCCGCTATAACCATTTTCCTTCATTACTCATCTGGATACACCACCACGTGTAAGTCAGATTAACTTAGATGTCTGAAGTCTTAAGATGTTATTTGACCCTGATTCTTAAAGGAAAGAACTCGCAGGCACCAGCTATTAATACATAAAAAATATAATAACATAAACGGCTAAACAATGTGACATACAAATTTGGTCATTACTGAACCCAGAGTGCGTGCGGTAGATTAGTAGATACGTCCATCTGGCGTTTGTGACGTAAACTATAATTGCTGTTTACATTTCTTTGTTTACAGATAAGCGTAGACGTCGACGTTAGCAGCCCCACCATCTGTCATGTC